>OX638255.1:5661680-6356680 GCA_951806755.1 Brenthis hecate
ACCAAATTTCATCTAAATCGGTTCAGCGATTAGTTTACTTGTTGCAAACATACACACAAAAAAACATTTTTTTCACTTTATGATACATATTAGGTAGGAAATATTTCTAAGTGTATAAAACATATTTTTAATATCTCGTAGTTAAGTCCAGGGATTTTAATGATTTCAAACGGAATCCTATTAAGTTCATGTACTTTAAGTTAAAAAAAAACAAAAACTGGCCAAGAGCAAGTCTTTAACTTCGCTATAACTATTTTATTGGTAAATAAGTAACAACAATATACATATCATGTGGTGGTATGAACTCTAGTGTATAAGTTCGACTCGCACTTGACTTATATTTGTTGGTGTACATTGCATCCAGGTATTCCGCGAGTTCTTCATCCACGCGAGTGGCCCTCAAGAAATGAAGCGCGGTGACGTCGCCATTATACCGTACAGGATTTTTAATTATCTGTACCAGCCTTTAAGTGTAAGTTCCTTTATTTTATATTTCTGAATATGTACTGAATTGTGATATTTTATATAATGTTGTTTTTTTATCATTCATTAACATAAAGGTTTTGCCAGTCGAAATATATAACGTACTCTCTTGTTGCAACATAGGTACATAATATGTACGAGTATGTTCCATATATCTACATAAATTATATAGATGCACATTGACACTCTCGTTGGTCTAGTCACTAGAGTGGCTTGCAATTTGCAGAAATAGAGGTCTTGGGTTCGAGTCCCGAATCTAAGTTTAGTAATTGAGTTTTTGAGTTAAGAAATTCTCATTAACAGTCTACAGTTGGAAGTTATCGGTGTTTCACTACAAATTGTCGTCCTACCGGAGTTTAAGTAACAGAAATAGAGAATACGACCTGAATGAAAAAAAAAACTATTTTATCAAAAAAAAATTAATATTATTATTTTTTATGAAAAAAAAACCATTAAAACACTTATTAAGGTGGAGGTGAAGATATCAACAAAGGACACAATCCTCCACTCGGAGACGGTGTGCGTGGCGCCGCGCGCCTCCCGCGCCGCGCGCCGGGAGCTCGCCGCGCCCGACGCGGGCTTCGTACACCTGCGCATACGTGCCACCACGGTGTATGATGCCAAGTGCAGTCGCGAGAAGAGGGAAGTTAGGTAAGTACTATGTACACACAGACAGACACGCACGCACACAGGCAAACACACCACACCACATACACAACACACTCACGCTTACGTTCACGCTCATACTCACGCTCATGTTCACGCTCATGCTCATACTCGTGCTCCTGCTTACGCTTCCGCTCACGCTTATGAGCACACGCGCACGCACGCCACGCACGCACAAAGGGTAAGAATAGAGAACAGAGTGCCTAACGCTACGATTTCTGCATATCTCTTTCGCTTCTTCCATCATCATTCTCTTCATACACGCTCGTCGAGGGTTCTCAGACCTTTACTTGACCTTCCTTAAGCTTCATATTACATCATATTTATGCATCAATCAAAAAAGTACTAGATACACAATCTCATGCAAAAGTTTTCTTAAAACTGTCACCAATTGTGTTTAGGTGTCTATTCTACTTGAAATATACAACAATGTAAGTTGAACCTTAAATGCAACGCTTAAAGTTGTTTTCACAAAAAAAATAAAAGTGCGCTCAAATGTTCAAATAAGCGCTCATACGGTGAGGACATTTTTTGTCGCTGATTGTGTATCTAGTACTTTTTTGATCGATGCATTTATGTTTTTTTAATTTAATTCTTTTACTGTATAATATTAATAATGAATGGTTCTTTAGCATTTAACTTTTTTTAAATTTGCGTAACTCTTCATAAGTGTTATTTTATATCCTTGTGTTTTTTAATAGTTTATAAGGTTATAATAAGTATTGAATTGAAATTTATGTATTAATAATATAATTATGTAATTCAAATTTTTATTTATCAATTTTGGTGGACTACGTAGAGTCTATTTCAAGGATTTTAATTTAAAAATTAATCGCAATAGGATGAAAAGTACATGAAAGCATACTTTATAAACAAACAAATACACAAACTGATATACACTGTAGACAATATTATAATTCCAGTGATGAAGTAAAAGTCGTCATAAGGGTAAAGCCCGAGGGCGTTACGGAGCGAGAATACAAGTCAGCACTACTCTGCGCGCCAGGTAATTATTACGAATAATATATATTATATACGTAATCTTTATTATACAAAACAATAGGTAATACAAAAAAAATCATAGAAGTGAACAAAAGTGAACTTTCAGATAACCCATGTATGTGGGAAATAGTATTAAATAGCGGGACAGAAATAGAAAGTGCGGAGAAAAAAATGTAACATATATAAATATAGGAGCGTAAATAAAATTTAAATACCAGGGTATAAAATTATCAAGATAAATATATCTTTTGATAATTATCGCAATCATTATCAAGATGATTATCCGATAATTATCAAACATATATAAACTTAGCAATCCTTGTGTAGGTATTGTTATTTGACTACTTGCTTATCATAATTTACGTTAGAATAAATTATACACTTTTAACAATCAAGGTAATCTTTTTTTCTTCATTATTTTAACATAGGTATACAAACTTGGAAATAAAAACAGAATAAACTTAACCAACTATATAGACACTATTTAATTAAATTAAAGGTCTTTGCCCACTACACCGTCTCATACCATGACAGTGCTAGGACCGTGTAGATGAGACGTATACATATTTTTGTACGAAATATACAACGTAGCAATGATATTAAAGCATTATTAATATTGTTTAGAGGAAAACGGTTCAAATGAGGGTACATCGGCGGTGACGTGGTCGTGGGCGCCGGTGCAGGCCGTGCCGGGCACGGAGAGGGTCTCCGTGTGGGCCGCGGAGAACGTCGTCGGACCTTTGTTAGACTCATATGTAAGTATCTACTTCGACTGAGGAATAAATTCGGACTAAAGAATCTATACTAATATTATGAAGAGGAAAGATTTTTCTGTTTGTTTGATTGTTTGTTTGTATCGAATAAGCTCCAAAACTTTTGAGACTTTAGGAAGGACATAGAATAGCTATTATCCCGGAAACCATCCCTCTAGTGGGTGAAAATGGGGATGAAAGTTTGTATGAAGAATCAACCTAGAGACGATACTAAGCGAGGCAAGGATGAGTCGCTATTTACATATAGACGGAGCCAGCCAAAAAAATTCTAAGTCAAAATAGTAGCGTGATATGCTATTTAAGCTACTCTTCTTAATTTTACTATACAAATTGTTTACTTTGTTTAAAGTATAAAGAAAGTTTTATATAGATACAATCTCAATGAAACTAGCCAACTATAGGACTTAAGTATACGCGTAATTACAACAATACGACTTTACTTACTCTCGAAGAAAATATCTCCATAACTATATTTGTATCACCCGGGACTCGAACCCAAGACCGTTGGATCTACAACCGTACTATACATAGTTATGGTAGCTACTATACTATTAATTAGTTCTCATTTCTTTAAATTATTTTACAGCAGCGCCCCGAGGACATGGCGCAGCTGCAAGGCGGCTGCGGGGAGCAAAGCATGGCGCGTCTCGCCATCAACTTGCTCTCATTGCAATCGTTAGACAACAGCTCATGGGGTCATATCTCTGCCCAGGTGAAGGTGACTAGAGGTAAATATATCTAATTAAATTATATCTATACATATCATAAAATTGTAACTAAGTCGAATCTGTACATTAAATATTTTTTGGAAAATCTTATTGAAATAGACATTATTATCGATACAGAGTCCGATTCTATAGTTTTTAGAATTTTTGTCCGTCTGTCTGTCTGTTATCGCATCACGAGAAAACCATTCGACAGCTGAAATTTGGTATGGTGTTAGCTTGTTATCTGGGTCAACATATAGGATCCTTTTTACCGCGAGAAAATATCTCATTTCTGAGAATAAATACAAAAACTGCAATGTAGAGTATACTACTTTGTTAAAACCTAAGAATTTGGTTTTTAGTCATCTAAACGCGGGCGGAGCCGCGGACAATGCTATATATCTATAATATAAAAATGAATCGCTGAATGTGTTGGTAAGCGCAAATCTCGAGAGCAGCTGAACCGATTTCGCTAATTCTTTTTTTAGAATATTCCTTGAAGTACGACGAAGGTCTAAAAACAACACTTTTCTATACTCCCATACAAAAGATTCGTAATAATACTTAAAAGTCAATTTGAACTTTAATACCATACCATAAAGTTTGTGTTAATGGAGAAGGTCCGGGAAGGCAAAACAATTGAGTGACGTTAGTATCGTATAAATATTAATGTCAATATTTGTCAATATTATCAACAAAAAAAAATTATATGGCTAACGCTGGCTAATAACTATTTATATCTATTTAAAACGTACCTAGCGACGAGCCCGAGCGAAGCGAGGGTGAGCCGCTAGTATGTATATAAAATCATTTCTCCAGATATAACCCGCCAGCTACAATACGTGCATCCTTCGGGTGGTTTCAGCGCTTTCGGAGCTTCCGACTCTTCCGCATCGACGTGGCTCACTGCGTTTTGCGTGCGATATTTGAGAACTGCTTTTAAGGTTTGATTTAATCTATCTTCTATTGAAACCTATTTCTATTAAAACTAATTATGCGGTGGTGGAAATTATCCAGCTTTAATCTTATTTTAGTTCTAAATTTATCAAAGATGTTGCTGCTCTAAAACATTTATAAATAGAGAACGAAAAAGGAATCTTTAAATTTAAGTATCTTTTAATCAATTATTGTGCTTCAATCGAAACAAAATTAAAAAGCCAACTTTATAGAAAAATGTTCGAACTCCTTTCATACGAGCACAGAAATAATGAGTCTCACACCTCCGCTATTCTCATGTGTGAATCATTTTCATCATGATTACCACTTGCCTTACGGTGAAGGAAATCATCGTGAGGAAACCTGCATGTCTGAGAGAACCTATCAAGTTTTCGAAAGATATGCTCAGTCCGCCCGCACTTGTCGAGCGTAGTGGACCATGGCCTGATCTCCCTCGTATTGAAGGGAGACCCAAACCCAGCAGTGGGACGTTAAAGGCGGAATATATACATAAATATACCCCCCGCGACAATACTTTAGCACACTACACGTTTTTCATTACAACTCTTAAATAAAAAGAAAATTTTAGCTTTCATATTCTACGATTAAAGACGGTGAATACCTTGTCGCACTATCTTTAATCGTAGAACATAAAAGCTAAAAAGTTCTTTTTATTTAAGAGTTGTAATGAAAAATATGTAGTGTGCTAAAGTTTTGTCGCGGGGGTACATACATATTATAAATATAAACACACATGACTGGAGTACAAACATTCGTGCTCATCACACAAATGAATGCCTCCAGCGGGACTCGAACTCGCGACCGTTGGCACATCAAGTAGGGTCAGTACAAACTGAGCCAAACGTGTTGTCATATGTATGTATGTGTCAGGTGGTGTCAGCGCCGCCGCCGCCGGCGCTGGCGGCCGCCGAGCGCTGGCTGCGCGACCAGCAGACGGAGAGCGGCTGCTTCCGTAACCACGGACATGTATTCCACTCGGATCTTAAGGTATGTATTGTAGTGTATGTTAAAGATTTCGATTCTTATATGTTTATTGTTTTAATTAATGTTCGAATTCAAAATTCATAATATTTTATTCAGCATTAAATTATTACAGTTTTTACTGAACGTCATGAGTGTACTACCAGTTCGGAAAGAAGAAGCCTAAAACGTTTACTAAGTTTTAATTGCATACTTTAATTAATAGGAAAAAATTGAGTCACCATTTTTTCATAATAGTCATTGAGAAACGCTTAGACAATTAAAAAGTACAATAAAGTTCCAGTATGTCTATCTGTCTTAGAATTTCAATTTTTATATAAATACTATAAATATGTTAATTAATTAATATATCACAATTTTCCTTACTAGGGAGGTCTGAACGAAGACGGTGACGTATCAAGCGTGGCCCTCACCGCTTACGTCATCACATCCCTCCTAGAAACTCCTCTACCTCCAAAGATCATACAAAACGCTCTCACTTGCCTCCGGGCTTTTCCCACAAAATCTAAGAAAGTATATCCATTGTCACTAGTCACATACGCTTATATGAAATTAAAGTCTTATGAAGAGAAGAACAACATCAACAATTTAAAGGAAGAAGAAGTGACGGAGATGCTTAATCGATTTTTGCACATGGCTACCGAAGACAACGGTTATGTGTGGTGGGATACAGGTAAATATATAATATTTTAATTAAAATTATTATAAACTAGCATTTCCCGCGGCTCCGCCCGCGTTCGGATGACCAAAAACCAAATTCTTAGATTATACATATTAGTATACTCTTACATTGCACTTTTTGTATTTTTTCTTAGAAATGAGATATTTTCCCAGGGTAAAAAGTATCTTATATGTTGACTCGGATATCCAGCTGTCACCACCCAAATTTCATTAAAATCCCTCCCGTGGTTTTTCTGTGATGCTGTATCAGACAGAAAGAGAGACAAAAATTCTAAAAACTATAGATTCGGCCTCTGTATCGATAATAATGTATATTTCAATAAGATTTGCCAAAAAATATTTAATGTACAGATTCGGCTTAGTTACAATTTTATTATATGTATAGACTATAAATACTGGCTTGAAGTAACGCAAAGGTTACTTTTAGTCCCTAAGGATATTTGGCTGTAGCCTTTTATCGAGTGCTTTAAGTACTTATAGAGATAGTCTAAAGAGTAGAATATATAGATAGTGTCTAAATTAAAAAAAAAAACAATTCTCAACATATACACGTAGTTAACTGTATTCCTATCGGATTTCTTTGAGTTTAAAATTAGAAAAACGAAAATATAGTTTCATTTAAAAAAAATGTCAAGTATTCGCGTAAATGTAAGAACTAAGAAAGTATTTAAAATCAAAAATTAAATACAAAATATACTTTATTCAGATAGACTTTTACAAGCTCTTTTGAATCGTCAATTTTACATTTTGAATTAAAATTAAATGTCAGTGTAGTCAGTCCGTGATGAAGCTACCACCGGCTCGGAATGCAGTTTACTGCTGAGAAGAACCAGCGAAAAACTCAACAGTAGCTATTTCAAAATAATAATTGTGTACAATATTGTAATATAGTAATTCTCTATTTATCCTACGCGAGACCCAACTAGACATTCATTCCACACAGTATAATAAGCTTTATTCAATAAAACCTACATATTTAATTTTAGACTTAAATTGTTTAAATGGCAAGCTCATATTGCAGGTAATCTAGCAACGTCAATAGAGGCGACGGGCTACGCGCTACTGTCGTTGCGGCACTGCGCGCGCGCCGGGCCCCCCGCGCGCGGCTGGCCCCCCGCACACGGGGAGGCCCCCGGGCCCCCCGCGCGCTGCGTGCAGGCGGGCGCGGGCGCTGTGCGCTGGCTGTCAGCGCAGCGCGGCGCCGGCGGCGGCTTCCTCGCCACGCAGGTACGTCACTAGTACTCCCGCAATGAGACCCCATGGACCTTTTTTTTTGGTCATTTTATTTATTTAATGTAATTTTCTTTATTTTTATTATGTAAGCAATTTTTCATTTTTATTTAATAAAGGATTTTATAAAAAGGAATAAGTATAATACTACCAAAACAATACAGTAATAAATTAACAAACTGCCTGATCTATACATATAATAAAAGTGTAACTAATCGTTTTCTGACCATGGAAAATATTTGAGAGAATCCATTATTGGGGATCTTTATTAACGCAACAGAACGCAAAACAGATTTTTTGTCTCTTTGTCTGTATATTTGTTCGCGCTAATATTAGAAACGACTAAACCGATTTGGATGCGGTTTTCACTAATCTATTGCGGTAAGCTTCATTAAACATTTAGTATTTGTTTTATTTCAACCGGTTCATAAAAAAAATTATATCAATTGAAACAATCACCTAGGAAAAACCCCAAGCGAAGCAAGGGTGATTCGATAGTTAATAATATTAGTACATTTCTCTTTCAGGATACACTAATAGCAGAAGAAGGTCTATCGGCGTGGGCTCATTTTATAAAGAAAGCAGTGGCGACGGTCACCGTCGAGAGCGGAGAACAGAAGGAGAACTTCAAATTCACTAAAATGACACCACCAAGGAACTCCACCCAGTTCACAGACATGAATGTTTCTCAGCAATTCAATGTTTCTATACAAGGTACGATTTTTATTATAATTTAAAATTGAAAACTGTTAAGGCCGCGCTATATATGTAACTTGCAGGATGGAATTTTATCTCCTAACTAGCGGCTCACCCTCGTTTCGGTCGGGTTCGTTCCTTGCTTCCAAATACGAATTTTCATTCCCATTTTCACCCTCTTAAAGGATGAATTCCGGGATAAAGTATCCTATGTCCTTCCCATTGTTTAAAACTATCTTCTTACCAAATTTCACCTAAATCGGTTCAGTAGATCCAGAGATTACCCCCTACAACTTCACAAACTCTGGTATCCATACCACAAGCCTCGTAGCTTACCATGGAACTAGACGGTGTCGTGTGTTATTGTCCCAACATGACGTGTGTGCAGGCGAGGGCTGCGCGCTGGTGCACATGACGCGCGCGTACAACTCGCGGGCGCCGGCGCGCGCGGCGGCGGGCGGCGCGCTGGCCGTGCGCGCGCGCGCCCTCCCGCGGGGCGCCTTGAACTGCGCGGCCGGCGTCTGCTTCTGTGCCGCTGTGGTCGAGGTATGTGCTAATTGATAGGATATGGAAAGAAATACCTTAAATATTAAACCTTTTATTATTTTATGTATTTGAAAAACAAGAACAAATGCATTTAATTTTTGGAACGGAGTTTTTTATAGCGCATTACACGCTCTGAGTGGATGAGACCGAGATTGAAATAAGTGTAATAAGACTTTTTCCCGACACTTCTTGCTGTGTTACAGCCGTGTATGAACTATATACATACAACACACAGCTCTCTCATGTACCGAAAGACTCAACGGCTCTCTTTTCTTCGATTTATTAACTTTTATTATAATAAATTATGTTTATTTCTAAAATAAAAAAATATTAATAGAATAAGATTAATACACTTCTTAAATTTTTATTTGTTATTAACTTAATTGTTCCAGATCATTCAGTGTTTAACTTATCATTATTTATTTTATACATAATAAATATATAAATAAACAAATAAAATATTTTATAATCAATATTATATAAATGAAATCCACTAAAGACGAAAGGAATCGCGTTCCTACCGAACGAAATTTCTTATTTTTTAGGGTTCTGTACTCAAAGGATAAAACGGGACCCTATTACTAAGACTCCGCTGTTCGTTCTTTTGTATGTCTGTCACCAGGCTGTATCTTATGAATCGTAATAGACAGTTGAGATTTTCATCGATGATGAATTTTTGTTGCCGCTATAACAACAATTACTAAACAACAGAGTAAAATAAATATTCAAGGGGCGCTCCCATACAACAGACATAATTAATTTGCCGTTTTTATAGATAATGGTACGAAACCCTTCGTGCGCGAGTCCGACTCGCAGTTGATCGGTTTTTTTTAAATAAGCATCTCCCGGCGCAGGTGTGCGCGCAGTGGTCGCGCGCGCTGCCGGCGCTGGCGCTGCTGGAGCTGGCGCTGCCGGCCGGCCACGCGCTGGACGCCGCGCGCCTGTACGCGCTGCTGCCGGCGGACCCGCGTGAGTTGTGCCACGCTTGTGTGCGTGTGTGTGTCATTTATATGTATGGAACGTTTGAAAAGATTTAGATAAAATACACTACTGTAAAGCAGATAGACTAACTTGATACAAAAATTAAAGAGTGCGTGTATGGATGTGTACACACACATGAAGTAAAACTTCTCTAGGTTATCGGTACTCTTTAATGAAATTCTATTTATATTTAAAATAATTAGGATATGTGAGATCTTAAAAATAACGCATACTAGGTATATTACAATCATATATTTATAGAATATCATTTAAGGAAAGAATATAATATTATATTATATTATCATTTGTCGGACAATAACAACGGTTACCATGGCAACAAACGTACGTACATTTTTCGTAACGCATTCACCAGTTCACCCCCCAAGTGAAGCATGCGTAAAGAAGTTTTACTTCAATAATCTGGAGTTACATATATGTAGGTTACTTTTAAAAACTTAGCAATGCACTCGAGCGCAAATATATTATGAAAAGCGAATTATTATATTTTTTATTCATCCTATTAAAAAACGAATGGACACTCCGTTACATAAAACTAAAAGATACTATATAAAAATTTAAACAATTTTCGTCCAATTCTTTATTGTACACATTATACTCGCACGTGCAATAAAACCACTTACTCGTATATAACAGACGCTCGTAAAGCGACGTCAAACGCCAAAGTAATTCGGTCAAACATCCTCACTAATGCCTCGCTGCTCACTCCATGATACATCCGCGTATCTAGTTGTACTGAAATTTCCATTTCCATCCTAGGCTCAGCTACATTACAACTAAATGACCTCTTTTTTGAGATATGTACCTCTATCCTCTTTTTAGGAGTACCTCAAAAAGACAAAAAGGAAACCTTGTAGGGTTATTTTGTTGACCACCTGTCTGTCCGTCAAAACCCTTTTTCTCTTTGCTATATCTATACATATAATAAAATTGTAACTAAGCCGAATCTATACATTAAATATTTTTAGGAAAATCTTATTGAAATAAACATTATTATCGATACAGACGCCGAATATATAGTTTTTAGAATTTTTGTCTGTCTGTCTGTTCCCGTATCAAAGACAAACCACTGGAGGGATTTTGATAAAATTTGGTATGATGATAGCTGGTTAACATATTGAATACCTTTTACCGCGGGAAAATATCTCATCTCTGAGAAAAAATACAAAAACTGCAGTGTAAAAGTAGTTTTTAGTCATCTGAACGCGGGCGGAGCCGCGGGCAATACTAGTAATTAGATATAAAACCTAAAGATATAAAACCTAACAATCTCTCCCGTGACCATAATTGCCTTTACGGCATTCGAATCGTCGGGAACCAAAAATCATAATAAATCCGCGAAAAAATCCGTAAAGATAGTTTTATTTAAAACTAGCTGACCCGACTAACCTTTATGTATAGAGGACCCGGTTAGATTTTTCCGGGCATTTTTTCCACTTATTCTCTTCACGAGAACCATCCTCGGACTAGCGAATATTTGATTAAAAAAACTCAAATTAGTCTAGTTGTTCTCAAGTTTGGCACTTATTTGGCAACATATTTAGCGATTCATTTTTATTTATATACGTATTATTTATATAGCGTGCCTTGCTACGTTCTACGTTTTAACTGTTAGTATAGATGTCACAGTGCGTGTGGTTGCACTCCTTCGAAACGGCTCGACTGATTTTATTGAATTATTTCTTTGTATATTTGGTAGGTATGAGAATAGGTCGTAAAGTATTTTTCACCCACCTATCTCCACTCTAAACTTGCTAATATAGTTATTTCTTAGCTATCTACCAGACAAGCGGTGCTTCGAGCGAAAATGGAGTTAATAACGAATGTATATTCGTAAAAAAATATAGGATAAAATAAAGGCGTGAATTGAACGTGAATAAATGAATGATATTGAAATGTAAAGTGAATATTGTCAGAGGGAAGTTTGATTACGTCAGTAGTGACAGAGCCGGAGCTAGGGGTGGGCGATCGGAGCTATAACCCGAGCCCCCACATGAGCAGGGCGAACAAAAAATTGCATAGTTATCTAAACTCGTTTTTCTGTAATTCCCTGTTTTTGTGTTTCCGTAAATCTGACAAATCTGACAAACTACAAAAAATTATTTAGATATGTTAATTTCTTTACAATATTACTATGGGCTCTATTCCTTAAGTGCCCATGCCTATGTCTTTGGGGGCTTTATAGTTTTGAATCCGGCCCTGAACATAGAGTTTATCTGGGCGTATCAAGTAGCGGGTCAAGGCCAGCGTGTGACATTATGCGTGGTATTAAATACAACCACGTATTGAAAAAGCGATTTAAAAAAAAAGGGTTTTTCTCTTTAACTTAATAATATTAAAAAATAAACCATAGAAATAAGAACAATAAACGAACTGCAATGCGATGTTTTGAAAGTCAAACCTTTTCGAAGGTATGGTGAATAATATTTTTCTTCCTAAACGTAACAAAACTATAAAACATGATATTAAACAGATTGTAAATTATACACTATTTGCATATTTCAATAATAATTATTTTGGATGATTCAAAAGATAAACTGATTGAACAATGTATGAAAGGGATGGGACCCTTGACATCGTATTCAATAACAGAATCATGAAGCTCAATTTGTAAGCTCAATCAAAGATATCAGTATGACGACACGTGTGGCTCCGTTTGTAGTGACGCTACTTGTTGTGCCAGCGGTCGCGAGTTCGAGTCCCGCTGGGGGCATTTATTTGTGTGATGAGCATGAATGTTTATACTTCATGTATGTATGTATTTAAAGTTATCCACGGTGATATCCATAACACAAGCCCTATAGCTTACCATGGAACTAGATGGTGCTGTGTGTTAATGTCCCAACACATTTAATTATTTATTTATGATACACAAAAATTAACATACACCCGAATATCTCTCCTTTGTTGAAGTTGGTTAAAACAAAAAAGTACAGACGCGCGAAATGTTAACAACAAATATTCTATTAATATTTCATAATGTTTAATGCTCTATGTCACACCTACCATCCTATCATTACGTTCTAATTAATGAAAAACATTAAAGACCTACCTCAGTTTCATTTTCAAGGACAGCTTATTACCTACATAGTAATGAAAATTCTCTATTTAAACCACTACATTACGTTTACGCCGTGAAAATTCGTAATATAGCTTTATAGGGAACTAGCGACTCACTCTAGCTCCGTTCGGGATCGTCCCTAGTTACGTTTTAATGTTTAGTATAGATTTCTCAGAGATGAGATATTTTCTCGCAGTAAAAAGTATCCTATATGTTGACCCGGGTAACCAGCTATCATCATACCAAATTTTATCAAAATTTGTCATCTGGTTTTTTCGTGATGCGTTTTCAGACATACAGACAAAAATTCTAAAAACTATACATTCGGCCTCTGTATCGATAATAATGACTATTTCAATAAGATTTTGCAAAAAATATTTTATGTACAGATTCGAGTCAGATTTTTATTATATGTATAGATTTAATCATACTCATATGAATATAAAAAGGTTATAACCACAGATAATATAATACTATACTAGTAGTTATACTATCTAATACCATTCTAATACTTCTACATCTAAATCTAAATGCCTTTTTTGTGACTTTTTCTCCTGTGTTTGTGAACCGGTTTTCTTTTTTCTATTTTTTTTTTTTGTATATGAACTTTAGTTATCAATTTTAGTACTTTTTTGGAAACATTTGTTTTTTTTCGCTTATTTTGTAGATAGGATATCATAATATATGTTTCCCTCAAATCTTCTGTAATGATAAAGGTCGAATTTCGTTCACTAAGCGAACTAATTTATTCAATTAGGTCACGGGTTGCTGAAAGCATTCGATACGTCGCGTCGGGAACGAAAAATCAAAATAAATCCGCGAAAAAATCCGAAAATCTAGTTTTATTTAAAATATATCATTTTTTAAATTCAGTGCAAGAATGCCTTTGAGACGTCTAAAACCCTAGTCTCTCCCTTGGCTATGATTGCTGTAAAGCATTCAAAACGTCGGGAACCAAAAATCAAAATAAAATTCACGAAAAAATCCGAAATGATAGTTTTATTTAAAATGTCAAATATTTGCGTAAATCTAAGAAGGTATTATATGATATATTATAAGACATACATAAGAGCCATCAGCCAAACCCATTTGAATTTTTAATAATATACGTATTCGTTATTTCCGCGCCTTTAGAGATTCAAATAAAAATGCACTATTTCGCTGCAGGTCAAGGACGGCTCATTACGTAGCAACTAGCATTGAAAAACCCGCTATTTACATTGCCCTCCTTTAGGTGTAGCTGACATGGAAACTCACTTTAAATCCATTCAATAAATTTTCTTAATGCATTCTTATTTTGACTCTAATTACGTATACATAAACTTTTTACTTTACTATAATACATGCACAAGAAATCTCGCTAATTGCTTTGCGATATAACATAAGATTTTAAGGATATGCTTTTATAAAGTTGGATTTCTATTTAAACGACAAAAGTTACAAATTTTGACAGTTGTTTTTACTATACTTTTTTGGACTTAAATAAAATGTACACATCGTACATCCTGGTTAGGTAGTGAATAAACTCTCTAAAAGTCTAGATACAAGACTTAAAATACAAGACTTAAAATTATAATAATACTACCGACTCACCCTCGCTTCGCTCGGGTTCGTCCCTAAGTTGATTCCCCATACAAACTTTCATCCCCATTTTCAACTCCTTTAGGGATGATTTCGGGGATAAAATATCTTATGTCCTTCCCAGGGTCTCAACCTATCTTCTTACCAAATTTCATCTAAATCAGTTCATTCAGCATTAAACTATTACAATTTTTTTACTGAACGTCATGAGTCTACTACAATTCACAAACTCACAAATTTTATCTATTTATAATATTAGTATAGATTTGATTTTAAATTATCGACAAGTTTTGAAGTTCTACTGTATTACACATAATTTTTTACTGCACAATTCCCCGACTCAAATAAAAGAAATATCGTATAGTAGTTATGCCTTCGACCAAACAAATATGTAGATAGAAAATATCTCATCTCTGAGAAATCTCTACTAAATGTTAAAATGGACGAACCCGAGCGGAGCAAGGTTGAGTCGCTAGTGTTAAAATAAATATGACATAACCTTTTCACATATATTAAAAAAAATATAAAGTGAACCTTGCTCCTTTTCAATAATATCAAGAGCACGTATAATATAAAATAATTTTCATAATATTTCTTTAGAAATCCACTAATTTTTCCATATTCTAAGTTTCATTTATTCATATACATATAAAAAAGTGCACTAGCAGTTAAAAAGCTTGGAAAATGTCATACTAACCCCATATAAAGGATCAAGTTTCAAAATGGAGAGCCGCTTTTATTTCGCTCTGTGAAGTGCGCCTTGTTACAGCGACATACGTAATTGCTTTTCATGCGAGTGATATGTTCTAAGAGACTTTTTTAGTATTTTCTTTTTTCCTTCTTTTTAATTATTTTCTGTTATTTAACTTAAACTAGCCTTCTCATGCTTGTCAGCTCGATGGTAAGAGTAGGCTATTTTCAACCGACTTCAAAAAGGAGGAGGTTCTCAATTCGACTGTATGTTTTTTTTTTTTTATGTTTGTTACCTCAGAACTCCGTCATTTATTAACCGATTTGGACAATTTTTGTTTTGTTTGAAAGAGTATACTTCCAGATTGGTCCCATTTAAATTTCAAAAAAAAATACCACCCCTAAGGGTGGAAAAACAACTAATGATGAATTTAACCTACTTCTAATTGTCATATTGACTTGAAACTTTGCAAGTATTTCTATTTCCGTTGATAGTACAGTGGTTTGGTGTTGTTGACCTGATCTGATGGCAAGGCCAGAAGGTGGATAGGTGGAACTCTTCAACGGCTAATAGTAGATACTTTGAGTTTGGGCTTATTTTGTTTGATTTGACAAGCCTAACACGTTATAATCCTTACTTTGCTACTACTGTCTACACTAAAAAGGGAAAAATAAAAACTTTTTAACAAAAAAATAAAAACCGACTTCAAACAAAAGCACTAAAAAGTGAAAAATAACTGATTGGTAGTTTTCATTTACTATACATACCTAATCAAATATTTTCGAAGTCGGTGTGCTTTGCTTTGTATGGACTGGCACCGATTTCTAAAATATATGATTAGGTATGTATTTAATAGGTAGGCTTTAATTACTTAGCCAAAGCACACCGACTTCGAAAATATTTGATTAGGTATGTATAGTAAATGAAAACTACCAATCAGTTATTTTTCACTTTTTAGTGCTTTTGTTTGAAGTCGGTTTTTATTTTTTTGTTAAAAAGTTTTTATTGACAACACGTTTGGCTCAGTTTGTAGTGACCCTTACTTGCTGTGCCAGCGGTCACGGGTTCGAGTTCCGCTGGGGGCATTCATTTGTATGATGAGCACGAATGTTTGTACTCCAGTCATGGGTGTTTATATTTATAGTATGTGTATATTTAAAGTTATATACGAGTATGTGTAGTGTATCAACTATCTGGTATCCATAACATAAGCCTCGTAGCTTACCATGGAACTGGATGGTACTGGTTTTAATGTTCCAACATATTTATTTACATTATTTATTTTCCTCTCCACCAAGAATGTAGATCCCACAGGAAAACTTTCCTTTTGCAGGATAAAAGATAATCTGTAATAGTCTCTCCAGAGAGACCTATTAAAATAAATAAGCCATTATTTCTTGTATTCAAAATATTGAAAATATTAAAAATGTCAGATATGCGAGCGCCGGGATTTGAACTCCCACCCACCACCCACTTCACTTGGTTTTTCAGGTGAACGCATTATGATATGTTGGGAAAAACCAAAATCGAGCCTTATGATTAAAACTAGTAACTGTAACGCTGAACGCACGTTATTACTTCCTGTGCAATGCCCTAGATACGTCGTGACCGGGTCACGGGCACGCTTTTAACTTTACATTTCGCGTTGATTTTTATTAGATTTTTCATGTCTAAAACTACGACATTAAAGCACTTATGCCCGATTTCACCAACAACCCAGAAGCTACCACCTAAGTATGGGATCCCTAGCTTAAAAGTCCCCTAAAGCCCATATTTCGAGCACCTAAAGTTAGGGGGCCTTTTAATATTTAGGTGACCCCTAACTGTCGGTGAAACAGAAACTGTCCCCTAACAGCCCCCTAACCATGCTTTGTGGGACCCCTTAAACTTAGGTGACGTTGGTGAAATCGGGCATTAATGTTTGACTACTTTTGTATAAACTGTCATTTACACCCGGCTTCGTTCGCGTGGATGATAATTATATTATTCTTATTTATGTAGGTGCTTTGTTTAACAAATAAAATGATATATTTACAAGACTTCGTCTTTTATAAGATTTCGATTCGTTTTATGCGTTTTATCTAACTAGGAGACCATTATTTCAAATGTATATGTAGTTTTTGCTATGCGTATATTCTCAGTTTAGTCACAGAAAATTGAAAGTTCAACACTAATCATATCAAACGTTAAAACACTCGTCTTAATTCTTTTGTTCAGTACTAATAATCATAAATATTGTCCAGACTTTGGACTTTTATCTAACGTTTTGCTCCACTAAAATTTTGAAATAGTTCCAATATCAATATACATCATAAACACATTTGACCAGACCACAGACCGCCACCTACACATGTAAACCCAAATAAAGCAGTAAAATAAGAACAGAATGTCCGAATTAGTCTTCAGCCTGACCCTTAATTGATAAAACATAAAACAACAAGAAAATATTTTTAACGGTGCTATTGAAAAAGTGGATGTTATTCAGTGCGAATAACAAAAGCATGTATAGTGAAATGCTTGATTACTCGTTCCAGATACTCGGAGTCTGGGAACACAAAAGCGGACGGACCGCATGAGTGACCGGGTCATATTTTAAACTGCAAATATTTATTTTTACCCAAAAAAATATGTTAAAATTGAATTTTTCCATTTTATTTAAATATGGTTTTGTCTTCTAAAACGTGCTAATTTTGATAATTTAAATTGAAGGAACTGTTTTGGAGTTTTTTTTATTATTTTAATATTAGATAGTGAAGCAGAAGAGAGATTTCTTGGCCCAGCACTGGGGCAATAACGGTTAAAAAAATAGATAATGACTCGTCCTCACTTTTACACACTTTAGTCAAGAGTGTATACCGAGTGTATATCGTTGCCGTTGTTGCGCGTGCTATAATGGAAAAAGAGAACTCTATCGTCACAGTAATCCCCCCCGTGACATCAATCACAGGAAGGTATACGCACAATAGACCAATCATATCTTACGAGAACCATTTGAGATTTTATACAATAAATATTAATTATATGTACACACAAAACATAAATTTAAAGAATTTAAAGTACAGTCTATCTATACAGGTAAATAAAATTGAAGTGTCTGTTTGTAATGTCAAAATAACAACTTTTTACTAAACACATATGAAAGTACGGTACATATAAGATAAACATCATTTTTCAAATTTTTGTCTGTCTGTTTGTTTCGGCTATCTCCGAAACGGCAAGACCGATTTTGACGGGACTTTCACAGGAAGATAGCTGATGTTATAAGGAGTAACTAAGGCTGCTTTTATTTTAAAAAAAGAATAATGATTCAGCTCAAAAAAAATTAAAAGTACCTAGGGACGAACTCGAGCGAAGCGAAGGTGAGACGCTAGTGATTATAAAAAGAATAGGTATGTTGATCCTTTGCCATGTTATCGCCTGAAAGAAATTATTGGACAAAGCACATAAGAATTTTTGATCAAAAAAAATACAAAAAGTTCCATCGAAATAGCAGTTTGCGAATAAATCTGCTCAGTCTTTGTATAACTTTACGTAATCAACATTTTTTTTAACTATTAAAAAATTAAAATGTTTTAAATTTCAACACGATCTTCTATACTTGTACAGACTGCATCCTATATTTATACGATATGACCCACTATTGCATGTTATTAGTTAACAGTGTCCAAAAATAATTTCTGGCGCGCATTCTGTTTCAAAGACATGCTTAGTCGTTGACATCAGCTCTAATATCATTTGAACTCCAAAGAGTTTCATTTGAGTAAATTCGACAAAAATGAAATATGAAAAATAACACGAATTCGACTCACAAATTAACAGAAATATATAAATAAAGTGGTTTTAATTTAAATTATTTGTTATTCCTTTGTTAAACAAAAATTTTCTATAATTTCAAAAATTTAGCTAAAATTTTAGAAATACTTTAAAATGGACATAATAGCGTAGGCTAGTAATATGGTATCTATCGGGCCATGGTCCACCACGCTGGCCAAGTGCGGGCGGACTGAGTATGTCTTTCGAAAACTTGCTAGGTTCTCTCAGACAAACAGGTGTCCTCACGATATTTTCCTTCGTCGTAAGTGGTAATCATATTAGAAATGATTCGCACATGAAAATATCAGAGGTACGAGACCCAGGATTTGAACCCGTTTCACTCGGTTTCCCAAGCGAGCGTGTTACTACTGAGCTACCTACTTTTTTTGCCTAAATTTACTATTTATTTTGCTTAAATTCATCGTGTAATATATAAGTTGACGGACTTTACACCGAAAGTGAGATAAAGGATATTTTATACCATTTTGTTCACTGTTTCGGCAATGCATGCTCTACGCGGAGATAAAGCTTACATTTCTATCGAACAATGACTTCTCGTGAAACATCCTTTTTTCTTTCATATATTTCCACGTAAGCTAGTCGTGAGTTCCTTTACGTGTATAAAAATGATTTCTTTGTTAGCAATTATTAAATAAATATTAATTCTTATAGTTAAGTAACCTGGCTAAGTTTATTTTTTTCATTGGTTATTTTTTTTAGAAATTTACATTTAAATTGTGTAACTAACTATTCTTAATACTATTAAAATTGTCAGTTTAAGGAAATATATAATGTTATTTTGAACAATTTCGGCTAAGGCGCCGACCAATCATATGGAGAATGGAGACTAGCCATATGCATAGAAGATAATATAGGCACAGATCATATAATACTATACTAGATATAGAGCACAAGTGAGTACATAGACACATGATCACCCTCTATTTTTTTTTAATTTAAAAGCCCTGTGGGACTTCAACTCGACATGACTGGATAGCGTTCAGGCGCTGGACTGAATTTATGTAGAGCTTTATGTGTTCCGTGTTACAGGAGTGTAACACCGCCTACATAACAACTGACAATTTTTTGACAGATAAACCCAATAACTATACTTAATACGACTCAATAACTATACTTAACTCATACTTTAAAAGACCTAGGTCCTAAACTAGGAATAATACACAAAACCTAAGCAATTTAAAATGCTTAATATGTGACATTCACAAATACAAAAAAATAATACAAATCTTATTAAAGTGAAATCTACGTTTAAGTCATATAGGTTCACTTTGCTTTATAGATTCTGCTTAACTAACATGTTTTACTTGTTTCAGTACTTCGGAGAATAGAGGTTACACCAAACAACGGTAAAGCGAGTCTCTACCTCGGCACACGAGATGGGAGCGACACGACACCTCGCGCGGGACACGTCTGCTACAACATCCATACAGTCGGCCCTCGCACAAAAACTAAACCAGCATTTGCTAAGATCACTGATTATTATAATCCTTTAATCGTAGACACACAGGTGAGTCAAATGTGGACCAATAGTATTTCTAAATAGAAGGTAGAGACGCACTAAAAATATTGCAAAAAAGGTAAATGAGTAAAAATAAGCAAAATCTATTTCCTAACAAAAAATATAATAAAAACAGCGTAATACTTAACGTAAAGAAAAATGTCATCTTTCAACCTTACTTTATTTACAACTAATATGTCACTGGCTATAATGCCAATGCACTAAGTTGTTAGTAAGAACATTATTGGCTTATAGGATTTATTAGAACTGAGATCTAGTACTAAAAAAAATAGGAACATAACTAAATATGTGATAGATTTGTATGACATACATATAAGTATTGACAAATATGTACATACATATCGAAGAATTATTTTTTAATAAAAATACCTGCTATGAAACTTATTTATTTTCTAATAGTAATTTAAATAAAAAAGCATAAGTATTCCGATTGTTTTTATTAGATAATATATAATATAAAGATAAGGAATTCATACTAACACCTATCTATTTGTCTACAGATGTATACCATCCCAGAGGATTGTCCTTCTCCAATCGCTGAAGAAGTAAACGATTATAACGCGTCAGATAATCTCTTCAACAAAGCTAGATCCTTAACAGGAAGCGGAGAAATTATTATCTCATACGAATATTCTCTAGATGACATACCTGAGGGTATTCCTTTAGAAGACCCTATTTATGATAATCTCACTAAAAGAGATGATAATAAAAAGAAAAATGATAAAAATAACAAAACACAAAACACAACTCATAAAAATGTTAACGATTATAATAGACTGAAAGAGAATGATACCTTAGTAAACAACAATAAAATTAATACTGGAGATTTACTGAATTTAAATAAAACTAATAAAACTTTAAATAATTTAAGCGACGAAAGTGAAACAAATAATAATGTTGCTATACTTCAAAAAGATAATCAAAATATATCAAGTGAAAATAACATTATTAACGTTAAAGGTGTTGTGAATGAAAATACTAATAAAGAAATATCTAGAAATGATAAAACTAAAACAAATGATGTGAACAATGAAGTAAATTCTGTTACTCTTCAAACTGAAGTAAAGGATCACAAAATACATATTAGAGAAGACTCTGAAGAAAGTAATAATACAAAAGATCAAATTACAACGGAAAATGATAAAAAAGAGGACAAAATCCACAATGTAAAAGAGAAAGAAGCTTTCAATCCGTCTCTATCGACGTTTCACGTGATAAATTCTGAGAAAGATCTAGACGTGCCATCAGGAATAGAAGGTCCAGTGCCGGCGGTGATGCTGCCGCCTAAGAACTTTGTTATACCTACAGATATAGGTAAGATCAAATTTTTTTGACAATTGCTATAATATATATATATATATATATATATATATATATATATATATATATATATATATATATATATATATATATAGTTAAATGTCACAATTACTCGACTCTGGAAGAGTCGTACCAAATATCGTAATTCTATCTCACCGTATAATAAAATTGTATCGATTTCAACGTTGCAGTCCATCGAATATTTTTTATAAATTTCGTTTTTGAAAACCTTTTAATTTGGACTCTATCGTGCTCCGTGGGATATATTGAAATATATATTAATAATTTTGTTATTTATATGTTTGTCTGTTTTATTCATCTGATTACATACGGGTTCAATGGTACTTTGGAATGTTTGTGATATAATTATATATTATTAATAGTCTGTATTAATAGCATAGCAAACTTCCATTGCAATCGTTCAAATTGATCTAAAGATAGAGCGAAAGCTTCACTCCAGAGTTCCTCTCAAGAGTCCAGACGTTAAATAATATTAAAAGTAATTATTCCACTCATAGAGACGGGAAATTTTTGGTAATGTGTATGGTAACGCACTCGCTTCAAAACCGAGTGAGGCGGGTTCAAATCCCAGGACTCGAACCTCTGATGTTTCTACGAGGCTTGTATTATTGAGACCAGAGAGTTGATACACTATACACATATATAATTTTAAATACATACATATTATAAATATAAACATCCATTACTAGAGAACAAACATTCGTGCTCATCACACAAGTGAATGCCCCCGTCGGGACTCTAACCCGCGACCGCTTGAACAGCAAGTAGGGTCACTACAAACTGAGCCAAACATTTTGTCAAAAAGGGCTGAATTGTTATATATTGAACCACCCTTGAAGTTTACTTTAAAATATTATGCAAACATCGCCTAATGTATATACAAAAAAACATACGAATTAAAAACCTCTCCGTTTTGAAGTCGGTTAATATAACAATAACTCAAAACCGATAGACGTAAACTTTGAACTCTATGTATTGTTCAATTATTACACGTTATAAAAGCAAACAAAAATCTTACATATATACTGTATAGTGTATGTACAAATATAAAACAATTAATTTTACATATAAATATAGTTACCTATTTGTTTATTTTATCGTTTCTCTCGTTTTAACCCTCGACAAAAACCTACATACCTACATCGATCTAAAAATACCCTCTTTAAAATGTACAATAATGCATATTTATTTATATATATATATATATATATATATATATATATATACATATATATATATATATATATATATATATATATATATATATATATATATATATATATATGTTCACTTTTCAGAAGTGCCCCAGTACTCGCAGTCGTGGCGGTCATTCCCCCACATACAATATTACCAGCCAATATTTTATAAAGACAGTTATTATACCAAAAATAAACACGTAAATGTTCCATTTGAAAATAATGAAAATATATTTATTAATTAATGAATTCAGTAATTAGGATCTTATCAAGATTTCATGTGAAGAAGAAAAAAGAATACGTATAATATTAATTTTGGGGTTTTAATTCAGGCCTGAAGAACAAAGTGGCCTAACCAATAATTCCGAAATATCAAAACTTATGTTAACTTGTTTGATGATAGAAATAGTTCCATATAAAAAATACACCTCGCTGCATTTTGTTTTTTTTTAAATATCAATCGTTTTAGGGTTATGCCTTTTTGGGCTTCAAATGAATATTGAAGTTAGTTATTACTTGAGACTCTTATAAGAGATTTAAAGACTGCATGCTTTTCAAAATAAAACAAAAGTTTCTTATAAAGTTTATTTAATTATCAAATAAATTATATAGTTGTTTTATATTTTGAACTAAGATCTTCCTTTTGGATTGAATTTCTTGTTTTCTATTACTTTTCTATTTTCTAGATTTATTCCAATTATTTTTATTATAACAATTGAAAGAAGTAAATATTTAAGAGAGCTAAGAGTATCGAGAGTTTGTCCATTTTTTTTAATTACAGGTTCCTAACAAGGCTCGGAACCGGTTTAAAAAATGTTTATTTCGGTAATGTAATAGTAATTCATCGCTCGTTATTTAACCGGTCTGTTAATGAAAACGACGGTTTAGTTAATTCATTCATAAGTAAGAAACCCACATGCATCCTTCTTCTAAACCATTCCCCGTTAGCAGTCACGCCAAATGTAAACGCACTAAAACTCATTTTAACTGGTTAATTTTGGTCATGGAACCTAAATTCGTCAAAAAATTTCTCCGGGATTTAACCGGTTAAAGAACGTAACGGAAACCTTAAACTGAAAAGCCTTTCGGTTTGGGGTCAATAACTAAAACCGGTTTAAAAATTAACTAGTTTCCGAGGCCTGGTTTCTAACAGAATCTATTATTATTTACAGTGTACTTTTATGGAATTTAGTAAAGTTAAAATTGTATACTTTTGTTTATATGAACTTCCCGACATAGTAACAGCATTAGGTTTTACGCATATTGTAAATATATAGATTTTTAGTTTTCTGCCTTTATAATACAATTACAAAAGATTGTTAGCTTAAAGTGGCCTAACCCAAATTGGATATATTATATATTTATTTTATTAGCATTTTTATACTAAACTATAACTAAAAAAAGTTAAATTTAATAGTAATGTAATAATTTTATAGCACAAGGATTTATTGTAAAATTTTATTAATTTACAATATTTTCAAAAATAAGGGATAGGCCATATTTAGTCATAAGTTTTATTTCTCTATATTTAAAATAATCAATGGCTGTTGAATTGTCTTTAGTATTGTAAGTACTGAATGAAAGAATATTTCATTTGGTGAATGATGATGAATGTAATTTGGCGAACAAACTTTTGTGGATATAAAAGTAAAAAGTTACATTTAAAAAAAAAGTCCTATAAAAGTATTTTTGTCAATTACCTTTGTATCCACGATTTACATATTTCTATAAAAACGTAAAATATACGTACGTAATTGTAAAGCATTTATTGTAACTTTTTAATTGTTAAAGTTAGCATAGTTAATTTATTGTCTAATTAAGATGGCGGCACAAACTGAGGCGGCTAATAAAATTCTGAGTATCTATTTTTTATTTTTTACCTGTTCATATAAATCTATAAAAAATATTTCTTTTTTAATCATTGTGCTTTGTATTGAAAAAATATAATTTGGTAACATAGATTTCCTTATTTTTTTTTAAAAAGTATGTAGCAATTACGTAAACAAGGTAAGAACATTTTGTAATTATGTTTGTTTTTCCCGCGCAAACTTCGAGAATGAATTTTATTTTGTAGGACTATTTTACTTGAACAGAGTTTTAAAGACACTTTTTATTTTAAAAATAATATGTTATTATAAATTAAAGATAACATAAAAGAAATGGAAGAATATATTTTAAATAATTTAACCCTAGCAAGTTTTCGAAAGACATGCTCATTGCTCAGTCCGAAAACACTTGGCCAGCGTGGTGGACTATGGCCTGATCCCCCTTGTGTTGAAGGGAGGCCCACCCCAAGCAGTTGGACATTAAAAAGGGCTGAATACTGCTATAATCATTCACGCTGAACACCCGGCCGGCCCACATTCTTATCAATATGTTGCCAGAATATAAAATTAGTACATAAATCTACAAAAACAAACTAACCATGCTTTATCAACGGAAATTACCGATAGTAAGTACTTCTCGGAATCGGTAAGCGTCTCATTGATAATAATTGTTTTGGCGTAGAAACGTAGTGTTAGGATATAGCCGCTAGCTTCCTTAACGACTTCCAATTTCTTATTTATTTATTTAACTCTAATTCTATACGCTTTTAGCGACACTTAAAAAACTTTTTAGCATCAAGTTTTTTCCAGGTTAGTGACCTCACCAATCACCACGACAAGATATACACAGTCAAGGAGAATCCCTAAGATAGTTGTTAGTGTATCATATGTCCTTTTCAAATATAATATGTATGTATTTTTGTGAAATAAAGTATTATTATTATTATCATCATCTCCCTGCCCATTTCCCAATCACTTGGGGTCGGCTCAGTACATCTTCCGTACTGCTGATAGGATTTGGCAAAAGTTTTACGACCGGCCGCCTGGCTGATATCAACACTCATTAGGAATACTATTGTTTATTATTTAGTTATTAGTGTATATACTGCAGAAATATTTAACATACAGCGACTCACCCACGCTTCGCTCGGGTTCGTCCCTAACTTGATTCCCAATACAAACTTTCATCCCCATTTTCACCCTCACAAAAGATGATTTCCGGGGTCCTATATTCTATGTCCTTCCCAGGGTCTCAAACTATCTTCTTACTAAATTTCATCTAAATCGGTTCAGTAGATCCATTACCCCCTACGTCACAAACTCACTAACTCACAAACTTTACCTCTTTATAATATTAATATAGATTACTAGCATTGCCCGCGGCTCCGCCCGCGTTCAGATGACCGAAAACCAAATTCTTAGCTTTACATATAAGTATACTCTTACATTGCAGTTTTTGTATTTTTTCTCAGAAATGAGACATTTTCCTGCGATAAAAAGTATCCTATATGTTGACCCGGATAACCAGCTATCACTATACCAAATTTCATCTAAATCCCTCCAGTGGTTTTTCTATGATGTGGTAACAGACAGACAGACAAAAATTCTAAAAACTATAGATTCGGCCTCTGTATCGATTATAATATTTATTTCAATAAGATTTTCCAAAAAATATTTAATGTACAGATTCGGCTGTTACAATTTTATTATATGTATAGATATACACAAATCGAAATAGTGCCTGATCGAAGCGAAAGCACATCACTAATTAGAAGATATTTATAAAATATGATTTATCCTTATAAATTCCATAATAACCATCGAGGCTCTTGCGATGAATCATTAAAAACGCAGGTCCTCGACATACTTTTTATACTCTTTTATTAAATCAATGCGTTTGACGAATGTCTGGCGCAGCGGTTGTCTGGCAGGCTCCTCACGAGTTCAATTATTGGATAGTACTATTTCTTGTTTTGAGCACTACCGAACTGCCCTTTCTTTACTTATGCTTTAAGTACACTGCACGTTTTTCACCGAAAATTTATATGATATGGCCAAATAAAAAATTGGAATAATTTACTTGGAAGAATTTTATCGAATAAGTAACCTTTAACGATCAAACTCAACTACCTAGCTTCCTAACATTATTGAACTTAAACAATGTGTATTTGAAATGAAATGAAATAAACTTTATTTAATTATTAGACCTATTACAAGTACTTTTGAATCGTCAATTTAATGAAAGCGTCAGTGTGGTCAGTCCGTGAGGAAGCTACCACCGGCTCGGAAAGCAGTTCTGCTGAGAAGAGCCGGCGAGAAACTCAACAGTTGCTCTTTTAAATATAGAGGTTACATTTATTTTATTAACATAAATTTATAGAAAGCCTGTGCCTATATGAGTCAATATCACTCAATTCCACATATTTTCATCAACAAGAAACTCTTGTACAGTAGGTATAATAAATACGCTTTGCTCAATAAAATACTTTTAATTTCATCTTAAAATTTTTGAAAAAGTATATTTGAGACATTTTATGGAATCTTATAATATATGCGTATACTGAGGCCCATGAAGGATTTATTCACCTTTTGGAGTCGAAATCTAGGCGTAACAAGGTTTTTTTTTTTATCTGATATTATTTAAAATAAGGATAGGTAATCTCAATTGCCTAAAACTTTACAAATTAATAAAAAAAAAAGCAAAAATAAACAATTTCTAACCCATACCTAAAAGCACTAACAATATGCATAAATTCTGCAGATAGATACACAGAATATTCGACAGAATGAAAAGCTGAGGTTTTCATTTGGTTAGAATGAAATTTGGTTTGGCAATTTTCTACAGTTCCATTGTTTTATCGAGTCCAGTTTGGTAAAGACAAACTTTGATACTCAGTTAAACTTTACAATTTTCATTGTTCTCCTCTCGGTTCAAATATTTCGTGAATGGAATTGGGTCACCTTAAAAGTAAATATGTAATTAAATATGTTGGGACATTAACACACAGCACCATCCATTTCCATGGTAAGCTACGAGGCAGATAGTTGATACACTACACATATTATATAACTTTAAATACATACATAGTTTGAATGCCCCCAGCGGTACTTGAACCCGCGACCGCTGGCACAGCAAGTAGTCAATACAAACTGAGCCAAACGTGTCGTCAAAGATGTCACAAAACGGATTGAAATTACTTGTGACGTTCTTCCCTAAAGCTATTAAGGAAATATTTGCTTGCGTTAGGTACTTAGATAAGCCAGTTACGTAAACTTACAAAATAATTTCCTGGTTAATACGATCGTGATGCGTGTAATAAAAAATAATTTAATTTTATTAAGATATGGAAATGTATGGAAGGGAGTTTGTTAAGCAGTAGCGCAATTGTAACGTGCTGCCTGGGAAAACTAAGTGAAGCGGGTTCAAATCCCAGATTTTATACACTTCTGATATGCATATACGAAAAATGTACGTGATTTCCACTTGTCTTATGATGAAAGAAAACATCGTAAGGAAATTTGCATGTCTAATGGCCGATTTCACCAACGTCACCTAAGTTTAAAGGATCCCCTAAGCATGGTTAGGGGACTGTTAGGGGACAGTTTCTGTTTCACCGACAGTTAGGGGTCACCTAAACGTAGGTACTAGAAATACTGGCTCTGACGATGGTAAAACGAAATTCAATTTAGGGGCTAGTTTAGGGGTACTTTTAAGCTAGGGATCCCATACGTAGGTGGGAGCTTATGGAATGTTGGTGAAATCGGACATAAGAGTATTAAGTCAGTAAATTTTTGAAAAATATATTATCTCCACCAAACCCGCACTTGGCCACCATGGAGGACTATGGCCTGATCCCCCTCGCGTTGAATAGAAACTCTATAATAGCCCGCATATGGTACCTACTTAAACTAAAAATTTACTACTTAAATACACTACAAAGGACGAGTTGCTTTACAAAAAATAAAATCAAAATATGGGCTTATTCAATGCAGATCAAAAAATCATTAAAATCGGTTCAGACTTCAGAATATGCTTACAAAAAGCAGTACCTACAGCTGAATTAGTCGCTTTTTTTAAGTCAATTTAAATGTAAATGTGTTAGTTTGTATCAAACAGATGATGGCATTAAGAAATAAATTTCTTAACAATTAATAAGAAGGGTTTCATGTCACTTCACCCTTAGCTTTGGATTTCTTCTTGAATATGAGAATATGCTTAATGCTCCTATGTATTTACTAATTATTAATTGTTTAAAAACACTTGAATTAAGTCACTTTTTAAAGTCGGTAAAAAAGTAAATCAGTATTTTTTTCTTACTAGTACAACTTCATACATGCATTTAACCTTAGCAATCTGTTTTACGCAGAAAGTCGCGGGTATGAGTCCCCTTTGGGAACTGATAATTGCGTTACCAGGCGCAAAACATTTTACCAGTGACGCGAATTGTGAGGAAGAAACGAATGAATTTGAATAAATGTATACTTTTTTGCTTAACGAAATTCAAATATAGTTTAAGCTATTAGGGAAATGTGATACAGTAGCGTTATTTATTATTATAGTTTAGAATTAGTAAAGTATCATCTGAGCATCGATTAAAAAAGCACTAGATACACAATCAGCGACAAAAGTCCTCACCGAATGAGCGCTCATTTGAACATTTGAGCGCGGTTTTAGTTTTTTTTTTAATGAAAAAACCTTTAAGCATTGCATTTAAGGTTCAATTTACATTGTTGTATATTTATTTCAACTACAACAATTACCTAAATACAATTGGTGACAGTTTTAAGAGAACTTTTACATGGGATTGTATAGTACTTTTTTAATCGATGCATCTGACATAATATGTATGTGCTTTAGGTATATTAGGCGATTCGAAAAAGTATGTAATAAAATTCAATGCTTTTCCTTAAACTGAATATTTCCAAGGAAATATAATAAAATTCAAATAACGACATCACGACACTTCTTAGGAATGATTTTATAGAGTGCATTGAATTCAAATTCGATAGTAATTATGTAGCGAGGAGCGAGTGATGGCATTGTGAGTCATTCCGCCGTGTACCAAACACGTCATACACCCTTGTTTTTATCCTCTGCTTACCTTTTAAAATTGCTAACTACTTTTTACTCGCGGCTTCGCTCGCTTAGTGGGCAATATGCTAGTATTTGCCCGAGGCTCTACCTGCATAGTTTAAAAATAACAGATTTTCATACAAACTGCCAACCCCACTTTTATCCTTTTAGAGGAAGAATTTCTAAAAATCCTTTCGTAAAGAACATCTACTCTATATGAGGAACCTACCTTACAAGTTTGTACCGTTCATACTTTTAGAGATTATTTTTAGTGATTTATCACTTTACGATTGTGTTTCGTTGTGTTTCGAATTCGTTAAGCCGTTTTAGCGAAAAGAACACTCACAATTTTTTCAGTTATTAGTGCGATATCATAAAAATGTATATAAAAATAAATATACAGAGTAAATTAGAAAATGTCACAAACATCATTCAAGAAATTTTATACATGCATTTTGTCAAACAAGGGCAAGTCTAAAATGCTTAAGTCCAATAAAACTACTAAAAATATGCTATAGTAGCACATATAACATAAGTGTGATACTTTGGTGACATCACTACTTCTAATCAACAAATAAATACTTAATTTTATCAAGATAAGCCACATTGAGTGCTTCACATTTTACACCATTACCTTGTTTATTTGTTAAACTGATTAAGTAAAGCAAAATGACAATATCCGAAATTAAAATTCATTCAATTCAATCAATTTTTCTTCTCACGCTCGAGGATTTCTGGTAGAGATCTCTTAAAGAGATAAGTTATCCTTTGTACACATAGTATCTGTTTTCTGTTTTATATGTATTTTTTTTTTGGTGCATAAATAAATAAAATATATACTATTTTTAAATTGCACTGCAATGGTAAAAAATGAGCGCGAACTCATTTAACTAGCTGATTTGAGAAACATCATTCTATCAAACTATTTGACTGTGGCAGCCCCATAAACTAATAGATTTCTATGCTTTCCTTAAATTTTTTCCAGTTTTTCTCTTTTATTTCATTTAGCTATTCATTTTTATTTAAGAAAACAAGGCCTTTCCTACTCTTCATTACTTAGCAGTATTTATTATAACTTGCCTGGCCTGTAAATAAATTTATATGTCAGCAAAATTCTAAATGCTCTATTTGTTTAGGTGAAGCCCAAAAATGAGACATTAAAACCTGAATAAAGACCTTGACATTCAAGCCTTATTATAAATATCATTTTCAGAAAAAAAAATAATTTCAATTAGTAAATAATTGTTATGAAAAAAAAAAATAAAAAAATTGTTAGCAACATTTTAATATATATTTTTATTCAAATGAATTCAATCATACATTACAGAATACTTGAATTTAATGTTACGTTCTTTAAATTATAATAATTACAAAATAAACCTTATGGAGTTTTACATACATATAAAAAGTTAATGCTTTCATTCGCACTCTCAATGCCATAAATTTCTTCTATCCACTTACTGTTACTGACGTTTGAGCAAACCACATATTTTCCATTGAATAAAATCAATATTGTGCTCTTTGCCCTTTGCGTTAAAGCTATGTGGACTTTTAAACTACAATTAAATGCACCATTTGAAATTCACTTTGTCAATACCCGGTACTATTATGCAAGCAATATCAAGAGCTAATATACAAATAATACTGATGTTCATATATCATTGGATGGACGAAACATTCAAGCAGGTGTAGTCATCTCTAGACATTGGATTTCATTTGTTTAGTCCAAATAAGTATTTTATAACAATAAAAAATATTTTTGCATCACCCTACCTAAAGATTCCCTCATAATGGCCTATATGTGTAGTTTATCCATTTGTCAACTTTAGTCTTTGTGGCATACAAATTGAGCATTTATTAATTTATTCTATATCAATCACAATCCAAAGTCTAGCGATCACCTCGAGCAATAGTTTTTAAGAATATATTTCCTCTGTAATTGACACAACATTTGATGAAATAAAACAAAATCAGATTTATATTGCTTACACAACAATTACTCTGCGATAAACTTTTATAAATGAAAAATTTAAATTAGTCGAAAATAAAGTTTGCTATGGACCCAGACCTCTACTCTAAAACAGTTGGGACCTAGATAACAAACGGAGCCCTCTATAACCTCATCACTACAAACCGAAACTGTCAAGTTAGTACTCTCTTTGAAATAAAAAAAATATAATAATTCCACTTTAAAGCGGGCGAAGCGATCAATATCCTTTCATAATGAGAGTAACAAAATGCAATAAAATTTAACAGTTACAATAGCGATTTCTCTATATAATCATAGATAAATACACGCCTGGGGGCGACATCCCGTGGCGCCAGTAAACATTTGAACAAGATTTACTCTTACGAGAATATGTACAGAGGCATGGAGCGACCGCTGCAGCTCAGAGCGCAGCGGCGGGACATCATTGGCTCTTCAGCTCCTTGCCGATGGTGTACGACACGAGCCGCGCCCAGTCGATCTTGCTGCGAGTCACCGGCAGCTGCCGCCGCAGTGCCTTAAACGTAGTATCGCTCATCGTCTTGTAGTTGTCGGATATGGCGGTCTGGTACGCGTTCTCCGCCTCGCACACCAGTCTCACAAACTCCTTGGCCGTGCCCGTGTCGCCACTGGCAACTAACGGCGCCTTCACCTCCTTCGAACTGACGAGCTGGACGTTACCATCCTCATAATAATGCACTTGCACGCGAAGCATCCCGCGCAGTTCTGTGGCACCACCACCAACTGTTAGCGACCATACGGAACGCCACCTGCCGTTCCAATAATTTTTAGGCTGGAATTGGTGATCTTCGATACACGCGACGAGGGAAACTACTCCAGAATCGAGAGCTCGACCCACCACTAAACTCGCACCGTGTTTATAATGTTCGGCTACATATGTCGTCAGCTCCACGTCGAGTGCGGCTCGCCAAGGCTCTGCCACTCGATCCGGTTCGAACGGTTCGTACTCGGAAGCTTCTTTTCGCAAGTGGTCATACTTGAAGGACCGCTTGGAACGCGGGTCGAAAAACCTGCCTCCACCGAGGTCATTGTGGTCAGTGATTAGCGTATGAAGCTCCGAGCCTTCGAGACGCACGGGCGTGAGCTGGTCCTTATTGTACTGCGCGAAGGCTCCACTCGCGCCCTCCTTGAGCAGAGTATCGTTATTTAGCAATACTCTCACATCATTGAACACTTCATTAAACTCTCCCGGGGGCGAATGTAGTATAAAATCCGAAACAATTCTAACTTTTTCCTGATCACTAATCACTTCGTCACCGTCCGCCGCCATTTTTGGTACTTTTGACACAACCACAGATGCAAAAGAGTAACGACCATCAACAACTGCACTGACAAATTGATGACGGAAGGAAGTACCCTATGCACATTGCATGTACAATAGGCAACAAAAGTTACGATGACGTAATCTTTAGATTTTCATTAAATATTATAGTCATAGTCACTATTAATAAAAATCTTTATATTATATAATAAAAGATTTTTAAGTATTACTTAAATATGTATATAATGGAAAATACATTAAATAATGTATAAAGTACAACTAAAGTTTAAGAATATATACGTTAAAATTTACTTAAAAAATAGATATTTAAGTAAAAGATGTATAAAAATAGATAAAGAGAAAACATATTTTAAAATTTAAAGTTGAATGTCTCAATATTTTTATCTATAATAATATAATTATGTACCTACTTTTCATAAATTGCATATATTGCGTAAATTGGAATTGATCATTTGCTAACTTTGTACATAGCAACACGTTATACAAAAACTAATTGTCTGTGTCAATTTGACAGCCGAATTTTCAATGTCTGTTGTGTAACAATTCCTTGAATATTGATCACATTTAAACGAAACCATGCTATCTTACAAATACTACGACACGCCTGAAGGCCAGGATGTTTATAAGAAAGTCTTTGTAACATCGAAATATGCTGGTTTGGCAGGACTCGGAGTAGCAACTATGGATGTTCTCATGTACTCGCATCCTAAAGGAATCTTCAACACTGGGCTCAGATATGCCTATTACCTTGGCCCCATGGTCGGTATGGCCGCTGCGTTCACAGTTACCGCTAATACTGCTCAGAATATTAGGGGCAAAAATGACAGGTTAAACTACTTCCTTGGAGGTGTTGTCTCTGGTGCTGTATTTGGAGCTTGGCAAAAGAACCCTACGGTTGCCGTGCCAGTAGCACTTATTCTTGGGGCTGTAGCAATGGTCAAAAAGACAGCTATAGATGAGAATTGGACCTTGGTCCCTGAGATACATACTGCCCATAAGAGTATTAAATCTGTTAAACATGACTGGAGTTTAGTCAAAGATATCGATGAATTGAAAACCTGGTCTCCTGGTAAGATTTAACTTTATTGAATGAAATAGTATTTACAGAAATGTTATGATTATTCTTTTATTTGCAACAAACCACAATAGTAGAATGACATTTATAAATTTAATCTTTAATAAGAATATTGTGTGCAGGGTTTGACACCTGTGTTTTAGGGGCCATTGAATGTGATTTGTTTTATATTTTACAATTGATAATTTAAAAAAAAATTATGACTTCATATAAAAATAATAATAATTGTTGTTTATATTTTCAGGTTCAAAGTAATCATAAGAATATCTGAATAATCCTAAACTAGATGGAATATAATAGACTGTAAATACAATCAATATCATTATTTAAAAGCTTGTTTTAAAATACATGGAAAATGTGATACCAAGTTGAGTGTTTTTAATTATATCAAATATATTTATAAGGTCTTATATGTTTATAAAACAGTTTTTTACAATCCCCATATAATATTATCAATAATTGATGTATTTAGAATAATATATGAAGCATAAGTAATATAATCTACTTATTCTTTACACATATTAGCTTAAATTATTTTTATGATATTTCACATATTTTGATTGGATAGCTTACTGCATTTTCTTATTTACATGTATATATAGTTAATATAACTAAATGTCTAAAAACAAATTGTTGCGCTGAGCAGAATACAGGAAAAAAATAACCTGTTTTATATATTAAAAAATATTATAAAGAGGTAAAGTTTGTGAATTGTGAATTTGTGATGTTGTAGGTGGTATCTGTGGATCTACTCAACTGGTTTAGATGAAATTTGGTAAGAAAATTATTATTTTTATGACCCTACTTACTGTTCCAGCAGTCACGGGTTCGAGTCCCACTGGTGGCATTCATTTGTGTGATGTACACGAATGTTTGTTTCAAGTCATGGTCGCTTATAATTATAATATGTATGTATTTAAAGTTATATATGTGTAGTGTATCAACTATTTGGTATCCATAACACAAGCCTTGTAGCTTACCATGGAACTAGACGGTGCTTTATCTTAATGTCTCAACATTATTACATTATTAAAATAGTTTGAGACCCTGGGAAGGACATATGATAATTTTATCCCAGAAATCATTCCTTATTTGGGTAAAAATGGGGATGAAAGTTTGTATGGGGAATCAAATTAGGGACAAACACAAGCAAAGCGAGGGTGAGTCGCTAGTATATTAAAAGTTAGTTAATCACATTCAAGTTTAGTTGTTATAAATATAAATTCTGTAAAAGTTAATATGCAAAGCAATATAAATATTTTTTTATTAAAATGTTATCAATTACCATTTGTCTCAAAGCAAACAATAATGTTTCACAATTGTATTCAAAATATTTTTTACATATATGATAATACACAATCAACAGAATTTCTCGGTTTTGCAAATAGCTCTTTTTCTATGAAACATTTGCTGGACTTAAAGAAATAAGTTGTATACTTAATGAAAACTAAAAATAATTTAACTAACAACAGATTAATTTTAATGGGGTTTTAAGACAATTTTTTCTCATCTTTTATGTTATTGACTGAATCTAAGCTGAACTTTGATTTTTACTTGATAAATAAATATGCGAGCAAACCTATACTATGGCTAAAATAAAACAAACCTAAAATCCTTTTCAAATTATTTTAATTGATACAAGGCTAATTATATCATTTGAATATTGAATTTGTGACATTACCAGTAACTTATAATAAATAACAAAAAACATATACCCCACAACTCTAAAATATAGAGTAATAAGTATAAGAAAACTCAATATCTGTCAGTCTATGTGCTTATAAATGGAGAACTGCTGGTCCAATTGCCTACTTGCCCTACTGAGAAGAATACATTATATGTGAAATTATAATTGATTATAATGTATTTAGATTTTAATTACCTACTCCTCACTTAACTGCCTTAGTGGTGGTATAGGTTCATATTTTTATGTTTTCCATCTCTGGCTATCTGAATCTAACAGATCTTAAAAGAAAATAGGTTGAATAAAACTACATTCTATGTTAAAGTTTATTTCTTACAAATCTAATCAAACAACTGAACTTAACAAGCAATACATAACAAAATGCTATTAAAATATTAACACAATCCATAAAATCACATAAATTGCTAAAAAATAAAGATATTTTTCTGTTCATACACGAAAAGGAATGTTCATGCGTTGACTGCAACTAAAAGATTCCCTTTTCAATATTTTGGAGATAGCAACAAACATACTAAAGATAATATTATATTACTAAATATAATTACAAAAATAAATGAAAAGTTTATAAATAACAAAATATATCTATAATATATAGTTTTAAGGCAAAACTTAAATGTGAAGGGAGAATAGTTTCAGATAAATTAATTTTAAGATTGTTTGCAAAAGCAAGAAACACAAATAATTTAAATGCAGAAGTTCAAGAAGCGAGCCACACCAGAAATAGTAAAGTTGTCCGTTATAACTTATATGTAGACTTATCTGTAATAGAGAAGTTTCTGTACTTCCTATAATTCCTTTCGTAAAAACAGATAAGAAATAAGAGTTTTCAATAAAATTAAATTATTATGTAAATTTTAACCATTTTAAAATATAATATTTTCTTTCAACAAAGAAATAAACTAATTAACATTCAAATTTAACAAGAGAAAATTTGAAATATCCGTTTCAAAATTTGACTAGAAACAATCACAATAACAAAGTGTTCCTTATTTTATGAATGTTTACTAAATAAATGGTTCTAATTTTGTTAATATGACTCCATTTCCTTCAGATACTGAAGTGTTTTAATTATTGATGTGAAACATCTTATGCAGCTGGTCAAACCGGCTGTTGGCTCTCATAACTATCAGACCCTCTTTCCACTCGGCTCGTCGATTCCCTCCTCCCGCGTTGAGCTCGTATTTTAATTTTTAATCTTTGTATTAAATGAGATGTTTTTTAACTAAAGATTTTTTTCTTTAAAAAAAAACAATATTTTGTTTTTAATCATGTCATATTTACTGCCATTAAAAACCATCCTGTCATGCATATTTTCTATACAAAATAGTTTCGATGTTTCACATCCGACGGGCGTCCCATGACGGTTTTTTATTTAGTTTTCTTTTAGTTTTTGAATTTGTCAATAATAATATATGAGCAATATTCAAATTTTGGAGCCGTTACATTTATACACAATATGTAGAAACTCACATTTAAAAATGTCCACTAAAATTGTAAATAAGTAAATTTGGCACACAACTTCTAAATACATCATGAACACCAATCAAAGTTACAATAAATTCATATAATATTAATAATTTAAATAATGTGTAATGATTAATTTATTATCTGTACTTATTTTTAAAGGAGTTTTTGTATTTTACAGATTATTATAATATTTTTTTTAATTATGCTTTAACAGGCCAAGGATAAATTCATAGAGCCGAGTCAATTAAATATTTTTAAATAGATACAGATAATGAAATTTACAGAGAATATAAAAAAAAAATGCGAATGTACCTTATCAAATAAGACACGAAGTGAAGTGCATTGAATCATTGTTAGGATTGTTTGATTTTGTTATAAAATCTACATTAAGTTGTATAGCAATGTATGTTTTAAAAATACTACTATTTTTATTAGTTATTGGATATTAAAACATTTAAATAACTTTATATTAAAAACAAAGAAATTATTTATAATTTGAATTGAAAAAGAAACTTCAAAATAATTATTCATTTGTTCAACACGTGCTAAAAGTGGCCATTTTGTTCGCCATTTCCTACAATAAGATAAAATTAGCTACATTTAATAAAATGGTATATTTATTTGTAGAAAAACTATACCAAAGCTAGTGATTCATATTTTGATATTTATTTGCGTTATATTTCATAAAAAGAAAAAAAAAACCTAATTTAAATTTAAACTAACTTTTTCGCTTTAAATTTAAATAAATATCAAAACATAGAAAACTAGCTTCCCATCTTATCGTATACGCTATCAGTTCAATTCTTCTTAACTTCGTTCTTTGGGGCTAATTCTTCTTCTTCTTCTTCCTCTTCTTCTTCTACCTCCTCCTCAATTTCTTCAATCTCCTCTATTTCTTCGATTTCTTCTATTTCTTCTTCATCAGATAAATCATCTCCTTTCTGTAATTATTGCATTACATATAACATCTGTCAATTCCAAAAAAGAAAAATCTTATACAATAAACTAGCGACTTATTCTCGCTTCACTCGGGTGCGTCCTCCGGTACGATTTAATTTTTTTGTGCGGAACCCTAATTCTTCTTCTGATATAAAAGCATATCTCCTTATAACATCATCTGTCTACCAGTGAAAGTCCTGTCAAAATCAGTCCAGCCGTTTCGGAGATTAACCCGAACAAACAGACAGATAAAAATTATAATAATTGTGTTATCTTATAAGTACCGTATATAATTTCATATGCATTTAGAAAAAAAACTGTTATTTTGACATTACAAACATCAATTTTATTTATATACACATAAATAAAATTATATATGAAAAAGCAGATCACAGAATCTATTCCTACTTGGGAATAATGAAAAAAAAAACAATTTAATTACTTTTTGTGATTTAAGCTTATAGTTAGAACTGAAATCTGGTATCTATAATCTATATGTATAATGTATATAAGTCTTAACTAAATAATATGTTATATGTTCTTAGGACATTAACACACAACACCATCTAGTTCCATGATAAGCTAAAAGGGTTGTGTTATGGATACCAGATAGTTGATACACTACACATATATAACTTTTGAATACATACACATTTTAAATATAAACACCGATGACTAGAACAGAAACATTCGTGATACTCACAAAAATGAATGCCTCCAGCGGGACTCGAACCCGCGACCGCTGGCACAACAAGTAGGGTCACTAGTTACTACTCAATACAAACGGAGCCAAACGTGTCGTCAATAAGATTTACAAGCACATATTTTAACTCAAATTCTCGAACCTAATCCACTCAATAAAAAATTAAATTAATTTAAAATAAAAGGTGAATTTAAATAAATGAAGAATTATTTTTTAAACAAGTAACACGCTCTTGCTTTGCTCAATCTTAAATATTATTATTTATAATACCTATATTTTACTATATTTTTTGTACTATATAGCTAAAAAACAAAGTGAACCCACCTCCGCGGCCGGTTGAGTCAGACCGCTCGCTGTTGTGAAATCGTCCAACGTCGATTCTGAAAATATTATTTTATAATTGTTTATTACTGAATGTCTTCTCTTATCTATTCTAATATGCCTATCAGTCAGTCTTTTCGTCGTAGACATTTTTATTTTTATAAGAAACTAGCGCCTTACGGGCTCGGCCTTAGATACGTTTTAACGTTTAGTATAGATTTCTCAGATGAGATATTTTCGCGCAGTAAAAAATATCCTATATGTTGACCCGGATAAACAGCTATCATCATACCAAATTTTATCCAAATCTGTCCTGTGGTTTTCTCGAGATGCCGTCCCAGACGGACAGACAGACAATAGATTCGGCCTCTGTATCCGAGAATAATGACTATTTCAATAAAATTTTCCAAAAAGTATTTATTATACAGATTAGAGTCAGTTAAAATTTTATTATATTTATAAACATTATAATTATAATAGTTTCTTAGATCTACGTGAATATTTGACTTTTACATAAAACTATCTTTTTGGATTATTTCGCGGATTTATTTTGATTTTTTGGTTCCCGACGTTTCGTCACAGGAGAGACTCCGAAAAGATACGTTTTATTTAAACATCAGAGATTATTTTTATAATTATTTTGGAATATAAACCTATGATTACTACAAAATTCATTCATTCAAAACGGCTGGAGCGATTTTGATGAAATTTTCAGGCAATCTTCAGATTAGTCCAGCGGGTGATCCTGTGAAGTTTGGTAGCGTTCATAAGTGTCAACGCGGGCGAAGCCGTGGGTAGCGTTAGTAGCAAATAAAAATGGCGAATTTTGAAATCCTTCAATAAATAGCTACATCCACTCTCCTTGGTTTTCTATGGCCCAATACATTACCTAGGTCTCTATCAGGCGTGTCGCGCGGCGCGTCTTGTATCAACGAGAGCGTAATCTTACCGCTCACCACCAGCTGTACATATAAAATTATTATAATTGTATATAATAATAATCCCATAAATATTATAAATGCGAAAGTTTGGAAGGATGGATCTTTGTTACTCAGTCACGTCAGAACGGCTGAACAGATCTGGATGAAATTTGGCACAGAGATAGATTATAATCTGAAATAGCACATAGGTTTCTTTTTATCTCGGAAAAATGTACGACTCCCATGGGATAGATTTTTTGTTTTATTAGGGACAAACCCGAGCGAAACTAGGGTGAATCGCTAGTAATGAATATATAAATAAATAATAAATAATATAAATAAATAATAAATAATATAAATAAATAATATAAAAAAAATATAAATCTTTCATTCAGCCCTTTTTTTAACGTACCACTGCTGGGCACTAGTGGGTTTACGGAGTTTACATGTCTTACGAAAACTAGTTGATTTTTGGCCACGGCGGTCATTCTCACTGAGACTAGCCAACTGCAGGAGACATTAGACAAACAACGAGGCGCAGGACTGACGAATTCACGTGCTCTACCTCGACACGAGGGGTGCAACACGGCCAACTTTCCAACTCCGGGCTACTACTGAGAATATCTAAACAGAAAAACTCAGTAATAAAACTTGTTCCGACCCGGGACTCAAACCCAGAACCTCCGGTCCACTAAACCACCGAGACACCGAGAGTAACACATAGGCTACTGTTAGGGATAGACCCGAGCTAGAAATAATCGAAATCTTAAATGAAACTCACCGGAGAGCGGTCGCTGGGCTCGGGCTTCACGTCGCCGCGGCCCTGGTCCTGCTGGAAGTTGGAGATGAGCACGCGCGACTGCTGCGGGATATCCGTCTCGAGGTATATCGACTTCACATCTTCAGCTTTGTGCTGGAATTGTGATTGATTGACTTTATTGAACACCACACAAGAAATACTTAATAGAAATGTAATGTGTATAAAAAAAGAGATGCACAGGAGGCCTTAACGCTAGAAACGATCTCTTCAAGATAACCTTAGAATTGGTTGTGTTAGTATTATTTATTTGTCAATATTTCATTAAATATTAGGCTCTAAGTAATGACTTTTGATTCGAACTAAATTACCACAGCTAAGAATGTGTCCTTCACTCGATCGCCCATATATGTATTTTATTACCTTAATCGTAATATCTATTAATTTAAATATTTAAAATTTGATTATTTTCTACTAAAGCTAAACTAAAAACTTTTGTTTAAATCGGTCCATCTCTGACCATTTTTCACTGACTTTGACCATGTTAGGGTCGTTTGCCACTGGTCAAATATCCATATTTAAGATAACTTTAATTGCAGAAATCGGTTTAAATCATCAAAAGTGTGTGCCACATCGTGTACCTACTGGTTAAAATAAAAATTGACAGTTTCGTGTGACTTAAATAAGGAAACACGACCTTCGCGGCTTCTCCATTCTACCTTTCTACGTGACATTGGCGAAGTAATCTGTGCTCAACTGGCACGCTTTGAGGGCATTAACAAGAAAATTGAATTGGTGAAAACACTTGTGCAGCCGCATAATTTGTTTTAATTAAATCTTGGACAAAGCATTTTTCCAGAGGCATACCAACCATAATTAATGATTCTATAAATAATAATTCTATAAATAATAATTTAAGTAGCTAATTTTCAAACATTAAAATTTCAATCAAAATCGACTAATTTTCTTATAAATTATTTTATAAGCTAAAACATATAAGATGTTAGTAACATAAAGATTGTTAATATAAATGAAGACAACAGTTTTATAAAAGTTGTTTATTCCATAAAAATGTTAAAACGACACAAAAATATTTAATGGTTTATTTAATTTACTTGAGCGTTAATCTAAAGAGGTTTAATTGACTGGAATGTGACATTTATGATTTAAGTTAATTTTTTAATCTGTTACTAGTTTACTACATGCTAACATACTTTTTTTTTAATTTTTATGTTATTTTTACCGCTATGACTACATGCGGTTAATACAATGAAATATCTAATAAAATAAAAAGTTGCTAAGGAGGGTTATTTTTTCTAACGTTACACACAAAATGTCATGACATCTGTTACGAAATTATTTTTGACCTCGTACTGTTAAATTATTGATCTTCTCCTGAACGATTCCGGCCACGGCGGCCAATCTCATTGAGACTAGTCAACTGCGCAGGAGATATTATAGTGCTCAAGTGTACGCGCAGACACAGGTGCACTCTCTATTCCTATCTCTCTCAGACTCCAGTGGGAGGACTGTTCGACACGATCGGTGAGAGTTAAGGCGCAGAACCGACGGCTTTACGAGCTCCCGAGGCACGGGGGTGAAACACCACCAACTTCCCAACTCCGGCCTGTTACTGAGGCTTACTGCACAGAAAGACTCAATAACTAAACTTGGCCCGACCCGGGACTCGAACCCAGGACCTCCAGATGTGCAGCTGTACATGCTAGCCACTACACCACCGAAGCAGTTATAATTAATATATAATTATTCCAACGATAATTTAAGTACAATATAGCGTATAATAATTAATTAAATGCCCTCTAAAAACAATAAAATCTTAAAATAAAAAAATTTAAAAAGAATATTTTTTTAATAATTTCAAAGGCAAAATTTAGTAGGTACCTACTAAATTATACACTTAAAAAATCAACTTCATATAACAGCTTTTTAAGTAAAAAAGAAATACCCAATAACCAACACCTTTTATAGTGAATTTTTGCAATAACCATATGTAGAAGTATAAAGAAAAAAATGACATTAACATTTGACATGACATTTTGTGTAACACCAATCTACAATCTACACCAATCTACAGTCTACAATCTACACTACTCATACAAAGTCTGCACAATGTGCACTACTATCTGTGCGCTCACCGGCTTGGCTTGCGGCGGACGCGGCGGCTCCGGCTTGTAGGCGCCACCATCGACGGGGTGCGCGGTGAGCTCCATGCCTATTACCTAAGGAATTTAATTATAAAAAAAATATAAAAAATTACTCGTATATAATTAAAGGATGATATTTGATGTTTCAGGATCAAAAGTCAAAATACCGGCTAATAAAAAAACTGGCGACCTATTATGTAAAACTTTCCAGTGTTCATGCTTTTCCTATTTTGTCATCTCTAGAAGCTTCTCTTTCCTTCAGAGAGCTGGAATACAGAGATCGACATATAACTCGTATACTCAAGTGTACTCAAAGGGATAAAATAAAAAGTCAAGATTGAGTTTTGCGAGCTTGGATTTGGAACCGGGTTTAAAGCCACTCACTTGCAAAAAAGATGTTTTAAATGACCTCCTGAAACGACCCTGAAATAAATGGCTTCCTTTATTTAAAATAATTCGGCAAAGTGCGGGTCAAGTGGATTCGAGTGCCGAGGGTCTGTACCACTACACAATATACTTGTGTTAAGTATTTATACTTACATATATCGATGAATAAGATTTTTTTGTAACGAATAGTGGTTGATATCTCTAACGCGAGTTTTCCAATTATTCCGGTATTATTCTTTTTGTATTTATTCTATACTAAAATTGCCCGCGGCTCCGCCCGCGTTCAGATGACCAAAAACCAAATTCTTAGGCTTTACATTTTAGTATACATTGCAGTTTTTGTATTTTTTCTCAGAAATGAGATATTTTTCCGCGATAAAAAGTATCCTATATGTTGACCCGGATAATCAGCTATCATTATACCAAATGTCATCAAAATCCCTCCAGTGGTTTTTCTGTGATGCGGTAACAGACAGACAAAAATTCTAAAAACTATGGATTCGGCCTTTGTATCGATAATAATGTTTATTTTAATAAGATTTTCTAATAAATATTTAATGTACAGATTCGGCTTAGTTACAATTTTATTATATGTATAGATAGATAATACACCAAATTTGGCGCTTGGTTGGCTTGTACATTACAAAAAGATTTCAAAATTTGTGGCACTTATTACGATTTTTAGTCAACTCTTAATTTTAAAAATAAATGAACTTGCTTTCAAACCTACCTTTACACTCTGATTTTCCTCTAGATTATCATCTACCTCAGGTGAATCTTCTTTAATGGCCTCTTCGAGAAGTTCTGGCGTTGTTTCCTTTTGCCTTTGCTCTTCTTTTCGTTCTTCATTTAAGAACTCTTCTGCTAGTTTAGCAAGAAGATCTTCTTTATCTTCATTGGCTGTTTCAGATAATTTAATATTCTCCGTATTGGCATTTTTATTTTCGGTAGATTTAATTGCATCTTCGTTTTGTACCTTTGTTTCGGTTAATTGCGATTGTTCAACTTCTGCTGCAGCTTCTTTCAGCTCTTCTTCTTTTTGCTTATCTGTTTTTTGCATTTCTATGGATTCTTCTTCATCTAGTTCCAATGCTGTCTTCTCTTCTTTTCGTTCTGAGAGTGTTTCTTGTTTATCTTGTGCATTTAATTCAATTATGCCTGCCGGTTTCTCTTCATCAATTACAGGTTCCGGTTCTTTCTCTTCAACACATTCATTAATTTCTACAGAGGATTTATCAGGTTCAGTTTCAATTTTCTCAGGTGAGGATTCTTTTTGTGGTTCAGGAGTTTTTTCTTTGGATTCCCGAAATTCGCTAGTGACTATATGAACAGGGCCGCTATTCAATAGAATTGTACCGTTAGTGTAAGGGCGAGCGTTATCCAGCGTCTCCTATGATAAGAAATAAATATTAAATAATTATTGTATTTATAATTTTATTACTGCAAAGCGAAAAAAAAAAACAACACGTCTAAACCTACATAAACAATTCATCTACTTTGCTATATTCCAATATACGCAAGCAAGACACACTTGGAAGGGTTCAAAAATTGTTCTATATACATAAACAGAAATTCTACCAAAACAGCCAAATCTGCAAAAAACTAAAACCAAACTAAATCAACACTGTTTACTTCTACACACTTTTTAGTCCACATGTAAATAAATCCTGGGCTCGTTTTATGGAATGATTGTTATGTAGACTTTTTATGGGTTTATTGTGTTTAGTTTTGTAGGGTTGTGTTATTATAGAATTTGTGATTAGAATTTTTCATAATTAGTTGAAAAATTAGTGATGTAACACCGTTTAGTATATCCTTAAGCGTAAGGTACAGGTAGCTTGGAACTAACAGACAGATGAATGCAGCGGACGACATGAAAAAAAGGGTAAATGCAAGAAACAAAAAAAAAACAATGCAATAATAGAAATGAAACAATTGAGCAAATAATTAATGTTCTACGACACTTATAGTGCCAAAGATATTTTAAGGCATTCCCTTTAAATTCGGATTTACTGTGCCAAGCGCATTGCTCGTGGTTCAAAGTTAATTTTGGATATTGAAATAAACAGCAATTGTGAAAAAATGGTCAGTTTTAGTGGTAATGCATGATTATGAGGAAATTATAACAAGACCAATACGGAGAGAAATAAAATAGAGTAAAAAAAAAAGAAGAAAATAAAGACACCATGATCTGACGGATGAACATTTGATTATTTTTTTAAATACAAAGCGCCACGCAGAGAAAATTAAACTATTGAAAATATACATGAAATTACATCATGGCTCGGAGGCGGTCTGATTCTTTTGCTTAATTTATATATTTATTTATACATCAGAATTTTGTATTATAAAATTCTTTGTGACAACAAAAATAATTATAAGTCATCTCAATTATTATTATTTATAAAATAAAGAAAGCAGCGTATATGCGTATATCTGAAAATTGACTAGTTTTTCAATATTGTGCAGTAACGTGACGTTACATACTCAATCAAGACATTATAAATGATGAAGCTATGAGCATTCTCGTATGAGGTGATCATGCAAAGACCTGTCGTTGCTGATTTTGGTTGTAGCTCGCCTCCATCTGCTGTTGAACCTCCGCTACCAGACCAGATATTGCCGATACAACTGTCGGCCGACAAATTTGTATTAATATTTACTCTCAAATAGCATATTATATTTGGGACTCGAGTTTGGGATGTCAGAATTGATTAGCATTTTTGTTCTTTTTATCGGAGATTAAGGTTCATCAAGATTTATAAAGTAAGCATTTATGTAATTTACAATTTAAAGACATAATTTGAATTTTCTTCCTTGAGCAACGTTTTTATGTAGATTACTTGTTGGATAAAAAGCTCATATACATTGTTTATACAAAAATAATGCTGTTATAAGTGATAACTGGTAAAACTCATTTTATATTAGAAAAACTTGGAAATTAGTGACAATTTGTGTTTTATTTTATTAAATTTGTTTTGGGAAAAGGGAAGCAAACAAATCCAATAAATTTACCACTTCCGTTATATTTAATAATGTAAGAATCTATTAAATTTAAAATGTTCTCTTTGTATATCCCTGTATAAAAAGCCATGTCACTTGCTACATAATCAGCCGACATTATCAGAGTCCTTGGACAATTTTTATAATACTTTTGGATTACTTTTTATTTTATTGATTATAATTATTTTAACATTGTTACGACAAGTCACAATTGTACATTTCAAAAAGTATTACTTTCAATACTGCTTTTTCAATGCTTCGCATTTTTATACGAATTCAAAGTTAAACATTGTAATTAAAATGCATATATTCAAAAGTAAATAAAGATTATATAATGACCAAAATGATACACGAAAATATTATTTTACAAACAAATAACGAAGGACGTAAAGACGAAAATAGCTTGTTCGATCGTGCATGCATTCTGGATGACCGCCAAAACGTAGTCGAGGCTCATGATAGCATTTGCTACAATATAATAAATTATTTCAAAATTTACCGCTGCATACAATTTTGGCATTAATTCACAGATTCAAATACGACTATATTTTTTTTAGATTTATCAATATCGTTTTGTATATTTCTAAATATTTATTTTGAACTTTTTTCTTTTGATGAACTCAGAATTAATAATTTAAAATTCCTTGTAGTGAAGCTAGTTTCTTTTTAGATTCCTAAAATATCAAAATATTCAAATTTCGTAACAGAACATACTATTAAAATTGCTGTAGCTGCATTCTCTTTGTTCAAATTCAGAGTTTCAGTGGACTTTTATTTCCCTTTTTTCAACATTACAAATTCCGTTACTAGCTACCGAACACAAAAACCAAATAAAATGGTCACCATGCCGCAAGCGAATATATTAAACACCTATGGATACACGCAATATTATTTGACACTATAATATTAAATCTAGCTCTTCTTTTGGTCATAAGTGTGAAAGAACAGGAATCTAAATATGTACCATTATAGTTGCGATTTGATATCTCAATTATAAACATAAGGAAAAAACATAAAAAAGTACGTAATTTACAATATAATTTATTTTAGTATATTACATTTATAATGTTTAAATAAATATATTTACGTTGGAATATTTACTACGCCAGAGCTCAAACTAGTCAACTTATAGCTTAAGTTAATTTATATTCCCAACAGTTTTTTTTTGTTTGGTTGTCGCTTTTTCATTGATTTTCAGATATAAATCTGAAACTGCTAAATATCAAAATAATTCAATTTCAAATCATCAAAAACTTTTGAAAAATTGTCATGTCTAAACAATGCGTTCGAATAGTTATAATGGCATTCAGATTTAACACGTTTATTTCCATATACTACGGGATGCTCACAATATTAAAATATACAAATAAATACTAAACGAGATATCAAATCGCAAATTCTGGGAAGTTAGCAATATACCGCGTCGCGCCTCGCTAGTTGTCCAACGATCCTTTGCATTGCGCGTTCCGTTTCCGCCAACCGCGCCTTCAATGCGGCGAGCTCTGCGTCCCCTGGATTATGTATCCAGTGTGTTACATCCCATTAAAACATATTATGTAAAAATGTCCCCTAGACTACAACACGCTATCTATCACTATTAAAATGTTATGAGATTTTATGCAGTCACAACATGTCTATATTTTAGTCAAAGGAAGTTCGTTACGATTCATTACATCCTAGCCATTTTATTAACTGCCTAGGCAGAGTAGAAGTACCTCTACCATAAATTTTGATGATCATCAATAAGGGGAAGGAAGTCGATCTGATTTGCGTACCAAAACTATAAGCCTAAATTAAAAAAAAATGGTACATTTTGTGAGTCTGATAACTACATATACATATATGTATTTAAAAATTTATTATAATAAATATTAAATAATTTATTTTAAAAAAATCAGGTTTTGCAATGGAAAGCAATTAACACACAATAAAACACTATATAGTAAAATTCCTAATAAAGACCTGAAAGTTTACTGCTTTGCATTTTTTAGCTGTGAATGAACAGCCAAGTGATACTGTAAAATATTTACTACATTATAAATATTACGTGGAAGCTTATCAATAACTAACATTTTTTTCCTTTAACTAATTAGTCTTATCTAGTTTACCCCACTATTTTATTTCATATGTATGTACCTAATTATAATCGTAATTATTTTTATACTTACTTGTGTCCGTTTCTTTATGTCCTGCATGCGATGAGTAAGAATAACATTGTAAATTTTAATTGAAGCTTAAAATATTTTTTTACTTAATAGTTAATTACCCAATGCAGATAATTTATTTTTATAATATAGTGCACGAAATAAATAAATGAAAAATTACTACTACCACGTAAAATATTGTATGTGCCATATGTAAATAATATTCTAAATTAAACTATCTTTTCGGATTATTTCGCAGATTCATTTCGATTTTTGGTTCCCGACGTTTCGAATGCTTTACAGCAATCATAGTCACGGGAGAGACTAAGGTTATAGACGTCCCAAAGGCGTTATACACTTGTTACAGAAGAGCTTGTTACGAAGTTTGCATTCGAATCGTCGGAAACCAAAAATCACAATAAATCCGCGAAATAATCCGAAAAGATAGTTTTATTTAAAATGTTAAAATATTCGCGTAAATCTAAGAAAATATTAAATAATATTCTTGAAAAATATTACAAGAGCAGATTTTTAGAGTATTTTATATACATATACTTTATACAATTTCCATAACTTTGTACAATTTCCTTTTAAATAAAAATGGTAGCAAAACTTCCTTGTCTAGAACCGCTTTCGAATACGTGTTGTTATTTGTCATTCCTCCATTAGATACTTTCTTTTATCACATATCTAACTTATACCCCTTCTACCTAACACGATAGAAATTACTTACCATGTCCAAGTATCAAAGAATTTGTTTATGATCTTTAAATACACGCAAAAATCGTACAGTTAAATTATTTTCAGTCTTTTCCTAAAGACCCAATTCTCTGGGCATTTTCCATCTTTTTTTTCTAAAAATCTTATCTGGACTTACGAATATAAAAAAAAACCAAATCAAATCCAACCCTTAGGTAATTTTATTTTTATTCATATATACTTCGATCAAAAATACTACTTTTAATCGAAGAATATTTAATAATAAGAGGTAGATGAGTGACTCTGACGTCGCCATAATGTCTCTATTTTTTCATGACAATGACATCACTACAAATTATAAAACAAAGGCTTCCGGCGCGTCTGTCTGTCTGTCTGATCGCGATAAACTCAAAAACTACTGCACCGATTTTCATGCTGTTTTCACCAATGGATAGAGTGGTTCTCGAGGAAGGTTTTAATATATACCTAATTTGTTAAGTTTTTGTATGCATTGGCTAAAATATAACGATATTTGTTGGAGGTGTCGAAAAAATAAGCCGTCTAGGAGCTTTCAAAGAAAACGCTGCCTAAACCCTTTGAGAAATGGCATGGCATATGTCTATCTCTTAAGGATAACATACTATATCCATTTTAACCTAAAACGTAGCTACGTCGCTAGTTAAAGATAAAATTGTCCTTAATAAAAAAAAAATCTTACCCAATTTATCTGGTGAAGTCCTCGAATCATCCCTGAACACTCGCCTGCGGAACTGAGGGTCAGGGGCGACGTGGTCGTAGGGCGAACCGGTGCGCTTAAATAGAATCTATAAACGAAATGTTAAGGTATAATGTAGATAGAATGAAAATAAAAATAAAATAATCTTAAGAATAAAACAAAAATAATCTTAAAAAAATATAGCCGGATGTGAAGCCAAGAGATATACAGGGAGGAGGCCCACTTCGGTGGGCGGTGTACCATGCGGGTTGCTCCTGGTACTTCTCTGAACCGAGATTCAATCTGCTTCAAGTTTTCAACCTTGGTTGTGTGGTCCGCTTGCTTGTGGTCGGTTGCAAAGCCAGTAGGCTTTCTAGAAGGTGAGTCCCATATAACTACTTGTATGTATGCAGGTAGTATGCCTAAATCCATTTCCCAAGATAAAAAAAATAAAAAAATGGGTAACTAATGTTAGGTATGTACCTATCTATATATTTTTTTATCTTGATTTATCTTTCTCTATAGACAACATGTGCATTAAAAACCTAATACTTAAAAAAATACACAATGTTTATTAGCGTAACTGTGGTGTGTACTTATCTTAGACTTTACGACCAATAGGTAAAGAAAGTATCGCAGTCCTAAAAAGAATTGGCAAAATAAATATTTATCTTTATATTTTACTTACCTTGCTTAAAGTATACACGAAAAACACGATGATGCATATGGTGTATATAGGCATGACAAATCCCATGGACGACTTGGGTGCGGGGACCGGTCCTCCGGGGGATCCCAGTGGTGGTCGCATGCCCGGAATTGGGGGAGGCTGGAGAAAAAAAAATCATATGAGACTCTTACAGTCATCTACGGATAAAATATTTAAAGTGAAAGTGAAACTTGTGTGGAACACCCCGCAGGATGAAGTAATAATCTTGCTTGTGTTATGGATACCAGATAGTGGATACACTACACATATATAACTTTAAATACATACATATTATAAATATAAACACCTATGACTGGAGTACAAAAATTCGTGCTCATCACACAAATAAATGCCGCTAGCGGGACTCGAACCCACCCGCGCCAGCATAGCAAGTAGGGTCATTGCAAACGGAGTCAAACTTGTCGTCAAAGTTTTGTTTTGTTTCAATTGGTCAAGTAAATTTAATACTATAATTTAAAGTCCTTGTTTTTCGTCACCAAATAGAGATCATATTTAATAGATCGCCCAATAATCACGAAAGAGATATGCACACATAGACTTAACCATAGGCAACAAAAGTAAATGCGAAAGTAACTCTATCGGTCTGTTATCTCTTCACGCTTAAACCGCTGAACCGATTTAGATGAGGTATGTAAATATTTTGCGATCCTGGGACGGACATAGGATAGTTTTTGTCCCGGAAATCACCTTTTAAGCGGGTGAAAAGGGCGGTGGAAGTTTGTATGAAGATTCAATCATTTCTCAACTAAGGAATATAAAACTCATTGTAGTTTATATGTAATTTGTATATAGATAAACTAACGTTAAAAAATTATTCTACTAGTTTACTTTGTAAAAATATTGTTGACCTTCCAGATGTTTTATGACTAACGTTCCACGCTTATCACATAATTCGTTATAACTAAGTTTCTTAGTTGGCTTCATGTTAATATTTTTTTATATATATAATATTAATGTATACATGTGTATACGTATATTTGCATCTCAGCAATTTAATATATTTTTTATGGATAAAAGGAGAAAAATGAGACGTCGATCCTTCCACCTAATGCCAAGTGGTTATAGCCGGATATAGATAAGAGGAGTTGCGAGATTAAATAAGTTTTTAAATTTTTTTCTCTTTTTTGAAAACTTCTGCGAGAGCAAGTAGAGCCTTCGTACGGTTCAAATTACATAAAATTAAGCAAATATTTGTTAATAATTCACCCGGTAGGTTTGTCGATGAATAATTTCTTGGCATATATTGCATCGTTATTCTAACTTAGGCAATGATGTTTGATGTATGCTGCTTGTTTGCACTCGCATATTTTACAACCTACTTATTCACAAATGAATATACAAACGTCTTGCCATCAATTATTCAAAAACTATATTTTACTAGCATTGCCCGCGGCTCCGCCCGCGTTCAGGTGACCAAAAACCAAATTCTTAGGTTTTACATATTAATATACTCTTACATTGTAGTGTTTGTCTTTTTTCTCAGAAATTAGACATTTTCCAGCGGTAAAAAACCATATCAAATTTCATCAAAATCCCTCCAGTGGTTTTTCTGTGATGCGGAAATAGACAGACAGAAAAAATTCTATTCTCTAGAAGCTATAGATTCGGCCTCTGTATCGATAATAATGTTTATTTCAATAAGATTTTCCAAAAAATATTTAATGTACAGATTTGGCTTAGTTACAATTTTATTATATGTATAGATAGCATTTTATATAGGTACTAACTATCGTTTGGTAAATCTTAAGAAAAACCGTGTTCCGAATTAACTGAAAATAACATATAATAGTCATAGACTCATAATAGTGCAGTATATTGTGTATTTTTAATCGACTTACAAAAAGGAGGAGGTTCTCAATTCGTCGGAATCTTTTTTTTATGTAGTTTTCTATATGCGATATCGTTTGTAGAAAATCAACTTGTCTAACGAACTTGATTGTAAGAATTTATCTTATTAAACTTTATTATACTATATTTTCTCTATCTACTTCAGGAATCAAAAATCAAAATAAATCCGTGAATAAATAGTTTTATTTAAAATGTTAAATATTCGCGTAAATCTAAGAGAATGAATTATGTTTTGAAAAAATGACATTAATATCTTTGCAATTGATACTCGAGCGCGTTTAAGTTGTGCACAAACTGTAACTATAACAAACACTATAATATATTAATACCTAAATTATATATTTTCTTATAGAAATAATAGGAAACGAAATAACATTCAAACGCGTGGATAGATTAGGAATATTTTAACGGCCTGAGTAGAGGCCTGAGGCCTTTATTTAATGGGCCTCCCTTCATTACAAAGGAGATCAGGCCATAGTCCACCAAGCTGGTCAAGTACGAGTTGGCAGAATTCCCATGTCTTTCGAAAACTTGCTAGGTTCTCTCAGACATGCAGATTTCCTCGCGATGTTTTCCTTTACCATAAGACAAGTAGTAATCATATTGGAAATAATTCGCACATGAAAATATCAGAGGTGCGAGACCCGGTATTTGAACCTTGGTTTACCAAGAAATCGCGTTACCACTGGACTACTACTACTTTTTTCTATATTTTTATTATAGCCATTAAATACTGTATATCACATAATGTCCGTCTCATAGGTTTACACTAGCAATATTTCCGACAGCCTTGTAAACTAGTTGTGAAACTGTTAGGTTAGCCTCTAAACAATTACTGGCTCAATAGCCACAGGTAAAAGATACACAATTTACATGTACGTCTTAACTATCTTGGTAAATGTACATTTGACCAAATTATTCGAATATATTTTACAAAACAAATACATAAGTGCTTTGAAATTTATATTTCACTGGCGACTCACTCTCGCTTCGCTCGGGTTCGTCCCTAGGTTGCTTCCCCATACAAATTTTCATCCCCATTTTGACCTCCTTTAGGGATGTTTTTGAGATAAAAACTATCTTATGTCATTCCCAAGGTCTCAAACTATTTTCTTACCAAATTTCATCTAAATCGGTTCAGTAGTTTCGGAGAGTATTCGGTCTAAACAAACAGACAACCAAATGTTTCCTCTTTATAATATTAGTATAGATTATGTAATTAATTGTATTATTTTGTTCTTATAGTTTACAGTTTTTAATACGAAATATTATTTCCTATGGCGCGGCGTAGACAAGATACAGGCTACAAGCAGCAGATTTCTGCAAATATCAAAATGAAATTTAATTGATAATGTAATATTCAAACCAATAATTAAAAATATAAATTTTAAGCTTTGACTAACTGCAACTATATTTTTGCTAGCAATTTAATCATTTATCGTTATTTGAAAGAAAATTATGTTAATAATCTATCTATCTATCTATTTAGCCCTTTTTAATGTCCCACTGCTGGGCACGGGCCACCCTTTAATACGAGGGGGATCAGGCCATAGTCCACCACGCTGGCCAAGTGCGTGTTGGCGGACTTCACATGTCTTTCGAAAACTTGTTAGGTTCTCTGAGACATGCAGGTATCCTCACGATGTTTTCCTTCACCGTTAAGGCAAGTGGTAATCATGTTAAAAATGATTCGCACATGAAAATATCAGAGGTGCGAGACCCGGGATTTGAACTCGCTTCACTCGGTTTCCCAAGCGAGCGCGTTACCACTGGGCTACTACTGCCTTTTTTATGTTAATAATAATAATGTAAAAATATCGAAATAAGCTGCCAGAGTAAGAATTAATATATCTTCAGAACTTAGGTTAAGGATACTTATTAATATAAAACTTGCTATGTTAATCAATCGTATAAGCTTAATTACTACCCACCACTGGATTCGAAGCTACGATTTTTAGTTAAGAATGCTATGCCACCAGACAATAATTTTTTTTTTAATATGTTGGGACATCAACACACAGCACCATCTAATTCCATGGTAACTTTAGATACATACACATTATAAATATAAATACCCATGACTGGAGTACAAACATTCATGCTCATTACACAAATGAATGTCCCCAGCGGGACTCGAACCCACGACCGCTGGCACAACAAGTAGGGTCACTACAAACTGAGCCAAACATGTCATCATTGTATCAATGTAACAAAGAACATGTAACACTATGTCTATATAATCGTATAACATGCTTAGAAAGAACAGCTAGATTTCATAAAACTAAGTTTCAGACCATTTGGTCTTTAATTTAGCTTTAGCTTCCTTCTCTATGCATTCCAATATAAAGTGAAGGTTATGAAAACTGACCAATAGGTATATGAGTAAATACTTATATCTCTATTTACAAAGGACGATTTCATAGGCAGTAATATAATAATGTATTACAAATATAATTGCACCTACCTTTTTATGTTCCATATTGTACAAGTCTTTTGGATATAGTATAACAAAAATATTTTTTTTATTTTTATCACGAAATAATTTCAATTTAAACAAAAACTGTAGTCAAATAACAATGTTTATAACTTTTCACTTTAACTTATTTAAGTACAAACTCCTTATATTTTTTCTAGTTCACTAAATAGTTTTTTTTTTTTTAATTAAAAAGTAATATGTATCGCGGGTGATGTGCGATATGCCTCGAGATCGAATCAAAATTTATAAATGTTACGACGTCGCTCGGTGGTTTCCTGTTTATACCAGACATTCGGGATATTAATGTGAACGGATATTTCAGTTTTTTATTAAAATCTATCTAACTTCTTTAGTTTTAGCATCACATAAACTAAATTCAGTCACTGTTAGTTTTAAGGCAATTCTTTGCTATTATGTTTTTAAAGGAACCTGGAGAGCGTTAATTATACCTTATCAATGTCATGTAAAATGGAGAAAGTATGAAGAATTGGTAAAACAACATTATTATATCCTCCTAGTCTTGCTTACTGGTTTATAGTCGGCCATTCTACGAATTTTTAATAGACTTACGTGAATGGAAACCTAACGGATGTGCGCGAGCCGGTCTGGGTCTGACAAATGGGTCTGAGTCTGTTTAGTACATTTATTATAGGCAATACGGGATTAGTCTGAGACGGGTGTCAATTCTACTGTAGATTCTGTCCTTTTGTAAATAAGATAAATAAAATTAAATATAATATGCATAATATTATGTACGTCAAACTTTTCGGATGTAGCCATAAACATGTGCACTAACGTAGTTGAAATACAAAAATGGTCAAATATTTATATGCATAATAAGGTTTATTTTTTACTAGCGGCTGAGCCTCACTCACTCGGGTCGCCTCTAGGAAAGCACAAACAGATCTACCCCACGGGAACCTTTCTTTTTTCAGTTTAACAAATGTTCGACGTGATTCTTTAAATTTAAATAACTTTTTTATTTATGAACCGATTGACATGAAACAAATACTAAATGATAAGTAAAGCTTACCATAATATATCTGTGAAAACCACATCTAAATCGGATAAGCCGTTTCTGAGATTAGCATGCACAAACGCACAGACAAACAGATAAACAGACAAAAATTCTAACAATCATTGTTTTGGGTGCTATTTGCGTTAATAAAGGTCCCAATAAATTTTTTTCTCGTATATCGTCTATGCACAGACAGCGATCCGTTACATTTTTATGTTTTGTATAGATTTAGAACGCATATTAGATTTATTACTAAAAAAAATCACTTATACCTATAGTGCAGTTTCTTATCCTGCTAAAAGAAAATGAGTAGCAAAGGAGTTAAATAACAAAATGCCACAATGACGCATTGTGTGAAAGATACACGCTCCCACGTAATGCGATTGCAGAACTTATTAGATAGTGATTCAATTCATTTTCTCTATAAATAAAATTTGCCTGTCTGTTTGTGTATTTGGAATAGGTTAGATACCTATTATTATATATATATATATATATATATATATATATATATATATATATATATATAACTACCTCGTTTAGTTATTGAGTCTTTCTGTATAGTAAGTCTCAGTAACAGCCCGGACTTGGGAAGTTGGCAGTGTTTCACACCCGTGCCTCGGACAGCACGTAAAGCCGTCGGTCCTGCGCCTTAACTCTCACCGGTCATGTGGAATAGTCGCCTCACCGGAGTATGAGAGTGACAGGAATAGAGAGTGCACTTGTGTCTGCGCGTACACTTGTGCACTATAATATCTCCTGCGCAGATGGCTAGTCTCAGTGAGACGGGCCGCCGTGGCCAAAGTCGGTCGGGAGGTCATCATTAGTATCTATATATAAATAGGCAAATACAAAACAGTTAGTGCCTTTTCTCCTCTGTTTATCAACCGATTTTCTTTTTTTTTTTTTGTTTAGTAGCTATGGACCATAATATTTACTGTTATCAATAAAAACAACTATAAAGATTATGGTCGAATTTCAACCACAGGGCGAACATTCGTCTATATTAGTATATGAATAGAAAACTTTTTACCCCTTTTTAAGCATATTGCGAATATGGATAAGTATGAACTTCGGCATAGTTAAAATTTACATAGAGAAGAACTGCAGAAAGCTCAAAATTTATACGAGTAAACTTGTTTTTTATTTATGTATAATAACTGCACTTCTAAACAAATACAGTATTTTTTACCAAAAACTACATTGAAATTCTACGGGAATTACTTTATGTCCGGGGGAAAATGTAGCCCCTGCCAAAGAAAGTATTTCTTTTTATTAGTAGTATGGACAAAATATGTACATTGTACAAACATGTACAGTAGTAGGTATAGTATTATATGATCTGTGCATGGTACACACGTACATACCGGATGGTACACAATTGCTGCTCGAACCGTGTCGACAAATTCTCTTTCTATATTCTATAGGGTATAGGGTATACCCTAATATACCCTACTACTAGGGCTTCGGCTACACCCTAGTGCGACAGTGAAGGTCTATAAAACATGCGCAGAACCTACAGGCAAAACCCCAGACTGTAACTTAAAAATGTATCTATTTAATATAACATAAATATTATCACATGCGAGTCAGTTCTGCTAATTTGTCGTTAAAACAAGTAACGTCTAAAGACCTCTGTAAACTTTTTTACGTCAATTTGTACAAGATGAAAGTAAAATATTATATTTTTCTCTATTTTTAACCGACTTCCAAAAAGGAGGAGGTTCTGAATTTGTCGGAATATTTTTTTACTTTTTATATATATGTTCACCGATTACTCGAAGACGCCTGAACCGATTTGATTTTTTTTTTTTGTTTCAAAGGGTATACATACTTCCCAGGCCGATGCCGCAGCCGATGCAAAGCAAATCTATTATATTTCGATACGTGAAATACATATTTACCTATTAGGTATTCATATCTTAAAATATTGTCCGCTGGCACCGACATCGAAATTATGTGATTAGGTATATATTCTAAATGAAAACCGCCGTTTAGTTATTTTTTACATTTTAGTGCTTGGAACGACTTCCAATTTTTTTTTAATTTTTTTTTTTAAGTTTTTATCTATAAGTATGTATAAAATATATAGGATAGTATTTTTTTTATATGAGAGTAATAAAGTGATTAAGACATTACGTATTATCATTTTTGACATGATTACCACTTGCCTTACGGTGCAGAAAAACATCTTGAGGAAATCTGCATATCTGAGCGAACCTAGTAACTTTTCAATAGACATGTGAAGTCTGCCAACCCGCACTTGGTCAGCGTGGTGGACTATGACCTGATTATGATCCGTATTGAAGGGACGCCTGTGCCCAGCAGTGGGAAGTTAAAAAGGGTTGAATACAATAAAATAATCTAGTTAAAATACTGATGATGTTCTCCCGACCGATTCCGGCCACGGCGGCCAATCTCATTGAGACTAGCCAACTGCGCAGGAGATATTATAGTGCACAAGTGTACGCGCAGACACAAGTGCACTCTCTATTCCTGTCACTCTCATATTCCGGTGGGACGACTGCTCGACATGACCAGTGAGAGTTAAGGCGCAGGACCGACGGCTTTACGTGCTCTCCGAGGCACGGGGGTGAAACACCGCCAACTTCCCAACTCCGGGCTGTTACTGAGGCTTACTTATACAGAAAGACTCAATAACTAAACTTGGCCCGACCCGGGACTCGAACCCAGGACCTCCGAGTGTGCAGCCGTACATGCTAGCCACTACTCTACGGAGGCAGTTAAATACTAATAATAGTCGATAAGACATAACAAAGCCAGGTCGAGCCACTACTATAGAATGAGTTAATACGTTAGTTAGAAATGACGTTTATGATTTATTACAGTATAGAAGCCGAGGTGTTAGTAACTTGAGATAAGCGTAACATGAATTACCTCGATGTCATATCCCTTAGCTTCTGCAATAAGTTAATCTGAAGAACATTTGGCACAGTGGTAATGTGTGTAGTTAGCAAGTCACAGATACGATTTTCGCATGATGTAATACTTAATATTGACAATTTCTTTCGATTTAGTTAAAACTTATACTGTATGATAATAGTACACAGCCGCCTAAAGATAAAAAAATTAGAAGGAAATAAGTGACTCGTATTACACAGTAGGATATACATCATATGTATATATTTTGTATACACTGTACATATATAACACATTTCCTGTCTCACTCATTCATAATATTGTATATTACACAAAACAATACATAGTACAAAAAACTGATCCAAGATGTACAATTCAATACCTTTGCCTTTTCAATGGCTCCTAGGAATGATCTAAAATGACATGATACTGAAAATCACTCAATTTTTTTTAAAACTACCCCTAAAAACTTAAAAAAGGTATCTAGTGATAATCTAAACAGATAGATAAAATTGAAGTGTCCATTTGTAATGTCAAAATAACAGTTTTTTACTAAATGCATATGAAAATATACCTATACGGTATTTATAAGAAAAACACAATTTTTAAAAATTTTGTTAGTCTGTCTGTTTTTTCCGGCTAATCTCCGAAACGACTGGACCGATTTTGACGGGACCTTCACTGAAAGATAGCTGATCTTATAAGGAGTAACTTAGGCTACTTTTTTTAGAAAAAGTATTAGAGTTCCGCTCAAAAAAATTAAAACGTACCAAGGGACACACCCGAGCAAAGCGAGGCTAAGTCGCTAGTAATGAATATAAAAATGACTGTAAAGGTATTTTTGGACGGTATTTGAGAATACCTACATTGAGAGGTGTCTCCTATTGATAATAACCAAACATGATTATCACATCGATTATTATAATTGCTAAATTAACCATGAATTAATACAAAACTCAACTAAATCATTTACAGAATACATCAATGAATCATATACGCCTACTCGTTAGATGCGAGTCGTATTTATTTCTGCGTCTAGGCCGAGCGTGTGTCGATACCAATGTCGTCCTAAATACTGTTTGTTTGTATACCAAAAAGGTACACATATCTGATGCTTAAAATTCAAAAATGTGCCAATCAATAAAATTAATGAATATTACTCGTATGTCTTTTAATAATAATTTATTGTGTCTTAATAATCAAATACATACACATAGTATAGGCAGTGGTAGCCCAGTGGTAACGCGCTCGCTTGGGGAACCGATTAAAGCGGGTTCAAATCCCGGGTCTCGCACCTCTGATATTTTTATGTGCGAATCATCTCTAACATGATTACCACTTGCCTTACGGTGAAAGAAAACATCGTGAGGAAACTTGCATGTCTGAGAGAACCTAGCAAGTTTTCGAAAGACATGTGAAGTCCGCCAACCCGCACTTGGCCAGCGTGGTGGACTATGGCCTCATCCCCCTCGTACTGAAAGGAGGCCCACCCCCAGCAGTGGGACAGTAAAAAAAGGGCTGAATACATAATAATCAAATATAAAAGTTGAAAATTTGTATGAATAGATGTAGGTATACTGCACCGTGAACACAGTAGGTGCCCAGTGCCTTGGGTACATTCAGTCATATTGTGAACCAATGAGATTTTGACAATTTCACTGAAGTTAAATTGTAAAACGGTCGTTGATTGGATTGGAATATTGACAAAAATCTGTGTTCTTTTGTATTATAATTTAACGACTTATTAAATATCCCTGCGACATCTATACATATAATAAAACAGTAACTTAGCGAAATCTGTACATTAAATATTTTTTAAAAACAATTACTGTACCGAATTATACAGAATATTGACCCCAAAACTGTTTGTCTGTTTGAGTGTTCGCGTTTCACGCAAGAAGTACAGAACCGATTTTAGCTAAGTTTTGTATAGTGATAACTTATTTAATGATAACTATATTTCTCAAGTGAGAGATATAAAACTCATCATATCTACGTATATATGTACCTATATATGTATATAATATGTACTATATAGTATATCTATTAAAACGTACCTATTACCTATATAATAAATGAATAGTAATTTAAGAGGGCAAATAAGGAAATTAAAAAATAGCTTTTATTAACTTTATCACTAATAGAACACAGAGAAATAGATAACTCAAAGCTTTTAAGTTGCCTTGAAAAAAGCTAAACTTTCGAGTACAGATCCATCCGGCGCACGACTCTGACTCGCACTCATCATATAGATTTAGATTCGATATTTTCAATTTCTAAAACTCGACTACATCTTACTGCATTAATAAAAGTTAAGTAAACAATTAAAATAGCATATACAAGTAGGTGTACTCACATTGCTGGTATTTAAATTTCAACATCCCACATGTACCTATTGTGTTGATTTAATAAATTAATTATTAATTTATTTAATGTAAATAACCTGCAACATGCAATGACTAGTGTATAGTTCGCATATCTGCCTTCTATACTAGGAATTGCTCTGATGGCGGAGCTGAAAGTTCCACCCGTTCCACACTATAGTGTCCATCACAATTCGTTCTCGGTCTGACATGTGTTTGGTAAAGTATTTTTATACAAGAAACAACAAGAAAGAATAAGTGCATTCACACTATCCGTAACATTCAGTTTCTTGCATAAAAATAGGTACTTTACAGGGCCGATATCGGACCAAGAACGGTCCGTGATAAGCAAATAGTGTGTATCGGGCTCTAAGAATTCCGCATCTGTGCAAATTTTGTTTTTAACATTTAATGTCTCCATTGACTCTACCACCAGTTCAAAAATCTATCATTACTAAGAATTCGCTAGCAGCGCTAAGAATTCAGGTGTTCTATTGATAATTTTTATACCATTTTTAGCTCCATTTCCAAACCGTTTTTTAAATAATACGTAGATACATATACAATTTCTGATGACGCGACAAAACTATAATATATTGAAACGATAGCCTATTTTACTTTACTTAATATTTCTATTGTGTTTTAAAATTGATAATACGTGTTTCATATGATATCCGAGAAATGTACAGTGTAGCCTCTAACAGTCACAAGACTACAAGAATGTGTAGCGTTATTTAAAAGAAATAACAAAAAAATTAAAACCGACTTCAAACAAAAGCACTAAAAAGTAAAAAATAACTGATTGGTAGTTTTCATTTACTATACATACCTAATCAAATATTTTCGAAGTCGGTGTGCTAAGCAACATTATTACTATATGTAGGTAAAAGTATATAGTAATAGTGTTGCTTAGTAAGTTGTTTTTAAATAATAGCAATCTAAATTAAAATGATTATCCTTAATTAACTTTAACTTTTTTTAAATTACACATAGAACAATTATATGGTTTAAATAATTAATACTATATTTTATATTTTTCTTTATGGTTATAAATATAATTATGGCAAAACTAAATATAGATTACTAATTAATATTTTTAAAATTGTAATAATTATAAAAATAATAGCAAAAATTAAATAAATAATATTCAATTATAATTAAAATTATAAAAATGTTAAAGTTAAAAAATATTGTAATGTAATTGGTGCAACTTTCATTTTGTTAATTGTGGGTAGGCTGTCTGTAACAACTATACCTTCAAGACATGTAACACCTCAGTCTCTCCCGTGACCATGGATGCTGTAAAGCATTCGAAACGTCGGGAAACAAAAATGCAAATAAATCCGCGAAAAAATCCGAAAAGATAGTTTTATATTTACTTATTATATCCATATCCATACTAATTCATATTATCAATGTGAACGTTTGTGAGGATGGATGGAAGGGTGTTTGTTACTCTTTCACGCCAACGGATGAACGAATCTGGATGAAATTTGGCACAGTGATAAATTATAGTCTGGAATAGCACATAGGTTTTATGGCTTTTTATCCTGGAAAAATGTACGGTTCCAGTGGGATAGGTAGGTTTGCTTTTATCTACTGTAAACCCCGAAGCGAAGCGAAATTGAGTAGAATACATAATTTTAGATTTATATTTATAGAAATATAGATAATTTAGTCTCTACAAGTAAATAAACAGGAACTAACAGTAAGATGCTTTTAAACAAATTTCAAATATTTTCCAACACACAATTAGAAAAACGAACGGTTCACAATTGTGTCGAAAAGTAAAGAGTTCAGTTTTAAGTCGATAATACAAAGCAGCCATTCCTTCTTTGTCATGCAAATGGTTCTTTGACCGAAATGACCATAGTGTGCCTATATTCAATTTGTTCGGTATTGAAGTCATCGTTAAACAGTTAAGTGACTTTTAAATACTTTTATGTTTGAGTTCAATGCATTCCTTAAATAGGTAATATTTAGTTTAATTTTACATTAAAAACTACGAATGAGGAATATACGTGATTCTTTTTAATTTTTATACATGTATGTATTCAGCCCTTTTTTTTTAACGTCCCACAGCTGGGCATGGGCCTCCCTTCAATACGAAGGAGATCAGGCCATAGTCCACCACGCTGGCCGAGTACGGGTTGGCGGACTTCACATGTCTTTCGAAAACTTGCTAGTTTCTCTTAGACAAGCATGTTTCCTCACGATGTTTTCCTTCACCGTAATACAAGTGGTAATCATGTTAGAAATGATTCGCACATGAAAATATCAGAGGTGCGAGACCCGGGATTTGAACCCACTTCAGTCGGTTTCCCAAGCGAGCGCGTTACCACTGAGCTACCACTGCCTACAATAGCTTATAATATCGTTATATAATTGTAAAAAAATAACCAGCTTCAAGAAACTAAAATGTAGTATTAAAAAAATATATGCCGACGCTCGCTACTATGCGACATCAGACATCACAGTACACAGAACAAAAATACTCTAGGAGTATGATGTACACAGATAAATGACGGCTCAATTTGTAGAGCAACAAAATCGCTAATCATTCCGTTATGGTAATACTCTGACGTCATATTCGATCTGATCAATGGCGTTTCAACTGCTTTGTATTTCACTTTTTAATAACTATTTTCTTAATCAAAAAGAAATTGTATTAAAAATATTGACATTGGCTTAATTCCAAAGCAATAAAGATTATTAAAAAAAAACATCTTTATTTAAATCACATGCATATACCCCCTATTTAATATTTTTCCATTAGCACTAAAATCGACGCGCCTTAAAACTTAAGACACTCACGGTTACTGGACGGTGGACTATAAAGTTTAATTAGCAATAAATTTTAAAAAATATATAGGTAATATAAATAAAATATATTGACGACACGTCTGGCTCAGTTTGTAGTGACCCTACTTGCTGTGCCAGCGGTTGCGGGTTCGAATCCCGCAGGGGGCATTCATTTGTGTGATGAGCACGAATGTTTGTACTCCAGTCTTGGGTGTTTATATTTATAATATGTATGTATTCAAAGTTATATGTGTGTAGTGTATCAACTATGTGGTATCCATAACTCAAGCCTCGTAGCTTACCATGGAACTAGATGGTGCTGTGTGTTAATGTCCCGACATATTTATTTATTTATTTATTTGTAATATTCTATTTCTCTTTTAAACAAACAGTACCTGGGCGACCGAGCTTTGCTCGGAAAAAAAAACAAAATTAAAAACTTTGTGTCCGACCGGGATACGAACCCAGACATTTCTAAGTGTTTAAATTTCTCATTTAAGTATATTATTGTTTTCTTTCATTTCTAACATTTCTGTTTTCTGCTGTCTTATTTCTTGTTGCATATACATTTAGATAAGGAGAGTATAAGCCTATGCAAAATAAAAATATGCAAGAAGGTGATCCATATATGTATATATAGCCCTTTGTCAGTCTGCCAAGCACAAACCACTTGTTATGTCACCTCACTAAGTGATACGACGTGTTGCCTCTAACGATCTTGTAACTTATAAATACAGAGTGCCTTTCTGACAATCGATCTACTAATAATCCCTGTCTGCACTATGTAGGTACCTACCTTCTATCTATACATATAATAAAATTATAACTAAGCCGAATCTGTACATTAAATATTTTTTGGAAAATCTTATTGAAATAGACATTATTATCGGTACAGAGGCCGAATCTAGTTTTTAGAATTTTCGTCTGTCTGTCTGTCTGTTACCGCATCACAGAAAAAGCACTAGAGGGATTTTGATGAAGTTTTATATGATAATAGCTGGTTATCCGGGTCAACATATAGGATACTTTTTACTGCGGAAAAGTATCTCATCTTAAGCATGGGAAAGTATCCCTTTTAAGCATATTTAAAAAAAAATCAAAACCTTTAATTTGTCACTCTGCTTTGATCTATGTTAATGATAGAGCTTATTATAAATAGAAATTGTAACAAATACCTTAGATCTATAGTAAAAAACTAGTGACACGTACTTGGCAACAAACTAAATACTACGAATCCGCGTATTTCAAATTTTTCATTTTACTCCTACTTTACTAAAATGCTAATATAAATTATAAATATCTATACTAATATTATAAATGTGAATGTTTGTCAGTATGGATGTATAGATGTTTGTTACTCTTTCACGCCAGAACGGCTGAACGGATCTGGATGAAATTTGGCACAGAGATAGATTATAGTCTGGAATAACACAAAGGCTACTTTTTATCCCGGAAAAACGTACGGTTCATGTGAGATAGGTTTGTTTTTTTTCCTTTCGCAAGTATGAATATAATATTGAAAGTTTGAATACACAAAATAGTGTATTTTGAACAAAACCGCAGAGCACAACTAGTCTATCCATCTAATAACAATGTATAAAGTATATTAATAAAATATTCTCGTAACGCATTGTTATAGAATATAATAGGGAATGATATACGCAAGCAAATATAGACGTGCGACGATCACATCGCTGAGGTCCAAAAATAATGAGAATGACATCATGCGAATTATTGTTACATCGTAAGGCAAAAGCGTGAGGCGTTTTATTTACAAATAACATCCCGTGTGCGTACTTATGAATAATGAATACTGAATACTCTATTGAATATTGTGTCAAAATAGTATAAATCGATAAAAAAATATGTTCGTATTGAAATTGTGAAAATATCTACATATATGTATATCTTGTTTGTCATATGTATTTTTGTTTTTATTATTATTTGTAATATGTAGGTGATTGTCCCTGGAACTACGACTTTGTACGCTATGTACGAGCTACGTAGGTTATTTTATTATTATTAACTAGCCACGCGGGAGAAGCCGTAGGGAAAAACTAGGTAATAATTAATTCAATCATAAAAATAATCTAAAAATGTTTAAATCGACATTTTGCTTGAAAAGAATTGGAATACGTACTAAAAACAATTGTAGGGTTATTTTTTCAATCACAGAGTTTATTCTTATCTTATAAAAAATATCTCTTACTTTACGTCCCCTCGTTTCGTTCCGATACTAGCTGCACCTAGGGCACCTAGGGTACCTAGGATACTTATTATACGTATTCTAATTCTTTTCAAGCAAACTCGCTTTGTTCCGTTACTAAGTACTCTAGACGCCCTAGATGCCTAGGTGTAATAGTATCACATCAATACTACAGGTAATATCTATGTGTAATTCAGTATTTCACCTAAATCATTCCAACCGTTTCATTACGTAATAGTCGAATTTTATGAATAACTAGTAGGATACCGCGGCTACGCCCGCGTTCAATCTACAAAAAAACTCTTTGGCTTAATGTTATACAGCGACTCACCCTCGCTTCGCTCCTTTTTGTTGCTATGTGTGTATTTATATAATATTAATCATACAAAAATACTAAAATCGCAATTAAAAAATGGAGGGTGGGTGTAGGAGGGAGAAAAATACTTTACGACCTATTCTTATACCTACCAAATATACAAAAAAAATCATTAAAATCGGTCGAGCCGTTTTGGAGGAGTGCGACCACAAACACCGTGACATGAGATATTTATATATTAGAAGATCTTATCATCAACCTATAAAGCTTATTTTAAGCGAAATCATGATCGCTTCATCTTATACTTAGCGCCATAGCCGAAGGACGCCAACACTGCGCACACGCGCGCGTACTGACAGCAAGTAGCTTTGCCTCGGTTTATTTTGACATCGTTGTGTACTCGTTTGTCATGTTTTATGAACAATTTACCATTATTTATGATATACTACATAGAGACATATTAGAATATTTTTGGAGGATTTACTTGCTAGTGATTTTACATTATCAGCCATATTTAAGGTTTCAAAGCTACCAGGGCTTAGGACATTCATAACGCTAGCCAAGTACGGGTTGGTGGACTTCAAATGTATTTTCAAAAACTTGCTAGTTAATACTTAATATTAAACTTACATATTAGACTAATCATCGTCTATCGCCTGCGTGTGTATTCCACGACTACTAAATACACCCATTACATATGGGAACATGCTTACATCTCAAGTATTGTATCAAGATTTTTCAGATCGACAGACAGAATTCGCAAAGGCGTTAATATGTTATAACGTATACAGATCGTAGTGTTTAATTATATGTAGTATATATGGAAAAAATCTCCCTTTCTTTATTTTCAAAATTTTATATTAAACCATTCCCTTAGAGACTTAGGTCTTAGCTTAGTCATAGAATGTGAACAAAAATTAATTGTTTATAACACGCTTTCATTAGCTTCTCTTGTAACCACTACGAGTATATAATTAAATCTCGGAGCCTTAATATACTTCTATTGGTGGCATCGGAAACCCACGGGAATAGAGGATATATGTATGTATGTATGTAGATCTGTACAATGGTTACAGTAAAAGTTTCGAATTTGGGCTTGTTTGATTATTCCCATAGAATAATAATCAAACATAATAAATAGATAAGAGTCCCATACATTATTTTAAAAAAAATCACATTTTTATAGTTTTGCTTAATATGTAGCTAGCTACAGGTTAATGTGTGGAATTAACCGTGGCGGGAGCAAAGGAATAAAGCTTTGGATATCCATCTATACTTACTAATATTATAAAGAGACAGAGTTTGTTTGTTTGTTTGAACACGCTAATCTAAGGAACTATTAATCCGATTTAAAAATATATCTTTGCTTTAGATAGCCCGTATATTGAGGAAGGCCATAGGCTATACATATATCATCATGCTACTACCCAAAGGAGCGAAGCAGTAAACATAAATGTCAACAAATGGGGCAGACTTCCATACATTATTGTAAAACTGATGTTTATATCTGAAGTTTGAACGCGGGCCAAACCGCCGGTACTGCTAGTATTAAAGATTAAACTTATAAATTGCGCTTTTCGGTCTTTCATATGGAAAAATCAAGCTTACGGTTACTTTATTTCATTTCATTTACAGCACGATATATTTCGAGTATTTATTTTCGTTGTATAGTTATTTATACATATAATAAAATTGTAACTAAGCCGAATCCGTACATTAAATATTTTTTGGAAAATCTTATTAAAATAGACTTTATTATCGATAGAGGCCGAATCTATAGTTTTTAGAATTTTAGTCTGTCTGTCTGTCTGTCTGTTACCGCATCACGAGAAAATCACTTTATAGATTTTGATGAAATTTGGTATAATGATCCCTGGTTATCCGTGTCAACATATAGAACACTTTTTACCGTGGAAAAATATCTCATTTCTGAGAAAAAATACAAAAACTGCATTGTAAGAGTATACTAATCTGTAAAAGCTAAGAATTTTGTTTTTGGTCATTTAAACGCGGGGGGAGCCGCGGGCAATGCTAGTAATATAATAAAAATATATAATATAATATTAATACACAAATTTAAAAAAAAACTGTGTTAATTAAACAAAGCCACTTAGATTGTATTAGTCCTACATACAACTAGCTGTTTATTTTTCTCATTGTGGTCTATAAGCGAACAATTTTCTATTATTTAATAACTTAAGAACTATACTAATATGCATTATTTATTCGCCACTTACCTGGAGTGGAGTTAATAGCGGCATCGGTTGAAACGCAAAGCTGCTTCTGAGATTAAAACATTGAAATTTTCCTATGAAGGTCTATATTTCAAAAGATTCCGAGACGAATTGAGAGCCTCCTGCTTTTTGGAAGTCGGTTAAAAATAAAATATCTATATACAAAAAAAAAATTAAAAAAATATAGTTTTTAACTAACCTCAAGCAACTAACAACAAGCATATAGATGGCAGAAAGCTTATAATCGATTGCAATCAATTTTTTTTTATAAATCTTAGTCACAGATATCATAAGACTTATCTCTTTCGGCTAATTTAAACCTCTAATAACCCTATTTTTAGACCTAAAACTGATATTTTTGAAGTTATGTTAAAAATATACAGTTGTCAAAACCATATTGACAGATAGACCTTCATGGAACCTACCTGTCATTGCCATTCCTGCCAAGCCAGCACACCTGCAGACCAATACCTTGATATCCAGATCGTAGTATACTGAGAGTGGTGATCGTACCCTGACGTGAGGAGGTAGTGTTACTGGGCGGGACGGAGGCGGGGTGCCGGGGGGGATGGCTCTGCCGCGTTCACGTAACGCCGGGTGTGGCGCCATTCGGATGGGTGGTCGCTCTTGCTTTAACGCTGTAAAAAATAGAGGGTATTAGTCATCGATCAAAAAAGTACTGATAGGTACACAACCAGCGACAAAAAATGTCCTCCCCGGATGAGCGCTCATTTGAACATTTGAGGGCGCTTATTTTTTTTTTGTGAAAACAAATTTAAGCATTGCATTTAAGGTTCAATTTACATTGTTCAATTAGAATACATAATTACCTCAACACAATTGGTGACAGTTTTAAGAAAACTTTCGCACACATACACAATTCCATGAAAAAGTCTCTCAAAACTAATTGCGTTTAGGCAATTATTTTAGTTGAAATAAATATACAACAATGTAAATTGAACCTTAAACGCAATACTTAAAATTGTTTTCACTATTGTCACAATAAATGTTCAAATGAGCGCTCATTCGGTGAGGACATTTTTTGTCGCTGATTGATCTAGTACCTACTGATTTTTGATCGATGGATTTGAATAACATAGAAACTCAAGGGCTCAGTGAGGTCATAAAATCAATAAAGCTATTAGTAGTAAATATTGTTAGTACATTCATTAGTCAAATTATTCTTATTATAATCAGTGAAAGAGTCTGCAAAAATGAAGTGATTTCTATATTTAACCTCATTTAAGAAACTTAACTTGGTTATGAAAGTAGATTTTACGATTTTTTAAAAATATAGAATATAATTTCTAGCAAGAAGCATTAAAAACCTATACATATAAACGTATACTATAATAAAAACATTTGCCGCAGTGTTAATTTTTGCATTAACTTTCACGTCACTTTAACCCACGTATAGTGCTAATCCTTAGAATAGGTAGGTAACTCAAGACATAACTTATCCAAAAGTTCTTGGGTACAGCAACTTTAAGTGGAAAACAATTCAGCATTATAAAATCATTTTTGTATATCTATACATATAATAAAATTGTATCTAATCCGAATCTGTACATTAGATATTTTTTTGGAAAATCTTATTGAAATAAACATTATTATCGATACAGAGGCCGAATCTATAGTTTTTAGAAATTTTGTCTGTCTGTCTGTTACCGCATCACAGAAAAATCACTGGAGGGATTTTGATGAAATTTGGTATGGTGATAGCTGGTTATTCGGGTCAACATATAGGATACTTTTTTAGCGCGGGAAAATATTTCATTTCTGAGAAAAAATACAAAAACTGCAATTTAAGAGTATCTGTCATCTGAACGCTGGCGGAGTCGCGGGCAATGCTAGTAACTAATAAAGTACCTTTGTGTCGCTCATATCCTAGCTCCATTATCCATAGCTCATATATAAATTATATGACCGTATTTAAGTTCGTGAGGAATCTGAATATGAAGTACTACGCATAACTCATAAACAATACGTGCCTTCAATGATCCTATTAATTCAATGACTCAGAGAGCACAACGCGTCTAATTAGGATATGACTGGATTTCATAGAGTATAGTAATTATTATCGTGGCATGTGTTCTATTTATAGCTGTTTTAGCGAACTGACAGTAATTAGTTATGCAAAATTGGTCGACATAGTCTGGACTAGTAAAATTGAAGTTTTGATAGCTTATTTCTATAATTTATACCTATTTATTTCTATTTTGATTCCTTATTCTATGGCAAATAACTCGTAGAAAGGGTTTATGAAGATCAGAATTCTAGTGAAAAAGAGAAAGTTTGTATGTTACCAATATTTTTCAGTTGATAGGAAAAGCAGTCCGGCAAACCGAATTAAGAAATCACTCAAAAATAATTATTTTACCTAAAAAATCGCATTATGAAAATCGATTCACAAATTTTAGGCCAGTTGAGCACCGTTGAGTTTAGAAGGCACCGAATGTGACTGCTTCAATTGACAGACCGTCTAACTTAGACAGTGTCTATGGTCAATTATAATTAGTACCTACACATTAATGTTTTGATATTTGACTGACATCGGCTAAATTGTTATAGAAGATCGCAGATTCGATTCCCAAACGTTGAATATTTGCTTTTATTATAAGCAAACAAGGTTTTAGGTTCAAAGTCGCAATAGGCAGAGTACGGCAATGCATGTTACTATCTAAAAACTCTCAATACAGACGAGAAAAATAGAAAAAGGCGACAGAACATGAACATACATACACTCCGCTTCTGCTTATAAATTACAGTATTTTATCACAATTTGACCCACTTCATCAATTCGTATATTACCTAATTTGTTTAAAACCGTATAGGAAACCAAGGTTTCTTTAAACAACGTGTACCTAACAGTCGTCACGCAAATATGTAATGCTTGATGGAGGCCGGCGAGCAGATGGTCGACACTAGTGCTACATGGGCATGTGTTAGGATAACTGGATTACACTGTTTTACGCAATACAATTTTTAAACAGCTGACGAGCTGTTTTTGATCTAGACTATCACTAATTTTAGCCTTGCTTTACATCAGCTGGCACCAACTTCGAAAATATCTGATTAGGTAGGTATGTATAGAAAATGAAAACCCCCGTTCAATTATTTGTCACTTTTTAAATAAAACTATCTTTTTGGGTTATTTAACTTTAAGCGTAATGTCAATAACCAAATAATGTCAAATATTCACGTAAATCTAAGCAAGTATTATTTTTTACTTTTTAGTGCCTGGAAGTTTTTTTTTCGAGGTCGGTTTAATTTTTTTTTAAATTACTTTTTTAAAACCGAAATAGTTTTTGAAATAAGTAGCGATAGTTTTTTTATTAAATTTAGAGATTTTGATTTTTAGGTCTCGCAGCGGATTTGAATCGTTAGACCGTGAGCTCGGCTTCGGCCATTTTGATTTTCTTATATGCGCACTAAAATTTGACCAAGGTTTTGAGATGTTTTCCCTTTGACACCATACCCGTAGCTCGTGTCAATAAGTCAGTCCGTTACACTGATCCGATTTAGATATTTTTACTATTCCCCAAGTTTAAATAAATGTAAGTGAATAAACTATTTGTAAAATATAATACCTTCATATAAATCGAAAAATTGTGTAGGTACCTATATCTAAATACCTAATTTCAGTAAAACTATAAAATAACCGTTGATTTTTATTTTAATTAAAAATAGTGACTCACCCTCGCTCCGCTCAGTTTCGTCCCTAGGTACGTTTTAACGTTCAGTATAGATTTCACAGAGATGAGATATTTTCCCGCAGTTAAAAGTACCCTATATGTTGACCCGGATAGCTAACTATCATCATGTCAAATTTCATTAAAATTTGTCCAGTGATTTTCTCGTGATGCGGTCACAGACAGACAGACAGACAAACAAAAATTCTGAAAACTATAGATTCAGCCTCTGTATCAATAATAATGACTATTTCAATAAGATTTTTCAATAAATATTTAATGTACAGATTCGACTGAGTTATAATTCTATTATATGTATAGATGTCAAATATTCGCGTAAATCTACGAAAGTATTACCCGTTGGTTTTGTTACACTCGGTGTAAGCTATTAGGCGGCACGAGGATTGTTATCTTAGCAGGTCAAAAGCTCTACAGCGGCAAAGAAGCCGAAGCGTTGGAAAGCCGGCTATGTGCCTATAGTCTACTATACAAACGACTTCAGTGAAACCGAGGTATATGTAAGTCAGCGGTATGAAAGGAAAAGATTTTTCAAGCATCTCATCTTATTTCTAATTTATTTTCTCCAGCAATCTATTATAAACTACCTTTTCCCCGCGGATTTACTCGAGTATTTTATTTATGTATAATTGCTTAATATTTTATTTATGTATAGTTTCCCAACTTACACATTATCCCCTACTTTTCTTTCCTAGGGGAAATACTACCTAAAAGTTGAATAAGAATTTTTAATCCGAAAAATTATTTCCAATTTTGGTCACTTTAAAAATTATAATTTCATACGAACTTCCAACCAAAAAAATCCTATTCTAATGGGCATCTATCCCTCCCTGAGGAATCTCTTGCTTGATTATTATTGAAGCCCTACTTTAATATACATTCTTTATATAAAGAAGATAGCACCTAAAATACTACGATATATAATATAATATATAATGGTTACCGATATCAACCTAAGAAAGAATAGTGTCACACCCGTGCAAAGTTGCAAAAAAAATTTATTAACAACTTCGCTCGGGTTCGTCCCTGGCTTGATTCCCCATACAAACTTTCATCCCCATTTTCACACCCTCAAGGGATGATTTCCGAGATAAAAAGTATCCTATGTCCTTCCCAGGGTCTCAAACTATCTACTTACCAAATTTCATCTAAATCGGTTCAGTAGATCCAAAGATCCTACAACGTCACAAACTCATAAGATTTACCTTTTATAATATTAGTATAGATAAGAGTATATTATTACTCTACATTTTAGACACAGATAAATAATTCAGTAAAATTTTAGACGTTTACAGTGTTTACTATTCATAATATAAAGAAAAATATACCAAAATGTAAGGAAATCCTGAAAACGTTTAAACGAATATTTTACAAACGTACAAAATAGGTTGAAGTAACGTTCTAGCTATAAAAAAAAGAATTGGTAACATATTAAAGCAAATGATTTATGTAAATTCAGACATCATCCGCCTTTCAACACGGCCGAGTTAAGTGACATTTCACTTAGAATATTTAGGTGTCATTAGCACAACTTGTAGTGTGGAAAAAATTACAAGTAACGCCTCCGTCGAGCCGTCGCTTTGAGTCAAGCGAGGTTAAATAAGACATAAGCTTTTGGTATTTGAATAAATACCAAATCGGTTTGATTCTGCATTTTATGGATACCTAGCTGTTAACGATGGCTAAAAACAATTAATGACAACTTCAAAAATTACACTAGGAATAACTATATAATGAAAAATCACTTTAATACAATTATTAGCATCTGTATGCGGAAGCTTCAAGTAGGCATCTGCATTAGGATGATTCATTTCCGGCAAAAAAAAATCTTGGAGCTCAAGGAAAATATTAATCTACATATAAAAAAAAAAAAAATCTCACCAAGTTTCAGCCCTTAATATTAATTTTAAGTACTTACTATTTAAATTTCAAATTTTTCCATATAAATTGCATATAAAAAATGTTTTTTTTTTAATTTCTAATGATTAGCCACCTTTTACAATATTGTGAATCGGTTTGATGGACCTTATGTGGAATTTCACGCTCTTCGAAATTACCCTATAGTGTTCTTTTGTGTAACTCGCACTGGTTCACCAGTAGGAGTCATCAACGTTTAGTTTTTAGAATGAATAGTTCTTTTTCAATTTTTTTTAACAAACCGCAAAAAGTATGGAGAAAAAAAGGGCTGACCCGTAAAAAATTGTTTTCTGACCAATATTTAATGATTTTACAGCCGTTTTTATACCTCAAAACGTAAGAAATTGATAATTTATAGATATTTTCTAAACATATGTACCTATTTTTAAAACTGTATAGAGCTTTCGATAGCCAACGAGCATGGTGCATAGCGCCAGGAGCTCTAAATTTTATTTCTTACATTATTACAACTTATACGTTATTTATATATTTTAATAAAGTCTAAACTAATGTATACATTACATAATAACTCAAGCACCATGATTAAGTTTTAAGGAACTGCCGCTTATCGCTCCCGCTACCTCCCATGCCATAACCCCCAAACTCAGTGACCTTAGCAAGTGACAATGGGACGTTAATACTTTTGTTCTTATATTACCAGTAGAGGCCACTTAAAACAAGTTACTTACGTCGCCTTGTGAAAGCTGTATTTGAATTTACAACATAATCTGTTAGACAATTGACAAACATGATGTCAGCGGCTCTCATCACTTGCGCTGTTACTGGTTCGAATTAAGAAAAACCGGTTAATAGAAGTTCTTTAGTTTTATGTAATATCAGAAGAAATTATCTTCATAATAATAATACAATATTAATACATATTATTTCTTTAATTATAACTAAACTTTAGCCTGCTTTACAACACTATATCCCACTAACATAGGTCGACTGGAAGAGATCTCTTCTAGATATACTCGTAAGTCAAACTGTGCAAACTAATGTAATTATATGTTATTTTCTGCATTTCATTTAAGTACAAAAAAGAGTATTATATATACAATAAAATCAATCAATATTAAAATTTTATGTGGTGCGGCCACTATGGTGTCGAAACAACTGCCTCGGTGGTGTAGTGGCTAGCTTGTACGGCTGCACACCCGGAGGTCCTGGGTTCGAGTCCCGGGTTGGGCTAAGCTTAGTTATTGAGTCTTTCTGTATAGTAAGCCTCAGTAACAGCCCGGAGTTGGGAAGTTGGCGGTGTTTCACCCCCGTGCCTCGGAGAGCACGTAAAGCCGTCGGTCCTGCGCCTTAACTCTCACTGGTCGTGTCGAGTAGTCGTCCCACCAGAGTATGAGAGTGACAGGATTAGAGAGTGCACTTGTGTCTGCGCGTACACTTGAGCACTATAATATCTCCTGCGCAGTTGGCTAGTCTCCATGAGATTGGCCGCCGTGGCCGGAATCGGTCAGGAGAACATCATCATGGTGTTGAATTATGAGTAATGAGCCGACTCGATTATAGAAGTGCTGCTTTCTCACCAAATATAAACGTAAAGTAGCAGTGTCAGTATTTTTACGCTTTGTGACCGACTTTGTGACGACCATCCAACCCTATATCCATGTCCTTCGCCGTTTTTCCCTCTTTTCCATTCATCCTTTGAGTTTGTACGCTACGCTGGTAACTGGTATTGCAATTTTAGAAACTTAGTGTTTATTAGATGCACGCCGAAATTCTTGACCTACCGACGAATAAAACATGAGACAACTTCCAACACTACTGTGGCCTATATTTTAAGTATCCATGTATTTTGATCACATTCGTCTTTTTTTAGTGAGTTTGCTTTAACGGCTTCGATTCTAGCTTAGGGCATGATTTATCATGTTAATTATACATACACAATTAATTATTATACACAGTTAATTATACATACAACATGTTAATTATACATACATATAATATAAACAGTGTGATAAAATATACCTACTATAATACGAGTATATATATAAGGATCTGAATAATCATCGGAAAATATACTAATACGCAAATGACAGAGCTTGGAAAACGTTACATTATCTATACAAATATTTAAAATTGAGGTGTCTGTTTGTAATGTCAAAATAACAGATTTTTACTTAATGCATATGAAAATCGGTACTTATAAAAAAGCCATTTTTAAATTTCGTCTGTCTGTTTGTTTCGGCTAATCTTCGAAACGGGTGGACCGATTTTGACGGGACTTTCATTGGCAGATAGGTGTTATAAGGAGCAATTTAGGCTACTTTTATATAAAAAAAAGAATTAGATTTATGCGCAAAAAATTAAAACCCTTGAAATTGTGAACGGGAAGCAACGGAAAGTCGTTAGTCGATAATACTTATCGATTATTCTTCTAAAATCAATTAATTCAATAGAGCGAAGAATGTAGCAGTCAGGATAACATGTAGAAACTTGGTAATGTAGCATCTAAGATATTGCACCTGTCAGCCCGCTCACTGTGATCTATTGATTTTACACTGTTACAACGCAACATCCATATTGCGTGTTTCTAGAGAAAATACCAAGAAAACAGTTGTACTTATATTTATGAATAAAGAAAATACCTATACAGATAGATAAAATTGAAGTGTCTGTTTGTAATGCCAAAATAACAGCGTTTTACTAAATGCATATGAAATTATATACGGTAGGTACTTAAAAACACTTTTTTTTAATTTTTGTCTGTCTGTTTGTTCCGGATAATCTCTAAAACGGCTGGGCTGATTTTGACGGGAATTTTACTTGGAGATAGCTAATATTATAAGCAGTTACTTTCACTTTAGAAAAACAATTAGGGTTTCGCCAAAAAAAAATTAAAAGGGAACCCTTGACCATGATTGTTGTAAAGCATTCGAAACGTCGGGAAACAAAAATCAAAATAACTGCGAAAAAATCTGAAAAGATCGTTTTATTTAAAATGTCAAATATTCGCGTAAATCTAAGAAAGTATGTAATAAGGGAAAAAATAAAGCGAGGGCAAGTCGCTAGTGTAGCAAATAATAATACAGTTCCCATCAAATAATGCGAAAAAAAATTACAAGGCCATAAGTCATAACCGATGTTTTCGAGCATTTACGTCATAGTTAAAAACTATAATCTGGATTCTGGACACATGTTAAATTCCTAGCAGTCCTTAAAATTCAACACTTGTCTTTAAGATATACAAAAGCATGTGTTTACTTTGTTTATATACCTACCTATTAATATTATTAAATGAGATCAGTCGGGAATTTTATTATCGTTTTACGATTTAATACAATTTTACAATATAATTGTAAATTCGTAAAACGCACTTATAATCTTTTATATCGCGTTAAGATAAATCTTAGTTTGTTTTAAAAATCTATACATAAATTAAAATTGTAACAAAACCGAATCTGTACATTAAATATTTTTTGGAAAATCTTATTTAAATGAACATTATTATCGATACAGACGCCGAATCTATAGTTTTTAGAATTTTTATCTGTCTGTCTGTTACCGCATCACATATAAACCGCTGAAGGGTTTTTGATGAAATTTGGTATGGTGATAGCTGGTTATCCGGGTCAACATACAGGATACTTTTTACCCCGGGAAAATATCTCATTTCTGAGAAAAAAAAAACAAAAACTGCAATGTAAGAGTATACTAATATATAAAACCTAAGAATTTGATTTTTGGTCATCTGAACGCGGGCGGAACTGCGGGCAATGCTAGTTAGTATTCTAAGAAAAGATAGACTATACATATAAAAAACTAGGTAAAATATGTACTAAGAGGCACTTTACATTATGCAGCTGCCCTTGAACTAAATAAGTTAACAGAATCTAGAACATGTGTTATTTTTAATACGGCCAATCTACACTTATTTCTTGTATTAGAGGAACAGTTTTCTCCAAGCGCGGATCCAGGGATGGGGGAGGGGGGGGAGGTCATGGGGTTCGTAGGGGTTATGATCCCCCACCCCCCAAGCCAAATATATTTTTTTAAGAAGTTTGAAGTTTAAGGAAAGAAATAATAATACAAAATAATTTTTTAAGTACCTAATTCGAAAAAAATTAAGTTTTTATTTATTATTACGTTTTTCTTTAATTTAAATAGCGCTTTACAAATAGTCAGATCGCGATGCACTACACAAACATTTTTAACCTGAAGTTTTATATTTTTAAAACATTAGCAGGTATATAAGAAACAAAAATACATAAAATGCCTCCGCTGTTCATTTACCCCCGAGAAGTTTTCGACATATTTCCAAAAAACCCAATTATTAATTTTTTCTTGTTTTTTTTTTATCAAAATACATATAATAACCATTTTTTTTTAAATTGATATGTTTAGCCGTTTCCGAGGAATTTATATTTTATAGTCTCGGGAGGCTTAAAATCACCCCCAACTTCAAAGTGGATGTTTACATTTAAAAAAAATCGTTTAATTTTCAGATAGGGCTCATTTTTATCGCCTTGCACTCTACTTTTTGAAGAAACAAAAACATTGTAAGGTCGTCCTGTAAAAACACCCTTAAAAGTTGAAAAAACTGGAGATATCCATAATTTTTACTTTGTAAACTTTTGTGTTTTTAAAAATCATTGAAAAAATGTCCCTGGGATACAAAATTAGTTTCTATATCCTACTTACGTCGGCCTTTGTATTGTTACATGTATGAAATAAATCTTTCTGCCTCGATTCAGAAAATAGTCTGTTACAGACGGTTAAAGAACACATACCTACACATTAATTCATAGAATATTTTACACTTACGAATATTCTGTACGATATACGTAAAATCTTTTTTAGATTTCTTTAGATATATAAATTGTCTTGATAGCGCTCTAAAACTTATCCTATAAGCTTATGTAAATTATGTATCGCTATTATATTGAATACATGTAAAATATCGTATTTGAAAGTTTAGAGTTTACAGCAGTGTCTAAAATTAATTTAGCCTATAGACTTGACTGACAGCGTACAAAGATATCCGTCGAGTGTTCAAGCTATACTAATATTATAAATACGAAAGTTTGTGAGCATCTATATTCCGAGAGCTCGCGACGAATATTGGGAAGGTCCTTTTGGCGAGTTGAAATTGTGAAAAAATATAATTTTGTGAATTGGCGAGTCGGGCGGTTTAGGACTCGCGCATGAAAGGTTTCGTACTATTATCTATAAAAATAGCAAAAAAATCACGTTTGTTGTATGGGAGCCCCCTTAAATATTTATTTTATTCTATTGTTTTGTATTTGTTGTTATAGCGGCAACAGAAATACATCATCTGTGAAAATTTCAACTATTTAACTATCACGGTTCATGAGATACAGCCTGGTCACAGACGGATAGACAGGCGGACAGACAGCAGAGTCTTAGTAATTGGGTCCCGTTTTACCCTTTGGGTACGGAACCCTAATAAACTACTCTAAGATACTCAGTTGTGAACGCAGAGCCCGAACCATGAGTTCGAAACGTGCGGTTTCTCGATAACCAATCACAGCGCGAGGATCTTGGGCCCCCATCAGCTGCTGGCATACCTCGATAAACTATCTTTCTTACACCTAAAAAGACTTTTTTGTAGTACTAATTTGTAAACTTTATTTACGCCTGGGAAGGGTTTAAAACCGCTAATTTCGTCTGGCGATTTGCAAATATTAATGAAAATTACTCAATAAATACGTGATTAAAATTTCAGATTGCCAAAAGTATGTTTTTTGGAATAAAAAAATGAGTCTTTGGAGAGGTCTGGCAATACTTTATAACCGACAAAAACGTCTGGGGTTTTTTTTGTGAATTATATGAAAGCTAAATTAAAGGATTAAACAAAAATCAAGTTGCTAAAAATATGTTTTTTTGGATATTTTTTTTGCAAATGTGCGAAATAACCGCTAAAGCTATACCAGACTCGCGGGACTGGACTCGCCAATTCACGAAATTATATTTTTGCACAATTTCAACTTGCCAAAAGGACCTTCTCAAAATTCGTCGCGAGCTCTCGGGCTACTATGGATGTCTGGATGTATAGATGTATGAATGTTAATAAATGGATTTGGAAAACTACTGAATGGATTTTAATGAAACTTTACAACAATATAGCTCATACATCAGAATATCACATAAGCGACTTTTAATCCCGGAAAAATGAACGGTTCCCGTGGGATAGATTACTTTTGTTTTTCTAGAAGCCAAGCGAAGTGAGGGTGAGCCGCTAGTTAAAAAAAAATATGCTAACCCAGAAACAAAAAGAACGATTCAAAAACCGCTAACATGTAAATAAGAGTAATTTTTCTATGGATTGTTTATCATTAATTATTTCCATTCATCTTATCTATTCTTTATATCAACCATGATCTTCAAATGATCATATTCATCAAAAAAACACATACTAGAATTGTACATGTTTAGTAATCATCTGCCAAATATGTAATTAATAATAATTGTTAGTAAAATTAGAAACAGCACTATCACAAATTTCATCTTTTAGAAATTAATGGTTAGAAAATCCAGGCATAAAGAAAACAAACTAACTGTCTGTTTGATTCCAGTAGTTGAGAGCAAAGTGATTCCCCATACTGTACACAGGGACACCAAAATGTTGTCTTAGACATGAGCTGTTACTATTTTTCATACTCTTGACAATCATTTTCGTCGTTTTCCCCACATTTTCATTACGTTTCACAAAAGCGGCTATATCGAAGCCACATGTCTCGTTCACTGCCTTACGACATTCTATTGCTGATTGTGCGGAGAACTTGCCATCTTTCAATGCTGAATTGCAGACCTCGTTCACCAATTCCAGAACGGCCACATCAGTTTCAAATATTACTTCACAGCAGCCTAAGGTAAAACTTTATTAATACTGAAAACATACTACAAAACAAAATAATAGTTCAATGTACAGATATCACTTCGTTAAATGGAATAAAAAATCCATCCAGTAGACATACATGGTGCATAATAAAAACATTTTTTTTTTTTAAATATAAAAATGAAAAAAAAATTACAATTACAACAGATGAGTAATAACACTGATGTCATAATATGTAGAGATATATGTAACTGCTTGAGAAGTTAAAAAATAATTGTTGCTCAAACCTACTTACAAACTCTTAAGGGCCATTAAAAGTCCCCTTGCTATTAATCTTTTACTAGATAACATATAAAAAATGTAATATACGACATAAGATATTATACTCATAATACATTAAAAAATAACAATAATCATAAAAACCTAATAGGTTAAATTAAAAGTTAAATGAAATCTGTAATACCACAATATATCATATATATTTCTTAAAATGACTTGTTATTATAATATAACATATAACATTTTATGAGTATGATCATAATAAATTATATTAATAATGATTAATATAATTAATAATAAGTAATTTAACTTCATTAACAAATAATAGAATAAAATTCATTAACGAACATAAACATTATGAGATTAAAGATACTAAAAAAAATTACATTTTAATAATACACAAATGAACATATAAAAAGAGCACAACAATAATTAACTATTGATAAGAAGTTTTAACAAGAATTTTGATAATATATGAATTACTGCTTTTGTGAATGAGGAAATTCCAATTACAACTTCCGATGTTTAATTAAAATAACATATAAATTTATATTCAAGTGTATACCTATGATTATAAATAGTGATTATTTATTTTAATAAATTTTCCTGAAACTCATACAAAATCAATAGTATACATATATTGTCATGTTCCATAGTATTTGTAGTACCTAGATTTTTTTATCACAACTTTTTTCATTATAATATACTTTGAATTTAAAATCTTATTAAATGTTAAATATTACAGTTTTATTATATTATGGATGTTTTTAAACATTGACTACCTTACAAAAAGGAAGAAAAAATCAATCTATGCAATGCATTTGTCAAATATAATTTGCATTATGCATTTATATATACTTATCTAATGTAAGAACCGACCGCATTCCGATCAGATCTTTTGTAAACATTAATGCTCAGAGTCAACAACTGGACCAAGACATATTTGCATAGCAATATCTCGTTCTTGAGAATCGCAAACATCGCTTAACTAGCTCCGGAAACTTTCGACCTCACCTATATTATCATATATTTAGGCATATGACTAAAATGCGTTAATTTGAGGCGAAACGTATAATTAGATTTAGTCAGTCGGTCAGTCCAGTGATATTGACATTGAGCTAAAGTTATAAATACCGATTTACCTGCGTCCCGGTCGAACTGGTTGGGCTTGAGTTGTTCAGTCGTGTGGCCCAGGATCAGCGGGGAGAGAATCCTAGGCCACAGGACGGCGAAACATCCAACAACAATCACTAAAACGAACATCGTCTTGCGCGGCCCTAGCACCTCGTCGTTCGCCATTCTGTCGTTTCGTATTTAATACACGCGCGATCGCACTCTACGGGAACATGGTCGTGTGTGTTATAAATAAAGATTTTCCCGTCGTGAAGGAGAGTGCGCACTGACCGCTGACAGCTGTCAGACGGCCGCTACCCTCCACCCTCCGGATGACGGGAGCGATGCGTTCGGAAACGTTGCGGGATCCATCGAATCTTCTCTCGTCGAACGCCGGCGGATTGAGCTGGCTCGATGTGACACAGCCGTATATTATATCAATCAGCTATGCCGACATCTTGCCTTCCCAGCCACCGGCTTTAGTTTGAATATGACGGAGTGAGTAAGCGCAGCGGCGCTCGCGGGCACGGCTCGGAACAATATGCCTGGGCGCGAAGGCGGCGCCGGCTATTAACTCTTCCCCACCGCGGCGTGGTATACACGCGCTCAGATGAATACCAATTAGACATTCTTAGGTATTTGTCATTAGACGGACGTGTAAACTGTAAGGTACGGGAGTACCTTTGATGTACTTTTCCATTGAGTTCCTTAACACTCATTTACGTTGGTCACACGGGATTCGAACGCGTACGATTTAAAGCATGTGTCTACACATGTTCATCTGAAATGGTTATGTAATTAGCTATGCTTACTTTTACGAGTAAAGTAAATAATTTTTTTACATAAATTACGTCTAGGATGTGGAATCTAACTCGTTTTCTCATGTAACAAATGTTTAATAGCTATGTACCTACCTACTTATTAACGGCGATTACATTTTGATTAAATTGCAAATTAAGATTTTAATATCTCATATGTTAAGGTTTAACTTTATAAAAAATACTCTACATTACCTTAATTCGCATTTAACTTGTAATTTCTATTACATATTTATAAGTTATTAAAATAACAATAAAATATTAAAAAAGCTCTTATAGAAAAGCTATAAAAATTAACCTACTCCTATAAGTAATAAAACATTCATAATAATTAATAACATAAAAATAGTCTTAAAATATATAAATGTAGAGATACCTGAAATTATAATAAATACAACAAAAAACAATTTGAATCAAAATAAAAATATTTGAACAGTTGTAACGAAGTAAAACGTAAGTTTTTTAGTTCGACATATCCATTCAGGTCACATACATCCCCTCCAACCGAACAATGGTTGGTAGCACTCCTTTCGACGCAGGAAACGGCGCACGCGCATGCATTACAAAACACCTAGCACCGCCTTATTTAAAATAAGGAGTCGAACCCTGGAAGTCGAGGAGACAGTTGCCATAAGGGTACATCCTGGTCAATTTCCGCTCAGCGCTTTTGGTCCAGGAAACGCGTGATTCACATTCAAGTTTAAAATTTAAGTTTAACACTCTCCGGTGGAAATAAACAACTCATTTAAATTATCTTTCACGTCACGTAGGATGGCTATGGGTTAGACACAAAAAATCCTTTGCCTAACACCTGTCACGTAACCTCAGCTTTTTAAACAACCTCTCAAACGATATTAAGTTCAGAGCTTTCATTACCCTGAGAATTTTCTGCCGAATTAGTTTTTAGATGTCTCTTGAATATTCAAGTATTTTATCTATAAGGAAATTTCAGGAACTTTAGATAAAGGTTGGGATTTTTTTTTGTTTTCAACATAATGATTTTATCACAAAAATAATCACAACAGTTATTATTCATTTATATTATAGAATATTAATTAATTATTATTGTTTTCCTTTTTTTTAATGTCACATAATATCTACCTCTAGAGTATATTTTAAATATATCCGTATGCATTTTATTTCTTTGTCCTAATACTATATCTATCTAGATAATATAGTATTAGAAATATCTATCTAGATTAAAATTAAATAATGGTATCTATACCAACCCAATCAAAATACCTTTTATTTATTTTTTAATGTTGGGAAATGCATTTACGCATACCACCTGTACGCCTCCATAAAGGTGAAATCCATCCAAATTACCTAATTGTTGGGACATTAACACACAGCACCATCTAGTTCCATGGTAAGCTACGAGGTTTGTGTTATGGATACCAGATAGTTGATACACTACACATATATAATTTTAAATACATACATATTATGAATATAAATAACCATGACTGGAGTACAAACATTCGAGTTCATTACACAAATGAATGCCCCCAGCGGCACTCGAACCCGCGACCGCAGGCGTAACAAGTAGGGTCACTGCAAACTAAGCCAAACGTGTCATCTAATTGTACATAAGTAAAGTAATAATCATTAGGATAAGAATGTTTGTTACGATTGTTGTGTTTGTTACAGTCTCTACATTTTATTTCTATCTTCTTTGTAACGTATATTTCTTTATACTAAGAATATTTAAATCTTTATTTGAATAAATATTCAGCTAAGCCTAGATTAGATTAATCTTTCCCAAAATTATTTTTAATGTAATATAAAACACTTTTGTTTTAATCGCTTCATTATTAACTAGCGATTTAAACTCGCTTCGCTCGGGTGCGTCCCTAGGTACGTTTTAATTTTTTGAGTGAAACCCTAAATCTTTTTCTAAACTAAAAATAGCATATGTTACTCCTTATAACAACAGCTATCTAACAGTACAGATCCCGTCAAAGTCAGACCAGCCGTTTCGGAGATTAGCCGGAAGAAACAGACAGACAGACAAAAAATTAAAGAAATATGTTTTTCTTATAAGTACCGTATATAATTTCATATGCATTTAGTAAAATGCTTTCATTTCGTATATTATTATATATTACTTCATATATTAGTATAGATATGCCTAAGTACTTTATTAAGATATTGTAACATTGTAAACTACCATCACCACTAATCTACGGAAAATGGTAAATGACCCATGATCTAAGTAAATAATCTAGAAACGCGTCAAAGCTTCATAAAGCCATAACTAAACCCCGTACTTTTTAGAAGCGCGTTCCGCGTCTTTCTTTCTGACATGATCTCAAATTGTTACTGTTAATTTAACAATTAATATATACCTACTTAAAATTGACTAGATAACGTGTTTTCATAAGAAAAAGATATATTAATATAGTTACTAAAAAATAAAAATATATTTCATTATTATAGGTCTTAAGTTAAAAGTGTATAATATATACACATATTATAACAATACGAAAAGAAGGGAGAAATAATGAGCGATAAAATCTCCATCTTTACATAAAACTAAATTAAATACACCTATTTTGTATAAAATATAGGAAAATAGTACTGTAGTGTAATAGGTCTTGAACAGGAATGTAATGCTGAAACCTTGTTTAGATATTAAGAGGTTTTTTTAAACCAACTGGTTGGATTAACAATGACAATTAAATAGAGCAACTGAGTCGTTTTTCAACATTCCATACATTTCATTCCATTCAGACTAAAGACTATGATTGCTATCGTATTTCAATAATAAATTTATGTAGGTACATTGTTCTTAAAGAATTTTGACTAATTTTGTAATGGAAATATTTTAATGTTTCTACGTTTATTAAGATTTATGAGTTATTATGCATTGCCCAATTTTATATTTTTATTTTTATTTTTGCCTGGTTTGGGTGCATATGGCCCTATGTGCTACTCCAAGGACCAAGTCGTAGTCTATCTGTACTCATCCAAATCCGTTCTGTGAGCATGAAGAAGTAACAAACACACGCGTATTTATAGAAAACTAGCGACACACCCTCGCTCCGCTTGGGAACGTCCCTAGGTACGTTTTAACGGTCAGTATAGATTTCTCAGAGATGAAATATTTTCCCTCAGTAAAAAGTATCCTATATTTTGAACCGGATAACCAGCTATCATCATACCAAGTTTCATTAAAATTTGTCCAATGGTTTTCTCGTGATTCGTTCCCAGACAGGCAGACAAAATTCTAAAACTATAGATTCGGCTTCTGTATTGATAATAATGACTATTACAATAAGATTTTGCAAAAAATACTTAATGTATTTACAAATTCAAATCAGTTACAATTTTATTATATGTATAGATATGTGGAAATAAAAAGCTTTATTTTAATATTTTATTAGGTTAAAAGGATTTCGAAAAATCCTAATTGAAAAATTGGTGGTTTTATACCTCCGTGTTACGATAAGCATTATCATGCCGGATTCTCTACCACTGGTATCCGCAACCCGTTAGTTACTAGGTACAGTTTACGTTATACTCATAGTAAAATCAAACTTTCAACAGTGTTCATTTGGAATTATCCTTAATAAAAGGTCCCAAAGCATTTTGTTTTTAATACCATTTCCAGAGCTGACAGTAATTAAGTATACCTATAGGTATGTGCAATGATCTAGTTAGCTTTTAAAATATAACCACTTTGTTTCTACTGCAAATTAAAAACCTCTTTTAGGTACTTCTTTTCCTTTTATTCCTCTATCTTATTATTAAACAAATTCCCGACGTTTCGAATAGTCTCTCCCGTGATCGTGATCGCTGTAAAGAATTCGAAGCGTTGGGAACCAAAAATCAAAATAAATCCGCGAAATAATCCGAAAAGATAGTTTTATTTATAATGTCAAATATTCGCGTAAATCTAAGAAAGTATTAATTTTATAAACAGTTATTATAGTTAATGTTTCTAATTGTTAAGTCTATAGTCAATTTAATAAACACAAAGGGCGTAAGAAACAGCTGTTTTATCTCGTGTGTAGGGCTACCATTTATTGGGCATATATGATATAAGGAGAGGAGAGTTAATATAAGGAATAATATCACACTGACCTGAGTTAAGTTAACCATATGAGCAGGACAAGTGCGTGCATATAAAAACAAATGTCCTGTCTATTAAATACTCTAAAAAAGGCGGGAAACACGACCGGTGAGAGATTAGGCTCAGGACCGAAGACTTTATGTGCTCTTCAAGGTATAGAAAGCCCAAGCCCCGAGGCATATAAGTATTACATCCCCCTAGTCTGTAATACCCAGCCAACTATGTACTTTATTAATTAGGGTTGTTATTGATAATTTCATGAACGAAAACCTCGATATGGGACAGTACCCAAGACTTCGAAATCGGCAGATTGTTAAGAATGAATTAATGACACTGTTTAATCTCTCTACAAATAATATTCAACTAAAAATATTCTTTAACTTATACCTACCTAAATTAAAAAAAAATAGACGTGTAAAGAAACTTGTTCGAATTACAAATTCAGATTTTTTTTAAGACTAGAACTTGGAATACATATAAAAATTTAAAAAAATCTATACAATATGGTTGTCAAAATAGAAAAAGTGAGCATATCATAGCAAAATCCATCGTTTCCTATTAAGGATAGAATTAGTTCACAAAATAAGCCCGCCATGGCAACCCTATTGTGTGGGAGTAGCCACGATAGATGAATGGGCGGCGAGTGATGCAAGTCGTGACTCATCCCGCTAATCGAGTAATTACGCCCTCTCGGCTCTCACACACGGTGTACCACACTTCAATACAAAATGCATTGTTTTTACATTATTACGGTACACAAAGTACAAACTTCACGTATTTAGACTCGATGACAAGCGTCAGGATTTCCTAAAATCGACTATTTCCATTGCAAATGTTGAATGTGTGTGCACTTAATTTGTAATGTGGGAACTAAATGAGACAACTGTTTGGCTCCAAGGTTCGTTTAATACTCTTTAAATAATAACAGGTCGTACAATATAGGTATAGGTATCGGGGAGACACACACTATACACACTACAAATTGACCATGTAGGTAAGTTTTCGACTGACATTAAAAAATAAAGATTTACTTTATTCGGTGAATGTTTTTTTGTGTATTTTTGTATATTTAAGCGGTTGCTAAGCGATTTTCATGAATATTTTTTTAATGAGTAGATTATACGGCAAAAGGTTATTTATCATTTCCACTACAAATTTCCATCTCTAACGTTCATTATTACTTACCTTCGATACCTAATTACTTATTAATTTAATATGTTATGTAAGTCGATGTACCTTTTTAGATAAAATAAATAATTAAAGTAGATAATAATATATTGTTATGAAGTTATTTGAGTTGGTTGCCTTATTTCTAGTATACTAATTTTTTTATGGTTATAATATAATTATACCTATTACCTAATTTTCGCCAGCGGGCTGCGGCTGGGCTCTTATATTGGGAAATGGGAATGTCAACGATCAAAAAAGTACTCACTCACAATTCCATACAAAAGTTCTCTTAAATTTGTCAACAATTGTGTTACGTAATTATTCTAGTTCCATTTGAAATAAATATACAACAATGTAAATTGAAACTTAAAAGCAATGCTTAAAGCTGCTTATACAAAAAGAAATTAAATTAAAAGCACGCTTAAATGTTCAAACATGTATGCATGTTGCATGACATTTTTTGTCGCTGTTTGTGTAATGTATCTAGTCCCTATTTTTTTAATCGATGGGGAATGTCGATTAAAATTAGCCGTGTTAATTAAATTTCAGGATTATATATTTTTATCAAAGTATCATTCAAATTCGGAGAAACGGCTTAACACAAACTTCCTCATTGGATTACTGTTATAAATTTAAAAAAATCGGTGTATCGTGTGTGTATATATTCGTTATTTCTTCTGTCTTTGTGCAATGGCTGATAATTCTAGAGCCTAGAGTAATACTGCTGTTATGAAAATGATATTAGAATACTACTTGCAGCCTACAACTAAAATATCCTAATCTTGTTTAGATGCACGTAATAGTTTTAAATTCGGACATATTTTTTTTATGTTTTTGTTGCAGCATAAAGTATCACTTAGACCATTTCTCGCCTATTGTGATCGCCGCATATTAATAAAAACATTACGTGTCAAACATCCCTTTAATACAAATTTAAAAAATCAGTTATTGTTGCCTGTATTTCGACCTCGTTACAATCATAAATCATTTATATTTTTTATGGCATTATGGTATACTCGTAATAAGTGAAAGATAACCAATCAAGGCTGCTCAGTGGATTATGCATTTAAGCTGTTTAGTTGCTCTATCAGTCGCGACATCTTTTACTTCACGAAGTTTTTTGTTTGGATTATGATATTGCAATCTGAGTAAAGGTTCTTGCACTTTTATCTTCTAGATATTTTGGCCATTCAATAGCCACAGTGTCAATTGGTCAAAATATTTAGGTATTCAATGCTTTTTAACGTCCCACTGCTCGGCACGGGCTGCCCTTCAATTAAAGGGCCATTTATAGTCCATCACGCTAACCAAGTGCGTGTTGTTAGACTTCACATGTCTTTCAAAAACTTGGTCGGTTTTTTTAGAGATTCAGATTTCTTCACGATGTTTTCCTTCTCCGTAATACAAGTGGTAATCATGTTGGGTATTATTCACACATAAAAATATCAGAGGTGCGAGATCTAGGTTTTGAACCCGCTTCACTCCCAAAATATAGGTAAAATATTATGATTATTTACATTTCTATTACTTTCACTATTGTATCGAACATAATTGCATGCATGCGTTTAGATATCATAATTTAATTTTAATGTAATCCTAAAATTACGTAATATTTTTACAACATACGGGTACGTAATAGTATCCATATCTCCATACGATGCTTCGAGTTCCCGTATATGCTCAACTTATAAAAGTGAATGCGCCGCCTTAGTATCTAGTACTAAAACGTATCTAAAATAGCTAAGAACAAGAATGCAAAAAGAAGTCAATATCTTCTGTCTATTTCTAGAAGAGAAAGCGTGCTAACATGATGAATAACTTTGGTAATTTCTAATTACAATGTTAGACAAGTATGTTTAGGCAATCACAATATGGCAATATAGCAGTAATGAAGTCTGAAGGGTACCTATGAGGCATTAATGATATTCTATATCGCCAAATTATCACAAGTAGTACGTCGCGTGCGCATATCTTCGCGTGCCGGTGGAGGAGCTGCTACGCGACCTGAATTTTTCTTGTGTTTTCAAAATAGGAGATATTATACGACTTAAACCACAGATCATATAATACTATACTAGCTTAAACTAAACATCGACGAACTTTTTTTTTGTAGATATATTTTCATTACGGACCTACTTCAATTCCAATTTTCAACTGCTCAAAGAAGACGTACATATCATATGATTATTTATTAGGACCAATATAGGCTACATTTCATATTTTTTTGGAAAATCTTATTGAAATAGTCATTATTATCGATACAGAGGCCGAATCTATAGCTTCTAGAATTTTTGTCTCTCTGGCAAATTTGGTATGATGCTAGCTAGGTATCTGTGTCAACATATATTATACTGCAGGAAAATATCTCATCTCTGAGAAATCTATACTAAACGTTAAAATGTAACTAGTGACGACACGAGCGGAGCGAGGATGAGTCGCTAGTAATTTATATTTATTTCTGTATTAGATAATATTTTGCATATAGATATGTAGGATAAAGGGTTAATATCTATTTAAAAGTGCATTTACAATATCTAATTTCAGTTCTGAGAAAAGTAAAATGTAATAAAGAATCGAAGTTGGTATATAACCAATGGAATATTAGTCATATGTTTTTACTAAAGTGCAAATATGCTTTCGTATTTTACAATTTAAAAAACCTTTACGGTTACTTTTTTACAGACAGATATTGTTGTTGTAATGTGGGTAACATTAAGCATATGGAAAAAAGTAAGTAAGCTATGTCCCTCTTCGATTAATATAATATTACCTATCAGCACATTATAGGTAAATATCGACAGAAGAAAGGAGACCTAACTAACCTTTTTGGTAGATATGATCTAAACTGAGAATTTACTAGATTATCTCTACACACAATTTGTTTACAATCTAGGTACTAACTTAGATAATTGTCTATATAAAACGTGGTTACCAATTATATATGCATATTACATAAGCATGAAGCTTTAGAAATATTACATAGTTGTTAAGAAAACCGCCGTCTCGTGATTTCTTACTTAGCGTACTCTGTGACGTATCGACGCCATTTTGTATTTTGACGTATTCCCGCTAAAATCGCTGACCTTGGTACCAGCTAGTGTTTTTAAAGAAATATTTTAAAAATTATTATAAAAATGCGTTCGACCATATCAAAACATTACCTTATATCTTTTTATAGTTTCTTATTATTAGTTATATGAAAAATAAGCCGTTGATATTAATTTTCAGAAATATTCATTTAATTTGTTACCCCGCGGTAACACTGTGATTTTTTTATTTATTAATATATATTCGTTTTATTAAGAAATAATGAGTCGAATTTCTAAACAGTGTGTATTTCTCTAGTATTACTTTCATGCTGTACGTCTTATTACTAATATTTTCTGGAAATATAATTAATAATGCACTTTATTGAAAACTAAAACTCCTAAAAATAATACGCCCAACAAAGTTCTGTTTCGTACTAGCTTAATTAAATATAATATGTATGTATTAAACACACGTTTAGTGAATCTAATATTTTATTATATTTTGCCTATTAAATTTACAATGTAGCATAAATTCTGAAAAGCATAAGAAGTCGACTATGATGGCTTTATGACTAACAATAATAATCATAAAAATAAACGCGCAATTGAATTCAATGGTCGACTCATCAAAGGAATAATATTAGCAATTTTATAGCTACCTACAGGCTGTTACAGACCCAATTTGTCCACAAAACCATTTGATGGCCAATGAGAAATCGGCAATCGGACTCCATATTGGAAAAGTTGGTCATCCCTCCTTATTGAAAAATGAATATAAAATGAACCGAGCGATCAATAAGAACAATGAATCTTTAACCTAAAAGAGTGAAAGAGATAGAAATAGATATCTTAAATATTATTAAACAACTAAAGTATTTTCAACGAGCCTGCTACCTTCTACAAAAAGTTACAAGATGGAAACTAAATTCTACACCAGACTTAATCCCCTAATACAGCGTTTCGTATAGTTTACTATAATTTATAATTCTATAGTAAAACCTATAATTCAAAACTGTAAATCTTTTGCCTTTCGGCCTGTGCTATATACGATCAAAATTAAAAATTGTAGTGGTCAGAGCGTCCATATTGGAACATATGTATGCATGTCGCGTTTCCCGCCAAAGCTGTTCGTGCCTCGCCCAACACTGAATTGAAAGAATCATGATGAAGGAATGTTCGGCTTGTGTATGATATACGATGAATATGTAAGTGTTTCTAGGAATATTATTATTTTAAATATTGCATATTGCATTATTAATGGTTTATCTTCTATAGGTACCTACATATAATAAAATTCTGAATCGAAACTGTATACTAAATATTTTTTTGAAAATCTTATTGAAATAGCCATTATTATCGATACAGAGGCCGAATCTATAGCTTTTAGAATTTTTGTCTGTCTTTCTGTCTGCCTGGGAACGCATCACAAGAAAACCACTGCATAGATTTTGATGAAATTTGGTGTGATGATAGCTAGGTATCTGGGTCAACATATAGGATACTTTTTACTGCAGGAAAATATCTCATCTCTGAGCTAACCGTTTAAACGTACCTAGATCGTAGGTAGGTAAGGTACCTGAGGGTGAGTCGCTAGTATTATACATATGCAAATGTTCGTATATATGTGCGTCTATATTTGTTATTGTTAATCCTTCACGCTGAATTGGTTGGACGAATTTGGATGAAATCTTCTTTATAAATAAAAACGTATGTTTGTCCTGTATGCGTTCCTAAACCACTGTTCTGATTGTGATGAAACTCTGATGAGTTATTCTTCGTACAGCTTCGAAAGTTCCTGGACCGAAAAAGAATTTTTCTTTAAACCATTCAAACTTAAACTCTGAAGTACCATAATATAGGCTACTGTTAGTTTATTAGAATTAGCTAAAATTAATATTATAAATACAAAGGACACCACCCATATATAAACGCAACCCAGAGAAGCGAGGACAGTCGCTAGTTCTTGATATATTTTCTTACATATTTCATTTTACAGATTTCACCAACAACCCATAAGCTACCACCTATGTATGGGATCCCTAGCTTAAAAGTCCCCTAAACTAGCCCCTAAATTAAATTTCGTTGTACGATCGTCTTTAAGCCCTTATTTCGAGCACCTAACTTTGGGGGGCCGTTTAATATTTAGGTGACCCCTACCTTTCGGTGAAACAGAAACTGTCCCCTAACAGCCCCTAACCATGCATAGGGGATCCCTTAAACTTAGGTGACGTTAGTGAAATCGGGCATATGACTCACAAAATACAAACTCTCCTATTATTGAAACCATTTAATCTTCCAAGTAGTAACAAACTAAAGAAGTATTGAAGAACATTCTTTTCAAAGAAGACATCTCAGAGAACCTTATTAAGGTTCGAAAGATGTGAAAGGCGGGAGCTGTACGTTTAGCTAGCATAGTGGACTAACACCCCTGTCAGCAACCAATTTATGGGAGGCCCATACCCAGAAGTGGGATATTAAAAGAACAGAATTATTATTACTGACACTACTAATATTAAACAAAATCGCGTAATCTTTGTATAATAAAGACAAATAAAAAAATCAGGGCCAGGATACACATGACGATGATGTTCTCCTGACCGATTCCGGCCACAGCGGCCAATCTCACTGAGACTAGCCAATTGCGCAAGAGATATTATAGAGCAGAAGTGTACGCGCAGACACAGGTGTACTCTCTATTCCTGTCACTCTCATACTCTGGTGGGACGACCACTCGACACGACCAGTGAGAGTTAAGGCGCAGGACCGATGGTTTAATTGCTCTCCGAGGCACGGGGGTGAAACACCGCCAACTTCCAAATTCCGGGTTGTTACTGAGCCTTACTATACAGAAAGACTCAATAACTAAACTTGGCCCGACCCGGAACTCGAACCCAGGACCTCCGGGTGGGTAGCCGTACATGGTAGCCAGTAGCCACTATACCATCGAGGCAGTCCAAGGATACACATGTAGTATATTAAATACATTTACTCGTATCATGAACTTTGTTTCTGCAATCTAGGAGTTCTGTCCAATTTATCCTTGCGACATTGAATTGGCAAAAGCTCAATCTTTGAAGAAAATATGTCTTAATAGGCTTTGAGTTATAGTTACGATTACAAATCAGAGCATGTTTGATTGCGAGGATAGAATTTGTAATGTAGAAAATTCCAACGTAAAAGTAGTAGTACTCTACTACTAATGTAAAATACTTAAGCATGTCGACAAGGAAAAATGGAAAGAAAAATATTTATCGATTATCTATACTCTATACAGATAAATAAAATTGAAGTGTCTGTTTGTAATATCAAAATAACAGCGTTTTACTAAATGCATATGAAATTATATACGGTACTTATAAGAAAAACACAATTTTTAACATTTTTGTCTGTCTGTTTGTTCCAGATAATCTGTGAAACAGTTTTACTGATTTTGACGGGACTTTCACTGGAAAATAGCTGAGGTTATAGGGAGTAACAAAGGCTACTTTTATTTTTTTAAAGAATAAGGGTTCCGCTCAAAAAAAAATAATGCGTACTTAGGGACGAAGCCGAGCGAGGTGAGCCGCTAGTAGTGCATAATAATGGACTATTAATTTTCACTATTTTCAACCGACTTCAAAAAGGAGGAGGTTCTCAATTCGACTGTATGTTTTTTTTTTATGTTTGTTACCTCAGAACTCCGCCATTTATTAACCGATTTGGAAAATTTTTGTTTTGTTTGAAAGGGTATACTTCCAGATTGGTCCCATTTAAATTTCAAAAAAAAATACCACCCCTAAGGGTGGAAAAACAACTAATTATGAATTTAACCTACTTCTAATTGTCATATTGACTTGAAACTTTGCAAGTATTTCTATTTCCGTTGATAGTACAGTGGTTCGGTGTTGTTGACCTGATCTGATGGCAAGGCCAGAAGGTGGATAGGTGGAACTCTTCAACGGCTAATAGTAGATACTTTGAGTTTGGGCTTATTTTGTTTGATTAGGCAAGCCTAACACGTTAGAATTCTTACTTTGCTACTACTGTCTACACTAAAAAGGGAAAAATAAAAACTTTTTAACAAAAAAATAAAAACCGACTTCAAACAAAAGCACTAAAAATTCAAAAATTACTGATTGGTAGTTTTCATTTACTATACATACCTAATAAAATATTTTCGAAGTCGGTGTGCTTTGGCTAAGTAATTAAAGCCTACCTATTAAATACATACCTAATCAAATATTTTCGAAATCGGTGTCAGCCCATACAAAGCAAAGCACACCGACTTCGAAAATATTTTATTAGGTATGTATAGTAAATGAAAACTACCAATCAGTTATTTTTTAATTTTTAGTGCTTTTGTTTGAAGTCGGTTTTTATTTTTTTGTTAAAAAGTTTTTACTTCAATACTTCTGTTCCCACCGCTTCCAATGCTTTACAGCATACCTACCTGAATATTAAAACTTACATGCTAACCACTAGACGACAGCTAAGCAGTTAACATTAATAAAGTAGTATTAAATATTATGAAAAAAGAATTGTAGCTTTAAATAGTAATACCCTGAATTCAACGAATTTCTCAATAATTTTAGTAATACATTGGATTTAGCCTAGGTGTTAAGTAGAAGCCATATCTATCGTTTTATGCGAGTAGACTAAGCTTCTAGGAAAGTATGGCAGCTAACAGACGTCGAAATCGGCCAAAAGATCAATTTCATAAAATCATATTAGCTAATAATATCTGTCTGTCTTCTAAAAAAAACGTAGTAGAAACCTACAGATATACAGTAGATAATTAATTAATCTACATTGAATTCCTCTTATTCGATTACTTTCATGTAGTGTGTTTCAATTTAAGTTTTATGTATAGTTTTATTATTTATGATTATGACGTTACGACTAGAATATTATATTAAAAATAGCTCAAAAATATTAAGTAAAAGTTAGCGTAAATTATTTATTCCAGCTCCTATTTTAAGACATGAAGTTCCTGTAATTAAAAATTGAAGAATAAAAATACATGTGTTTATTTATATAAAAAATAACATCAAATCTATCCCATGGGAACCATGCATTTTTCCGGGATGAAAAGTTTTATTAAAATCCATTCAGTAATTTTTGCATGAAAGAGTAACAAAATCCATACGTCTATACATCCTCACAAACTTTCGTATTTAAGATATTAGTAGGATGAGTACTTTAATCATGTTTCATCAATAGTTTTCTCAGCGTACGCCAAATAACGAATTTTATAGGCAACACTTTGGGTTTCATTATTGCAATTTTCTTAAGGATCTCTAATTTTTTTGAAAATATATTATAGCCTATGTTACTTCCTGATAATTTAGCTTTCTATTGGTGAAAAAATTGTTAAAATCGGTTCAGCAATTTCGAAGCTTATTCGGAACAAACAAACAAACAAACAAACAAACAAACAAACAAACAAACAAACAAACAAACAAACAAACAAAAAAAAAAAAAACTTTCTTATATTAGAATAGATTATGATTCTTTCTTGTTTTAATTTTTCAATGTTATATTTTCCAAGGATTTGCTTTATTAAAATCCGATATTTAAGACTTTTTACGCTTATTTGTACGTTCTCTTCTATTTTAATCTGGTTTTTAGAAAAATATTTATTAAACAAACCAAAATGAATAATATTTATAATGGCAAGCGGCAGTGACATCATTAATTGACTTTTGACAAAAGCTGTCAATGTCACCTAAAGCCTAAAGGAAAAATGTCACCTGTTTCATGTTTGTAAATTGTAATTAATGTAGAATTTTGATTCAAATAAATAGTTGATAATTCATGTTTACCAACTAAACTGAATCCAAAATGCAAGATTTTACAAGCATTTTGAACATCATATTCATAATCAGTGGCGGAGTGTTAACGTTTGTGATTCTATTTATTTTTGCTAAGCGACAGATTACAAGATTTGCTCTTCGTTCTAGGCGAGGTCCTCATGTTACTATTGGAACTGATGCTAAAAAGGTTAATAACTAATGAAAATCAAAAATATAATATAACGACAACACAGTAATACTTCAAATATATATGTTTTAAGTTAATAATCCAGTAAATTTGTAAATTTAAAATTTTCAAGATTGTTCCAATAGCTCTGAATTTATTAAAAAACACATCCACATATGTATAATAAGACTCCAAATTGATTGTCTATTTAGACACATTTTTGGTTTTTTTTAAGTCACTAATTAAATTAACATACATTGATTATAAAATCTCTTTCATTACTTCTTAATTTGTATTTTCATACGTACATTGTGAAGTTTCTCTTAGTAATTATTTAAATAACAAATACATTACAGTGTCTGAAAAAGGAAATAGAGAGGCGTATTGAGGCTGTACCGAGAATTGTATATGAACCACGCTTATTATGTGCAGAACCATCACATTACATATTAGAGCCCCAGCAGCCGTACCATTATAGATTTAGAGCAGTAGACGATGTTAAAACTTTAGGTAAGTTAGAAATTTTTATATCTTTAATTGTTATTTTTAAGTGATTTCAAAAAGGTGTAAAAACAATTCCACCTATAATACCACATATAATAATATAATAGTGTAACTTCTACAATGTGTCAAAATTTTTGCCAGAATATTTATGAAAATTTTTGATTCTAGAGTGGGTAAAACAAATATTGTTAATTAAAATTAATTCTAAATAGCAAATGGAATTTAGAAAAATAGTGTGTTTGTCTATTTATCTCTCTTAGTTTAGGAACTTTCTTATAAGACTTAAGAGAGTAATGGATTAATAGACACTTGTGTTTATATGTATACAGTGAGATTATCTACAACTAGCGACTAATCCTCGCTTCGCTCTGGTTCGTTCCTAGCTTGCTTCCCAATACAAAATTTCATTCCCATTTTTTCCCCTTAAGTGTTGATTTCTGGGATAAGAAGTATCCTATGTCCTTTCCAGGGTCTCAAACTATCTTCTTATCAAATTTCATCTAAATCGATTCAGTAGATCCAGAGATTACCCCCTACAATATCACAAACTCACAAACTTTACTTCTTTATAATATTAGTATAGATAACAAAAATTCATTTCATTTGAATTTGAGAGTGAAAGGAATAGAGAGTGCATTGTGTTTGTATGTATACTGGTCAAAATTAGACCATAGTAATATTAACTGTTTCTAAATTGTTTTTATTGATAGTTCTAAAGCTTGTTAAAAGCTACTAAAGAAAAGAAAGATGTATTATAATCCTTTGACAAACAGAGGAGAGAAAGGTACTGAACTATTTTGTCCTTGCCTATTTATACTATAATATCTCATGCACATATGCTATCTGTGAGAGTATTTTTATATTATTATTACATCTCTAAAATGTTATTTTATATTTATTATATTATAGAGGATGAGATAGCCCGTCAAGACCCGGGTCTCAAACGTCATCCAAAGGAGTCTCTTCGGGCATTCCTTCTATCTTCACTAGCTGCTCCCCTTGATGGTCTTGGGCAGAAGTTGGTGCATCAGTTCTGTGATGCCTATGAGTCGGCAAGACACCATCCTGCCGAGTTTAGTGAAGATGAATATAGGGCATATAGCCGATTGCTTTTAAAATTGTTGGATGCGTGAGTATTGTATTTATTTATAACTGTGATTCTTCTAGTTACACTTTAAAGTAGATGCTTGAACATTTTTGTGCATCTCTGTATATGTGTATTAAAGTATTAATATTTTAACAGCACCGAGGAAATATGGAATTTCTCCTGCGATATAATCAGACACCTAAATAGCAATCTTCATAATTGTTACTTTAAAAATGATGAATTCCATACAAACTTAGATTTCTTATTTAACAACTATATTCTACTCTATTTTCTATTCCTGTTACTCTTATACTACAGTGGGACGACTATTCAACACGACCAGGGCGAGTTAAGTACCGACGACTTTATCCTGCTCTGCCTATACATGGGGGCAAATCATCACCAACTTCCCAACTCCGGGCTGTTATTGAGAATTTCTTGAAAGATTTGCTCAATAACTGAACTCGGCCCGACCCGGGACTCGAATCCAAGACCTTCGGATTTGTAGTCGTACATGCAGTATACGTACACTGAGACAGTGTGACTGTGATAATATAAACTAACCGTCGCCCTTGACTGCAGCGCGCGGCTGCTGAAGAGCGTGTCGTGCGCGCGCGCCTCCCCGCAGCGCCGCCGCCGCCCCGCGCGCCTCGCGCACTACGCCGCGCTTGAGGTGAGCTATCAATAAATCAACATATGGTAGCCGTGTTTATTATAAAACTACAGTGCAAAGTTATGGCGTGCGACGAAAAAATCGCAATGCGCATATTTCTCGTCCATAGACCTATAGAATGGGCTGAGCAATATTCTCATGAAATAGAAAGTAGTCAACTCTCTAGAGAAAGAGAGAGCGAACAAATGCAATACAATAAATGAAGATAGGTAATTGTAACCATTTTACATTTCACTATAATATTATATTTATTTACATTCCATTTATGTATTCAAATTGGAATTGGAATAAAAGATAGGTATTTTTTTTTAATAATGTGTTGGGACATTAACACATAGCGTCATCTAGTTCCATGGTAAGCTACGAGGCTTGTGTTATGGATACCAGATAGTTGTTACACTATACATATATAACTTTAAATACATACATATTATAAATATAAACACCCCTGACTGGAGTACAAACATTTGTGCTCATCACACAAATGAATGCCTCCAGCGGGACTCGAACCCGCGACCGTTAGCACAGCAAGTAGCACTACAAACTAAACCAAATTTGTCGTCTGATGTTATAATAATCAAAAACCTTTTCTTCTAGAACATGCCAGTCGAAGCCAAAATAGAGGAAGAAGTTATTCGTGTTCCAATAAAGAGTCCCGTAGAAATAAAGGGCCCGGCCGATGAGACGGCGCTCTGAGGGCGGAGAGTGCGCGATGCGCAGACACTGTAAGCTACACTGCCCGCAGACACGTGTTGATGGGTGACCATTTTTGCAGTGACAGACTAAATACAATGTGCATAGATAGTTGGTGTAATAATAGTGATGTGTGTAAAGTGACAAATTTTGTGCTTGCTAAGCCAGTGGTAGTCCAGTGGTCACGTGTAATGGGTAAGTGAATTCAAATCCCGGTTTGGCACCTCTGATATTTTCGTGTGCGGATTAGCGAGTCATTTTCAATAGTTATCACTTCTTACGGTGAAGGAAAACGTGAGGAAACCTGCATGTCTGAGAGAACATAGCAATTTCGAAAGATATGTTCAGTCCGCCTGCACTTGTCCAGCGTGGTGGACTATAGCCTGATCCCCCTCGTATTGGAGGGAGGCCCTCCCCCAGCAGTGGGGCGTTAAAAAGGATTGAAAACATTTTTTGCTTGAAGAGTACCTTAGGATGGTAGTCGATTGATAATTGTCGTGGTCGAATGCGCAAGCGATCCCGTGGCCCTGTTTCTTGCGATAGGGATCACCGTAGTGGTTTTAGTGGGTAGTCTGTCGCGCTTCTTGCGACAGGAGTCACACATACCCCGTGCGTCCCCCGCGCTCGGGCACCCGTAAAGGGGTTTCTCCACGTATCAAAAAAAAAAGGTAGTGGATGGGTGACCAATTTGTGTATTGTATAAGGAAAAGTGTGAAGAATGTGGGTAGCGTTTGAATTCAATTGACCTAAAGGAGATATTTGGCTATGTTACTGATCTCTATAATTGTATGATGTTAGAAGTTGAAATGTGAATGTATTAAGATGTATATTAATATAATATTATATGTAAAAGTAAGTATAGTATGTAAATGGTGAATTTCCAGTTTGTATATTAAAAATGTGTTTTGTATAGACAATACGTTAGTTTCTTATTTAATTACATAGCAATGTAAATATGCAGTAAATGAAGAAAAGTTAAGGAAGGTTTTTTTAATATGCCTCTGTTTTTCTGTATATTAATTAATTAGAGATAAAAACATTAATAAACTAATGGTGAAATATAAAAAAAATACTATATAACTACTGCTTACGAGTATTACCATAGTTAAAAATAATAAAATCAACGCTAATTCTACATTTTGCATACTTTTATTTTATAAATATGTATGTAATAATACGTAAATATTTATTTATATTTAACATTAATTTTATATTATAAAATTAAACGTTTGCTTGCGGATCAACGCCACCTATCGTCTTTATATGGGAACTAAAATAGCCCAAAGCCCAAAAGCCCGAGTAAGGGCTCTCCGATTTATTTGTATGAAAATGGGGTATCTGCACTATTATAGTATTACATATATAATTTGTGGTAAATCATGAGCGATATTAATGTGTGTTATGAAAATTGTAATAATAATAAGTAAAATAAAACATTTAATTATCATTTCTTTTATTTAATTATATATATCAAGGTAACCCAACACACATTGTCTTGAAAATCCTATAAATAAATCAATTTTTCTCAGTTTTTCGATCACCTTTTTAATTCAGTCTAGTCCCATTTTCAAACAGTCTATTGGTGAAAACTATATGAAAATTCGTTCAGTAGTTTTTGAGCTTATTGCGTTCAGGCAAACATGCAGCGGGAACTTCATTTTATAACTAGCGGCTTACCCTCGCTTCACTGTGGTACGAACTTTATATAATACTAGCGGCTCACCCTGGCTTCGCTCGGGTTTGCCTCTAGAAAAACACTAATAGAGATCTATTAGTTCCCACGGGAACTGTTTATTTCTCCGGGATGTAAAGTAACCTGTTATTTGACCGGCAATATAAGGTATCAGAATGTTAAATTTTTCTAAATTAGGTGCATAAGTTGTTGTGTACTAAGCTGTATAAGTTATTATAGTTAATACTTTCTTAGATTTACGCGAATGTTTGACATTTTTAAATAAAACTATCTTTTCGGATTATTTCGCGGATTTATTTTGATTTTTTGTTCCCGACGTTTCTAATGCTTTACTGCATCCATGGTCACGGGAGAGACTGAGGTGTTACATGTCTTGAAGGTATAGTTGTTACAGACAGCCTACCCACAATTAACAAAATGAAAATTGCACCAATTACATTACAATATTTTGTAACTTTAAACATTTTTATAATTTTAATTATAATTGAATATGGAATATTATTTATTTAATTTTTGCTATTATTCTTATAATTATTACAATTTTAAAAATATTGATTAATAATCTATATTTAGTGTTGCCATTATTATATTTATAACCATAAAGAAAAATATAAAATATAGTATTAATTTTTAAGCCATATAATTGTTCTGTGTAATTTAAAAAATAAAATTAATTAAGGATAATAATTTTAATTTAGTTTGCTATTATTTAAAAACAACTTACTAAGCAACACTATTACTATATATTTTTACAAATAAAAAATGAAAAATATTAGTCCGATATGCTGTCATTTTGATCTACACATTAAGAACTTACTACATCTACCTGTCTGTTATGTTTATTATTTGATTTTTTTTTTATATTAATAACAGGATCCCATGACGATGGTAGTACCTTCCCTATTGAAATTTGAATGTTATTTAATTTCTATGGCTTCGCCAGGATTAGAGGTCTATTTCCGGGGCAGAGGCTGACTGCTACCGGACGCGTCCCCCGGGTGGCGGATAGGGGAACACCACTCGCGACTGTCTGGACCCGACAGGAGCTTGTGGTACCGGAGCAATCCGGCGCGGACCAACAGCTAGGAGGGGAGGGGGGAGCGGCGTAAGGAGGGCGCCGTCTCCTTCTTGGAGGTAGCGCGGTGTCTCCGGCCGTTTCGCGGTAGGAGGCGCTGCGCGGGCCGCGCTGCCGGGGCTAGCCCGTCGGTGCGGCGGCTGGAGCGGGGCCAGTTCTGGTCCTGCGTCTGGCGTGGGGTGTCGGCAGCCATCTTGGTCCGGAGGTGGGCCGACGGTAGGGGGGCCGCGGGGGAAGAGGAGTGTCGGTATGGCGATGCGCCGCTCGTCCCTATCTCCCGCGGCCTAGCGGGGCCGCCACCGCTTGATGGCGGACGCGGTGGGGCTGCAGGGGAAGAGGAGTGTCGGTGTTGCGTTGCCGCTCTCCCTGTCCTCTGCAGCCGATTGGAGGTGGCCCACTTCGGTGGGCGGTGGTAGGTTTAATGGGGCTGCTCCGGGTACCTCTCTGGTGTAGCAGAGTTGACTGTGGAGCAGCCCCATTGGTTTGGTGGTCTGCCTAGCGTTTAGGCAGACCTGCCGCCGGGGCGCCGTAGTAGTTATGCGCAAGCGATCCTGCGGCGTCCCACTAAGGCGGGGGGAAGGGATGTCGGGTTTTAGTGGGTAGTACCGGCTCTTCTAGCCGGTGAGCCCCACATAACCACCTGGGGGATCAGGTGGTATGCGTAAATGCATTTCCCGACAATAAAAAAAAAAAAAAAAAAAAATAGAATTAGAGGTCTATCGAAGCGAATATAATGGCTTGGGCGGTCCTGGCTATGTTTGCAGACAGCAGATGTTGTATTGCGACGATGCTTCACATCAGCTATGTGTTCTTTGACCCGGGGTCTAATGGATCGTTTTGTTTGTCCAATGTAAGAGAGCCCACAATCTCAATCAAGCTTGTAAACTCCTGCATCTTGTAGAGGGATGTGGCACTTGACAGGTGGTAAGAACTGACTAATTTTCTTTGGCGGCTTGAAGTAAGTTTTAATTGAAGCTCGCTTTAGAATGTAGCCAATCTTGTCAGTGACTCCGTTCATGTATGGCAAGACTGCAGGGACGCGCTCGACTGTGGCTGGTTTCACTCGGTCACTGTGACGCAGGCACGGCACTTGCAGATTGTTGTCACGCAGAACTTGCTTGACATGTTGCAGTTCTCCGACCAGGTGTTGCTCGTCACAGATCCCGCGCGCTCTCTGAAACAAAAACTGAAAACATTATTTGCGCAGTTGAAGATGCCCTGGCCCAAAACATTATGAAAACTGAGGATATGGAGGCCATACGTCAAGATGTATCGTCTTTATTACATCGTAGTACTAGGCCCAAACCTAATCTCAATAAACAAGAGTATTTAGCGTTGAAGAACCTACGCAATAGGTCAGACATCACCGTTCTACGCGCAGACAAAGGAAATGCAACCGTTGTGATGGATACATCAGATTATAATGATAAAATAAAACAACTTTTGTCGGACGAGAGCACGTACAAAAAGGTTAAAACGGATCCAACTACCACCATTTTAAATAATACTAAAAAGCTAATTAAGGAACACTCCGACACATTAAATCTTGACGTTAAGCACCAACGAAAATTGTGTTCACCTCGTTCTCTCGATAGCAAAGAAAGTTGGAGTGGAACTGGATGAAAGAGATGTCGTTAGTGTGCACCGAGCCGGACCAGCCAGGCTGACTGTCGCGGCGGCGGCGAGCAGCAAGCGCGCCCGCTCGCGTCCCCTAGCTGTGCGGCTCGCTCGAAGGGCTCTTCGAGATACATTGCTGCGCGCTGCCCGGGTCCGTCGCAACCTTACAACTGAAGGTTTACAGCTACCTGGACCCGTTAATTCTGTATATATTAACGAACGGCTTACAAAACCTAATCGGATCTTGTTACAAAAATCTCGCTCCTTAGCTCGTGAACTACAATTTAAATACTTGTGGACTCGTGATGGAAAGATATTTGTATGTCAAGCACAAGGAAAACCAAGATATCGAATACGTACAGAGGAAGATTTACTTAGTGTTTTTGGTAAAAATGTCATTTGACCATAATTTTGTGTTCTTCTTGTGGTTAATTAAGCTATATGATCTCATTGTACCAAGTTTCATAGATTTATTTTGTTACCCGATATATATGTCTACTTTTAAATATTTAAGCTATTTTGTTATTCTTTTATACTCAACAAACTACACCAAGCATTACACACATTTTCAAATACACTTCTCACACACACTTAACTCATACCAACATATAGCACAGTTCATGAATACATACCTAATCTGCGTGTTTATTTGCAAGTATATTTTACCATGTTTCTATTTACCACACATTTATTTACAATATACTTATTTATTATTGCTGCTGTATAGGTTTATTATTATTACTGCATATAACACATTACATAATGGCTAACTTCAAAAAACATGTTTTTCGAATAGGATTGTTAAATGCAAGATCTCTAAAAACCGGCACCGATGAATTACTCGTAACAGTACAAAAGCATCTCCCAGACATTTTGGCCATCAATGAAACTTGGCTAGAAGTTGGCGAAGAGTGTCTAGCTCCCGTAATACCAGATTACAAATTTCTGCATAATGCTCGTCAAAGTAAAAGAGGCGGGGGAGTTGGTTTCTATGTAAGGCAAGGTATACACTCTTAAATACGTCCTCATTCAGTATCTTCACTTGAACAAATGTGGCTTGAAGTTCAATTACCAGGGGCAACCTAGCTGTTGGGTACTGCTTACAGACCTGAAAGCGTAGGTGTCATTGATGCATTGGATGCTATTAGCGAGTCAATGAATGTTATGGCTCAATGTAACTATATATGTATTTTAGATGACTTAAACATCGATCTCAGGCAAAGTGGATCCTTAAATACAAAAGAATTAATGAATTTCTGTACTCAAAATAATTTAGAACAGCTTATCAAGGAGCCAACCAGAATAACCGATAGATCTGAAACAATTTTAGACATAGTAATGACAGATAGTCTAACGAGGTGCCGTGGCGTTCAAGTAGTATATAACCCATGTCTCAGTGATCACGCTAGGGTATTAGTCGACTTTAATATTAAAAAACCCCAATCGAACAAGTTAAATTCAAGCGTAGGCTTGGTGATATTAATTTAGAACTATTCAAAGATGACTTACAATCATTTCCTTGGCATTTAGTTAATCTAGCGGATGATGTCAATACTAGTATAGAAATGTTTAATGATTACTTGACATTATTGTTTGACATACATGCACCAATTAAAAAGATGGTCTGTAAAGGTATACCAAAACCGTGGATAATTGACATGATCAAATTTATGATGACTACGTGATGAAGCTCTAATAAAAGCGCATATTAATAAAAGCGATTCATCCAAAAAGTACTATCGTGATCTAAAAAATCTTGTTACGTCTGCTACTGAACGAGAAAGAAAGGCCTTTATTAATAGTTCCATTAATAATATGTTACATAGACCAACCACGTTATAGTACAATCTCAAAAACATTATCCCAAATAACAATAAAACACATAACATTCCCAAACACCTAAACGATCCTGATAAAATCAACGATCACTTTTTAAATTTACCCTCTATTAATGATACAGGTACGGGAAACATTTTTTTTCTGTAATGTTTCAATTTTAATTCCTGTAATTTTTCAAATCGGATTAATAGTTCCTGAGATTAGTGCTTTCAAACAAACAAACTCTGCCTCTTTTTAATATTAGTATAGATTTATATATACATTTTTATAATTAAAACAAAACAATATTAATTATCATTGCGTTTATTTCAATAAGTAATATTTAACACAACTTTCGTCATTAAAACAGATCTGTCAGTCATCGAATAAGACTAGATAACAAGGTTTTGCATTAATATAAATCAATTAAACAAATTAATAATTATTATTCATATGATATACTTATTAAAACAGAGATATTCTTAAGTAGCAACTGTAATCAGTTCATAATAAAAACATGGCAATTTTAAAGCAAATTAGTAACTTATTCATCCTCCACCGCGATGGCGCTGTCGACATTCGTTTCTCTGAAAAAGAAAACAAAAAAATAAAAAAAATACCCGATATTTAAAAAAAAATGTTTTATTAAAAAAAAGTTTACTTTTAATTCAAGTTTGCATGATCCAAAGTTGGTTGATGGAATGAAATCTAGCCAGTAGCCGATAATGATGCACCATTTTGTTAGAAAACGAATCTATACTAATATAATAAAAGCAATTCAATTCAATTATCTAGTTAATGGCTGCAAAACGTTCATAATTCATAAAATTATCTTTACATATAATAAAATTCTGAATCGAATCAGTACATTAAATATTTTTTCGAAAATGTTATTGAAATAGTCATTATTATCGATACAGAATAGAATAGAAGGAAAACATCGTGAGGAAACCTTAGTCTGGGAGAACCTGGCAAGTTTTCGAAAGACACTTGGCCAGCGTGGTGGGCTATGGCCTGATTCCCCTCGTATTGAAGAGAGGCCCACCCCCAGCAGTGGGACGTTAAAAAGGGCTGACTGCTTACTTATTTATTTAATAAAAATCTCTTAATTACTTTACCCGACTAAGATATTACTGATTAGTAAGTATTTACCTGATAAACTATAGTCCTACACGTCTAAATAAGCCGGTAAAATTACTTAATATATTAGTTTTTTAGGGTTTCGTAGTTAACAAGGAACCCATATAGTTTCGCAATGTCCTTCCGTCCGTCTGTTTGCAACTTAGGTCAGACAACTTTGGTAGAAAACTTAGAATTTTATTACATGTATAGATTACGACGAGTAGTAGCCTGCTTCTCTTAAGCATGGAGACTTGACTGATGTTGATGATAATTTTTGTTAATAATAAATTAATTTTTGTTCTAAACTGTGAATTTAGTCGGTGGCGCTGCTATTTAAACTAGATAGATTTAAAAAAAAATCCACCAATCGAGGCTGTGATAGGATAATGCCTTGTCTTGCTAAATTCGCTAGCTCTAAAAAATATGAGTGCGTGTAACGTTTACGCGCGATTAAAGTAAAACTTCTTTGGCACTGTGGCAGATGCCGCAATTAAATTAATATTTAAAATCAAAATATAATAATAATTAGAATTATAAAATAAAGAATATTTATTTTTTTATAATTTTTTTTTTAAATTAATAATAATAAATGTTTATTTTCATCAATAATAATTAATTTTTATAAATTTATTTAATACAAAAAAAAATTATATATTATCAATTAAATCACCTTTAATAACACCAAATACTAATACTTATTTATTGCTATGTATTTATTTACATAATAATTATTTTTTTTATATTCCCGCCGGCCGCCACATCAGTAAAACTTGTTTAGGCGTAACTGAGTGGTAAGTCAATATGTGAAGGTGACACGCACTCATTTTTAGAGTTCCGTATCCGAAGGGTGCCAACGGAATTTTATTACTAAGCCTCCGCTGTCCGTCCGTCCGTCCGTCTGTCAGCGGAATGTATCTCATGCACCGTAATAGGTATAGTTGAAATTTTCACAGAGTATTTATTTCTATCGCTGATATAACAACAAATAATAAAAATAAATATTTTTTTAACATTCGTAATCGATCATCGAAGTTAATATACTACATACATAGAGTAAAAGTCATATTAATAAAAAGCACATGTACGATGGTACGGAACCCTTGGTGTGCGAATTCGATTCGCACTTGACCGATTTTTTTATTGTTTATGTCTCAATACAGTCAGACAAAAATTATATTTATAATTACGATTCATCGATCGTCCTGTTTGAGAATAGATCATAATTGATTAAGTTTAAACGTTATTGAGGTTCTTTGGTCTGTTGTTGTCTATACATATAATAAAATTGTAACTAAGTCGAATCTGCACCTTAAATATTTTTTTGGAAAATCTTATTGAAATAGACATTATTATCGATACAGAGGCCGAATCTATAGTTTTTAGAATTTTTGTCTGTCTGTCGTCTATCTGTCTGTCTATTATCGCATCACGAGAAAACCACAACAGATTTTGATGAAATTTGGTATGATGATAGCTGGTCATCCGGGTCAAAATATAGGATACTTTTTACCGTGGGAAAATATCTCATTTCTGAGAAAAAATACAAAAACTGCATTGTAAGAGTATACTAATATGTAAAACCTAAGAATTTGGTTTTTGGTCATCTGAACGCGGGCGGAGCCGCGGGCAATGTTAGTTTAGTTATAAAGTTTTGTTTAAACAGATAACTAAGAAAGTTTCACAATATTTTTTTTTAGATTTTTTATTATCTCAGTTTTTTTTTAAAGAGAGTTCTTGATTAATACCTAAGCATAAAGTGTACACACAATTGGACAAAGTCATAGCCATTAGTTAATTTTCATTGAAAATAATAATTATATTAAATGCAGCGAGTCATGTTATAATAAAATATGTTTAGAACAAACCATTGAATTATACTTCTTCTATATCCCTCCTGAATGAAGCAGCATGAAATAAAATGTCATTTAAAAATTATATTATTCAAGTCCTTTAAATATTAATCAGTGTTTTTAATACAAAATTACATAATCAGGGTCGAATTTAACATGATATAATAATTATAATAAATTAAATTTTCTTTAATATTTTATAATTTAAATTCAGGTAGAAATACAACTTCAAAAATAAATAATAATACCTATATAATATTATATTAATTAATAAATAATATAATTAATTATAATATATTAATTGTTTATTATTATAAGATTATATAATAATAAGTTAAATAACACGCTGGTTGAGTGCGGACAAACTGAGCATGTCTTTGGAAAACTTGCTAGGTTTCCTTAGACATGCTGGTTTTCCTTCACTATAAATACAAGTGGTAATCATTTTGGAAATGATTTGCACATGGAAATATTATCAGAGGTGCGAGACCTGGGATTTGAACCCGCTTCACTCGGTTTCCCAAGCGAGCGCGTTACCACTGGGCTTAGACTGCCTTTTAGGGTTTGTAATATGTTATTATTATTATATATAACAAGAGTAGGGTACTCACATCCGGGTCCACACCCTCTGGGCAGCGAATGCCTCGGTGTGGCGCAGCGCCAGCAGCGCGCGCGCGCAGGCCGCCGCGCCCCGCACGCGCGCCCGCGTGTGAACCAGCCACTCTAACAACTGCGTAGTAAAAGTAATATTAAAAGATGCCACAGGTGTCATGAGACACCAGAACCAAGTTCTTTTCGCTGTCTGCCCTTATAAATATTTGTGTAAACCTAAGAAAGTATTACAAACATAGAGGCACATGGCGTAGCATCACGAGAGAAGCGGTCGCGGAAGACTCGACCGAGACATGACCACGATCACTCTGTTAACAATGAACGACTAAGAATAAGAAGAAAATATAATTGTCCACGTCACCTGCGGCGTGCAGGCGTCCCAGCCGGCGCGCGCGGCCAGCGCGGCGGCGGCGGCGGGCAGCGCGCCGCCGCGCCCGCCCGCCGGCTCCAGGCGCCACAGCCCGCTGAACGAGATCACGGCGAGGGAGAACACGTCCACCAGGTACCGCTTGGCGGACTCCTCCTCCGTCCTGGGGTGGCCGCACAGGTTATGAGGATTCAGACATTTTAATGTCCCACTGTTGGGCACGGGACTCCTTTGGAATTGAGGAGCCACCCCCAGCGGAACGTAAAAAAAGGTCGAATACAATACAATACATAATATTGTTATAAACCAAATATTAACAATTTTAATTATGCATAATGTTAATATAATAAATTTTCATAATACTATATACATCACATTAGACGACACATTTGACCCAGTTTATAGTGAACCCTAATTACTGTGCCAACGGTCGCAGGTTCAAGTCTCGTTGGAAGCATTCATTTGCGTGATGTGCACGAATGTTTGTACTCCAATCATGGGTGTTTATATTTATAATATGTATGTATTTAATTTTATATATGTGTACTGTATCAACTATCTGGTATCCATAACACAGGCCTCGTACCTTACCATGGACCTAGATGGTACTGCGTGTTAATGTCCCAACATATTTATTTTTTATTTACATTAACTATTACATATTATCGTTAAACTTACTCATTAAAAGCGACCTGAGTCCTCGCCAGCAGCTGCAGGAACCAGTCCCGCGTGTCCGGCGCCGAGCTCGCCGCGCGCAGCGCCGGCCACATGCAGCGGAGGGAGTACTCTTGTTCACTACAAAACAAATATGCTGTATCGATATTGATAAAACATCATAATATATTTCATAACAATTGATTGATATTTACTTTTTATAAAAAAGATTAATAAAAATCATATTTATATTTTTAATAAAAATGAAATGCTATATGTTGATGAGCGTATCACTTGATAATAGCCGGATCGATTAGGATATATTTCTAAATATTCTTTTTTAAAATAATAATCTGAGTTAAAGTTATTTAAGAAATTCAGGAGAAACTGAAAATACTTTTTCTATACAACTCTTATATGACCTCAAAAACATTTTATTAAAATTGGGACACAACAATCTTTGTCGAGTCAGCTAGTATAAAATATTATCTAACCAAGCTAATAATATTAAAAACATTTACAAATATCCAGCTCGAAGGACCAAAACACGTTAAAACGTAAAAAAAAATCCCAATTTTAACTTAAACATTAACAAACCTCATCAAATTCCATTATTTCTATACAACAACTCACGTTATACACCCAGCATGGGCATCAATAGCCTCATTCAGCCACACTAGGGGTGCAGTAATATCGGGCAGCGCGGCCAGTCGACTGCGGATGGACACTGTCTTGCGCAGCAACGAACCCGTGACCTCCCACCAGCCGGAGGGGGATGTCATGCGCTCCAGGTACTTCGTGGAAAGAGTGCGGCAGGTCTCTACATACGCCGGCCACGCCTGGAACCGAATTATTTATTTAGATCAGTGATAATTACATACATTTACATTATAAATAAAATACAAAATGTAACTTATTTCTAAATGCATTATCTTTTTTTGCATGCATTCATTTGGTAGTGAACAATTAAGTTATAATTCACAATTTTTATTAAAAAAATCTGACATTGTTAAAAAAATACGGGAATAAAACTATTTAAATTAAATTAAAAATAATCGTCATTCGCTTTTATGTTTTCAGTCAGCTTTTATTTTTCATTTATTTTATTAGTGTAAAATATATCAATTACTATTTCACTTCAACGGATTTAAATGAAATGCTGAATGGATTAAAAGGTTAATTTTTATCGCTGTAAATTTTTATTGCCTCAGAAACAGAAACGCGGTCAAAAACTAGCACTACTTAATTTTTAAATTCAGACTATAGATAGATATATAATATTCACAGACTAAAAAATAATTAGAACTGTTATTGCCATTACACCAATATGCGAAAAACTCCCACTAAAAAATATTATAAAAATAAATAAATAAAAATAATAATATATTAATAAAGTAGCCCTCACCACATGATCATCTCCAATCACAGAAAAGTAGTTCTCAACTATCTGCGATAGAAGAGTCCTGTTCGCATCATGGATTCTATCACTCTCCAAGCACTCCCTGATGATGCCCAGCTGCTGGATAAACAGATCCTCAGAGTCCTTGCTGTCTTGAGAGAAGGAGTCGGCAAGACAACGCTCCAGCGTCGGCCGGATGGAGTTTGGTGGCATTGTGCGACATAGAATCGGCAGGTTCTCGAAGAATAGCATTATGTCTGATTGCTGGAATTAATCAAATAATCTTCAAGTAGTCATTGGTTTATCTAATTGCATATCATTAAAAATGGAAAAACTATAGTTTCTTAGATCTACTCGAGTATTAGATATTTTAAATAGAACTATGTTTTCGAATTTTTCGCGAATTTATTTTGATTTTTGGTTACTAATGTTTCGAAATGGGGAGTGTCTCTCTCGTGACCATGATTGCTATAAAGTATCCGAAACGCCGGGAACCAAAATGCCAAAATAAATCTGCGAAATAATCCAAAAAGATACTTTTATTTAAGGAAAAAAATATTAAATTTAATAAATTAAACATTGAAAAAATTGTTAAATTTAATAAATTAAATAAATTGTTAAATTAATATTTATAAGAAAATGGAATTCATTTTTCCGAATTGGTAATTAATAATATTAGAAAAAAATTTTACGTTTTTGGTAGCCTTTACAAAAGGCATTAATAAAAACCTATATAGCATTCCACTAATCACGCACCTCACTGGTCCCGGGCACGACATTGAGCATGAAGTTGTCCACCAACCGCTTAGCAGAGCCGGACGTGTGCGCCTGCCTCGCGGCCAACTTCACGCTGCCGGCCTTCCAGGCCTTTCCGCGGTGGAACACCTCGTGCAGGAAGCTCAGGTCCAGCGGAGGCAGGGGCTTCGAGTACTCCGCCGTGAGGGTCGACAGCATCGACAGGAGGACCGCGTCTGAATAGTCGTACGAGGGAGATGTCACCTGTGAAGACATATTTTTATCATCTAATTAAAAAGCATGTTTTTGGTCATGAAATTGTTTACATTAATTAAATTAAAGGCAACGGTAGCACAGTGGTAACGCGCTAGTTTGAGGTTAAAGCTGGTTCGAATCCCTTGGAATCATCGGGGTCTCACACGTCTGATATTTTCATGTGCGAAAAACATGTCAAGTCCGCTAATCCGCACTCGGCCAGAGTAATATACTATGGCCTGATCCCTCTAGTATTGAAGGGGGCCCTTGCCTTTATTAAATTAAAAGGTGAGTGCTATATAATTTCATAATGGAGGGCGAGTCGTTAGTTATAAATATAAACATCCATGACTGGAGTACAAACATTTGTGCTCATCACACGTGGATGCAACCAGTGGGACTCGAACTTGCGACCGCTGGCACAGCAAGTAGGGTCACTACAAACTCAGCCAAACGTCGCCAAAAATCTCCAAAATCCTGTACGCACTAATGACTACCCCACACATTACCTGTCTCCGGAAGCCCTCCATGACCCCGCGCACCACGCTGGCGGCGGGCAGGTAGGCCAGCGCGGACGGCTCGCGCGGCTGCTGGTACACCCCGCTGCGGTACCCCTTCACCTCCCTCTCTATGAGGGTGGACACCAGGTGCTCGACGCTGCTGAGAGCCGATTGGTTTGTGCTTTTGAACACTTCTGGCCAAATTTCGCCTAGCGAAAAAGGTAGCAAATGTTATTGAAACACGGTTAAGGTTTCAACTACATTAATATTACAAAGAAGTAAAGTTTAAAAAACACTCGAAAAGTTACTAATCCAATTCTAAAATTTTTTACTCTAAAAAATTGCTAAAATACCGTCGAGTGGGCTTTTTATTCCGATAAAAATGTGTTAACTGTCAAAAATCATAAACTCACAACTTTAATTGAAGTCAGACAAAAGTGACCATTTAGTACTTATAATTCCTAATGTATGGACAAAACAGTCGCTAAGAGAAAGTCGCTAGTATATTATATTTTAGGCTGAAGAATGTTCAGAAATATAATATTCATACCAAATCCTTGAAAATTTCAAAGTATATCAACAACAATGGAAATCTAAATTTGAAAAAACATGAACTGTGCAATTGTATGAAATTTTTCCCTAAACGTGGTAATGTTGAACTTACACGGCACATAGTCTAGAACGTCTTCAGGCTTCCTGGCGGCATCGATCGGCGTTTTGCAAAAGGACGGAGGTAGTTTGACTGTCCTTCGATATATCTAAGGAAATAATAAGTAAAATAAGAAACTGTAGGCGTATCCCTTGTAACAACTCATAAGAGAAATTACACAAAATATACAAAATTAATAATGTCTCAATAATTATTATTTTTTAATTGATTTTTTTGAAATTATTCAATTAATTATTCTTTGACATTTAATGCTTCCATATTATTTAATAGGTTTTATGTATGTGTGTTTTATTTTCAAATTCCGATTATTTATATGCAGTGATGTTATTGTAATTTTATTTATATTTTTATTTATCAAAATTTAAAATTGTGAATTAAATTAATGCATGCTGTATCCACTTTAAAAGGTAATGCATTTAGGATTAAAATAAATTGTGTAATTAATTTAAAAATGGTTCAATGTAATTATCACTAGTGGATCCAAATAAATAAATAAAATAAAATATTTTTCTAACAATACTGATTTTGCTATCTTTAGTTGAAGTTATAAAATAAAATTTTAACCATATTTCTACAAGTGTTTTTCACAAAATGCAAAATATATTTTTTTCAAATACATATATGAAATTATTTATATAATATATATTTACATTTACTTCAAAGAAATATGTACTCCTTCAATAAATCATTTCACTCTAATAAATTAAAAAATTAAAAAAAACCAACACAATAGCCTATGTATTGAGACCATTTCAACGAGCCTCAACACGATATCTATGCAGCATATTAGTCTAGAAAAGAACTGATAGCCTTTTTTAATTTAAAGCTAAAACCACTCTCGATTAAGTCACCTTTCAAACAAAAAGTTAAGCTTAAATCTTATCATCTGTTTGGGCGATACGATGCCACAGACAGATACACACATACACACGTTACCATGACCATGATTGCTGTAAATCATTCGAAACGTCGGTAACCAAAAATAGAAAATAAATCTGCGAAAAATACCAGAAAGGTTTCTTTTAAAAAGTCAAATATTCGCGTAAATCTAAGAAAGTATTATGTGAACCCCACTTTTTGAAGTTATACTTCATTTGGCACGTTTGGAAAAAAATATGAGAGTAAATTTTTTACGATACGCACCCACCGACAGCCAAAAAGTGACATGATGAAGTTAGCTGCATTCCTTTTACAAACAGAGTTGTGACATACTGGACGAAATCTTTAGCTATCGAAGTGAAAACTTCTATGGGTAGGTTTGGATTGGGAGTACATTCATGTAAGCCGTCATCGACATGATTACGTGACGTGTTAACGATAGATGTCAAAACCAGATAAATGTAAACAGTTTTAATTTGCAAATTTTAAATTCAGATCAAACAATCAATTTGAATGTCCAAAAATAACATCTGTTTGTTTATAGTTTTAAGTTTTCACTTCTGGTGGCAGTCCTCATGACTGCTTTTTCTGTTCTGTTACGCCAAAAAAGTATAACTTCTTACGTGCGTACATAAGTATACACATCGGGTTTTTTTTGTGTGGTACAGGCCACGTGCACGACGGTCGGCTGGTGGGACTCCGCGACGTACTGCCACAGCCTTTTTGTGTAGGAATGAGTAAAAAATAGACAAAATATACCTCAGGAACATCTTTTAGCTTGTAATCCTCCACCCTGTACTCCCCCAGGGCGGTGCAGGCCGCGTGCGCGACGGCGGGCGCGTGGCTCTCCGCGACGTACTGCCACAGCCTGGCGGCGGCCGACGCCACCAGCCTGTCGTACTCCGGCGTCGCCACTCGAAGGGCTGGTATCTCTGATAGTAGCTTGCATAGGCTGTGGGATTGTCAGTGGATAGGGGTAGCTGCTTTGTTTTTATCCGTAACTTTGAAAGTGTATAAATCGCATTTTTGAATTTATACTTCTTTTGGGACGTTTGGAAAAATTAACAGCTAAATAGCGACATGATGAAGTTAGCTGATAACTTTTTGTTGGCATGATAACCGTTGTTATTGTCTGACAAATGTTATATAATATTATATATATGTATGGAGGTGGTATGCGTAAATGCATTCGATAACGTTAAAAAAACGTCTTACTGTATCATAACACTCTCACACACACGCACGCACGCCCACACGCACACCACACACACACACACGCGCACACGCACACGCACACACACACACACACATTATATAAGTCCGAACAACTCACCTAATCTGAACAAGAGGCCTATTGTCCCTGCCCAGACGGGGCTCCAGGGCCCGCCACGTGCCGGGCGGCGCCACCGCGTTGCCCCTCCACAGGTGCGCCAGGGCCTCCAGCGCCAGGCAGGTGGCGGGGGCCCCCGCGCGGTCCGTACAACGGTTCAGGATTGACGATATCACTGACACCAACTCCAGACCGTTTGTTGATGGTCTGTGGCCGAAAGCCGAATGAAGTTCAAAATTAAAAAAAAAAAAACAAAATATACTTTATTCAAGTAGACTTACACGAGCACTTTTGAATCGTCAATTTTACATTTTAAATTTAAATAAATTGTCAGTCATAAATCCACTTATGATCAAGTTATATGTATAAACTAGCGATTTACCCTCGCTCCCCCGGGTTCGTCCCTAATTATGTTTTCCCAGAGATGAGATATTTTCCCGCAATAAAAATATCCTATATGTTGACGCGGATAACCAATTATCATCATACCAAATTTCATGAAAATCTGTCCAGTGGTTTTCATGTGATGCGTCACAGACAGACAGACAAAAAAATAAAAACTATATATTCGGCTTATGTATCGATAATAATGACTATTTCAATAAGATTTTCCAAAAAATATTTAATGTACAGATTCGGCTTAAGTTACAATTTAGATAAATAAAACTATAAAATTCGATGAATTTAATATATTATTTAAAGTACCAATGAAACTCTAGGACATATGTATTCAAACCTTATGAAAAAAAAAACGGACAAGCGCAAGCCTGACACACACTACGGGTTCGGTAGCGAAATTTTTGGTTTATTTTATCGTATTATTGTTACGTCAAAATAAAATATTAAAGTATCTACGATATTCATTTCATCGTCAGCATTAATAGGTTTGTATTTTATAGCATTACTACGAAAAGCAGAGGTAATTTTCGGTCGAAAGCGGGTTTCGAAAAAATTCGACAATATTATGACAAAAACAACCTTACCGAATCTCACAAATCCGTTTAACAGCAACTGCTTTAGCCACATCTATCTCCCACTTCAACTCGTCAGGCCTCACTGTAGTGTCCACCAATAACTCCAGAAGATACGGGAAACACCGGACCTTCAAAATATTGTCTTATTAATATAATATCTTAGATTAAAGAATTATACAGGAGCTCCAAGAAGTGACGTCATATTTTTTTTTAAATTCCTCATATCTGGGTGTATCCGAAAATACCCTATGTATGCTCCGCGATTTTTCTTAGTTTAGAAGTTATGATTTTTTTAATATGTATTTGCGATTTTTTTTATCGGAGCAAATTAAAAAAAATATACTTGTTTAAAAGTAAAATTTTTTTGCTTTCTTTTTCTGCAACAGGATCGTCTTGAATCACTTTTTTATACAGGATAAACAGAGCCCGCCACAAAAAATATAGTATCAAAAATAGTAGCGTGATTTTCTGTTTATGCTAATATTCTTAATTTTGACTTACAGATCGTTATTTTCTTCAACGAATAAGGGAAATGCAATGTAAGTTTTAGTTGTAAATTTTCAAATTTTGGAAATAAAATATGAATAAAAAATAAATACTACATTATGCTTGTTAATATTTTTTTTATCATATTAAAATCCGTTACCTATTTTTATTTACTAACATTTATTCACATATTAAAGTAATGAATATTCTTTTGATATTTGTATTCTGTTTTCAAATATTGAGTATTATTTAAGAATATTGTTTGGCTTCATTTGTAGTTCTATGAAACTCTATATAATTCCTTAGTCTGAATTTAATTTATAACAAGATATTTCATTGAATTTTAAAAATATATGTCAAGTGCTAGTCAATCTGGGAGTAAATACATAGTGACTGCATACACGAATATTTAACTTTACAAATCAATAAAAAATGATTTAAATTTAAAATTAAAGTAAAATAATTGTAGTATAAAATGTATTTGTTTGTCTCAAACTATACTAATTAAAAAAAACTAACCTGTGTCTCCGCTAAACTGGTGTACAACATAATGAGGAGGGACAAAGGCACTCCTTTGCCGGCTTTCAATTTGTTCAATACTGACACTAACGCAGGAACATTCTCCTGAAAATTCAATTTAGAAATTTCTTTTAAACTCAAAGAAAATATTATTTATTTCACTCATAGGTACATTTTTTTTAAAGTATATGGATTAGTCAGAGTATATGGATAGATTTGTAAACTATTAGCTTGCCCTCGCTTCGCTTGGGTGCGTCCGAGGTTTTAAGTTTTTGGAGCGGAATCCTAATTCTTTTCCTTGAATATAAACACCTTTGATACTCTTTATAACATCAACTATCTACCAGTGACACTCCCGTCAAAATCGGCCTAGACGTCTCGGAGATTAGCCGAAACAAACAGACGGGCAAAAACTTTAAAATATGTGTTTTTCTTATAAGTACCATATATGATATGCATTAAGTAAAAAGCTGTTATTTTGACATTACAAACAGACACTTCATTTAATCTATCTGTATATATATGGACTAGCGGACCCGACAGACGTTGTCCTGTCTACACGTCTTTAATTTGAAATTTTCAAACTTTTTGGACAAAATTGTGAATCTAAACCATTCCCAGATCCCCTTGAACACACACAAAAAATTTCATCAAAATCGGTCCAGTTGTTTGAGAGAAGTTCAGTGACATACACACTCACAGAAGAGTTATATATATAAAGATATCACTAACCTTAGTAGTAGCCATTAAGGGCAAACCTCTCAAACATTCCAACTTAACATTTGGACGTTTATCATTCGCTATTTTGTACATCAGAACTGGCAACACTGACACAGATATTTCTTTTTTCACCCTCACAAGATCTATTATTGCTCTTATCGCCTTTAAATTCATTTCTTCATCCTCATTAGACATGGCAACACCAACAAAAAACGTTAACAGATCTAACTTCAAATCATCATTGCTTTCTGTTAAGCAATCAAACCAACTCTTCAATTGTTCTGGATTATCCCTTCCTTTCTCCCATATTTCTAATAATTTGAAGTATATATATAAATCTTTATCTGTATATAATAATGATTGAAATATTGTATTAGCTTTTAGATTAGCCATATATAGTCCTGTATCAATTTTCTGGTCGTTTTGATGAAGTTCTAAGATTTTTGAAGCCACTTTTAAGGCGTTATTGGTTAAATATGACGGTAAATGCAACCATTGCAGGGATAGACCAACAAACGAGCTCAAACATATTTTTGAGTATTCATATTTGCTTATTATGTTAAGACCTGAAATTTTTTTTAGACTAGGTGTAAATTATATATAAATACTAGCGAGGTGAAAATTTAGGTTTATATGTATTTTTTAATGCTGAATAATAAAAAAATTAAAATAAAAAAATTTTGGCCATTTTTTTGGGTGGACCACCCTTCTCACTTAGGGGTATGAAAAATAGTTAACGTCCTATTCTCTGACCCGAATCGGTCAAGCCATTTCGAGGGAGTTTTGTTACAAACACTGTGACATGATAATTTTATATACTATAAACTAGTGCCTAGAGATAAATATTATTAGATACTAGCATTGCCCGCGGCTCCGCCCGCGTTCAGGTGACCAAAAACCAAAGTCTTAGATTTTACATATTAGTATACTCTTACATTGCAGTTTTGTATTTTTTCTCAAAACACAAAAGTAACAGACAGACAGACAAATATTCTAAAAACTATAAATTCGGCCTCTGTATCGATAAGAATGTAATTATTTCAATAAGATTTTCCAAAAAATATCTAATGTACACATTCAGCTTAGTTACAATTTTATTATATGTATAGATAAAAGTTTAAACAATCAATACTTATATCAGAAAATGTTCGATAGTAGATTTATTTGTTTAGTGGACGGAACCCTAAAAAGGGCATAGGACATAATATTATGTTAATATGTTAAAATATAGATTATTGGTCGACATCCCCACCACGCGAGAGATACAGCGGAAAACACTATTTTTTCAGTATATTTTCTGCCTCCATCTTATTATATGTAATTAATTCATTATTAAAAGGCATCATTTAAAATAAGTGCATATCCTACTAATATTGTAAATGCGAAAGTTTGTGAGGATGTATGGATGTATGGATGTTTGTTACTCTTTGGATTTGAATGGATTTTAATGAAACTTTACAATAATATAGCTCATACATCAGAATAACACATTTTATCCCGGAAAAATGCACGGTTCCCGTGGGATAGATTTATTTTTGTTTTACACATATATGTGAAAGTATCAATATATCATGTGATGAATGGAACCCTAGAAAGGATATAGGACATAATGAATACTCACACAGATTAAACAATTCATGTAAATATAAAGCAGATGTGTTGATTAAATTCTTCGCTAGCAGCATTACAGTAATGCCAGCCACAACTTTCAACTCTGGCGCGTCGAGGGCAAAGCATCTCTCTATTAAATTGTAGCAGCCTCGAGGATCGCGCCTGCAAAATAAAAACTTCAATATATGTACTACACTTGATAAAAGCATGAAAATCGCGAGTGTGAAATTGTGGAGGATACTCAATTATTTTAATGGAATGTGTTTGGAATCAGGCAGGCAGAATAAGTTTTTTATCCAACTGCGGCGAAGTCCAAAGGAGGGTTAAGTGTTTAACTTGTATATATGTATGTATGTGTGTATGTATGTCCGATCCTATTCCCTCGAATACACGTACGTAGCAAGACTCGCAATAACATAGTAGTACAAGTACAAGATAAAGTAAATAGGTCCCATTGAAAGTCAAGGTCATTCAAATATGAAATCAATAATTGATATTAAATAAAAAAGCCCGTTTTCTGTGATTTCTTGCACTAGATTTCGTTTTCATCGACAGCATGAGAAAAACTACAATAATGTAATGACAGGTGGAATTTTATTGAAGTACATAGTTATAAATAAACCTTGTAGCCAAACTCACATGTGGGACAAGAAAAGGCTGTTTGGAAGAGGATTGCTTCAGACTATCAAATCAATAAAAAATCTACCGAATATTGATAGACAAACCCACAAGCTTTAATGTATAAACCTATGTTAATTAAAAGATAAACAAATATCAACATACCCATGATTCACTAATTCCCCACAAACTCTAGCAAGCATGGGTAGGAATGCCATGACATGCTCCCGTCTTTGTTGATATATTGCTGCATCACAAACTACTGAATACGCTGCAAAGGCCTGCTCTATTTGTTTTGAATTGCAAATCTGTTAATAAAAGATTAAATATTATAAGTAGTAAAAATATGAATTATTTAGCAGCTTTACTATCTTCATTCAGGTGCATCCCTAAGTGACAATAGGCTCTGTGTCACCAGGACCGGCCTTAGCCATCTGGGCGCCCCAGGCGAGTCATGCCTTTGGCGCCCTTTAAGGTATACTTAATAAAAAAATCCTGTATGTAGAATTACTTATTTAGTTAAAGATACGATAAAACCAGCGCCGATTTGTACTCAAATCTTATTTACAATTGCAAAGTTGAAAAGTGATATATTTCATTCACATACTTGTTGACAACTGATGCAAGCCAACAACAATGTAGATTGTGCTGCTGTTTGGGGCAGACTTAAGAGCAATTGCCAGGGCCTTATGCCATGACTGTGGGGGCTGCAGGTCAACCATAGGAATACTGGTCGTAAAAGTTCTAAACTGTTTGATGCAACTCTGTAATTATATAAAAACTTTGCTATTATGAGGTTTTATTATTTAATTTTGCACTTGTTTTATATTTTATCATTATTCTTTTTACAATAAATGCAGAATTTCTAATATCACTCTTTTGTATTGCTTATATTTTATTTTATATGATAAGTGCATTATTACTGTGCAATAAAAATAAACAAAATCCATAAAAGCAGTAACATAATACAAATATTTGTCAATATATAAATATTAGAAATTATTTCAATAGCAAGATACAAAAAACAATTTTTTATTAAAAAAGGGGATGGTAAAATACTCTTTGTGTACTTATTTTAACTTACATATATTCAGGGTGATTGCATAATGCTTGCATCTGCACCAGTATGTCATCTTCCACTTCTTTATTTTTTTCTAACACAGTAATAAAAGGATGTTGAGGAGACCGAAGAGAGAATTGACATTTGTAGGGCTGGCCAGGAGTCAGACGAGATTTTAAGTCCAAAATTAGTAGACCAGCTATTGTAGATATTATTGCTGAATAATTGCTGAAACAGGTTTTCTTTTGTAATATGATTTCACATACACCAATATTTATAGTAAATTTATATACAATTTAGAAACTTACTGTGTAGTAGGCAGTAAGGTTACCACAGTTGACATAGTATGAGCAATTTCTAGCACTCCTAGTTCAACTAATGCTAGTAGTCCCTGACACGCGGTCAAGCTTACTATACTATCTTCAGACGAACATTTTTCCCTTAAATATTTCAATTCCTCATTTTCTACCACAAATTTTTGTCTCTCTCCAGGTTTATACTTAGATTTGATCGTTGATATCAATTTTTCAATTGCATTAACAATAAGCACGCTATTTTTAGTTTTTAATTTGTATTCTATTTCGTCCATATTTTTTCTTTTAAATAAGATTACTAAAATATTATATACAAATGCACAATAACCGGCTCACAGCAGACAGCTCACAGCTGTTAAAAAATACTTCATCAGTCATTTCATTTGAGAAATGTAAAAACTGAAAGCCAGCTGTTTTATGACATTTGTATTTGCGTGTAGAAATCAATGTGTACGTACACAAAATTTTAATACTATTCAAAACATAATTTGCGTGGAATTATTCTATATAGCTAATATATAAATTTTGTTTAAAACTCAAATATGTTAATATATATATAAAGTTTTGAACTGATACAAAATCACTCGAAAATCGAAATTGACATTTCTATTTGACAGATGAAATTGGTCATTGAGCATTGTTTTGTGTTAAATTCTGTAATCTATCTTCTAATCGGGCGTAACTTTCTCAAAGTTCATAATTAAAATATATCAAAATGTCAACTCCTCCTCGTGAAACTATACAAAAACAAATTCAACAAGATTGGGCGAACAGAGAGTACATTGAAGTAATCACGGGCAGCATTAAAAAAATAACAGATTTCCTCAATTCATTTGGTGAGCGACCGATTTAATGTGAAAGTTAAAATATTTCTATTCATATTAGCTAAATTGAATATCAGAAAAGCTTAATGTAATGCAAATGTATTTACTATTTGCTTTCGTATTAACATCGAAAAGTAAACAGTACTACCAACTACCCTATTCAAAAACTCCAATATGATCTCATCAAACCAATAAATATTTATTGGTTTCTATGTGGTTTTTGTCGCTTTTGATGAAAACCTATTGGGGTTTTTCAATAGGGTAATAACTAGTAGTAGTAACTGATAAATAAATCATTTATATCACCTCCAGGTAAATTTCTAAGATTTTAATTAAAATTCTAGGAAATCTATTGTTAACTGACACGCCGGCGTGTCCGCGGTCATGGAGGGAATATTATGATTTTTTATTATTATGAGAGTGAAATATATTTTTTGCAGATATGTCGTGCAGATCTCGTCTCGCCACTCTGAATGAAAAGTTAACATCTTTAGAAAGAAAGATAGACTATTTGGAGGCTTGTGTATGTATTTTCATGAATTAGTTTTATATACAATAATTAATATATACTACATACAATAAATATGTTTGAAGTTATATTGGTTATGTTCCATAATAGTATTTACAAATATATTTGTATACAATACAAGACTAATTAGATTTTTTTAATTTCAGGTCACCAAAGGAGAAACCTTGACATAATTTATTACCAGCGGATAAATATTAGAATTGAAACTACAATTTTTCTGATATATTGTGTATTCTAAGCACTGCTGCCAACATATACAATTTGAATACTATATTTAAAATTGATTCTTCAATACCAGTATAAATAGATTATGCTTCTGTTAATTTAAGTAAGGGGCCATTCAAGTATTATGTAAGCAGGCTGATGGTGCAGGGGGGTCCAATTTTTTTTACTTTTGCTGATATATGGAGCAGGGAGATAATAATCTTATGTAAGAAAAAAATAAAAATATAAAAATGTTTTCCAAACAATATAAAAAATTGAAATTAATACTACTATTTTTGTCATAATAAACAATAATACTTTTTTTTTTAATTTTTAACTTATAATTTCACATATATTAGAGATATGTACTTATGTAATGTGACTTGAAAAGTTATTTGATAAATTTTTAAACTATGAATTAGGCATGTACTCTAAAAATATCTTACATCTTATCATTTAGGGGGGAAGGGGTTTGTAATTTTCTTATTTTCCTTATACAGGAGAGGAGGGGTCTAAAATCCTTAAAAATATGCTTACGTAACACTTGAACGGCCTCTTAGTAGCTTGGAATAATTGGTTCATAATGTTAAATTAATTTGAATTTACAAAGATACATACTATTAATTGTGAATATGTGGTTAAATATATTACAAATGATAAGCCATGTAAACTTTTTTTGAGGTAAATTAAATTTGAATTTTAATTTAATTGAAATAATTTCATAATGACTACAGCTAAGATGAATACTGTTTATTTTTTATTATTTAATCCCTCCACGACCGCGGACACGCCGGCGTTACAGTTAGCAATATATATCTTAAAGATTTAATGAATTTCTTAGAAATTTACCTGGAGATGTCAACAATGTTGTTAAATCAATTATGCTAATGAAATTATATTATTTTCCTTCATTTCAGGAAGACATTTTAATATTTTTTATTAAATCAAACATTGTTCTGTACTTTATGTTTGAGATACACAAATTACCTTAAATATATATATTTTTATTATATTGGTGGATATATTTTCCTAGTTACTGGTTTCAAAATAAAGAAAGCCATTATTGCCTGTGGATGTTTTGATGTAACTTGCTGGGGAATCTTTTAACTAGAAACTGACGTGTGAAGTATAAACATTTCCAAAATTTTTTTTGCAATTGCTATGCAAGTTTATGCAATTTTTTTAGTTTTAAGAAAAGTGTAGTTTAAGTTTTTTATATGTGTGTTAATTTAATACATTTTATGTAAAACAATGAATTCTTTTATTTATCTGTGTCTTTGGTATTTTAACTTTTTTATTCTATGTGGTTGTCAAATAACTGAGAATGGAAAATTTAAAGGTAAGGGTTAATATACATTATATTAACTTATAAATATGCATAAGCAAAAGTTCTAAAAACATTGAAATAAAAAAAAACGCTGTGATGTAATACTAAACAGCTTCAAACAAAACTGCAATCCCTTGACCGCCTCCACAGCTTGATGCAGCAATAGCTCGCTTTACTCCACGGCTATAAGATAAATTATTTCAAGTTACATATTTTAAAGTAATAATAATAACTACTGCACTTAAAATATCAAAGTATGTGAACATATAGTTTTTCATTATTTTTTTTCTCTGGCAACACATTGATATAGGTACATGTACAATGAAGTTAGTACTAAGAAAATAAAATTCAATAATATTTCACAAAAGTAATACAAGATACCTATACATATGTATTTATTTATAATTTGCATTACACAATTTTTTAAAGTAAACGTGACAGTAATTAACCTCCACCAATTGTGTTTACGTCAATATTCTAGTTAAAATAAATATACAACAATGTAAATTGTACCTTAAATGCACATAAAGTTGTTTTCACAAAAAAAATATATGGAAAGCGCGCTCAAATGTTCATATGAGCGCTCATTCGGGAGGACATTTTTTGTCGCTGATTATGTATTTAAAAATTTAATGATCGATGTTAACCATCGATACATAGTACCTACATAGTATGTTGATGTGTGAATAGTATGTATAGTTACTATTCAATAATTTACACATCTAACAACAGCATCTCGAACGGAAATTGCAGCAAAGTTTTTTTCCTCTACAAACCAACATCAGCATCAAATCTATACATATAATAAAATTCTAACTAAGCCGAATCTGTACATTAAATATTTTTTGGAAAATCTTATTGAAACAAACATTATTATCGATACAGAGTACTATACTCGATTAATCGCAAGATTTATCTCAATAAAAAACACATAGGTAATCGCTCACAAATTTGTACATTTAAAGATAATTAGGGTTCCGTACCTGAAGGGTGCCAACGAGACCCTATTACTAAGCTTTTCTGTCCGTCTGTATGTCTGTTAGCGGGCTGTATCTCATGAACCGTAATAGGTAAAGTTGAAATTTTCACAGAATGTATATTTCTATTGCTACTATAGCAACAAATAATGAAAAACCAAGATGGCGAATACCTACTAAAATGCCATGCAAATAAAAAATATATTAGAACATAGTGTTATATCTTCATCGATGGTACGGAACCCTTCGTGTGCGAGTTCGACTCGCATTTGACCTATGATTAAGCTTACTTGAGCTGATGTACAAGATGGACAGCCATCCTGGCGCCGGTAGCACCTACTGGGTGTCCCAAGGCCAGAGCTCCGCCGTGTGTGTTCACTTTATTTTCGTCTATTTTTAGCTCTTTTATCGTGGCTACAGCGTTAGTAGCAAATGTTTCGTTAATCTAAAAGTAATATATATTGTCATTATTACACCGAAAATAAACGATTATTAGGTAATTAAATTATTCGTATGCTTACTTCATGTTTGAAAAGCTTACCTTATTAATAATGTGAAAGTTTGTGAGGATGTATGGATGTTGATTACTCTTTCACGCAAAAACTACTGAATGGATTTTAATGACACTTTACTGTAATATAGCTCATACATCAAAATAACACATACTTCTTATCCCAAAAAATTTACGGTTCCCGTGGGATAGTTTTGTTTTTGTAGAGGCCTACCAAAGCGAAGTGAGGATAAGCCACTAATTTACTATAATACTCAAAACATAAAACAATAAGGTATCCAAATAAATAAAAGTCTATAAAACAAACACATATTAAGTATGAATCGTAATTTTTAAATTTATAATAATATTAGTGTAGATTCTTTTTCTTAAATACTATGAAATGGAATTTTAAAATAAAAGGAAAGAGCTAGAAGATCTTTTTAATCAGATAAACTAACTAACATTTTATTTAAAAAAAACCGCTTGCAAATCTCTATTCAACTACATAATATGATCAAGCTTAGAATACCATTTATTGTCTGTAATGTGCCTGTGTTTTTTTTTAATTATCTTCAGATTTTAAATTTTGTACTATATTTAAATATAATACATAAAGTAATTTTTCAAATTCATTTAAAATTAGATATATATACAAACAGTTCATACAAACTAAACTAATTTACCTCAAATATATCTATATCATCAATATTCAGGTTCACAGTTTGTAAAAGTTTCATTACAGCTGGCGCAGCCGCTAGCCCCGTGTCCAAGGGATCAACCCCCACACACGCCCACCCTGACACTCTCGCTAGTGGTTGTAAATTTTTACATTTTACGATTGCTTCATTAGCCAATACTAATGCTGCAGCGCCATCTACTGGGGCCTAAAATAATTATATTATTTGATTTTCCTCTCAAAGTTAGCTTTTTATATTTAAATCCATCGATCAAAAAGCACTAGATGCACAAACCCATGCAAAAGTTCTCTTAATAATCACCAATTGTGTTTAGGTAATTATTCTAGTTGAAATAAGTATACAATAATGTAAATTGAACCTTAAATGCAATGTTTAAAAAAAAATTAAAAGCGCGCTGAATTGTTCAAATGAACGCTCATTCGGTGAGGACTTTTTTGCCGCTTATTGTGTATCTAATACTTTTTAATCGATTTTTAAATCTAATCCTTCTTAATTACTTACTAAAGAATTAAGGGAAGTCACTATTTTGCCATCGGAAAGTAGCAAAGCTGCACTATTAAATTCGTCTATGCTCGGTACTTCAGGCAATTCATCGTTCTCAATTATTACATCTTTCTTTTTTAACGTTACTGTTAAACTCGTTAACTCATCTTTTAATAACTTATTTTCTAGTGCTGAAAAATTATTACATTTTAATTTATATCTGGTCCAATTTTAAACTTTCTAAGCGAAACAATAAATAAGATTTTATTTGCGGATAAACTTAGAAATAATGGATTTTTGATGGTGTAACCATTTATTACGTATGCAGTTGTTTATGTATAATAATTACCTGCCTTCCTTTTTAAATGGCTCTTATATGCATACGCATCTGCCATATCTCTATTAATTTTGTATCTTTCACCAATAATCTCAGCCATTTTTTGTAATGTAAGTCCTGTGTAGCTATCAGGGAAATGCTTTCTTATGTGATCTTCTAGATAATAAGGTTTTCCAAGAGACGTTCCAAATCTCACATCGCGAACTAAAAATGGCAGAGACGACATTGCCTCCGTTCCTCCAGTTAGACAAGTCTTGGCAGAGCCAGCCAAGATTTCCTGAAAGAGCAAAACCATTCTCGATGAGCAGTTTTCTTCTTAATAAAAATCTAAGTATTCAGTATTCACTCATAAGTTATATTATTTAAATAATGAAATGCTACTCTTTAGGTAGGTATTTAAGTAGTATCATAGTCTGCTGACCCATACAGTCTAACGAAGGTGTCTGAAAAGAGCAATCGTGCAGATCCCGACTGGTGTAGGTACACACCTTTATATCATAATTTATAACCGTCAAAAGATATTTTTTTGGTTGACGAGTAACTAACTAAAGTGATAACTGCCACGAGATGTCACTACAGCGCTTTAACTTCGAAATTGATAATCTTGAAAAATGTGTCGACAACCATATTTTTTTATTTTAATCATGCTTATAATATCCAAACATTGTACTAGTATATTTACCATAGCGCCTGTAATTACAGCTTGCAAGCCTGAACCGCAAGATTTATTTACTCCTAATGCTGGTTTTTCAATAGGAACCCCCGAGTATAATCCACAATACCTTGGAGTTTTACCGCCATCACATTGACTTAGCTAAAAATATCATTTAAATATATTTCAATTATATAACTGGCATGTAAATACTTTGAAAATTTTCTAAAATCAATATAGATACTAACAAAATTAACATTTCCCACAATTGTAGCATCTATTAATATAGCATCAAGATTGGCTGAATTCAATGCATCCTTTGCCGTAGCCGCATATGCGTAAGAGGCTGGCAATTCTCTAAGAGATCCGCCATATTTACAAAATGGTGTTCTTTTCGCGCCAACAACAAAAATACCTGAAATTATTATTGTTTTAAATGTTAGTATTTTATACCATACCTACTTACTATCACTGAAATAAATTATTATTACATATTTAATTATTATAATAACAAATATTGGTACTAACAGAAGAAAAATAACCTAAAATAATATTAAAAAAAAAACATTATATTACATAATACTTATAAAAAGAAAGACAATAAGATATGTTATCAAAAATTACCTCTAGAAGCGAGAGCCATGACGATACCCAGCGAACTGATAAAAGTTGATACTTGACACAACTTACGAGTCATGCAAGATCGTCAATAAACGAAAAAAAAAAAGATACAGTGCCTACAACTCATATTATCACAATACCTAATATGTGTATTGCGAATTTTAAACCAATTTCTTTTTCAAATATTATAATAGATTAATATTGACTTGCTTCTACCGCACTTGTTGATATTTGGATTATTTTCATAATTAAATTATTCTTATTAAAATATATTTATGTACATACAATATATGACGACACGTTTGGCTCAGTTCGTAGTGTACTTGTACTTGCTGTGTCAGCGGTCGCGGGTTCGAATCCCGCTGGGGGCATTCATTTGTGTGATTAGCACGAATGTTTGTACTCCAGTGATGGGTGTTTATATATTTTATAATATGTATGTATTTAAATTTATATAGTGTGTACCAACTATCTGGTATCCATAACACAGCCCCGTAGCTTACCATGGAACTAGATGGTGCTGTGTGTTAATGTCCCAACATATTTATATGTATTTGTAGTTAATTATTTGTATTTTCAATAAACACACATGGTATTTAGTATGTACCTACTTACCACATATTCAAATATTTATTTCAGGCAATGACCTTATATCGTTTTCGTTTTTTTTTTGTACAACTGATTTCTAAGAATAAATGATTAATGAAACACGTATTTCGAACATCGATGTTTTCTAAAATTTAATGTCTTCAAATATTAAGGGGTAAACCTTTTTGCTGCTTTATTTTGGCTATATTTTAAATACAAAATATTCAAAATTTAAAATCTTAAAAATCAGCTGTAAACATTCAGAATTTTCTACATAAGATAGAAGAAGATTCAGAGAAACACACTTTATGTAACAAACAAATATTTTAATAAATATCATAAAGGTAAAAAATAACATACAAAATATACATTTATAAATTTTGATTATAACCATTAAATCCAGTATATAAATTTTAAATTAAACAGTTTCAATGAGTAATGCGATGCCTTGACCGCCGCCAATACACGCTGACCCGATGCCCCTCTTCAGACCTCGTCGCCTGCGAATAAAAATAAAAAATCCCGCTATTTTGTTAACGTTTTAAAAAGAAAAAGAAAAGATTAGTCACTAAATGCGATTAATATCTATATACATACTTATAATAAAATTGTAACTAAGCCGAATCTGTACATTAAATATTTTTTGGAAAATCTTATTGCAATAAACATTATTATCGATACAGAGGCCGAATCTATAGTTTTTAGATTTTTTGTCTGTCTGTCTGTCTGTTACCGCATCACAGAAAAACTACTGGAGTGATTTTGCTAAAATTTGGTATGGTGATAGCTGGTTATCCGGGTCAATATATAGGATACTTTTTAGCGCGTGAAAATATCTCATTTCTGAGAAAAAATACAAAAACTGCAATGTAAGAGTATACTAATATGCAAAACCTAAGAATTTGTTTTTTGGTCATCTGAACGCAGGCGGAGCCGCGGGCAATGCTAGTCTAATAATTAGTTACGATAGGTCTCCGTATACAGCCCCCCTCAATGTGCGTTCACCTTGTCGTGATTTGGGGCACTTAGCGTCTGGCAATTCAGCCGGACGTTAAACAAAAAAACATACTGGCCAGAGATCATTATCGGTCGGCAGTATCAGTGCCATGTGGGTTCCTACTGGGCCTTCTCTGATAGCAGACTTACGACTGCGACTGTTGGAGCAACCCCATGGTTGTTGTGGTCTGCTTCGGCAGACCTGCCGTCGGAGCGTCGCGTCGTGGTTAAGTACGTAAGCGATCCTGCGACGGCCTATTAAGACATTGTAGGTTCTGTTGGGTTTTAATGGATAGTACTGGCTTGTCTCTAGCCGGTGAGTCCTACATAACCACCTGTATGTGTATGCAGGCAGCAAGTGGTATGAGTAAATGGATTTTCCAACATAAAAAAAGAAAGGTATCCAGCATACAGTGGGACGTTTAGGATTCCCCGTTCCGTAACCAAAAGACTTATTAATTATTTATTCGTAACTAAAAGACAAAACTAAAACCTTATAATTTCGGTATCTTTGTTCGTTTATTACATCCATTTTACTCGGAGACTATTGGAATTAAATGATTTTAACGGTAAGGTGACTTATTTTAACATTTAAACAAAAAAAAGGGTTGAAAAAAATATCGACTCCACATAAACAGCTTTGAATTGATTTTTAAAATCGAGACAGATGGTTCGAAGTGACTTTTTCTACAAGCCCATAGTTACCGAGTGATATAATTAGACGTAGTTATGCAAATTGATGATTGATGGATCCACCATCCCACGAAAACCGTTTTTTGAGTTACTGACATAAATGGCACCGACAAATTCACTTATACTCAGAAAATATATAAAATATCCAATATTTAAAAGGAATTTCAAAAAAACGACGGTATTGTTATTTTGATATACCAATTTTACTAAAACTCCTATTTTCTCAAAAGTAAGTTTTTGTGGTTGGATCTAAATCAATTTACAATTGTAAATTCGTAAACATACTGCCCGCTTTGTCACGGGCATCTTATCTTACCAGAGCTGAGAGATATCACAATAATATTCAAAGTGCAAAAATACAGTTGCCAAATCAACATATCTAGATAACATTTTCATTTAAAAAAACATAAAAATTGAGTTTTTCAAAAACTGGAGAAAATTTACCTTAGTTCATGAGTAAGATGTGCTGTAATCCTGGCTCCCGAGGCGCCAAGCGGGTGGCCAAGTGCGATGGCTCCACCGTTGACGTTTAATTTGCTTTGATCTAAGTCTAAAGCTTTCACGCAAGCTAGTGTTTGAGCTGCGAAAGCTTCATTTATCTAAGAAATAAAAAAAAACAGCTATACAATATACATACTTATGATTATACTTTACAAGGGATCTAATTTACGATACAGTATTTTATGCAATATTCATACAAAAATAGCATTAATGGTTAGACCGATTATTTTAAATACGTTCTCCTTCTGCTCTTTTAGTAAAAAAGAATAATTTGAAACAATTAATTAATATTCGAAACTAATTTGGAAGGTACGTACCTCTACTAAGTCGATATCATTAAGTGTCATTTTCGTAGCACTAAGGAGGCCCTGTATTGCGGGAACTGGTCCAATACCCATGATCTTGGGGTCCACGCCCACGAAGGACCAACCTAACAATCGGGCCAAAGGTTTCAAACCATGCTGCTTTAGTGCTTCTTCACTCGCTAATACTATGGCTCCAGCCCCATCATTCACACCCTGGATAAGTGAATGTATTATTTAACTGCCGCCATTTTACACTGAAGTGCCTAATTAATATACAGTACCTGGACTACCGAACTTCGCATGGAATTTTTGGCCTAAAGTACAATTTTCTTTTTTTTTAAACAAAAAACTTGAATAAATATTTAAAAAAAACAAAAGTAAAAACTTTGTATGCGACCGAGATTCGAGATTCTTGCACCTTGGCCGTTTGACCACGATCCTTACACATGTGTGCAAATTACCGACCATATTTTACGTGGAATAATGCAAAAGAAAACTGCATGAAAACTCGAAAACACGCGTTTTCTCAGACATAAGACTAATCTAGATCGATTTATCGTCCCCGAAACCCTTGTATACTAAGTTTCATAAAAATCGTTGGAGCCGTTTCCAAGATTCAGATTATATAAATATTTATATATATACAAGAATTGCTCGCTTAAAAATAATCGTCGCATAAAAAACTGGTAAAGCGTGAAGACTGTTAAGCACTAATAAATTATTATCTGAATAATAAGAACAAACTTTTCACAAATTTTTAATGTTGGTCCTACATTTAGATTGAATTATTGATAAATGTAACTAAACTCTCATTTTTTCATTAAATTAGTTAATTTAAGTAGAATTTGAACTATATCTTACCGAAGAATTTCCAGCAGTAACAACACCCCCCTTTCTAAATAACACTGGCAACTTATGTAGAGCTTCAAGGGAAGTTTCTGGTCGCGGATGCTCATCTTTGTCCATGATAATCTCTTGTTTCTTCGTTTTAACCGGAACTGGCGTCATTTCTGACTTAAATACACCATTATCTTGCGCTGTAAGAGTTATTTATTAAAATACTAGCGCTTCACACATGCTTCGCTCGGGTTCGTCTCTAGGTACGTTTTAAATAGATATAATAAGTTATTAGCTAGCATTAGCAATATAATAATATTTTTCTGATGTTTTAATAGTTATTCTGCTATTCGGGTTGGATACAAATCCAACAAATCAAAGATCATAGAAATCGGTGCAGCCGTTCTTGAGTTATAAATGACGTAACTAACCCGACTTTGTTTTACCTATACCATATACGAGTATATATTTAGACTTAATATTTTTATTCACTAGCGTATATCTCTTCACTTGAATTTACGATATAGTTATAGACATAATTACCACGGTAATGTAATGCATATTACCGTGTTATTACACTTGGACACGTTTGCTTTATTTTAATGAAAACATAAAAATTTGCTGTATATATCTTTATGTTTAACAAGAAAGTTAAATGATATCTTACCAAGTTTCCATTTTTGTTGCGACTGGTACGCAAATTCGTCAACTTCACTTCTTTTCAAACTGTACTGATCAGCCAAATTTTCGGCAGTTTGTGGCATTGTGAAATTACAATACGTATCCAAAGAGCTTTTAGTTAACAAATCTTCAAATTCCGTTGTAACCCCCAAAGGTACTCCAAAGCGAACGTTTCTTACGACAAATGGAACTGAGGACATATTTTCAGTACCACCTGCTAGGGATATTTGAGCAGCTCCAATTAAAATGTCCTGAAAAATTACTATATGTTAGTATAATCTATTAGAAGTACGTACCTATTTATTTTCTGCGAATCCATTATTGTTCTCAAAATGTATCTCTGGAACTTCTTTTTGTAACACTTTTGTTTGTAAATTTCGAGACGATTCTCACACAAAAAAACTGCTGTTTTTAATTTTATGGTACCTACCATATTATACCATATATATACCATATTATACCTATACACACCGGCATATTTAGCGGAACATAAAATAAAGGTTTGATATCAGTATCATATAAGGTTGCTGGCTGGTTTATATGTCATTTAATTTAAAAGAAATATTTTCAAATTAAGAAAACAACTGAACATCACATTTTATGCAATTGTTTTAATTTTATTCAAATACACTTTATCTGACTTAGACTTTGGAACGCGGACCAATGGAGTAAGGTATTGTTTAGTGATAAGTGTAGAATTCTCTTAAATCAAATTGACGGCAGGCAAAGAATATACAGACGCAAAGGAGAACGATACATTCAGACAAACTTTGAAACTACAGTTACTTACGGTGGTGGATCAATAATGGTTTGGGCGGGCATTTGTTTGGGAGCTCGCACAGACTTGGTAGTGATTGACAGAGAGAGTCTGACTGCAGACCGCTATATCAGAGAAGTTTTAGAAGAAAATGTCGTACCGTTTTCCCCATATATCGGTAACGGTTTTGTTTTTATGCAGGATAATGCTCGGCCGCATACCGCTCGGGTAACTCAAGCTTATCTTAATGATATGAATATCACTGTTATGGAGTGGCCGGCGAGATCACCAGATATGAACCCAATAGAGCACGTTTGGGACTTGCTGAAAAGAAAAGTTAAGTCCAGAATTCCAGCTCCTGCCAACGTGGGTGAACTGCGAATCACCGTAGTTGAGGAATGGCGGAGACTTTCACAGGAGACCATCGATAACATCATTCTCAGTATGCCTAGACGGGTAGAAACTTTAATAAGAGCACGTGGAGGAAATACGCGATATTAATCACCATTTTTCTAATTTAATTAATTGTTATTTTAATATTAATTTTCACTTTTCCCGGTTATATGAAAAGTTCAAAAATGTACCATTTTTCACAAATAGCCTTTACTCGCAAAATCTGTTTTTAATGTGATCTCATTTTAAGTAAAACAAATGAAACTTTAAATAACAAAAGAAGTGTAGTAAGTAGATTTTAAAATAAAACCATATTTTTTTAATAATGGACCTTTTTTTTGTGTTCCGCTAAATATGCCGGCGAGTGTATATGGTAAATTTCATTTGAAATTATAGAACGTATTCATTAGTCGTGGCAACAATAGTCAAAATGTACTGTTTCGTTTTTGATATCAAAACACGCGGTAGCGTGTCCAACCAAGTTCGAGCCAAAGGAACTGGCGACGCAGCACCGTGTGTATCAATAGACGCGGTAGCATGTCCACCCAATTCTAGCCAAAGGAACTGGAGGAAAAAAATCAGGATTATCTACAGAACTTGGCACCCATTTAGATCTCAATTCTTTTGTCAGTGAAGTTGACAACCTCGCATATTCTTAATATTGAACTTGGCTCTCATTTTCACATTTACATTTTTGATGGGATACTTAATACTTATATTTTGGTAAATATATACCCATAATTTTCTGTAAATCAAATGATGTCCTTGCATATTTTCAACATAAAGAGTCCTTACCTGAGCACTGTTAATAACAGCTTGAAATCCCGAGCCACACAGTCTGTTGACTCCAAGGGCTGGAGTCTCTTGAGGTACGCCAGACTTGAGAGCCGCATGTCGAGGGGATAGGCCTCCATCAGAACTACCGCTTAGCTAAAAATTGTAAACTCTTTAGACCTTATCTGACATATAATATAATAACTTACTAAGCCTGAATAAGAACTATTGCCAAAAAGTGTAGACTGTACTGGAAAATATTTTAAAACTTCAATTTATTACCTAAGTAGGCTGATAAAATTTTAATAAAAGGTTTGATGTCTATACGCCACAAAATGCCAAGACGGAGACGTTACCTCTTAAATTAAAGTCTCTAAGTAAACTCTTTCCATGCTAATATTTTCAGACTTAGAAAGTATTACATTTGAGATTAAATTAGCCGTTAAGACAGCAAAAGAGAACAAATAAGATAACGGAGTCATATTTTTTAACATAACTAATTACAAATTAGTAAAATAGTCCAAATTCTCAAGTTTTTTAGAAGATATCATAGAATACTTACTACATTGACCATCCCAACGTTGACGGTATCAATCGCACTGGGCGCGATGTTCCCTGATTTGAAGGCATCTTTGGCGGTCACTGCTAACAAATCGGCAGGATGCACGTTTTTCAACATGCCACCCATTTTGCCGAACGGTGTGCGTTTCGCTGCCACTATGTATACGCCTACAAAAATATGTAAAAAATATTGTTTGTTAGGGGTAGGTATCCTCTGAAAACAGGGTTTCGTACCAAGAGTTAACCAAGCTTTTAGATCTTCTATAGGGACCTTCTGATAAATTGTCATGGTTTGTGGAATCGTTTTTTGTTAACTTTTTAAAGTCTCTTGCTTGCATTTTACTTAACCAAATATTCGCCTCATATCAAAATTAGGCTCTCAAAATTTTATTTATCTGTATCAGGGTCATTTTTAATTTACTGAAAACCTTTTGAGAATATACTATTTACATCTTAACAATAACATCTGAAGAAAAAAAGCATATTTCTTAAATTTTACAAAAATTAGATATAAATTATAAGGAAGGACGAATAGATAATAATCAATACATATAATAAAATTGTAACTAAACCGAATCTGTAGGTACATTAATTTTTTTTTTGAAAATCTTATTGAAATAAACATTATTATCGATACAGAGGCCGAATCTATAGTTTTTAGAATTTTTGTCTGTCTGTCTGTTTGTTACCGCATCACAGAAAACCCACTCAAGGGATGTTGATGAAATTTGGTATGGTGATAGCTGATTATCCAGGTCAACATATAGGATACTTTTTACCGCGGGAAAATATCTCATTTCTCAGAAAAAATACAAAAACTGCAATGTAAGAGTATACTAATACGTATGTAAAGCCTAAGAATTTGGTTTTTGGTCATCTGAACGCGGGCGTAGCCGCGGGCAATGCTAGTAATAAATAAGTAAGTAGAAAAAGTAGCTCGGTGCAGCTCGGTAAGTGAAGGTTAGGAATTCATGCATCTAAAAATTACTTATTTTATATTAGAAAACAAAAAAAGTGGTAAATATTCGTACAAACCGACAATAGTCACACAAATAATATATTTTTTTATTCATCCGATCATCGGACAAATAGCAACAGCCTCCTTTATTTATTATTCGTCCTAATACTTATTGTTTCAAGTACGAATAGCAACAGCCAATGTTACAACCCATATTTGGTATTATTATCATGCACAATCGAAAGAACCGTGAAAATCCGTTAAGACGTCCTCAAACTGTTATTTTCCAATAATACTTTCTTAGATTTACGCGAATACTTGACATTTTAAATAAAACTATCTTTTCGGTTTTTTTTTGATCGCGAAAAAATCCGAAAAGATAGTTTTATTTAAAATGTTATTTTCCAAGATAAATAAAAATATATTTTGTATGTGGCTTGTATTATTTTCCATCAAAACGATCAAAACAAAATCATCGTAGGATCCTTTGATTAAAAAAGTAATTACATTTATTTCATTTATTAATTTCCTTTTAATTTGATTCCAATGTTATGTTAACCGACTTCAATAAGAGGAGGACTTCTTAATTTGGCTGTATTTTATACAATATTATCATGTTTGATACAAAATATTTTTTAACCTGATAAAAGATTGATGATGTAAGATTGTATTCCTCAGTTTTAATGAAAACCTCAGTTTTAACTTCTTATATTTGTTGAATAAACTACTAAGATGACGTTCGCAGTGGCGTAATGTAAGAAAAAATTACAGTAAACTTGAAATTATTTTTTATATTAAATAAGTAAGTACCTGCTTTTTCTATACATGTAATAAAATTGTAACTAAGTCGAATATGTACATTAAATATTCTTTGGAAAATCTAATTGATATAGACATCATTATCGATACAGAGTCCGAATCTATAGTTTTTAGAATTTTTGTCTGTCTTGTCTGTCTGTCTGTCTGTTACCGCATCACGAGAAAACCACTGGACAGATTTTGATGAAATTTGGTATGATGATAGCTGGTTATCCGGGTCAACATACATATAGGATACTTTTTATTGCGGGAAAATATCTCAAGTAATATGTAAAACCTAAGAATTTGATTTTTTGTCACCTGAACGCGGGCGAAGCCGCGGGCAATGCTAGTAAATAATATATTTTAAATAAATAAATAAATATGTTGGGACATTAACACACAGCACCATCTAGTTCCATGGTAAGAGCTACGGGGCTTGTGTTATGGATACCAGATAATTGATACACTACACGTATATAACTTTAAATACCTACATACATATTATAAATATTTTAATAATAATGGATATTTATTTTTACGTGAACTAAAGTATTGTAGCTATAAATATTTTGTGATTCAAAGTAAAGCACAACGTTGTGTTGAATATAATATAAATTGAATTGTAAACAGAAATTAAGGGAGATAAGCTGTTCGCTCAGCTAGACCTTGGGTTGGACGTTGACCTCTTGGACTATAATCATAAGTCATTACCGAGCTATTTACGCTATGCATCATACAACATTCATATTTAGACAATATATAAAGAAATCTAGTTTCTGTTTCAATTACATCTAACTTTGAGGTTATAAATAAGTGAAAGTTATCTATAGCAAAACAAAAAGTTAATAATTGACTAATAAGTATCTATATAAATGACCAACCTTTTTTTACGGCGACAGCCATTGTTAAAATATCTTAGGTATATCACACACAAGTGACAACAAACGATACGACCGTCGCGATTGTGGTATAATCGGTATGTGTTTACTCTGTTGAATGGATATCACAAGCGTTTACGATTATCATGTATTTAAGGTAACGTAGGAAACTGCACGCTGCACACATGCATAAAATATGTATAGCTAGAAGAACAAAAACAAATCTATCCCACGGGAACCGTACATTTGTCCGGGATAAAAAGTAGCCTGCGTGTTATTATGATGTATGAGCTATATGATTGTAGTTTCTTTAAAATCAATTCAGTAGTTTTTGCGAGAAAGAGTAACAAACATACATACACCTTTACAATCAGACATCCATATATCCTCGCAAACTTTCGCATTTATAATATTAGTAGGATGGTACATATATAATATAAAATTATTCATCCTGATTGATTCATCAACACCCAAACCAAACCAAACTTCCAAACCCTATTTAGGCAGTAAAAACTAAAAAGTATCCTAATTTTGACCCGGATAACCAGCTATCATCATACTACAATTCATCAAAATCTGTCCAGTGTTTTTTTCGTGATGTGTTGCCACAACAGACCGATAGATAGAAAAATTCTAAAAAACTATAGATTTGGCATATGTATCGATCGATAATAATGACTATTTCAATAAGATTTTCCAAACAATATTTAATGTTCAGATTCGACTCAGAATCAGAATTTTATTATATGTACCTATGTATAGAAGATATTTGTTTGGATAACACGAAAATTGTATAGTTTGTTATTACTATTGAACAGTAATAAACTGACTAAAGCCGTATCAACTATTAAAGATCAATGAAAATGTGCACTTCTATTATCTATATCATTACATTCAACAGGTGTCAAACATCCATACGATATTCGCTGGTTATAAATTTTATTCATATAATGCAAAATAATCTAATCAAAAGTCTAACCTTATCAATTACCTCAACTGGGCTTTAGAATTTGGTATTATTATAACATATCTCTAAGGAAAAATATTTCGTTATTTTATTTTAAAAATTTATGTTTTAATTAGTTTTCACCTGCGGCTCCGCTGGCGTGGTGCCTCGATAAAAAGTACCCTATGGGTTGATTAATCCCTCCACGACCGCGGACAAGCCGGTGTTACAGTTAACAATAGATTTCTTAAAAATTTAATTAATTTCTTAGAAATTTACCTGGAGGTGTTAAAGATATAAGATATCTTCATTACGTTTTCACTCTAATTTATTTTTCAACTTTTGCATTTATAATATTATTAGTAAGATATAGAATAGAAAGTAGGTTTCTACGTTTTAACGGTTAGTATGGTATAGTTAGACTATATATTATATAACGCATTTTACCGTGGGAATGAGATAATCTCCCGCGGTAAAAAGTAGCCTATGTCACTCTCCAGCCCACCAACTATTTCCACACAACAAATCACGCCAATCCGTCACTCCGTTTCGACGTGAAAGAAAAACAACAAACAAACACACTTTCACATTTATAATATAAAGTACTAATTTCACTAGCACCTACCTAGCTTGCAGTTAAAAGACCGTAAGTACGTAGCTAAGATCATTTTTCTGTTTTCAATTACCTTATTATTTAACTTATCATACTTATAATATACGGAAAAAGCATATTTTTTCTAAGCTTAGCTCATATTTAAAATATGTACATCATAATTACTTGTTTAAAAGAGGCAGCTTTTACTTTTATTGTTTAATTATTTCGTTAATTAGTAATTTATCGACAAAACTGAATAAATACCTGTTATAACAAAAAATAAATATTCAAATCTACTTTAAAGATTTGATAACAGTTGCAAGTGGCAAATGATTGTGATGCAAATAAAAGCATTAAAAACTCGTCCGGAATTATAAATAACTAGCGGCCAGCCCTCGCGTCGTTCGGGTTCACCTCTTGAAAAACAAATCTATCCCACGGGAACCGTACATTTTTCCGGGATAAAAAGATAAAACTACAAAAAAAAAACAAATTCTTTGGCTTTATGTTATAAGTAATTAATATACAAACATGCATTTTCCAACATTGAAAAAAAGGATGTTTACCAAATTTAGTTTTTTTTTCTATTTTATTTTTTAATTATCTATTTTTCTGATAATAACTTCATTTTGAAGTGTAGAACACATAGATTATATAAATAAAAAATCAGTCTTGAAAAAAATCTTTATTAAAAATATAATTTCACAGCACCAGAGAAAACAGTACAGTAGCGTGTCACATTTATACAATTCATTCAAATTCAATTCATTTTAATAGTTTATAAAAAAATAAATACTGTAAACCTTTAATATCTTCTTCTATAGTTACAAATAATATCTTTGCAATACGAGTACTTGGCTACGCACTTCCGTGCCCACAAAAGACTAAAAAATACATTGAATAATAAAGATGTAAAATTTTATACTTATGCTAAAAAATAAAGGTGCCATATAATAAATATGTTAAATAAAAACAACATATTATGTACTATTAGTACATTATTTTGTATGTAAAGGTACTTGTTTTTACCACTTGTTTCTTGCCTTGAAAATGAATATGTGCTAAATCCAATAAGTCAAGCTTTAGTTAACGTAATTTCTCATATAAATGAATTGTACCTAATATTCTTTCGAGAAATAAATGATTTCAAGCCTGAAGATACAGTTCGAAGGCACAGTGTTTACACAATACGATATAACAATAATATTTGATGTGGGTTTGTTTGTTTACACAGCTTCGACCATGACGGCGATGCCCTGCCCGCCGCCGATGCAGGCCGAGCCGATGGCGCGCTTCAGACCGCGACGTCTTTGAACATAATTAGATAATAAAATCATTTAAAGGCATCGATCAAAAAAGTACTAGATAGGTACACAATCAGCGACAAAAAATGTCCTCACAGACCGAGCGCTCATTTGAACATTTGAACGCGCTTTCAATTATTTTTTGTGAAAACAACTTTAAGCATTGCATTTAAGGTTCAATTTACATTGTTGTATATTTATTTCAACAAAAATAATTACCTAAAGACAATTGGTGAAAGTTTTAAGAAAACTTTTGCATAGGATTGTGTATCTAGTACTTTTTGATCGATGTTTAAAGGTAATGAAATTTGTTTTTAGGGTTCAGTACCTCAAAAGGAAACAGGGAACCCTCACTCATACCACTTCATTGTCTGTTAGTCTGTCTGTCGAGACTTTGTTAATGAACGCATGGACATATTAAGTTTTTACAAAGAAAAATACATCACAAAAACTAATTTTAATATTTTATGCTATTGCCGCGCAGACTCAACTGAGTTTACTATTCAAATCACTTTCAAACTCTCTGATAGAACGACAATTCGATACGACCACAGAGAATAAAGGCGTGGGACCAACTTTACGTGCCATGGCACGGGGGAGAAACTACACCAAAATTTCTTAAAATAAAAACTCATAGCAAAACTCGGAGGGACCCGAGACTCGAACCCAGGACCTAATGTCCAACCATAAAAGCCACTAGAGCACCGTGGCAAGTTACAATAGTATGGAACTGAACATCATAAGACAATTACCTGAGCTCATGTACCAGATGAGCCGTGATGCGGGAGCCCGAGGCCGCCAGCGGGTGTCCGAGCGCGGTGGCGCCTCCGTTCACGTTCAGCTTCTCCATGTCCAGCTTCAACGCCTTTGCGCAGGACAGTGTCTGTGCTACGAAGGCCTCGTTGATCTGCGAGTTTGCGTGACGAAATACAAGATTATAACACATCATCATCATATTACCATATTTAATAAGAATATTTATAATTTATTTTATTTTAAATGTTTAGAATTAAAATCCACAAATATTGTAAGGTACTTTGATGCCATTTTTGAATTTTTTGAATTTTTTTTGTATAATTGTGGGTAAGTATATATCGCATTTGAGACGTCTTAAACGTAAACCTTAGTCTCTTCCATGACCATAATTGTTATGAAGAATTCGAAACGTCGGGAACTAAAAATCAAAATAAATCCACGAAATAATCCGAAAAGATAGTTTTATTTAAAATGTCAAATATTCGCGTAACTCTAAGGAAGTATTACATCACCTGACTTCATTCTGGTCTTAACATGATCATCAAACCTCAACTAACTTCGTTCTATATATAACATGTTTACAACACCTCAATTGAATTTATTCTAGACATAACATGGTGGATCTGCGCCATAGTGCGGACAAATTATAGAACATGATTCAACCACCCACCTCAATCAAGTCCACATCGTTCAACGTCATCTTGGTAACTTCCAGCAGCTTCTGTATGGCGGGCACGGGTCCGATGCCCATGATGCTGGGGTCCACGCCCACGTAGGACCAGCCCACAAGCCGCGCGAGGGGCTTCAGAGACTTGGCCGCCTCCTCGCTGGCCAAGAGTATGGCTCCTGCGCCGTCGCTTATACCCTAGGAGTAGGTCATCAGTTCATTATATGATAGTAATAAATAAATATGTTGGAATATTAACACAGCACCATCTAGTTCCATGGTAAGCTACGAGGCTTGTGTTATGGATACCAGATAGTTGATACACTATACATATATTGCTTTAAATACATACATATTATAAACCCTACCCGCTGTCCCGCTGGGGGCATTCATTTGTGTGATGACGAAGGTTTGCACTCCAGTCATGGGTATTTATATATGTATGTATTTAAAGTTATATATGTGTAGTGCATCAACTATCTGGTATCCATAACACAAGCCTCGTAGCTTACTATGGAACTAGATGGTGCTGTGTGTTAATGTCCCAACGTATTTATTTATTTATTTAATATAAACACCCGTGACTGGAGTACAAACAACCGTGCACATCACACATGAATATCCACTGCGGGACTTGAACCCGGGACCGATGGCATAGCTAGTAGGGTCACTACAAATTGAGCCAAACGTGTCGTAATTAAGAAAAGTACAGTACCTCAGAAAGAGAAAAAATTCAATAAAAAAGCAGCCTTATATACCCTTTCGTATAATTATTTTAATTAAAATGTGTATGAGACTTACCGAAGCTGACCCTGCAGTAACAAGTCCGTCCTTCTTGAACACAGGGGGCAGCTTCTTCAAGCTCTCAATGGTTGTTTGTGGTCGGGGGTGTTCATCTACTTCCACTTTAACTTCCTTCTTTTTAATAGTAAGGCTTACAGGTTCGATTTCTGCTTTGAACACTCCGGCATCATTGGCTGGTTGACAAAAAATTCACATTCAAGATATTATACATTCATATTTGCTTGTACTTCTTTTATTAATGCAAAACGTATGTATGTGTGTGAGGGTGTGTGTTTATTTTTCCGCAAACGGCTCAATAGATTTTGATGAAATTTATTACATGGACACACTATAACTTGGAGTAATACATAGCTTATTGGGTATAGGTAGTAGGCATAGATGTTAGTAATAAAATTTGCCAAAATGGTTCAAAATATGGTTTAACATCACCCTGCTACTAGTGAGAAAACTCAATATCGGTTTCAACCCCACCCAGGATTTGAACCCTGGACCTGCTGCCAAACAAACTAGTTCCTTAACCAAAGAGACAAAAACGTTGCAAATACAAAAAAGAATTATAATCTTATTATTTAATAGATAGTGATATCTTTTTATCTTCAGTACAAACTCCAGTGAGACATCAAATAAAGATAACGTTAAAACATGTTGGTATTTGGCAACCATACCAAGAAAAAATTATAGAGCTGTCAATACACAAAAAAGGTGTAAAAATATATACAAAATGTATTTTTACATACATTTTTATTTAAAAAATATATTTATATTTATTTTTTATATTTATTTGTTTAATATAAAAATATAAATTGCAAGTCATAAATATCTGTTACTTCAGTACATATATCTACACTATACTAATATAAAGATTTGTATTTCTTTACGTTTGTAATGAATAAACTCAAAAACTACTGGACCGGTCTAGATGAAATTTGGTAAGAAAATAGTTTGAGACCCTAGGTAGGACATAGGATAGTTTTTATCCCGGAAATCATCTCTTAAGGAAGTGAAAATGGGGATGAAAGTTTGTATGGGGAATAACCTAGGGACGAAACAGAGCTAAGCGACGGTGAGTCGCTAGTTATATAATTCTTATAAGAGAAAACAAACACAGTCTTTTGCATGTGTATATTGAAGATTCCCTTTCTGAATGATGAGATAAGATTAACAAAATTTACTAAAAATTTACCTGCTTTCCATCTCTGCTGAGATTTCAACGCATAATTATCAACTTCATCCCTAGTGATTCCAAATTGGCCTCCCAATTTCTCTGCAGTCATTCCCATAGGTAGTCCACAGTATGAGTCGGTGAGTCCTGCCCATAATGTGTCCTCAAAGGCATAGGAACTGCCTAAGACTGACCCAAATCTGACATTACGGACTGCGAAGGGAGCTTGGGACATGTTCTCCACACCACCAGCGAGGGAGATCTTAGCAGAACCTGTTAGGATATCCTGGACAAATGTTTGATTCATTATTAAGATAATTTTTTAATCTGTACATAATAACTCTATAGGTACATATAATAAAATTCTAACTGAGTTGAATCTGTACATTAAATATTTTTTGGAAAATCTTATTGAAATAGTCATTATTATTGATACAAAGGCGGAATCTTTAGTATTTAGAATTTTTGTCTGTATGTCTGTCTGTGACCGCATCACATGACATGAAATGAAATAAACATTTTTAGGATAGAAATATTATAATATTTATTTAAATGCCATTAGTTTTTAATTTTAACAAAAAATATAACAAGAATATGAAAATGGCAAAGGAAGATATATTTTAATTAATAGCAGCTCATCTTCGCTTTGCTGGGATTTACCTCTAGACAGACAAAACAAATCAATCATTCTCCCACGGGAGCCGTACATTTTTCCGGGATAAAAAGTAGCCTATGTGTTATTCTGATGTATGAGCTGTATTATTGTAAAGTTTCATTAAAATCCATTCAGTAGTTTTTGCGTAAAAAAGTAACAAATATCCATACATCTATACATCCTGACAAACTTTCGCATTTATAATATTAAAAGTAAGATATTCAGAAAATTGTTAACATTTAAGGTTACTTTCAAATTAACGAAGAATAGTTATATCTTAATTATTCAATTCAATTTTTTTGTTTAATATGATAGTGTTAACATACTAGGTTTTTTTCTGTATTGCCAATAATTTAAATACAAAATGTCATTACACAAAAATAAAGATATAATTTGAATGTGAAAATTAGTTATTCATTTCAAAAATATTTAACAAGTTTTGTTTACAATAATTTGTATTTATTTAGACTTAAATTAAAGATTTCTTCCTTTTAAAGGCAGAGATGTCGATGAAAATGTTTAAACGTGTACTTAGTCTCTAAAAGGTTTGTAAAACTTTTTTGTTACAAAAAAAAATATTTTTTTAATCCCTCTGGTAACGGACGCGCTTGGGTAACCAAGTGAAGCGGGTTCAAATCCAGGATCATTTCCAACACTGACTTAATGTGAAGGAAAACATCGTGAAGAAATTGTAAAAAGTGGATGTCTGAAAAAACCTAGAAAGTTGTCGAAAGACATGCTCAGTTCGCCGGCACTTGGCCAGCGTGGTAGGCTATGGCCTGAACTCCCTCGTATTGAAGGGAGGTCCGTACCTAGCAGCGGGACGTTAAAAATTTCTGAGTACATTTTTTTTAAATAGGAAGCCCACATAGTGTACTAAGTATATTATACTAACCCATGTAGAAATCTATACATATAATAAAATTGTAACTAAGCCGAATCTGTACATTAAATATTTTTTGGAAAATCTTATTGAAATAAACATTATTATCGATACAGAGGCCGAATCTAGTTTTTAGATTTTTTGTCTGTCTGTTAACGCATCACAGAAAATCCACTGGAGGGATATTGATGAAACTTGGTATGTTAATAGCTGAGTCAACATATAGGATACATTTTACCGCGGGTAAATGTTTCATTTCTGAAAAAAAAAACCAAAAACTGCAATTTAAGAGTATACTAATATGTAAAATCTAAGAATTTGGATTTTGGTCACTGAACGCGGGCGAAGCCGCGGGCAATGCTAGTTCATAATAAGTACAAAAATTTACAATTAAAGGCTAAATCAACATGTTTAAAAGTACCGTTTTTCATTCCTAAACTTTAAACAAATAAAACTAATATAAATATTAAATACCTGAGCAGAATTAACAATTGATTGGAAGCCGGAGCCACACAGCCTGTTGACACCCAGCACTGGCCTGTCCTGAGGAATGCCTGCCTTGAGGGCCGCGTGACGTGGCGTGTAGATACCGTCGGTTTGTGATGCCTGGCAAATGAAAATTAATATTTATATATTAATACAGACAAAATTGATTTTAACGAATTAAAAAAATTATAAAAAGCAGTCATGAGGACTGAAAGCGTGGTAATGAAAACAGAACTCTAGTTGTTCCTAGGTATGGTGGACCTCTGGAGATGGTGAGTGAAACTTCGCTCAAAACAGACTAAAACGGCTTCAAACAACAGCATTCATATATATGCCTTTAGCCATATGTGATTCTTAAGTACAAATGTTATATATAGTCTGATATCTGAATTTTAATTTAGGAAAAAATTTAGCTCTTACAGCTTGCCTTAAGAGATCGCTTATAGCGATAAAGCCGTCTCCAGTGCATCTTCTTTTTGTATATTTATTTGTTGTGTACAATAAAGTATCTATCTATTTATCTATCTTAGAGCCTCAATTAATAATAGTATATTCCCAAAAGGTATTCAGTAAATTAAAAAATGAATTTTTATATACAGGGTCACCTGTATATAAAAAAGCATTTTTAAAGTAGTCCAGACAGAACAACATAGGCTTAGTAGTAATAATTAAAAAAAAGTAGTAGTAGTAATTAAAAAAAAAACTTACCGACATAACCTGTCCGACCACCATCGTGTCGACCTGGTCGGGCGCAACCCCCGCCTCCTTGAGGACGGCGGTCGTGGCGACGGTCTGCAGCTCAGTAGCTGACGTGTTGCGGAACACGCCTCCGAACGTACCGAACGGGGTACGTTTGGCTCCAACAATGAAAATACCTACGTACAAACGTTCCTAGTTTAGTTATAATAAACATCATCACAATAACCTATTCATTGAGACAATTTCAATGAGCTTAAACACTATGTCTCTGCAGTATTTTAGTAAAAAGTTGAGTATCTTGCAGATTACAGGTGATGCTGTAGCATTAGGCCTAGGTTACCATATCGTTGCAATATCATTGAAGTATCAAGTTTCGAAACGATTAGATCTGTGGAAGTTTTTATGTTTACCGTCTAGAAAAGAGCTGATAGCCTGTAAACAGCTGAACGGATTTTCTTGATTTATAGCTAAAGACACTCAAACACGTCAACTTTCAAAAAAAAGTTAAATTAAAATCGGTTTATCCGTTTGGGCGCTACGATGCAACAAACAGACACACAGATACACAAGTTAAACTTATAACCCCTCTCTCTTTGCGTCGGGAATTAATAAAGCAATCTTACTGCTATATGTATAAATGCGAAAGTATGGATGGATGGTTTTTCTTTACCTACTCAATCACGCTAGAACGGCTGAACGGATCTGGATGAAACTTGACACAGTGATAGATTATAGTCTAGAATAGCACATGGGCTACTATATTCTATCCCAGGAAAATGCACGGTTTTAGAATTTTTGTCCGTCTGTCAAAAACCACTGGAGGGATTTTTACAAAATTTGGTATGATGATAGCTGGTTATTCGGGTCAACATATAGGATACTTTTTACCGCGGGAAAATATCTCATTTCTGAGAAAAAATACAAAACCTGCATTGTAAGAGTATACTAATATATGTAAAATCTAAGGATTTGGTTTTTAGTCATCTGAACGCGGGCGGAGCCGCGGACAATGCTAGTATAATATAAATCCATGATTGCCTCTGATTTACTGCGACTCATGATGCAAGCCAAAATATAAGAGAAAACGTAGTGTGAACGTAGTGGCTGAAAACCCTACGCCAATAGTTTAACAAGAGTAGTACCCGTCCTTTATTTAAAGCTGCGGTACCCAAAGTTTAAGTATCTAGTGACCTTAATGATCGCCAAACTTCAAGAAATGGCATAAGAAGAAAAAATCTCAATCTCTTATGGTTGTAAAACCGTACCTAAATTTTAAGATTGGTATCTCAAGCCTTCAAGCATTGTTAGAAGCAATGAAGAATCTTGCAGGTAATATTAAAAAACGCATAAGGAAGCAGAGTATTCGCTAATTTAATAAAGTCACATTAAAATGTTCTATCAATCTAAATGTTCATGAGTAATGTGGAATGAAACGAACAATATTATGTACTTCAACTGCATTAAACATTTCCCAAAAACTCATTTTTGAAAACATATTCAAAAAAACCAAATAATATTATTATTTTATTATGAAAACAGGCAGGTACAGGTATTATAAAATTACCTAATTACCCTGTCGTAAAAACAAATAGCAGATAAATAAAACGTGACATCTCTAGAAACCATAAAAATATAATTATCTAAGTTTTTGCATCTGCACATTTCAGCAGGATATAATATTAAGTGATGTTATGATTAATATGAATTAGCTATGACCGGCGGAACTATAGATAAAGTTTGTCTAAAAATTGCCTACAAATACTTGTTAAACCGAGAGACAAGACGATTTTCATATGTATTGACATTTTATGTTATTGCCATTTTTATCTTTTAGGATTCTGTAGATCTGAAGGAAAATAGATATACATTATCAGGTTTTATATCCAAACAATATCACACTACATGTCCTCTTATAATCTATTTCTAACAATGTTCACATTAATTAAAGGATAAGAAAATTGGCATTCCCATCCTCCCTTTTTAAAATACGGATCTTACAGTCTGGCTACACACAGCGACTCACATGCACAAACAATTTGTGCATTAGTGCACAAATTAGCGTTTTGTGCAAGCCATTAGTGTGATTTGTGCAAGTAAGATTGAACATGTGGCCGGGCTTTTAGTCCTACCTCACAGTTACAAGAAAAATATAACAAATTTCGTTCAAAAAATATTATAAAACCCACTTTTTAGTGTTAACTGCAGCCGGTTTCTACAGTAAACGTAAATAAAATACTTTATAGTTATTATTAGTAATTTTACGTTCAGCCTCACTGACCTTGACTTTTGTACGCAAGTATAAATTAAACAGTAAATAAAATTCTTTAATTAAAAGATTAACATAATAATTTCAATTGTTAGTTTGACTAAAGAAACCCAGACAAGTAAAAAAGTTGATTAAATTAACATAAGATTCATAAATTGTATTTAAAACAATCAACTATTTTCAAATAATGGAAAATATTTTTATTTAATCTAAATATATATAAGTATCTTTCTTTGATTATAGAAACACTTAAAACACTATTTTTCTTAAATATATCTGTCTTTAAATTATATTGGAATTTGACCCCAAAGAGAAAACAGATTTGATACAACACGTAGTTATTTTATCGTCAAAACATTTGTATTAAAATAAATAATTACAAACCTTTAACTGCAACAGACATGATTGTTAATTTTATTAGCGGTACTTATTTAATTATAACAAAAAAACAAAGTAAAATAAAAATTATCGTCAACACCCGGTTAAAGTTGACGAATGCTGAATGAAATTAAACAAGTTACAACTCTTCTACTCATTTGAATGATGAATGAACTGAACTGAATGAGTGTAGCATAGGTGTACCCTATTATAATAAAATAAACGAATTTGATTAATCTCGGAAAAATATTTTTTATAATTGTTATTTATTGTGTATTTATATATTTATGTTAGCAGTTCTCGTAGTTAGTTCAATTCAGAGTAAACTTTAAATTTTCAGAGTTACATTCAAAATTTTATAAGTATAATCTGAGTTTATAGAGCCTTTATAGTCCCACATCACTTGTGAAATCACTTATCACATGATCAGATCAATTTAAATGTTTCTGGTTTTCTTAAAGTGACGATTAAAATGCCATTCAAAGTTACCATAAATTTGTGATAGTTTAGCTTTTATTTTATATCTATTTTTCCTCTAAATTTTTCCGCTTCAACATTTTCTTGACATGAATGAAAACGTTAAATTACATTTTAAACATCTTGCTATAAAATTAGCACTATGCACGGAGCATTGCTTTAGTTGAAAAAACTCGATGTCGAGCACTATGCCGTGTAATGCGCTTTAGTGCTGTAATGGAGAAGATTTTTTTCTTTTTCTCCCGCCAGATGTCACTATTACTATAGCTCTCAATATATCTTATAGATCTATAACGTGGATGGACATTTTTCATTTTATTTAAAATTCAATTAAAATGACAAATCGTGCATTGACAGGGTGCAAAGAAAATGGATATTATTTATTTCCAAAAGACAAAAACTGAATAAATTGTGGCCTAAAGCAATAAGACGACCAAAATTGGCATAATCACAATCTTTATATTTAAGGCTATGTGGATATCATTTTAAATAAAATGATTTTAAAACTCTTAAATCGTCTACTGATGAATATTTTTTTTGTACTTTTTTACATATTAATTACAGAGTTGTATACAAACTTTCATTTACCATTTACCCCATATGGGATTGAATTTCTAAAAATGCTAAAACACGTATTTGTTTAATTATATTGAACAGTATTAATACTAAGTTTCAACTCTGATCATAAATAATTCTATGCCCATAATAATACTTTTTTTACCCCCTTTTAAAGTATAAATTTCGAGAAAAAAAAAACAAATAACTATATTTGTTATGTTTTACCTTAAAGCTAAACACCACTTTCTGTGTATTTTACATTAAGAATGACATAGTTTCATACAATCTTTTATCTCCTATTCAGCCCACTTAGGGGATGAATTTCGAAAAATCTTTTTGTGTCAGATGCCTACTTCATATAATTAAATACGTCATCCAAATTTCATGTTTCTACGACGAATGGCTTAGACTGTGTATTGATCCATCCGTCAGTAAGGACCACCACAGGATGCACCTCTCCTTCTCAATTCTTCCTTCAGCTAGTCTGACTTCCACGTACAATACATTGCACAGGTAAGATGCGAACACAATAAAAGTAAAAAACCAGGTATACAAGAGATATCACAATAAATTGCTTAACCTCAGACTGTATGTAAATAGGCTATACGTGTGGCGCCGTACTTTCGAGAAATATACCCCATTGGAAAACACCCATTTTTTATTCTTGCTACCCATGGTATCTGACATCTGTAGTCATATTATTTTATCTGTCATACTGTCACTTGCTTAAATTTGAGTTCCGTACCTATTTCGGCTAAACTAACTTAAAATGCTTATGCAATGAGCGATGGTCGCCCTGTTAGTGGTCAATTGAAGAAGTTTGTATTTCGTGGAAAATCTACAAGCAACGGTGACACTAGAGGTGAATACTTAGAAATCGTTATACCCGAATTGTTATCAGCGGGATACTCGTTCTACACGTGGCCCTCAGCTCCGCTTTTAGCTTGGTATCTTTGGACTCAGAGAAGAAATTTACGTGGGCTCCGTGTACTGGAGCTAAGTTGTGGCACTGGTCTGCCAGGAATCTTGGCGGCTAAGTGTGGAGCTCATGTTACGTTAACGGATAGTGTCGCTTTACCTCTGTCTCTAAGGCATTTATCTGCTTGCTGCGAAGCAAATGGTCTAGTGCCTGGTCGCGACGTTCAGGTGCAAGGGTTAGCTTGGGGGTTATTTTTAGCCGATGTACATAACTTACGTCCTGTAGACTTATTACTTGCATCTGACTGTTTTTACGAACCTTCCCAATTTGAAGAGGTACTTTCTACTGTAGCTTATTTTCTGGATGGAACTGATGCACGATTTTTGTGTGCTTATCAGGAGCGGAGCGCAGACTGGTCCATTGAAGCTCTACTGAAGAAGTGGGGACTGAAGGGTGCACTCCTGGACTTGGATTCACTTAGTGAGAGCTCAGGTGTGGACTACAGAGCCTTAATCGGCGAGAGATCTTTGCATTTACTGGAAATAATATCTGTCTAGGTTATGGCAAGCACAGCCAGAGCTGTACGCCTCTATGTCGGCAATTTGGCGTGGACAGTCGGCCATCGCCAGCTAAGGGAATATTTTGCGCAATTTGGCCCTGTTCAAAGTGCCAAAGTAGTTTTTGACAGATCAACAGGCCTAAGTAAAGGTTACGGTTTTGTAGAATTTGCAAGCCCCTCAGGTGCTGCTGATGCAACAAATAAACAATTGCACTCTCTTGAGGGATTAAATTTGAATGTTCAACTTCAAAATAATTAAGAACTCTGAAATCACTGTAGTTTATAGTTTTTATAATGGCAGAGGCATTACCAGGGAATACAAGCTCTGATTTTTCTGATGAGGAAGAGCAAAGTCCGTTGGAAAAAGCCTTCAACAAAGCATCTGAACATGTAAGAAAAATCACTTCAAAGTTAGACAATAATCAACTTTTAGAGCTATATGGACTATACAAGCAGAGTACTGAAGGGCAATGTGATACACCAAAACCGAGTTGGTTTGATGGTAAAGGTCGAAAGAAATGGGAAGCTTGGAAAGCACTAGACAATATGCCAAGTGATGAAGCAAAGCAAAAGTATATTGATTTAGTTCAGAAATATGACCCTGAATGTGAACTCATATCAGAAAGTGGACCAAAAGAAACATGGGTAACAGTGTCTTCCTTACAATTTTCACCCGAACCTGAATTAATTGACACTGAACTCTCTATAATAGATGCGGCAAGAGAGGACATGGGAGAGTTGGTGACCAAACTCTTATCTAAGAACCCTGAAATGAAAAATGAAAGAGATGAGGATGGTTTGTCAGCCTTACATTGGGCAGCAGACAGAGGTGCCATTTCTGCGTTAACTGCCCTTATAAAAGGAGGTTGTGATATAAACGCTACTGACAGTTCTAATCAAACTGCTCTGCATTATGCAGTAAGTTGTGGGCACATTAAAGCAACACAAATCTTAGTAGATTCTGGTGCCTCATTTCTTAAGGACTCTGAAGGCTGGACTCCATTGGATTTAGCATATGATGATGAAATAAAGAAAATTCTTGAAAGTGCTACAAAATAAGTCTTATGCCATTCTTTATTAGTTATTATTGTATTAATGTAGTTATTGGGAATAAATATTTGAGATAATATAACATTTTCTTTTAAATTATAATTCTTGTTTCAGTTTTTATTGTTAAAATAAAGCAATTTTTAATCAATATAAAAGGGCCATAGACGAAGATAGAGTATGACTTTAAATAACATTCCTTAATATATATTACTAGTGACTCATCCTTGATTCATTCACGTTCATCCCTAGGTAGACTTCTCATACAAACATTCATCCCCATTTCAGACCCTTGAGAGATGATTTCCGAGATAAAAACTGCTATGTCTAACTCAAGACAAAAGGTCTCTAACTATCTTACCAAATTCATCTAAATCGGTTCAATAATTCCAGAGATTACAACAAACAAAATTCCTACAAACAAACTTACAAATTTTACCTCTATAATATTAGTATGATAAAAAAATCAGTTTAGATTAATTGAAGAAGGTCATTTTGTAAAGAAAAAGAAAAGTTTTTTTATGTAGTACTTTAATATTTACAACTACAATATTAACACGATATTGCCTCGTGTACATATCATTTAAATGGCAAACATTCTAATATTTTATATAACAAGTTATAAAACTGTAAAAATATGTAATCTGAACTTTTTATCTATACAAAGTGTAAAATGGAGTGCAAAAATACTGTATTGTGCCTTTCACATTTAAAAAAGTTAACCAATACGATAAATAATTAGTTTTATTGGATTATATTGGGTTTCAGGCAAAGTGATACTGCACTAAAAGGCTAGAAATGATATTATCAATTTCTGTATGCTATAAAAGTGTAAGTGTGTATGTATGTACAAATGATTTGAAATGTATGTTGAAACTAAGACTTGAAAACCCATTCAATTATTAAACCGGTTTTGGTCATGGACCCCCAAACGAAAGATTTCGGTTACGTACTTGAACCGCTTAAATCCGGGATTCCTCCCGGATTTAAGCGGTTTTTGACGAATTTAGGTTCCATGAAGAAAATTAACCGGTAATAATGAGTTTTTGAATGTTTACATTTGTAAATAAACCATTTTTTTTAAACTGGTTCAGAGTCCTGGTTGGAACCTTTTATAAATCGCAAAATATCAGCTTATATTTAAATACTGATGGCAGATCAACGCAGAAGCAAAAAAAAAAAAAAATTAAATCATTGCCTGCACAATAAAAGTCACATTCACATCTGTTCAATCATTTTTGAGTTAAAGTTAGAATTCGCATACAATTTTTTCCTACCAGTCAGCTCCGGCAAACTATTTCTTTCACAAGTTTTGCATTTCCTTTTAAATTCCTAAGGGTTGATTTAAGAAAATTATTTTTAACTTTATTTTAAACATCAACAAAAAAAAACTAGATACACAATCCCATGCGAAAGTTCTCTTAAAACTGTCACCAATTGTGTTTAGGTAATTATTATATTTGCAATAAATATACAACAATGTAAATTGAACCTTAAATGCAATGCTTAAAGACCTTTCTACAAAAAAAAATTAAAGCGCGCTCAAATGTTCAAATGAGCGCTCATACGGTGAGGACATTTTTTGTCGCTGATTGTGTATCTAGGTACTTTTTTGATCGATTACTTTAAATAAGGCAAGAAATAAAGGCTTAATTTTCAATCATCAGAAGTTTTTCATAAATTAAAAAGAACTTAAATGGAAATTACTTTAAAATATATACATATTTATTCAAAAATCTATTTTACTGAATTTATTTATCTAACAATTGAAAAATAAGCTTCATTTAATTTGCCAAATAATACACATTAATGCCTTGTATTAAAAGGAAGGAACGATTTTGACACGTTTCTTATCAATACTTACACAACTACTTAAAAATAAGTAAATATGTTCACAAATAATAAATTATGGATATGGTATTTAAACTAAAATTGTAGCATTTCGTACATATAGGGGCAGTGGGCCCAATAACATTTACCACCTAGTCAATTCCAAATGTCTAAATTCAATAACTTCAGTTTTACTCTTTAGCGGATGGTTTTTTAAAAATCTACGCTCCATGTTTTCTTGCTGCTAGAGGCAGTAGTGTAAGCTATAAAATGTCTGTTAGTGAGTCTATTTGAGTTTTTGACCGACTTCAAAAAGGAGGAACTTTTTATTTATTTGCGTTTGGCTCAATTTGTAGTGACCCTACTTGCTGTGCCAGCGGGCGCGGGTTCGATTGCCGCTGGGAGTATTCATTTGTGTGATGAGCACGATTCACTTTTCCAGTCACGGGAGTTTATATTTATAATATATATGTATTTAAAGTTATATATGTGAAGTGTAACAGCTATCTGGTATTCATAACAAAGGCCTCGTAGTTTACCATGGAACTAGATGGTGCTGTGTGTTAATGTCCCATATATATGTATTATTTACTAGTTACTCATTCTTGCTTTGCTCGGGCTCGTTCCTAAGTTTGCCTTAACAGTTAGTATGGTATAGATAGACTATATATTATATATACATAGGTACAAAATAAACAGTTTTAAACCTTTCGATTTTCCAGCTGTTTTTTTGGGGTTTTCCCTATTTTTTTATACTAAAACCACCCCGACACATCCCCAAAAAAAAAAAAAGAATTATTCAAATCGATCCAGCAGTTTTTAAGTTTTAGCGAGACTAACGAGCGGCAATTGATTGTTATATTTATTTATTTACCGTCCTTCTTCATATACTAAAAACTTGAATTATTTTGAAGTTAGTGCCAAAACAGTTGTCATTTGTGACTGACATAATTATGTAGAGATGGTAACATCTTACATTATTATTATTATAAAGAAATAATTTAGTTAATACGGAGGTTTCTTTTGATTTTGTTCCTTATTGTCTATGGCTGTTTTACAATGAGTTAGTTGTCTTTGGTCTCTTTGTGCATTTCGCCCGAGTCCAATTGTTTGAGGAGTCTAAATAGCGCGGCCGCTTCTCTTATTCTGCTGAATTCTACACAAAAGGCTTCTACTTCGATGAAAAGTTCCTGTAAAAGATCCGTTTATATTGTATTTTAAACTAGTAACTAATACTAGCTTTGCTCGGGTGTCTCTAAGCTTGAATGGTTTAAGAAAGCATAAAAGACTAATATCCGATTTCACCAACATCCCATAAGCTACCACCTACGTATGGGATTCCTAGCTTAAACGTCCCCCTACACTAGCCCCTAAATTAAATTTCGTTTTACCATCGTCAGAGCCGTATTTTTACTACCTATATTTAGGTGGCATTTTAACATTTAGGTGACCCCTAACTGTCGGTGAAACAGAAACTGTCCCCTAACAGTCCCCTAACCATGCTTAGGGGATCCCTTAAACTTAGGTGACGTTGGTGAAATCGGCCATAGAAGACAAACACTCAAAGAAAAATATGTTTTTATATGTTAGGGGCCATTCATTAATTATCTATGTAAAGACTATTTTGGGTACTTAATTGGTACAAGTATAGTTATTTGGTTTTTTTTTTGTTAAGAAATTCTCAGTAACAGCCCTAAGTTCACAACTTATGCCGGTGGTGTCCCAACTCCGCGCAGAGCTTCTCAGAAGCGGATCTATACATTTTTTGAGCTGCAGGTGGTCCCTGTTGGAAAATTCATATATGCGTGCGTCCGCCCTCACACGACCAACGTGGCTATGGCCTGATCCCCCTCGTATTAAAGGGAGGCACCAACAACAGGACGTTAAAAAAGGGACTGAATACGATCTGTGTGCCTGTATATGTATGTATGTGTATATATGTAGGTACCTTAACGTTGATGATCTTGTTGCGTATCAGCGACTGCAGGAAGACACAGACGAGGCGCACGAGGCGGTTCTGCATATAGCGGTCGCGAATGGTCTCGCACGTGGAGATGCAGTTGCTGATGTAGAGGTGCACGAACTCCACTGGCAAGTCCACTGATGTCGTCAGTCTTATAAACAACATATATGTTAAATATAAATGTTGTGACATTAACACACAGCACCATCTAGTTTCATGGTAAGCTACTAGGCTTGTGTTATGGATACCAGATAGTTGATACACTACACTATATATTTAAATACATACATATTATAAATATAAACACCCATGCCTGGTGTACAAACATTCGTGCTCATCACACAAATGAATGCCCCCAGCGGGACTTGAACCCGCGACCGCCGGCACAGCAAGTAGGGTCACTACCAACTGAGCCAAACGTGTCGTCAAATTAACGCTTATTCTTAACTAGCGTTTACCCTAGGTACTATTTTGTTCACAAATTCTTAATTTTATTGTGCGGAACCCTGATTCTTTTTGTAAAATAAAAGTAGCCTAACTTACTCCTTATAACATCAGCCAGTGAAAGTTTCGTCAAAATCGGTTTAGCCATTTCAGAGATTTGCCGGAACAAACAGGCAGGCAAAAATTATAAAAATTGTTTTTTGTTCTAGTATATTATATATTAGTACCGTATATAATAATTTTATATACATTTAATACAAAAATGTAACTTTGATATTACAAACAGACACTACAATTTTATTTATCTGAATAGATTAAAACCGTATAAATATAACAAATTAAGAGTTTGCAAGATTTTGGTCCACTGATATCGTCAGTCTGCCAACTAGTAAAAAGACAATGGGCGCATCAAACAGTTCGCGAAAGACATGAAAAATTTCGCGAAGATGTTTAGACGTTAGTTAATCAAACATTACTCTTAAACTTATATAGACTTGTATTAACAAGAGAGAAAAAACTTTTTCATCCAGTACCTACTATGCAAAAATTTAGAGCTATCACAGTCCATATTGTTAGATTTCTAAATATGTTTGAAATACAGAACCAAAATAACAATACAGTCCAATACCTTTAAAACAGAAAGCACATCCAATCTTACTAAAACTAGCTGTGCCCCGCGATCTGACCTGCTTTAATCAATTTAGCTGCGCTCCCTTGGGCAGTAGCATGATGATATACGGCCTAAAACCTTCCTCAATAAACGGGCTATCTAATAGAAAAATATTTTTTTAAATCGGATTAGTAGTTCCTGAGATTAGCGCGTTCAAACAAACAAACTCTGCCTCTTTATAATATTAGTATAGATGTGAAAGTTTAGATGTTTGGATATTTGTTAATCACGCCAGTACGGCAACGGATCTGTATGAAATTTGGCACAAAGATAGATTATAGTCTGGAATAACACATAGTTTTTATATCCCGGATAAATGTACGATTTCCGTGGGATTGGTATTTGTTATCCTAAAGGCGAACCCGAGCGAAGCGAGGGCGAGTCGCTAGTTTAACATATAATTTTCTAAAACGCTTTACTAAAAATTACGCTTTAATTAAAAAAAATTAAAACTTTTACCCAACGCTTTAAACAAATGCAACTTATATTGTTTTGCTGTAAAACAACTAATAAGACATTTGCTAACTGTTACTCGCAGTTTACAGAAGCTATTGTCAAAGCCAAAGATTTCCAGTAACTTAGTTTAAAAAAAAATTGCTAACCCATTAAAAAAATTATCAAAACATAAAAACTTTTTAACAAAAAAATAAAAACCGACTTCAAACAAAAGCACTAAAAAGTGAAAAATAACTGATTAGTAGTTTTCATTTACTATACATACATAATCAAATATTTTCGAAGTCGGTGTGCTTTGGCTAAGTAATTAAAGCCTACCTATTAAATACATACCTAATCAAATATTTTTGAAATCGGTCTCAGCCCATACAAAGCAAAGCACACCGACTTCGAAAATATTTGATTATGTATGTATAGTAAATGAAAACTACTAATCAGTTATTTTTCACTTTTTAGTGCTTTTGTTTGAAGTCGGTTTTTATTTTTTTGTTAAAAAGTTTTTATTTTTCCCTTTTTAGTGTAGACAGTAGTAGCAAAGTAAGGATTCTAACGTGTTAGACTTGTCAAATCAAACAAAATAAGCCCAAACTCAAAGTATCTACTATTAGCCGTTGAAGAGTTCCACCTATCCACCTTCTGGCCTTGCCATCAGATCAGGTCAACAACACCGAACCACTGTACTATCAACGGAAATAGAAATACTTGCAAAGTTTCAAGTCAATATGACAATTAGAAGTAGGTTAAATTCATCATTAGTTGTTTTTCCACCCTTAGGGGTGGTATTTTTTTTTGAAATTTAAATGGGACCAATCTGGAAGTATACCCTTTCAAACAAAACAAAAATTGTCCAAATCGGTTAATAAATGACGGAGTTCTGAGGTAACAAACATAAAAAAAAAAAAAAAAACATACAGTCGAATTGAGAACCTCCTCCTTTTTGAAGTCGGTTGAAAAGTATATATAATATCTCATTCTTTCCATTCAGTAAATTCCAAAAAATAACTAAAAATCTCTCACCTATTTACAACCTCCATAGAATGCAGGGACATCTCCATGTTGACGAGAACGGAGAAGTAGTCGGTGATGTGCTGCGAGTGGATCAGCTTCAGCAGCACGGAGATGGCCACCATTGGGTTGTTCTCCACCAGGTCTGGCAGCTGGGAGGTGGAGAAAGAGTTTATAACATCCTTACAAGCATGGTTTCGATAGGATTTATTCGGACATGTTTGGCTTTTTGGCTTTTTTGCGGAATTTGTCCGGATTTTGCATTTTAGATAGATTATTCGGTTGATAAAAAAAATTATATTCATTATCGAAAATATAAACAAGTGTGAATGTGCGTGTGGTTATAATAATAATAAAAATATTTTGACATTACAAACGCTTCAATTTTAATTATCTGTATTGATTACCTGATAGGGCGTAATCCCGATATCATACACAATGTTGGGCTCCTGGTCCAGCAGCGCGAGCAGGCGCTGCTGCTGCGGCACGCTCAGCGCCGACTTCAGCGCCAGCTGCGTCAGCTCCTTCGCTTCTGCTACTGTGTTGGCTTCTTTATCTTCCTTCTTCTCTTCTGGCTTCTCCTTTTTCTCTTCCTACAGAGGTTAATTTTTGATATAAAATTTTCTAGGATATAATATTGGAATATAATAGTGTCAATGACGAAACGTTTGGCTCAGTTTGTATTGAACCTACTTACTGTGTCAGCGGTCGCGAGTTCGAGTCTCGCTGAGTGCATTCATATTTGTGTGATGAGCATGAATGTTTGTACTCCAGTCATGGGTGTTTATATTTATAATATGACATACATATTATAAATTTACAGTTATATGTGTGTAGTGTATCAACTATCTGGTATCCATAACACAAGCCTCGTAGCTTATCATGGAACTAGATGGTGCTATGTGTTAATGTACGAATATATTTATTTATTTATAAATAGTTTTAATTGATTATTTAGATATATGAAAAAAATATACAGTTACAGTATACTCTCAGCCTAATCCATACAGTCGTCCAACGAAGATTCCCAGACAAAGCAGTAGGACGGCGCGTGCGTAGTGAGAGATGAGGGAGGCGTCTACAACTGTCATACTTTTATATAACTACTAGCATTGCCCACGACTCCGCCCGCCTTCAGATGACCAAAAACCAAATTCTTTAGTTTTACATAGTAGTAGTATACACTTACATTGAAGTTTTGTATTTATTTTCAGAAATGGGATAATTTGCCGCAATAAAAAGTATTCTATATGTTGACCCGGATAACCAGCTATCACCATACCAAATTTCATCAAAATTTCTTCAGTGGTTTTTCTGTGATGCGGTAACAGACAGATAGACAGACAAAAATTCTAAAAACTATAGATTCGGACTCTGTACCGTTAATAACGTTTATTTCAATAAGATTTTCCAAAAATAATTAATGTACAGATTCGGCTCAGTTACAACTTTATTATATATATAGATTAGAGATGAGACGAATGTCGATTGAACCGAATACGAACTTCGGACGAACATTCGGTGAGAATAAAAAAATTGGCCAATACTCGGCCGACCTTGGGTTCGATTTTGCCGCGCTTTCTCGAAAGTGATATGTCGTGACCCTTTAATAATTAAAAATACTTAATGTTTCTGAGTGTTTAGTTTGTGAACCAAACATATGATTTATTTTATTCAATTTACGAATTATAATTAAGATGTTTGTTACAAAAATACTAAGTTTATTTCATTTTGACTATTCAATTAGGCATAAAATTTTAAGACTGTTAAATTAAGGAGTACTAATATTTTACTGTTATGACTGACATGTTTTCTATTAATTTCAGTCAAAATAATGCAAGTGAGTTTTTTTTCTAGTGCCGAACATTTGGGCATTTAAACCGAATTTTGGCCGAATGCCGAATTTCGGCCCATCTCTAATAACTATATTTTTTAATAATACTTATTTATACGTCTTATACGTATATAATGTTTGCGTCGCGTCTTTATGTGGCATGCGTGCGTGCGTGTGTATCTATCTAATATATTTAAACGAGCAATTCTTGTATATATACACCGGCGATCTCAGAAACGGCTCTAACGATTTCGTTGAAATTTGGCATGTGGGGGTTTTCGGGGGCGAAAAATCGATCTAGATTAGTCTTAGGTCTAGGACAACGCATGTTTTCGATTTTTCATGCGGTTATCTTTCGCGTTATTCCACGCAAAATATGGTCGCTAATTTCGCACGCTCGGGTATAAACATCGTGGTCAAGCGGCCAAGGCGCAAGTTTGACAATCCCAGGTGCCCGGGTTCAAATTCTGGTCGGATACACAATTCTAACATTTTTTTGATTTTTTTTTGTATTTATCCAATTTTAAAGCTTTTTTTTAAAGAAAAATTGTAATTTTTGCCAAAAACTCCGAGCTAAGCACGGTCGCCCATGTGCTTGTTTATTATATGTAGAAGTACTTACCACTTTGGGCTTAGTCTCTTTCGGTTGAACAATCTTCTTCTCGACTTTCTCCGGCGGTTTTAAACCGAGGAGTCCTTCAAAGTCCGTATCGTACATGGGCACGTAAGCACCTCTGTTGACTAGATTTTTCCACACACTCTGTAATCATAAAGTATTATTTTATTATATTTTGGCGTAGTATGGTTCTAAAAATGTGTTGGATTTAACTGTAGAGTTCCCGGTGCAATTAATAAATTAATAAGTGGAAACCCCCAAGAACCTAGAAATTTCTCTCCTAGGTGTGGTGGATCTGGGGCTGCAAGTCAGTTGCCCTCATAAATTCGGCTGTTTTAGCAGACGCGAACTACTATGTAAATGGTTACCCGTTTGATTTTCACATGAAATTTCAATGAAAAAGTTTGTTCTGCTATTAAAAAATTACAATGCACTCGCTAATACAAAAAATAACTTGAGTATATTCAAAAACTTATTAGTTTTCGAAGTATTAAAGTTGGTATGACACTTCGATATTTAACTAATTAAATAAATGTAATTAAGAATACCTCATTAGCAAAAGAAATTTCTGTGGGGTCCAATAGGAAAGTCGGAGGTGGGATTGGACCCGACGGCTTGAGAGTGCGGTGTAGTGGGAGGTAGTCGTTAGACATTAGAGCTTCTAGAAGCTCCTTCATTGCTATACGGTTTGGTGGGTTCCTGAAAATATAAGAAACATAATTTAAAAACAATTATAACAAAATATGAATGTGTTTTTCAAACTCAGAGTTAGACATTACTTTTGTAGTAGTCGTAGTTCATATATTAGTTTTCATGATATCTACGGGCAGATGTAGGCATACAAAATAATCATAATATTAGCACATTTTAATGGAGTTAAAATTATACCTTATATACACTTTTTTATATTAAATATGTCAAGTTACATATATTGACCTATTTTTTTAGTTTATTTAGGATATAAGCTATCTTTATTTTGACTATTTCTATAACTTTTTGAGCTGTTATTGCAAATAGACTTAAAAAACACTCACAAACTTTTGTATTTATAATATTTGTTTTATATATTACACATTTGGCTCAGTTTGTAGTGACGCTACTTGCTGTGCGAGCAGTCGCGGGTTCGAGTCCCGCTGGGGGCTTTCATTTGTGTGATGAGCATGAGTGTATGTACTCCAGTCAAGGGTGTTTATGTTTATAATATGTATAAATTTAAAATTATATAAGTGTAGACTGTAGTGTATCAACTATCTGGTATCCATAACACAAGCCTTGTAGCTTACCATGGAACTAGATGGTGCTGTGTGTTAATGTCCCAACATATTTATATTTTATTTATTTATATCATATTATATGAATAGAAGTTTGTGAATTGTTTTACTTATAGATCTTACCCATCACTAAGTGGCACTAAGGCAGGTGCAGTGGCTTTTGCAACAGAACTAATATCACCTGATCTCTCCGCTGTCAAACCTTGAAGTGAAGAATAATCAAACTCCAGGTCTTTTGATGACACTTCTGTTAGCATTACTTGTTTAGCAGATTTTTTCAATACCTACAACATGATTTTCAAAGTTGTAAATATTTTTTACATATTATACTATTAAAATACATATAACTTATATCTATTATATATCATAGGTAATACAAAATAACTAAGCAATTGCAATTTAGATTATGTGATGTGATATGATTTACTATAGTTTATGTTTAGTTATAAATAAAATAAAGAACTTTTTTTCATAAAACCTTATTTTTAGACTATAAGTTTAAGTTATAATAGAATTAATTCATGTAAATAAAACTTACATCTTTAATGTTAACAGCAATGAATCCATGTAATTGAGCAATGAAAATTCTCTCTTGTGGTGCCAAAGGCAATAACCCTGGTTTTCCTTCCAATAAATGTAAGAACAGAGAACTAAATGGATTATCCACTTTATAAATGTCAAATATTAATGCTAGTGCCACTACTCTTTGGCCTGGTAATGATAAATCACCACCAGTAATTAGCGAAGATAGAAGAAGACACACTGGAAAATTGCATTTAAATTATCCATTAGTAATTAATGTTATATGTTAAGGTGTGTATATAATAAATAAAGTAAAATTATGAATATAAAACGGCATATTCATATATTTTTTAAGGTAAGTCATTAATTTTTATTCAATGTAAACTGTTATGTATGTTATGTGTGTATACAATTAAAATGTTTTGTCAACAAATATTACTAACAGTTAAAATGGTCAGATTTTGGAAACCTCTTTTGTACTTGAGCACATATGGATTCAAGGCTCTGGGAATCGACTGTCTGTTCCGAAAATAAGCTGAAACATAATTTAAAACAAGTAAATAGCAGAAAACCTTGAATGTAAGGTTAGACTAAAAGTGTATAATATGCAACATACTCTAATATATATTTACTATTTTCATTAATTAATTGCTGTGACATATTGAATGTAATTTAATAAAAAATGTCTAAGAAAACTATTTTTTATCCCTAATATCCATATATAACGCTACTACATTTACGAAAACAAACAATGCATTTTGCAAGCGTCACAATAACTTTGACACTTGACAGTGACAAATTAGAATTTTTTATTTTTTATTTTGTTAATATAAAATATTTCTATCAAGAAAAAGATAAATGAATGAATATTATTAAATAAACAATATTATTATTATGTGCATATTTATCACGTTATAATAAATTTATTCTATATATAAATTTTTCAATTTATTTGTTTAGTAGCTTCCAGCTGAATGCCAGTTGGGGACCAATCCCTTATCGGTGAAATAAAAATATCCAATATACCTACTGAAGCTAAAATTGAGAATTTATTAACCCCCGACTCAAAAAGAGGGGCGTATAAGTTTGACGTCGATTTCTGTCTGTCTGTGTGTGTGTGTCTGCCTGTGGCATCGTCGCTCTCAAACGGATGGACCTAATACGATGCGGTTTTTTTTATTTGAAAGCCAGTTTCCTGCTTAGTTAATATCGTTCCAGCAGTGTAAGATTACCAGCTCTTTTCCAAAATAATGTAAGGCATTTTGCAGTATGATTACTCGATTAAGTGCTTCACGTGTGCCAGTGTAATCGTTAAAAGACAATTAATTTGCGTAGGGGTTTTTTTAAATTTTAAATTTATAATTATTTTAATTAGAATTTGCTCGTGACTTTGCCCACGTAAATGGAAGGTGCGAAAATACTTGTAGTTTCTAACTAAGCAATCGATAAAGAACTTTCCGGGAATTGTGGTCCTGAACAAACGAACGATTACATTTTTATACACATTTTAATTAACAACATTAATCTCGTTGATTACATAGGTAGCATAGATCTAGACAGCACAAATATAGAAGTCTTGGGATCAAGTCATGGATTTGATGAAGTATTGTTATTAATGTTTCTGTTAAGAAATTCATAGGAATAACCTAAAAGTTGGCAGTGTTATAGTACCATGCCATGGACAGCACGTAAAGCAGTTGGTTCTGCGCCTGATCTCTCATCGGTTCTGTCGAAATGTCGTGCCATCAGAGTTTGAGAGTAAAAGAAATACAGAGTTCACTTATGTTTGCATACTTGTGCACTTTAGTAATATCTCCTGCGTAAATGGCTAACCTCAGTGAAATTGGCCACCGTTGCTGAAATCGGTCAGGTGGTCATATACTCGTACATTGTGGCGTAATGTACTACGTTTCGTTTTCGTTATCGTAATTGTCATACATGTCTTACTAAACATTGACCCACATGTCGGAACTCACAAATTCAATTTTAAGAACGTATTTATTAGAATTTATATAGAGCATGCACAGGTCTAATATAGTTTAGTAACATTATTATGTCATAGTGCAGTTTTGTGACACACAGAATGTATTTTTTTATTTTAAAAATAAAAATGGAGTAGGTACAATGTACAAAAAAAATAATTTTTAAATTATATTACAAGTTATTACGTTTAAATCTAGATGATTTTTCGAAGCTTATAAAAATTTACATCACGATGGAGGATTCGTATTAATTGTTAATTATCAAACTATATGACCAACATCTGCGCCATTTGGCTAATTAACCTGAATATTTTATATTTCAACAAGGCTTAAAAACTGACTAGGTAATTACTTTATGACTGTGGTTGTACTTATTTGTTACAGAGTTTGTAGTATAACGAGTTTTTTAGCTAACGCAAAATTTAATTATTCGTTTATACTTAAAAATAAAACCAAATATTACGTAAGTATTTTATAAGCCTATGCACGACGTAAATGTTCGAAGTTTAATTTAAGTACTTCAACGGCTTGTGATGACTCACGGACAAACAATGAATCGTATTTTTTTTATTGTGGTTTGAACGGGACAAAAATTTTAATGAATATAGGCATCATGTACGCATTAGCATTAATGGGCTCGACCTTCGATTTCCATACACAAAAACGCATACGAGGTGAAACTCGACTACTTTACCAGTTTTATTAATGTATTACAAATAAATACACAATTCTATATTCAATTACACTAACGACTCCTTAGGTACGTTTTAACGGTTAGTATGAAATACAAATCTTTGAATTTCTCGGTTTTTCTGTACTATAATATGCATGTATGATACATATTATAAACCTTCGTCTTGAATCACTCTGTCTATTGCTGAAAACTGCATTAAATCCGTTGAGTAGTTTAATTAAAAGATCAAAGCGAACAGACAGCGGAAGCAACTTCATTTTATACTATGTAAAGATATGATTCTCAGGTCGGCAACGCATCCGCAAGCTCTGCGGTGTTGCAGATGTCCATGGGTGGCGGTGTACACTTTCCATCAGGGGAGCCTTCTGCCCGTTTGCCCCCTTAGTCCCATAAAAAAAAATATATACATTGTGGAATAGTTCTTTTTGCCATTTAGGCATGTGAATATCAAAAATATTTGAAAGTTAATGTCATCAAAAAATGAGGACTCATGATATTACATGTAAACATGGATTTGCTATATTTTCTTTAGTTTGAAAGTATGTCACCCGTTAGACCGTAGTTATGGGCATTATAAAGAATTTTTCAATGACTGATACCGTTATCTACGAAATTAAAACGAAACAAAGCGTATAAACTGTCATGACTTCAAAACCCAGTTATCGTCGCAATGCTAATTGTATGCGGTCGCTTCTTTATCACCGTACGTTTCTTACTCTGATAAGATTAGGACAGTCATATGGCCAAAGCGCCATCTTTAATACGTTTCTTGAAATAATATTTGTAAATATTAAAAATTAAGAAAATATTTTATGAAAATTGAAAACGAAAGTGATGGTGTGGTGTTATTTTCGTGTGTTGTTCATGAGAAATGAGAGATATCCGTTCAGTGGCAGTCATGCATAATACAAGGCCATTGGATTATCCATCTAGGATTATTCAACCGCATCGAAGTCGATCTTCGTCTTGGTCATCATGGCGAAGGACAAACAACGTACCACGGCAGGAGCCCAGACTTTCTTTACAATATCAGGTAAATAAAAACTTACTATACATAGTAACAATACAGTGTTGCTTTACAGAGTATCTTTAAAACTTGATTTCGTATATCAATTACGTAGGTACTTGCCATAAAACCAATAGGTAATAAGTATATTATACAGATCGTGAGTGGCGGCAAAATTGAATAATTATATACTTTCAAGGTTAACTAAGTTTTGATAAAAAATATATTTTACGATATTTTGTATTGCCTCAATGATATTTGAATTTATTTTCATTTAAATATTTTTTTGAATATTTGTTAATTAGTTATTTGCTAATGTAATTATATCATATTACTATTTAAAATATGGTTGTATAGACAGATATACATTATACACATAGATATTAGATATACTAATAACTAGAGGAACTAGAACTATATTATAGGCTTCTTTTAGGCATCTCGGGTTGCACTCAAGCGAAGCAAGGGTAAGTCCTAGGGACTTTATTATAAAGTTTTGTCATCTATATATATAAAAGGAAAAAGTGAGTGACTGATGTATCAACGCACAGGCCAAACCCTGAAGGCTAGAAAATTAAAAGTTTGCACTCGTATTCCTCTTATGACGAAAACATCCCTAAGGAAGGATTTTTTAAGGAAAATAGGGGATAAAAGTTTATATGTAACTTTTTATTCCTTGGACATATTTACATGAAATTTCATATGAATTGAGTACGGCAAAAATAATGAGTTACGTATTTCAGCGTTTTCTAAAATTCAGCCACTAAGAGGGTAAAATAGGGGATGATATTTATGAAACACACTTTTTTGTAGTTTTTGCGCGAGCAAAGGCGCGGGTTCTACTAGTTCACTATAACTTCATCATTGTGTAATACTTATCGGATATCTATAATAAATAATCAATGTAGTAAAATTAAAAACGATGTACGTAATATAAAAATTAAATTTATTCTATGTGGTTACATTTATATATTAATTGTAAGGTGCAGATTACATTTTTGTTATTATTTAATAAGGAAGGAGGTGGCACATGTACGAGTTTTACCTTGTTTCTATTATTCGAATGCATTTACTGGGAAGTAAAAGCATTCGAATAATCTTTGAGTATTATTATTGGTATACTTTTAAGGTTTTTAACATTGTATCGCGTAGTTATAATTTACGCATTTATGTTTTATACCTGTATTACTGTGGTTGCGTATAATGAGGTGTAATGCGTAAAATTGGTGTGACAATATGACAAAGCCTGTCAACCGCTGTCACTTGACTGTCACAGAAGGTGCAGACGATATTTTTCCATGATATTTTAGTTTTTTGTTTGTATTTTTCCTTAACCGTAGTAGTGGTTCTATGCCGTAGTGTTTATTTTCCTAGTTTATTATATCTTTAAAGTAATTCTGATGACACTGAACTTTAGAAAGGTCCCTAAGGAGGTGTTAATGAAAATTGTATAGCAAACGTGTCATAGTTTAAGATATTTCAACCGATGAGCTTAGAAAAGAAACTCCAATTGTTTTGCATTCCGTATATAAATTAGTAAATTTTCACATGGGTGATGGCTTGGCAGTCGGATACACGCGTAAGTTCTCAACTCCTATTACTTTAAGAGTTAAGAAAACTAATTTTTAACAACGTACTTGTGTGCACATGTCCTTGTGATTGATTTAACATTTAAATGAAGTGTATTTGAGCAGGCAAACGCCGCACTGAACGCCTTCGTTTTATTTGGATATCAATGTGTATTAATTATACTATATGTATTTGTTGTGTTAGACTGTATTGACACCTAGTCTTAGCCTGTTAATAGGATTTATAGTGTATTTCGTGTATTGTTATCAACACCAATGCTAGTTGCTCATAATATTTATAAAACAACATATTAAAATAATATAATGTTCCTTCTCCTAAATGACTAGTTTGTTGTGATAAAATAGTAGTGTTAGTTAAGGGAAATAACTTGACAACAAATTCAATGAATACATAAATACACACTAAAACTAGGAGTTTTAAATCTACATGAACCATAAATGTATTGTTTGTTATTTTGAAGCAACATTTTATTAAATTATTTTCTAAATTTCTCAAATTAAATATTGCAATTGCAAATGCAAACAGGAAATGACATTTATAATGTTTTACTAATATTTTATCTGTACATATGATTCATTTTAGAACTGGTTAAACCTGGTTCACTATTTCTAATAAGATTGGAGCTCATAAATGTGTTGCCATAGGTGAATTACTAGAACTTTAAAGGTAAAAGTATATATTTACATTATCACAAAAAGTTGAAAACTGTATTGAAAAAAATAATTAAAATATTGTATCATTTAGAAAATGGAAAATAATAAAAGTACAAAAATAATGTTATATTTGTCTAGAATTTTCATAGTTTATTTGCTGTATACATTAGTATTGTATCAATAATTTTTGCTTAACTATACGTTTTTTATTCTAAATATATATTTTTTATAAGAGGAGCAAAAGGATATTGATTAATATTAACTTTTATCTTTCATATGTACTCATATGATTCATCACACATTTTTGATCAAGTAAAATTTTTGATTAATGAATCATTAGCAAATAAAAATTTTGAGCACTTCTTTATCAATCATGATTGGCCTTATTAGGTACACACTCTGGGTATAGGGATGGGGTTGCTTATTTTGTTTACATAATATTTAGGTTAGGTTAGGTTAGAAATACTTACATATGATTATATTATTTTTGTGTCTTTTTCTTCTTGATGCATGTGTGAAAGTATTCTAGCCTAGATCATTTATGATTACAAACAATGTTGTATCAACATATTCTATACATACACTAAATTCAATGGCTTGGATGTTATGAATCATGGTCCTTAAGATATGTCTTTTTTATTAACAGACAAAAATGTCAATGATATGGTAAAAATTAACGTATTTAATCCACTTTTAAAAGAATGTATTATCAAGAATAAAATTGTTTAAATGTTAACATCAAGAACATAGTAATTATACAATACCTGGATGTTTGTGTCAGTAGTGATTATTTTATAATGATGAATGCTGATGATTATTCAAATTATACTTTTATAGTTATAAAAAATGTTCTTACTAAATTATCTATTCACATAGTAACATGAACGAGAAGGTTAAGCCAATGGGGGAATCTCTTTGCTCCTTTTTGATAATATAGTTTTACATATCCATTCATAATATTATATATGTGAAAATGTGATTGTTTGTGTGCTTGTCCTCCTTTCACGTCAAAATAGAGTGAAAGATTGGTGTGATTTTTTTATGGAGAGAATTAGAGCTGAAGTTGGGCTAGGCTGGAGAGTGACATAGGTTACTTTTTACCACAGGAGATTATCTCATTCCCATGGGAAAACACATTATAATACAACCCACAACAACTCATCATACCTATGTATATATATATAAAATATAGTCTATCTATTCTATTCTAACCACTAAAACATAACTAGGGATGAACCCGAGCGAAGCGAGGGTGAGTTGCTAGTTTATTATATATAAAACAAAAAATCAAAATTTAAAACCATTTAGCTCTTATTAACGAATTTTAATTAAACAGTCAATGTTTGCTCTTCACTCCATAAAAGATAATCATAATTCTAACTGTATTATAAATTACATTTTTCTCACAGCTCCATTTCAGTGGTAGGTGTACGTGTTTTTGTTGATTATTTGTGTGTCGCCTAGCAAAGGATAGAACCAATTTTGTGCATATTATATTTTACACTAGCATTGTCCACGGCTCCACTCGCGTTCAGATGACCAAAAACCAAATTCGTAGGTTTTACATAACTCTTACAATGCAGTTTTTGTATTTTTTCTCAGAAATGAGACCTTTTTCCGTCGTAAAAAGTATCCTATATGTTGACCCGGATAACCAGCTATCACCATACCAAATTTCATTAAAATCCTTCAAGTGGTATTTCTGTGATGTGGTAACAGACAGACAGACAAAAATTCTAAAAATTATAGATTCACCCTCTGTATCGGTAATGATGTTTATTTCAAGAAGGTTTTCCAAAAAATATTTAATGTACAGATTCGGCTTAGTTACAATTTTATTATATGTATAGATTAATTATATGGGCTGTATTGTCAAAGTAGTTCTGTATAATGTCACCATGGACAATGTCAGTAATTTCAATGTACATATTTATGCATAATGTTTACTCTAAATTCTAAAAACAAACATAATCTACTTAGTCTTATTTCTTCATATTGGAATAAGTTACTTTGTTGCACATACTATATTATAATTTTTTAAATTATCTTTATTAGCTTAAGTTCACTGTAACAAAGTTTGCAATTAAACCTAGACAGTTTTCTTGTACATTGTACACGTTTTTCTTATTACTTAATGAAACATGTTTTTTATTTTGTACCCACTGTTTGTGGTTTCCCATTTACTGCACTAAGTAAAATGTAATTTCGTAGTGTAGGTACTATTTTTTTTATGGCTCGGTCTTTTTTGGTTCCCAATTGGGACTAGGAGTAATTGAACAAAAGAATTGAATTGAATTAAATAACTTTTAATAATATACTAATTATGATATATTAAAAGGCTTATTATATGCGACCTAATGAAACGCGTATCGCGAAATATAATGAATAATCTATACTACTATTATAAAGAGGTAAAGTTTGTGAGATTGGGAGTTTGTGACGTTTAGGGGGGTAATCTCTGGATCTGCTGAACCAATTTCGATGAAATTTGGTAAGAAGATAGTTTGAGATCCTGGGAAGGACATAAAATACTTTTAATCCCACAAGTCATCCCTTAAGGGGGTGAAAATGGGGGTGAAATTTCTTATGGGGAATCAAGCTATTATAAAGGGGTAGAGTTTGTTTATTTATTTATTTGAACGCTAATCTCAGGAACTGCTAATCCAATTAGATTTTTTTTGCATTACATAGCCAATTTATTGAAGAAAGCTATAGGCTATATATCATCATGTTACTACCCAAGGGCGCGGAGCAGTAATCATAAATGTCAACAAATGGGGCAGACTTCCATAGATTATTGTAAAACTATATATATTTTATATATACATAGGGACGAACCCGAGCGGAGCATGGGTGAGTCGTTAGTATTTAATAAAAGAATATTGTATACTGGCGACTTCCCCTCTCTTAGCTATGCGCTTTATGTTGTACAAATAATACAATCCGTCCAGCCCTCTCAGCGTGAAGAAGTAACAAAGGTATACAGACATACAAATTTTCACATTAATAATAGTAGTCCGAAGTCCGATAATACTTCTTAGATTTACGCGAATATTTGACATTTTGAATAAAACTAGTTTTTCGAATTTTTTCGCGGATCTATTTTGATTTTTAGTTCCTGACGTTTCGAATGCTTTACAGCAATCGTGGTCACGGTAGAGACTGTCTGTGAGGAAGTCTGATGATAAAGATTATACTAACATTTTAGAATTACAAATCAGAATGCGTTTAGTATATATTTCTGTGATGAGATATTTTCCCGCAGTAAAAAGTATCCTATAGGTATGTTGAACCGAATAACCAGCTATCATCATACCAAATTTCATCAAAATGTGTCCAGTAGTTTTCTCGTAATACGGTAACAGACAGACAGACATAAATTTTAAAAACTCTAGATTCGGCCTCTGTATCATAATAATGATTATTTCAGTAAGGTTTTCCAAAAAATATTGAATGTACAGATTCGACTCAGTTAGAATTTTATTATATGTATAGAATTTGGGCCCCCGTACATTTAGAGGTTCGTCGGGAAGTATTGGTTTCGCATTATGTCACGGACAAAAATGATATCAAGTTTGACATTCAGCATTTCATATTTGTATTCAGTATTTATTTTTCCTCATGGGTCGTTAGTACGATAGAGCTGTTTAATAAATACCTACTAGACAGTGTAGTTGTGTAGTAAGTGTAAATAATACCATCTTAAAACCCTTTCATTATATAGGTTAAACTTAGATTATAATTGCCATAAAAAAACCTTGTAAATTTTGTGTAATGTCTTAGTTTGCCGCTATTTTGTATTTCTTTGTATAAAAAATTTACTTCGTATTTGTTAAAAGTTGTTTAAATATTTGTATAAGCCAAATTTCATATCGGTCATGATTTTAGTTTATGTAAATTGTACAAATAGTGAATGTACATACGCACCTATTAATAATAAACATTACCTAGTTAGTCTAGACTCTAGTGGCTTATTTAAATGCATGGAAGTAGTTATGTTGGCTCTACTAACTCCTAAATGGGAAATTAAGTCCTGAGTTAATCCAAATTTTGTTTCAAGTGATTCCTGGTTAGGTGTGTTAGCATGGTGTTCTTCAGAGCACGTAAAGCCAGCAGTTCAACACCTGATCTCCATTTGCTCACGTCCAATCTTTTAGCTCTTATAATTATATTTTGGCGATTGTGGGATAGTGCGAGTAATAATAATGACATCTGCAATGAATATCGTACCTCATTTTTTCCAACTTAAAGGAAAAGCACGTTAATTTTATTGAAGAACATTAATACCAAGTTTCAAGTAATCTAAATAATAAGTCTGATCATAAATATATTTTTGGATTGTATTATAACGTGTTTTCCCGTGGGTATTAGATAAAAATCCCGCGGTAAAAAGTGGCCTATGTCACTCTCCAGCTCTCCAACTATCTCCACACAAAAAATCACGCCAATCCTTCACTCCGTTTCGACGTGAAAGAAGGACAAACAAACAAATAAACACACTTTCACATTTATAATATTAATTATTGATTTAGCCTTAATGACCTATCGCCTTTTACGTCTGAGCTGAGGGAAAATATACGTTTGCATATAATTAAAAGAGTATTTTCATAAAATGGCATTCAAAAGTAACAGAAACGGCGACAAATCTTACTGAGACTAGCCAACTGAGCGGGATATAATGCAGCGCGTACGTGCAGATACAAGTGCTAGTGCATTTTATATTCCTTTGAATTCTCATGTTTCGTTGGGACGGCAATCCGACACCACCGAGGGGAGATAAGGCGCGATACCTACAGCTTAGCGTGTTTCGAGACACGAGTGTAAACACCACCAATTTCGTAATTCCGGACTTCTATGAGTTTTTGTAAAAGAATAACTTAGAATGACTCGGTATTTGAACTGGAGTACTCCATCTGTAGCCGTACATGTTCGTCACTAGACTATCGAAGGCAAACTCAATGAAATGTATAGTAATGGACCAGGGTAGAAGCCTTTAAAAATAATAAAAAATGAAAAAATAATAGTAGGATGAAACCCATTAGGAAAGGAGGGGAATGTTATAAAAATGAAAGGAAAAATAATTTACGGGCGATCTGAGGTCGGGAAGGGGATGGGGGTGAGTTTTTAAGGGTAAAAAACGGTTTTTCTCGATTTCCGGCAAAACTAAAAGTCCTATGGAAAGAAGTCAAATTGCAAAGTTGTAGGTTATAAAAAGATCTAAAACTTTTGTATTTATACTTTTTTCACATAACCTCAAAATTTATGTGAAAAATTCAAAAAACCAAGTTTTTGGTTTTTTGTCTTTTTCGAAAAAAAAATTTTTTTTTCACGATATTTGGTGAAAACTTACTTTTTTATGTCCCAAATACGCTGTAATTTATTTGATTAAAAATATTTATTTTTTCACCTTATTTTGAATTAACATCGAAAAAGCACCCTAATTTTCAATCGAAAATTCACCCGTCAAAATATCAGCTTTTTTTAAAAAGTTGGTATGTTTTCTGTTCGTTGAAATCTCTACTTTCCGATGGTGAAAAAAAATATATGTTACTATAGTAAATCTTCTCAGAAAATGCAAAAAATCGAAACAAACTCTTCCCATATAACATAAAAAAGGTACACTAAATGAATCTCCGTTTTAAAAACTGAACTACTTTTTAAAACGGATACACAGAGTACGTTGAATTTCAAAAACACAATATTTTTACTTTGGTTAAAATTTTAATTTGAATCAATTTAGATTAATTATATATGTATCTAGGGGTGAACAGAAAAATGATGATTTTTTGATTATTAAAAAAAAATAACATGATGTACTCAAAATTGCCAAAAAGTGAGTTACGTTATTTTACTGATGTCCATAATATCTTTAACATATTTAGTTACTCAGTTAGTCGCTGTGACAAAAACTATTTAGGAGCATACATCAATCAAAATTGATTGATCTGAAAATATTACTTAATGTTGTTTTGATATTTCTTTTAGCTTACGAATGTTTTTTTTTATTATTTCAGACTGATGAAAATAGCTTCCTCCTTCGGTTGAAGATAGTGGGGGCTTATTCATTAGCTAAGAAGGACATCTTTGGTGCTAGGTGAGTTATATATTACTAGCGACTCACGTTTTAACGTTTAGTATAGACTAGCATTGCCCACGGCTCCGCCCGCATTCAGATGACCAAAAACCAAAATCTTAGGTTTTACATATTAGTATACTCTTACAATGCAGTTTTTGTGTTTTTGTATTTTTTCTCAGAAATGAGATATTTTCCCGCGGTAAAAAATAGCCTATATGTTAACCCGGATAACCAGCTATCATCATACCAAATTTCATCAAAATCTGTCCAGTGGTTTTCTCGTGATGCGGTAACAGACAGACAGACAGACAGAAAGACAGACAGACAGACAAAAATTCTAAAAACTATAGATTCGGACTCTGTATCGATAATAATGTCTATTTCAATTAGATTTCCCAAAAAATATTTAATGTACAGATTTGACTTAGAATTTTATTATATGTATAGATAATACCTATGTATAGATTGGATCGTCACCGAACTTATATATTTAAGCAAATTTTCAATTCAAACGGATACCAACAAGGAACTATGAAACCAGCAAGAAATATTAAATAATAGATAAGGGTACCTAGGTACGGAAGAAAACCGATAAAAAAACTTTAAAATATTTCAGAAATATGTTTTCTTAGTTGTTTAGTTTGTAATAGATGCTTAATAAAGATTAAGAGTTATTTTTTGGTGCAGTGATAGCGCTTTAATTAGCTTTAACTGCACCAAGGTCGCGTTTACGATTCTCGCTTCACGCTTGAAGTGAATATTTGTTACGTATAGCTGTAAAAAATACTAATTTTTAGTTTAAAAGCATTGAAATTCCTTTTCTTTATATCCTGTAATATTTATAAACAATTATTTCCGTGACTTTTCAATGTTAAAGTATAAGTTTTTTTTGTTGTTAAATCGTGTTTTTTTTTTCCGAAAAGTTAAGTTTTTTCAGACAATACACCTATATAGATAAACTTAAAAAGCAAAACCTTATCTAAACACAGTATTTGATCCAAATTGTTCCAGCCGCTTGCGAGGTACAGGAAATAAATATATAGGTACTAGTAATCGCCCCGTCGTTGAAATTTAACCTTATTTCATGTTCATATTTCATAATTCATTGATTTTTTTTGTGAAGTAACAACGGATTTTTCACTTCACTTGTGTAAAATACATTGCTTCTTGCCAAATTTCATGATTCTAATTTCTAAGTGATCGAGCAGTAGATACCTTATAGGTTTTGATTCCCTTGCGAGTGTTGCTTTTGATTGCGTTTGTATGTATATACTTTTGTTGTGTATTTGATATAAATTTTAGCTTGATACCTCCACGCGTTTTTAAGAAAAATTGTCTTGACAGACATATATATCATACTGATTATAGCATACTGACAGACAGACGGACAACGAAATGCTCCTTTCTTCAAACAAAAAAAAAACAAATTTTGTTCTTTTAAACCAACAAAAAAAGCAAATGTTGAGTTTTTTGTCGACTGGTTTCAGGAGAATTGCCTCCAAGTCAGCAGTAGATTCCTCTCGAACTGACTACACTGACTTTAGTAATCATGTAAGAATTCAATATTTAAAAATATATATTTGACAAAGTATATCCAAAGTTTGTGTTTTCTTGTTTAATTCCAGCGACCCATATGTTCGCGTCGAGCTACAGAAAGTGGACGGTGACGTCACAGTTGAAACGTTTCTTACAAAAACAAAGAAAAAGGTATTGTAATTATTATTTTCCTTTTTCAATATTTCAATACATTTAGTACAAATTATTTGAGGTTAAATATACCTTGAATTATAAAAGAACCTAGCAAGCTTTCGAAAGACATGTGAAATCCGCCAACCTGCACTTATCCAGCGTGGTGGACTATGGCCTGATCCCCCTCGTGCTGATGGGAGGTCCGTGCCCAGCTGTGGCACGTTAAAAAGTGCTGAATACAATACGTACAAAAATATATTTTTATAATTCAAGCATTTTTATTTCAGACATTAAATCCAGTATGGAATCAGGAGTTTGTATTCAGAGTAAGTAAAATTCTTTATTCATTTAGAATTTGTTGTTAAATGGTTATATTAAGATAATAATTAACTAAAAAAATATTAAAAAATATAAATACTGGCGACTGCTTTGTTCGCGTACTAACAAAAGTGAACTCTTCCCTAAGATATGTTTAATAATATACTAATACATAAGCCATTTGTTCGATGTAATAGAGTGTCAAGTTTTTTTGTATCAAAATTCTGAAATACCTAGATTGAATAGTGTAATATATATCCTTTAATGATCTGCAGATTAATTGTTTGAATTTTTTTTTAAATCATCTCATTCTAATATTTTTTACTTTATAAAGATACTTATTAAATACTTCTTTCTGTTAACTCATTGGAAGTATCTATCCATATAATAAAAATAAGAAGCTGTTCGGAAATTTGGGAAAAATGAAGTGTTTTTTTTAATACAATTTTTATATGACCTCAAAGATCATTTTAATCAGACATTAAAGTTAAAAATGAGAAAAGAAAACGTCTGTGTGGCTAGTTACTAAGAAATCCAACTTATTTCGATCTTCTAAATTTCGATATCATCAGGTAAAGCCTCAAGAGCAGAAGCTGCTCATCCAGGTGTTCGACGAGAACCGTTTAACCAGGGACGACTTCCTGGGCATGGTAGAAATACCCCTAAACAATACACCCTTCGAGAGTGCAGCAACCCCCCGACCTCCCCTCAACAAGTATCCCCTGCGCCCGCGCAGGTCTGTGTAAGTAGATACTGATGCATGAATTTTATTTATTTGGTTGTAGTTTTTTTTGTTTTTATAGATATAGAATAGATAATTTTAGGCCGGGCTTCGTTTGATTAGCGCAGGGTTATCACGAATGTTCGATAGGATAACAACTGTGAGAAATATCAACAACTAGTTGCTAAATTGGTAATTGGTAAATACTGGTCGGCTGACTTTTGTGATCATCTAAGATGACGGCACTTGAATAAATATTATACATTATGTTTAGTGAGCTGATTGATATTATAAGCCATCATAAACTTATTTAAAAAAATATTTTTGTACAAAACATCATGTTTTATGGTGTGCAGTGTAGTCTACTGAATTTAGTCACCAAAGTTAGTCGATTCCTCTACTGAGCATATTAGATGCATGTGAGTTTGGATTGACCAACATTTTAGGTTCGAGTTTGTGTAATTAAATAGAAATCTCCTTTTGTTGATGCTAGAAAGAATCTTAAAAATAGAATAAAAGCTAATGTCTAGATAATGTCGGCTTCCGAATCCCACCGTCATGTTATTTGCCTCATCGGTATGATCTGTTCAGTGCTAATATTTGTACCACTACTTAGCCAACCACAAAAATATCCATTACATAACAAATTTTGCAACAGGTTTAAAATTTACCCGTTAATTTGTTAATTGCCCTTCTTTCCCCTTGAAATTGTAAATTTTCAAAAATCCTTTCCGTGGCTCCCTGCATTACACTAAACTCCTATATTATACTAGATCTGTTTACTTGTTAGTATTTTATGAGGTTTCGTAATTAATCAGTCAGATAGTGAGTTTTTCACTTTTATATATACTTTTTTTACCTGAATAGAAGATTTGCTCGTTTGTATGTTTTGATGTTTTATGACAAAGAGAATCGCAAATCTAGCTGATTTAGTAATTATACGATATTAAGTATTTCGCATGAAAAAGTTATTTTTATCAGAATAAAGTGTAGTATTAAGGTATAATGTAGATTTCTAAAGAATGTTTAGATTGCGATAAGCAGTTCCGGAGTTCACTCCATAGAAAGTGCAAACTCCCTCTTCTTTGTAAAATGAGTAGGTATATATTGGTACTTTGCATCCTTCTCTGGCAAACGATTCTGTAATTACTTTAGGGATAGTAAATTATTATTTTATTATTGTCACGTCATTGGTGATTTTTTCCAATATACAATGCCAGGCAGTGGTACCCCAGTGGTAACGCGCTTGCTTGGGAAACCGAGTGAAGCGGGTTCAAATCTCACGTCTTTCTGATATTTTCATGTGCGAATCATTTCTAACATGGTTACCAATTGCCTTACGGTAAAGGTAAACATCGTGAAGAAACATGCATGTTTGAGAAAACCTAGCAAGTTTGAGAAAACCTAGCAAGTTTTCGAAACATATGTGAAGTCCGCCAACTCGCACTTAGCCAGCGTGGTGGACTATGGCCTGATTCCCCTCGTATTGAAGAGATATTTCATAGGATCACTCATTTGATGTACATGTATAGAGAAAAAATTTTCACTTTCTGACCGATAGGTTCAAAATAATATATAATGAATACTAAATAGATGTCACTAGATTTAGTCTTACTATCATAGTGAAACATGAACCTATTAGTGAGATTTTTTGGCGGATTTATTTTGATTTTTGGTTTCCGACGTGTTGAAGACTTTACGCTTTACAGCACACAACAGCAGTCACGGGAGAAAAAATCCGAAAAGATAGATTTATTTAAAATGTCTAATATATATACGAAAATCTAAGAAAGTATTCTTAGTGCGGTTTTACATTCGCACTTATAAAATTAAGTAAGGGTTTTAAAATATTAAAGTCGTTTTTTTTTAATATTTGGTACTAATAATGTAATGTTCTAGTACACCAATCAAGTATTGAACGCGTAAGTAATATTTGTAGTTTTTTTGTAATACTATTTTGATGTTTGATGTAGAAGCATGGTTTGGATGTTTTCTGTTGTGTTCTATATATAATTTATGAACCGATTGTTATAAAACAAAATATACTATATGTTAAGTGAAGCTTACCTCAATGCACTAGTGAAAACCGCACTCAACCGTTTTTTAGATTACCGCGCACAAACGTACAGACAGACAAAAATTCTAAAAATCATTGTTTTGGGTTATATTGCATTAATAAAAACCACCAAGAATAGTTTTTCTCAAATATCTTCCGTGTACAGAAAGCGATCAGTTACACTTTTATTATATGTATAGATTATGGTTTAACTAAAAAAAATGTGGCAATTTTATATTCTGTATTATGTAAGCATAGTTTCAAAGATAATAAAAAAATTATAATTCCCAAAATTATAAGACGTAACATTTCTTTCCTTAAAAAAAAGGTGAATTAAAAAAGCTTAATCGTCTTTATATGTAACTAGCGATATCTCGTAGATACGTTTTAACACTTAGTATGGAATAGATTTTTTTTTCATTTTTTTTCCGTGAATTTGTCGGATGTTTTATTAGTTATTCTGCTATTCGGGGCGGAGACAAATCTACCAAATCAAAGATTATCAAAACTAGCCCAGCCGTTCTCGAGTTATAAGTGTTGTAACAAACCCGACTTTGTTTTATATGTATAGATATATACCTAATATAGGTGCAGTATTAGTTTATTTATTATATAAAATAAGATAATTAATAAAATCATTAACGATAAGCTTATCATTACAAGTCATTAATATTTTATTGACAACATTTTCGTTGCTATATCAATTTTATCTTTTGAAAGGGTTTTAATTTCCTTCCACTCCCTTTTTTTTTTGATAAAAGTAAGAAAAAGATGAAGTCCCGTCATCTAAATCTGCCTACGTTATACTTGTACGGTCTATTTACTATATTTTTTCAAACTGATATCTGGTCACAACATACATAGATGTGACATAGTTTGATTAATGTCTGACGCAATCAATTATTTTAGTATAAAAAGATGTTTTCAAGACGAAACAATTGAAGATTTCAGATGTTCTGACCCTATTTTCATCATTTCATTCAACTTCCCTCTGGTTCCATCATCTAATTTTCTTCACCATATGCCTCCATGGGGTTCGTTAAAAAAATTATTAAATTAGATATTTTTCACTAGTAGCTTTTGTAGTTTCATTACGCTCCTTTCTGATAAGAAACAAAAGTATAGGTATATTTAATCCATATTTCATATTCAAAGTTAAAAGCGATGCGGTAGATAGAAGTAGACTAAAATCGAATTCAATATTTCATTACAAATAAAATAGCTTTTTTGTTAAACGTGTTTAAAATACATAATTATTTGCATGTTTTTTTGGATGTAATGAATTGTCTGTGGCTTACTTTTAATGTTATTATTTAATCTTTTATCTTTTAAGCATTATTTTGTTCAATCTTAAATTTTATTAAGATGTATATTGTATAGGTACTAGCGACTCACCCTCGCTCAGCTTGGGTTTGTCCCTAGGTACGTTTTAACGGTTAGTACAGATTTACCAGAGATAAGATATTTTCTCGTAGTTAAAAGTATCCTATATAATATATACTCGGATAACCAGTTATCCTCATATCAAAGTTCATCAAAATCTGTCCAGTGGTTTTCTCGTGATGCATTCCCAGACAGGCAGGCAGAAGATAGGCTAAAAACTATAGATTCGGCCTCTGTATCGATAATAATGGCTATTTCAATAAGATTTCCCAAAAAAATATTTAATGTCCAGATTCGACTCAGAATTTTATTATATGTAAAGAAGTCAACTAATACAAAAATATAAAAATTAATAATTAGTACTTTAAAACGACACCTAAATTAATGGTACTTAAACCGTTATTTGTTTTAAACCATTTCAAGACAATATGTGGAATATGCTTATAAAATCCTGTTAGTGGTTTTAGACAGCTAAAAATGTTTGTCTACGCGAACTTTCAAGTTATTTTACGTTTTGAATTCATCATACATTTAGATACCTTAAGCTTATGCTTGAAGTACATAAATTCCAACGTCCTATCAATACTATTTAATAGTTTATATTAAAATTACATGGTGTTTTAGCTAAAATTCATTTTGACATTATGCCTTAACTAGGTTATAAATATCCATTACTTAAAAATAATCATAACACTTAGTTCTGTCAACTGTCAAATATCCTCCATAAAGTAGATATTTAATTCATATCTGTCGATGATTTTTTTTTTATTATAGTTGTCAGTAATTTTATTCAGTAATTTATTCTCACTAGGTACCTCACTGTAGCGTATGTGTTAGTTACTCGAGTTCCTAAACTATCTGTGTATTAGATTTCATCAAAATATGTACAGCCGTTTTGGCTTTAACGAGTAACAAACGTACAAACACACATGCAAACGTTCTCATTTATAACAGTAGTGTGATTTTAAATAATATTTTGGTGTGTAGTGCTCGGTCACGTGTCCGGGGATATATCGAGGTGTATCACGCGTTAGTGGGCAGAGTGGGCGACCCCGGCACTGAGGAGGCCCCCAACCATCCCCCCGATGACTGGGAGCTGGTGGAACCGGCCCCACAAGTGGGCAATGTTCAACCGGTGAGTGCTATTTTTTTTATTTACTAACTTTCTATTATATTTATTTATTAGCTGACTCGAACGTTGTCCTGTCCTCAAGATTTTGTGATCATTTAGTCCATACAAAAATCCTATAGAAATAATATATCCTATGTAAACGTTTAGCGAATTTGTCAATTTTACGGAGAATATATTTTTTTCATTATAAATTGAATGGTTGATTTTTTTTAAGAAATATGTTTACCCGTTCTTAAGTATAAAAAGAATTATGCATTTTTTCTTTTTGGGTTGAATATGCGTATATTTTTTTTTTCATAAAAATTTTTTGATAGTGTAGAAATTTTAATTTTTTGTTCTATTTATATTTCTGAAAAGTAGTCTATATATTGACCATAGGCATATTTTGAATAATTCTCTCTATGCATACTTAATATGTATATATAAACTCTTATTTATTATCTTACATAGCATTTCGTATTATTGTTTTGGTGCATGCTTTTTTTAAGCAGACGACATCTAGTGAGGGCGAAGAATCAGTAAGAGAAGTTTATTAGTTTTTGTAGATCAGCTAGCCATATAATATATTGATTGAATTATATATCAAAATAATTTTGTATTCGGGTTCCATTCCCGTACGAGCCGTTGCGTGTATTGAACATGTGGAATTGAAAATTAAATTTTTTTTCTCTAGTTATGGAGTAGAGTAGTAGAAGTATTAGTAATTTTAAATAAAAAAAAACTATCTTTTTAGATTCTTTCGCGGATTTATTTTGATTTTTGGTTCCGAACGTTTCAAATGCTTTACAGCAATATAAAACTACATCAATTTCATGTTCATTATATTGGCTTTAAGGAAAATTACTATATGATTATAACTTTTCCTCATAATATAAATGGATATTAAACAATGCGAATTAAAGATTACTTGATGTGATGTCAAGATAATATTTTTTTTATCTCAGTTGCGCAGCGCTAGTGTGGACGAACAATCAGTAAGATTCGAAACAGTGTAATAGATTTGTTTGTTTTTAAACATTTTCGCAAGGCCATGAGAAAAAAATTGCATTGTTTTTTTTAATATTTTTTTGTTATACCCATTTAAAAAAAATTGTACGTAGACGTAAATAGTCACCTTTGTTTACTATTAAAGGTAGATTTTTATTCTTTAACGTAAAAATAAATAGTAGAAGATATAGTCCATTAGATAAAACATGTGTTGTTAGAAACGCTATTTTTTACATGTTGTATGTGAGACAGATACTTTGGAGAAAATGGCTGTTAAATCTATATACATAGGTATATAAAACAAAGTCGAGTTTGTTACAACAATTATAACTCGAGAACTGCTGAACCGATTTTTATGATCTTTGTTTTGTTGGATTTGTTTTCACCCCGAATAGCAGAATAAGTATTAAAACATCGATAAAATTGACGAAAAAAAAAGTAAAAAAAAAGTCAATTCCATATTAAGCGTGAAAACATACCTAGGGACGAAACTGAGCGAAGCGAGGGTGAGTCGCTAGCATTTTCATATATTTTAAAACTTATACATACGTATTTTGTTTTTCATTTAGCGCTAACTTGAGTTTCAAAGGTTTTTCTTTCGTTTTTAGCCTATTTTCTTTTGAACTAAATTTGTTAGAGACATTTAATAACTATTTTCCAAAAAATAAATGTGGGTTAGGTAATTTTTGTATTTATATATTTTCAAATTTTTTAAATTACATTTGAGGGTTTGGCCAAATCGTACGTAACTTTTCCCCCGCTATTCTGATAAGGATCGCATTTCATTCAGCCTAAGCCATATGGCAGCAATGGCATTGTAAGTACATAGAGTAGCTTAGGCTATTTCTGCATTTCCAAAAAGTAGAAATAATTAAAATATTAAAACAATTTTTTTAGCGGCATTTATTATTCATAAATAAAACTGCATGGTTTTTTGTAAATTGAACTTTAGCGTATTTAAGTCGAAAAAGAAAAAAACGTGGGTTAGGCTGTTCTTGCACTGACGGTCTGATGTCTGATTGTGGTTAGATAAGCTATAAACCTAAATAAGCATGTCAATGAAATTAGTTTTATTGATCATTGAATAAGAGTAAGTGGACTTGCTAAAGGATGGAATGCCTTAGAAAAAAATTGTCAATAGCGAGTCAAACTACTGTCAAGAAGGGTTCCGTATATGAAGGACATTAAAAGACTGTAGAGCTCAGATGGAAAGAGGTATAATTATTAAAAAATATATATTGTAATATATAATAGGACAATTTCAATTCAAATTTCGATTTATTCTTTAAACTTAATGTAGAAAACCTAAACTATTTTCTTGCAATAATAGATCTTTCATTGAACCACCGAGTTTCATTGAGAGCTGAGAAACTGAATACAGTATATTTTGCGTACAATAAGTTGGAAAAAAATGGCTATGATAGACAGACAAACAGACATGCTAACGATCATATTTAGATGTTACTTTTTCTTTAGATGTAGAGAACCCTAGAATGGCTTGATAATCAAAATAATAATTAGTTTTTTTTATTATTTTAGTAAGCACTTGGTTTATGTTTAATGTGGCTATTAAATTTATCAATATCAGTAGGTAAGAAAATGTAGCATTTAAATTTTTCCAGTATAATTAAATAATAATATGTAAAATGTTAATGTTTTGTTTTATTTTTTTAGTCTGCAATGACAAGTATGGATGAGGAATCAGTAAGATTTTTTTAATGTGTGCGTTGTTGTTCTGTCTCTGTGTTATTTTGATAAAATATGTGAAAATCATTAATTTTATATAAATTTTTATTATTTTTATAGCTATATTGCTTAACCAATAGCTAGTTGATATGCACTTTTAGTTTAAGACTTCTAAAAGCAAAAAGGAGAAAATAAAGCCTTTTTTTTTGATCGTGTTTAGTGAATATTAGTATATTGTTTAGTTTATTATTTTTGTAGTTGATATATTATTTTTATTTAGTGCATGCTAGTTTCAAGTAGAAAAGTAAAGCACAGTTTTGAATGGCACTAGGTGTCGACGGTTCCGTCGCTCGTCGGCGAGGACTGGCTCTTGGTGGATGAAATGGATTGCAGAGTAGGTTCTTTTATTTTTCACTTGCTTGCTTTTGTAGTTTACTTATTTTAATATATATTGGCAAAATAAAATTAAGGCATAAGTGTAAAATGAAATTTATGGCTTATATGAAACAAATGGTTTTACAAAACATGATTTAAAGTCTACGCCCGATAAAATAACAGGCAGCCTTTTATATTTAATGTTATATCAATATTGTATTAAAATAATTCTGAAAATGAAATGTATGGAAAGCAGCTTTGAAAAATAAGAACTAAACTTTAATCTATGATCCAAATGTTTAGAATCAATGTATACGACGTTTATCAATTCAATCACAGATAACAGGTTTAATGGCTGATTTTTTTAATCCTTAGATAAAAGTCACGTAAGGGGCTATTCATAATTTACGTAAGGACAATTTTGGCCATTTTTGAGGATTGCCGGGCACTACTGAGCCTCTCCACCACGACAAGCTGAACGCACGTTAGAGGTTTTACAACCCCCCCCCCCCCCCCCCCCAACTAGATTTCGAGAACTTCCCCTCTCCCCAACTAGATTTTGATAACTCCCTGTCCCCCTCAGGACCCTTACGTTTTTAATGAATGGCCCCTAAGTTTGAAATTTAACTTATTAAGTTACCATATAGTCGATCAGACTAATTCTTATTATCTATTGTAAGAAGTTAATATTTCTTTGGGAATGGATCCACTTTTTTCAAAGAAATTAACGTATGCTATTTTTTTAAAATATTAAAGGAATATACTAGATTCTTAGATATTCTAGATTATTATTGTTCCTTTTTCAGTCTAAATGTAGGCGTTGTTACAGACTATTGGTGGTGATCCGTTGCCGGCGGGGTGGGAAGAGCGGCAAGATGCTAATGGGAGGACGTATTACGTGAACCACATAGAAAGGTCCACGCAATGGGAGAGACCGACTTTCACGTAAGTTTAAGTTTTAATAGTTATTTTATAATTAAAAAAGTACTATCAAATATTGCAAATTGTTGGACTATCAAAGTTTAAACTCCTCTCATAAGAATTCATGCAGTAACTAGAACAGCAGCCCAACTTAGCATTTTTCTGATTGTTTTAATACAATTGTATTATTTATTACTAGCGATTCACTCGCTTCGCTCGAGTTCGTCCCTAGTAGACCCTTCCCTTTGCAATAATGTATGGATGTCTGCCCGTTTTGTTGTCATTTATGATTACTGCTCCGCTCCCTTTGGTAGTAGCATGATGATATATAGCCTATAATGGCCTTCCTCAATAACCGGGCTATCTAATGCAAAAATAATTTTCAAATCGGATTAGTAGTTCCTGAGGTTAGCGCGTTCAAATAAACAAATTCGGTCCCTCTATAATAGTAGTATAGATGTGTAAAGATAAACTTCCTGGAATATTTTTCTTAATAATCGTCAAAATTGCATCATTTGACGTCTAATTAAAAGAATGCAAATCATGTTGAAGGCGAAACAAATAGCGACTATATCTTAACTTAATAGTGTATGTTACTTCTTCATATTTTAACAGCTCAATGAATTTGAGTGTGATTCGGAACAGAGACACTTATTTTTCACCTCTAGGGGTGGTATTTTTTATTTCAAATTTAAATGAGACCAAACTAAGTGTAAGTATATATAACGGAATACATGTAAGGTAAGTACATATAAACTTCAAACAAAACAAAAATTGTCCAAATCGGTTTATAAATGACGGAGTTCTGAGGTAACAAACATAAAAAAAATACAGCCGAATTGAGAACTTCCTCATTTTTGAAGTCGGTTGAAAATACGATTGAATCTTAAAACTCCTTGCAAATCAAAATAACTTAATCATATAACATTTTCTCCCAACAGTCGTAATATGAGTATAGAGTCTCAAGCGGAACGTATGGAAACGGCGGCGACGGAGTTCCAACGACGTTTCCATATCTCCGCCGACGACGAACACGCGAGTCCTTCCACACAGCACCAGGTATGTGATTGGAAAAAAAATTGTATAGGGCTATTATCATAGTGATTTTGATTTATAATAGTGACGGTTTTATAGTGACTGTTATTATAATAATTTCAGGTTTTTTTTTTCGTATATGATATACTAGGTTCTTTCTTGTTAGGTGATTTAATTTTTTTATTTTTTTTTTAATATATTGAATTAATAGTAAAATTTTTATGTATAAAGTATTCCGTATCGTGCTTTCTGCTAAGTAATCAAAAAAAATAACGATATAGATAATGTTGTTAGATTAATTAATTAAATTTAATAATTAATTAAACATTATTTGAAAATTTTGAATAGCGGCTCAATATGAATAAGGTCATAGGTTCAATCTTGTAGACTACATTTAAACTCTAGCCTAACACGAACTCATAATTTAAAAGGGACATACGTTATTATAATAAAATATATATTAATTGGGTATTGTATAAACTAAGTCGAGGAGATAAGCTTGTATGGTGCTTTCAAATAAACGTTGCGTAACAGATGCATGATAAATGTATACATATAAATATCATTTGATGTATTTGGAAAAGCTTTGAGAAAACTTTCTGAAAGCTTTACAAGCGTCATAGACTTTTGTTTTGCATGAATAGGCGTATGCATGTCATATTTTGTACTTGCGTTATTTGCGTCGTATCATCTGTACGCTTAGATTTGTTTGCATTAAAATTAGAACTTTCAGGGCGTTATCAGATTTTTTTTTAAATTGATAATGTAGCTTTTGAGAGAGATACTTCTTTTCTCATTAAGAAATAACGCTGGTATGCGCGAGGTACATATGTATGTATGTATGTGTAGCAAAATCTTAACAGTCCTTTTGTTGCTTATTATTTTTACGTAAATGCATGAACTACTTGAAGTTAGAGGTTTTTTTGTTTTAAATTCACAGATAAAGCAAAACAAAAACATCAAAAAGTAGGTCTTGTTATTTCAATAGTATCAAAAGAGGATAAGTGAATATTTTTTTGTATTTATAATTTAAACAGGCTTAAATAATATCGTGGTGTGTAATTTGAAAAGCCATTTAACTAAGTCACTGAGACAGTTTTATTTTACGGATTTGTTTGAGTTTTTCTGATGCCGTCTGATGTTTTTTCCATATTTATATAGGTAAATTTTATTAATAAATATTCAGTAATGGGAGAAGAATTTAGAATGAATCTTATAAATAAATAGAAATGGCTAAATGTATTGCTAAGTATAAAATTCGAGAACGGCTGGATCAATTCGGCTAATTCTTTTTTTTTTCAAATATACGTCCACGTAAAGTCCAAGGAAGGTTCTTATGAAGAGAAAATTTGGAAAAAAATCACGGAAAAACGTAAAAACACTATTTTTCTAATCGGGTCTGCTATACACTTGATTTGGCAGAACAAGGTCTGTCAGGTCCACTAGTTAAAAATAAAGATTTAACATAGAGCTAGATTAAAAATTACATAACTGGTATTGGTAGCACTGGTAAAAATCTTATAATTTTATTCACTTAATATTCTAAGACATATGTTATATTAAGTTGATTTATATAAAATTAATATGTATATCGTACACCTACTCGTCACGATAAATTCTAGAAGACTGGATTTCTAAATGAAAATTGTTCTTTCATAGTTAAAAAGTCTTATATCATGTCGTATTAACATTTTTATTTTATTCTTTATTAGAAAAAAAATGCAGCATGGGCTTTCGCAGGACATGGGGGAGACTAACTAAAATTAATTTCACAAATAAGTGTATCTCCACTATAAAATCTTATAGACGTCGCTAATAGATGTAAATTATATGAAAATATTATTTTATTCGATTTGAATAATCGATTATTAATCGATATAGTGAAGATGCATTTCATATTAAGTTCATTATCACGTCATTTAAAAAAATAGTGCTACATACATTTCTAGTTCACGAAAGGTCTTTTTTACAAGATGTCCCTTGAAAGGTAAATAATTATTCTATTTACCTCATGTGTCTATTTCACACTAATATGGATGATGGATACCGAAATATTTTTTTTTATTTATTATCTATTAATATATTAATATATAATGTTTTTCAATAATAATTCGTTATTCATTTGCCCATTCGTTGCAATAACCGGGTGTACTCAGATTACATCGTGTTGTCCTCACTGGTCATAGACAATTCGGCACATTTTTTTATAGGGAAATAAGGTTTTTTTATGAATGTTGTTATTTATACCTATTGTCATATAGCCAATATAATTGTACTTTGGTTACGGTATTTGATTCTTAGGTACTTTATAGCTAATAGATTTAGATTGTTATATATCGAGTAATCTAAAGAATAAAAATAAGTTTTTATGGATATATAAATAAGCTTCAATTTCGATAGATTTTTTAATTGACCCTTAAATCCAAAGTAATTTCGCATACAGAAATTGCTTTTAATTTAACTTAGCTAGTGTCAATTCACAATATCTAACAGGAGGATGCGAGTGAAAGGCGAGCTGAAAATTCAACTGAAAACACGCCTTACTCCACGCCAATCCTCTCACCGGAGCTCAGGGAGCAAGCTCATACAGAAACAACAAACATAACAAATACAAGCAACGACTGTGATACTAATGTAAGAGATAATCAAAATGAAACAGACGAAGTCGTTTGCGGCAACGAAACCGCCGCCGACGCGACAGAAGTAGACAATAATGAAATTATAACTGCTGAAAATGCTCAAGATACTAATAACCAATCTAGTCAAGAGACTGTTGAATCTGATGTTGCAGACAATGAGTTGCAATCAGGCATGGATGCTATAGCCATCAACGACAATAATGACACTGAGTCTTCTAATGGTATCATAGACGACGATACGAGGACGGAAATAGAGGAAATTACGTTCGGCAGAGTACGGACGTTGACGGAAGAGACCGGTGATGGATCTGGTGAATCGTTGACGTTTGATGAGAATCATTTTAGTACCCCAACTGGAGGTGTCACTCCCGAAAGAAGGGCATCGACTTCGCGAAGACGAAGGACCACAACAAGCTCTATGGAGGATTCGGAGGTAAGCAGCGAGCGGGATTGAGGGCGTGACGTGTATGTGTAAAAATGTTGTGCTCGTTCTATCTTCACAATTTCTTTTGTTTTCTTTTTAAATTAATAAATGAGGTTAGGACTAATGCACTGCGTGTCATAGCCCATAAACTCGCTTGTAAAGATTGTGCTTTGGGCGATTGTCTATGAGTGGTGGACATATAGATTCATCGAACATTTTCGTTGTGAATATAATTGATATTGTCTAAGGAAAATGATCTGCCCAGTCTATATGTCCATGAGGACATGTGAAGGACAACAGATTGTGGCGTTGATACCCGTGCTACACGCTTTAGACTAACACTACACTAACACCTAATAAAGCTCAAGCGACACGATATTTTGAATGATGTCTTGTGCTTTATGCATTCCATTATAAGCTAGTTGTGTGATACAAACTGACAATTCCTGATGATTAATAGATATATATTTCTGCTCTTTTTCCTGGTTTTGAGGGCTAGGCGTACGTACCCTTAGTTAAAATAGAATGTGCTAATAGGTTTAGGGCAGTAGGGCACTATAGCAATGTATATCTGACACAGGTTTTTTATTGACAAAACTAAATATTAAAAAATATATACATGACTATTGTTAAATCTCTTTCATGCTATAATTTTTCTTGCTCTGCTTAGGTTTTTAAGTTTTTCCTTAGTACTCTTTGTTTCCATAAACAATATGTTTATGGTATGTTATGCTTATATTACTGTCGACTTAGCTCTTAAATTTCAACCCACAACTTAATTTTTTGTTCACGTCCAATTGTTTTGTTAAAAGTTTTTAGTTTTTGATAAAGTTTGCAATGTAAATGCTTTAAAAATGTTGCTTTTATGTAGTTAAATTAATAATATTGTTGGTCTGTGCTAAATTATAATTAATTTTTAAATATTTTTTTATCTACTGCGGCTTATTGAAATTGTAGATTTGAATTTTGTTTCGTCTTGCATGCAGTAGCATCTGTAGTTCGTTGTGTGATCATTGTTGTTTGAATACTTGTGTACAGCGTGAGTTTTTGTATGTTGTGGAGGGTAGAAGAAAAATAAAAAGACACTATAACAATTTTTAATATGCTAGCATCGTTTCGTCATATTTAGAATAACGTTTTTTTTTTAATTTACATAACATAACATTTGAAACGAAATTTTAGTTCCATATATCATAGTTTTAAATGCTAAGAGTTAGTATTATATATGCTAACTAGGCTATATAGTACATGGGAAGGATATTCATTGTAAATAGAATCTTATTCCGTTCACACAAGGTCGTTTTTGCATTGGATGACGTGTTTTAGGACGAAACAGACGGGTCCACTGAAAGTACGAGAAGCAGCAGTTCGAGCAGTACCCAGAGTCAAAATTTACCTAATAGTGATGGTTAGTACACACATAAGTCTATTTATCGAGTCGATAAAAATATTTTATATGCATTATGGGAATGTGTTATGTTATGAAATTAGCATATATGTCGCAGGTAAACTGTAAAAACCGTTAAATTATAATTTCACTAGTGAAATTAAAATAGGAATCTCTAGTAAAAGTAATTTTTATTTATTTATTTTTTAAATCCGATCAGTGAAACGACCAATCAAAACTGAGGCTTCTCACCACATCCAAGTATTGCTACTATTGAACTAGGGTAGTTATAATGTCACTGAATGAGTTTAGTGAGATTATAAGAGTGACCCGCGATTAGTGTGATTATGAGATCGTAAGAAAACGAGGCGATTGACAAAACTCCGGACAATTATAATTTATATTATAAATTATAATTTAACGGTTTTTACAATTTCCGTGCGGCATATAAATATGTTATGTTCTTTTTTAACTTTACGTCTTAGCTCTTAAGTCAAAAACGATGTTTCTTGAGACATAAATTCTCATAAATAAAAATTCTATGTATTTGGAAGCGCGTTTCGATTTCTTTTAGCTTTTTAAATTTTGAGCAATTTGTTTTGTGATAGGGAATTTCTATACTATAAGCCCTAAAACTTAGGACCTGATAAATAATAGAGTTTTTCGCTATAATTTACTTGTTTGGTATAGGAATATATAACTTGTAGGTTTACCTCCTGGCTGGAGTATGCAGCGTGCTCCCAACGGAAGGATATTCTTCATTGACCACAACCAAAAGACTACGACGTGGATCGATCCTAGGACAGGTATTTATATACATGCATATGTAGATATTGCTAGTTTATATGTGTAGAATTGTTCCTAAGTTTTACATCGTCCCCTAGTTTTCTTGCCAAAATCACATTGGTTTGGTAACAGATTATTACCTGTCACCGAATAATAACGGAAATTCAATTACCGGTTTAGAGGTCAAATTTTCGAAAATCCTTTCTTAGCGGATACTTCAACTCTTCTTCAGTATGACGAATGTACTTGGCAAATTTCAATTTTATAGCAAATATAATTTCTTGAGTTTTTGTGTTCAATCAGTGAGTGGTATTTCGCTTACTATCTAATAAATAGATTTTTAATGTAAATGCTTTGGGAATTTCATTAAAAAATGTTTTCTTAATACCAAATACTTTTTCAGGATGTGCCTCAAGTTTGCCCAGTGCGGCCGCTCCCAACGCCGGCGCCGAGGCCGATGAGCTGGGCCCGCTGCCCGAGGGCTGGGAGGAGAGAGTGCACACAGATGGACGGATCTTCTTTATTGATCATAGTGAGTTGGTTCCTGGTGTTATGGTTTGCATAATTGTTTTATTTTTTTGAGCGGAACCCTAAATCTTTTTCAAAAATAAAAGTAGCTTAAGTTACTCTTTATAGCAACAGCTATCTGCCAGTGAAAGTCGCGTCAAAATCAGTCCAGCCGTTTCTGAGATTAACCGGAACAAATAGACAGACAAAAATTTTAAAAATTTTGTTTCTCTTATATGTACCTTATGTATAACTTCATTTGCATTTAGTAAAAAGTTGTTACTTTGACATTACAAACAGACACTTCAATTTAATTTATCTGTATAGATACGTATGTCCCACTTCCAATTTATTCATCAAAAACCATCTGTATGTATATACTAACAAACAACGCACGTACAGACACACGCACGACGCAGTGGGAGGACCCGCGGCTGTCCAACCCGCAGATCGCGGGCCCCGCCGTGCCCTACTCGCGCGACTACAAGCGCAAGTACGAGTACCTCAAGAGTCAGCTGCGCAAACCGGTACGTGTTTATATCTCCTACAATTTTCTTATAGCTCTTAAACTAAAAATTAAAAAAAAAACCAACTAAATAACCTATTCATTGAGACCATTTTAATGAGCCTAAACACGATATTTCTGCAGTATTTTAGTAAAGAGTTCAGTATCTTGCAGATTTCAGGTGACGTTACAGCATCAGGCCAAGGTTACCATATTATTAATGCAATGTCTTAATGACAGTAGTATTTACATGATATTATCGAGTTGCGAATCTATTAGATCTGTGGAAGTTGTTCATATCCTTTTAAAGTCAAGAAAAGAACGCATAACCTGCAAAGGGCTGAATAGATTTTCCTTATTTATAGGTAAAAACATTCGATTAAATCACCTTGCAAACAAAAACGCTAAATTAAAATCGGTTCATCCGTTTGGACGCTACGATGCGACAGACAGACACACAGATACACGTGTTGGCCTTATAATTCCTCTTTGCGTTAGGTGTTGATGTCTTTAAAGCGTGTTCGACAAAGATTACTTTGCTAATATTACATAACGTATGTATATTATTTAATGGTCTTCACAATGCTTTGTAAAAATTGATAGCTATTTTCATAGACACAAACTATACTTTATTGTCAATAGTAATGTGCAGTAAGTCTTAAAGTTGGAGTTGTTGAATTTATAACGCTATGGCGTACCGTAAAGTTATGTTTTTTTTTTTTTAAATAAGCTAATAGCTGACCTGACAGGCGCGGTACTGTCCAAATTTCAATTAATTTGTTTCTGATATTTGAGTTTATACAAAAATAGTTTCAATGATTCCCAATTTTACTTATTCTACTGGCAATTGTTCTATTTTTTCCAAAAAAAGAAAATTATTCACACTATTACAAACATTTAAAAATTATAATCAAAATCGATCTAGTCGTTTTCTAGTGATGCGCTTACCAACGAACAACATTTAATTTTTATTCATACAAAATAAAATATAATAATGTACTATACTATACTTCGTCAACAGTGCAACGTGCCCAACAAGTTTGAGATCAAAGTGCGGAGGAACTCCATCCTCGAGGACTCGTACCGCATCATCAGCTCGGTGAGCCGCCTCGACCTGCTCAAGACCAAGCTGTGGGTGGAGTTCGAGTCTGAAGTGGGGCTGGGTGAGTTGATATTATTTGTTAGATAAATGTTTGAGAAGAAAAAGAGAATTTGTTCTGGACGTCGTTAGATCGACCCGTTTAAGAACAAGATGTAGATCTAGATTAGTTTTGAATTTAGTCTTCGTTATTATGATTTTATCATATAACTAGCAGAATCCGCGTCTTTGCCCGCGTTTAATTTACAAAAAAAGCTCTTTGGCTTTATGTTATACAACGGCTCACCCTGGCTTCAATTATGTATGGAAGTCTGCCCGAGTTTTGGACATTTATGATTACTGTTCCGCTCCCTTGGGTAGTAGCATGATGATATATAGCATATAGCCTTCTTAAAGAAACGGGCTTAGTCGTTAATAGTACATATTATAAATGAGAAGGTTTATCAGTGAGTGAGTGAGTAATTAAATGAGTGCTTGAATCAGTCTGTATCCCATACATTATAAAAAGTTAGTCAAAAGTGTCTTTTTGATTATTTTAAACAATAATGATTACCTATTATATTACTTTCTTAGATTTACGCGAATATTTGACGATTCTAATTAAAACTATCTTTTCGGATTATTTCGTTGATTTATTTTGATTTTTGGTCCCCGACGCGATGTTTTGATTGTTTTACAGCAATCATGGTCACGGGAGAGACCGAGGTTTTAAACGTCTGGAAAGCATTATATAACTATAATATATAACTATATAATGCCTTTGAGACGTCTAAAACCTTAGTATAATGATTATTGCTAAACAAATGTATGACCGACATCCTCTTCAACAGACTACGGTGGCCTTGCCCGCGAGTGGTTCTTCCTGCTGTCGAAGGAGATGTTCAACCCGTACTACGGACTGTTCGAGTACTCCGCCATGGACAACTACACGCTGCAGATAAACCCCAACAGCGGCGTCTGCAACGAGGAGCACCTCAACTACTTCAAGTTCATTGGCCGCGTCGCCGGCATGGCCGTGTATCATGGGAAATTGCTCGATGGTGAGATGATGGTTTTTATTTTTTACATATTTTAAATGTATGTTTTGAACGTTTTGTTGGTCTGGGGGTTGGTATTTATGTCTGTAAGTTGTGAGGTCTTAGGTTCGAGTCCCGGATCGGGTCGAAAAGTTACTGATATTTTCTTCCACAAAGTACTCAATAGCAGTCCATAGTTTTGAAATCGCTTTAAAACCCCATGCTGAAGCAAAGCAATTGAAGCTATAGTCCTTGCGCCTTATCTCTCACTGGTCGGATTGAGTTGTCATCCCACATGGCTTGTTCTGGGATTTGAACTGACTTGACTCACTGATCTACAGCTATACATACTATCCTTTAAAACTAACGCGGCAGTTCAGATGTTAATTGACAGTTATAGTTTGAATACATTTTTTTTTATTTCTCTTTCAGCGATTGTAGAATGACATTTTTGCTAAGTCCTCTAGATCATCACATATTATGTTACTTTTATTTGCACATACTACAAAAGCAAAGTCACAGGCACAAAGTATTGATATGCGCGAGATTATAATCTTAATTTTTAAAAAAACTAAAAAATAACAAAGTCTTTGATGTATAAAAACATAGATACACATTTCCTAGCAAATATCTTTTCAAAAACTGGCTTCGACATGTTACGTTAAGTCAAACCAAAGAATAAATTTCAAAAAATTAAATTTCTTATTCTGTAAACACAAATTCGAACTTACGCACACCATATAAAGTACTTTTTTGAACGAAACAACGTGCGTTTTAATTTTGTCATCAGAAAAGCAATGAACAAAAGGGATTTGAAAATAAAACACAATTTAATTTCAAATAGTGCCCTTCTTTGGACGACACTGTTGAGACGCTAATTGTGTATCTTGAGTTTTTGTATATCAGTGCTGAAAACAAAACAAACGATCATAACAAGGTACAAACAAAAGTCTGTGGTGTTCAAATATTCACTTAAAAAAAAAGAAAAATATTAGTATAGACGTAATCGCTTATATTACATTGTAGCATTCTTCATCCGTCCATTCTACAAGATGATGCTGGGCAAGCCCATCGAGCTGCAGGACATGGAGTCCGTGGACCTGGAGTATTACAATTCGCTCATGTGGATCAAGGTATTCACTTCTGTTTTATGAATACCTACCTATTTTTAGTACGACTTAAAGCAATCGCTACAGAATAAAGTTGGTTCAAAGTTACGGATCTTGTAAAATTTTCTTGTTAAATCTTGTAAATTTTTTTGTTAAATCTTGTAAAATTCATGGTAAAAGTAGATAAAAAATTCTAACAAGTGCGAGTTGGATTTGCGCACGAAGGGTTCTGTACCGTTATCTATAAAAACGGCAAAAAAACATGTCTGTTGTATGGGAATCCCCTAAAATAATTATTTTATTCTGTTTTTTAGTATTTGTTGTTATAGCGGTAACAGAAATATATCATCTGTGAAAATTTCAATTGTCTAACTATCACGGTTCGTGAGATTATAGTCTGGTGATAGACGGACAGACAGACAGCATAGTCTTTTTAATAGGGTCTCGTTTTACCCTTTGGGTATGGAACCCTAAAAAGCACTGTATTCTCGTGATTAGTTTTATGCTAACAATTTACTGTGTAGATATTGGATATTTTTTTTATTTTTTCAGGAAAACGATCCATCCGAGCTGTATCTGACGTTCTCCGTGGACGAGGAGCAGTTCGGGAAGACCATCCAGCGCGACCTGAAGCCGGGCGGCGCCAACATCGCCATCGACAACGAGAACAAAGATGAATATATTAAGTGAGCTATTTATATGTTATAGTTATATCGCTACCGATTTAGTATTTTGACTTACCGTGATACAAGTCGGGCTTGTTACCGATTGAATGAATGCATGTATTAATGAATGAATGAATGAAAACGTAATTTACCATAACCAGTACACACCGGTAACAGACAATAATACAAAATATAACGAACTAGTAAAATGCTCTGTTGTGCAGTGTTATAAATTAGTAGGTATAAAGGGAAAAAATACTATTACTATTATTAAAATACGAGCGACTCACTTCCTAAATCCTCCCCCCTCTAAATTAAGAAATTATTTATTAGTATTACCAATACAAACTTTTAACACTTATTTCACCTCTTTCAAATTTTATTTTTGCCCTTATCTAATGTCCCATGCCTCTCTATATCAAACTTCACCAGGTATAGACGTGAAAACGTAACAGACAGGCAGATTTACTTGCGAATTTTTAATATTAGTATAGATTATTACATTGAATACATCTTCTTTTAAAGTTGAGTAATAATTAATAATAATATCTTATTTCTGTCGTCACCCAGACTAGTGATACAATGGCGGTTCGTGAGCCGCGTGCAGGAGCAGATGTTCGCGTTCCTGGAGGGTCTGGGCGCGCTGGTGCCGCTGCCGCTGCTGAAGATCTTCGACGAGCACGAGCTGGAGCTGCTGCTGTGCGGCATCCAGCACGTGGACGTGCGCGACTGGCGCGCGAACACGCTCTACAAAGGCGACTATCACGCCAACCATCTCGTCGTGCAATGGTTTTGGCGGGTTTGTGTTATTTATTTATTAATTAAGTTTACAAAACCGACATGCAAATGAAATAAACAAGCTTAATTATAATTATTCTAAAGTATACAATCGGATAAATGATGTCTTCTAAGATGTCAACATCGCGTGTATGTGCTCGAACCCGCGACCGCTGGCACAGCAAGTAGGGTCAATTGAGCCAAACGTTTTGTCGATAATAATAATTATAATAACAAATCTATATATATAATAAAACTGTAAAGGTCGAATGTCTGTACATAGAATTTTTTTGCTGAAAACCGAGTAAGGGGGATGCAAGAAGAGAAATAGAACAAGTCCAGATTTTTTCAATTTTTTTGTTTCTCTGTCTGTTTGTACGGGCTAATCTCCGAAACTGTTGGACCGATTTAAATGAAATTTTGCATGGTGGTACCTTATATCCCTGGTCATCATTTCATTTTTCATGATACTTTTAATTTCGTAAAATTAAAAAATTCCCGTGGGGTAGTTAAAACTATAGTAACTTATACAGCTTAGTACACAAAAAGTACTGATTTTTACTGGTTTTTAATGAAACTTTACAATAATATAGTTCATACATCAGAATAATAAATAGACCACTTTTAATTCCGGAAAAATGTACGGTTACCGTGGGATAGATTTGTGTTTTGCCCCTAGTTTACAATATAGCAAGATTAGTTAGTGAATATAGTGATGTTGTCATCGCAGGTGGTGCTATCGTTCTCGAACGAGATGCGGTCGCGGCTGCTGCAGTTCGCGACGGGCACCTCGCGCGTGCCCATGAACGGGTTCAAGGAGCTGTACGGCTCCAACGGCCCGCAGCTGTTCACCATCGAGAAGTGGGGCTCCCCCGACAACTACCCCCGCGCACACACATGGTCAGTTGACAGATACAATATTCAATTGTAAAGGTTTCATTTGAATTTGTTATTTGAGAATAAAAATTATTCTATTCTTCACGGTTAACGGTGAAGGAAAATATCATGAGGAAACCTGCATGTCTGAGAGAATATGAAATTTTTGAACGGCCTCATAATGTGCCAGTTTAGCACAGAGGAGACACGACGATTAACAATTGATGATTTTGAAAGTAATAAAACCTGTCAAATTTTAAAATTGACATATAAACATGTTAACATACTCGTGCCAGCTACACATTTATCTAACGATACACATAAGACAACCTACCAAATTTTAGCTGTATAGTTCCAATAGTCCCTGAGGGAATAAATGTGACCGGCAGACAGACATAACAAAAATAATAAGAAGTCCGATTTTGTCTTTTGATTACGCAACCTTAAAATTAAAAACGAACTGTCATACATAATTTTGTTTCGTATTTAAGTTAATTAATTTTAAAACAAATTACTCTATTATAACTTCTAGCTATACATGGTTATATCTAGTTATATTACATACTAGCGACTCACCCTCGCTTCGCTCGGATTCGTCTCTAGCTTGCTTTCCAATACAAACTTTCATCTCCATTTTCACTCCTTTAATGGATGATTTCCGGGATAAAAAGTATTCTATGTCCTTCCCAGGGTCTCAAAATATCTTCTTACCAAATTTCATCTAAATCGGTTCAGTAGATCCAGAGATTACCCCCTACAACGTCACAAACTCACAATTTCACAAACTCGCAAACTTTACCTCTTTAATATTAGTAGAGACTAGCGACTTCCTAACCATACAGATTTAGGAACGCATAAAAGACAAACCTCCAAAGAAGAATTCTTTATTTTGGGCCACGAACTTTCACAAGTAAATACAGAATAATCCATCAGAGTTTCAACAAAATCGGATCAATGTCTTAGAAATGCATAGAGGACAAACACAGGGCGTACTTCCGAATAGCCGTATAACTCTGAATTTTGGTATACATATGGATTTCTCGCTGATAACGGAAATGACATACAAAATACCCGCAATTTTTTTTTCAATGTCAAATCTAAGAAGAAAAATTGCAACGTTTTTCGCGTTTATTGCAATAAATGTTGATTTTAGAGAAAAATGTTCTCTATAAAAGTTTTAGATCCTAAAAAGGTTGACATTTTTGGTTTTTGTGTAAAGCTACGGCTTTACACTTAGCGAATATTTGAAAAAAAAAATAGCCGAATTAGTCAAGTCATCCTCGAGTTTTGCGCGTAGCAACACATTTAGCGATTCATTTTTATTTACATATAAATTATTTTCCATTCCAACAGTTTCAACCGCATAGACTTACCGCCATACGAGAGCTACCAGCAACTGCGTGAGAAGCTCGTGAAGGCCATAGAAGGGTCACAGGGCTTCGCCGGCGTCGACTAAACTAAAACGTTCCGCTTACAACCGATAAGCCTTATATAGTCTTATATAATACATATAATATAATATCGACACCTGCTAAGAACAACATTGTAACTCAGTATTATTATATATTTCAACTTAAAATATAAGAAGAAATTCCATTTTAAAATCTCAATACTGAGCTACAACGTTGTTCGTTGCAAGTGGCGGTGATGCTACATTAAAGTACCCGATATGAGGCTGTTAGTGCAAAAGAGGCCTAACTCTAAAGTGTAGTATTAAAATTATATTATATACTTTATTTATTATAAAAGAAATAATTTAAATGTAAATGTGATTTTTCATTGTATTGCAAGGTTATTAATAATTTTACCGTTTTGTAAACAAGTTTGTGTTAGGCCGTTTTTGCGCTGGCTGATGTATCGTAATATATGAATATGTGATCGTTGATGTATTTAAGTGCGTTATTATATTAGACTCAGGGCAAAAGGGGCCTAACTGATAAAAACTATAAGCAAAAAAATACAATAAAGTTCTTTAAAGTTCTAAGTGTATTCTTGTTAAAATTTGACGATTATCGAAACCCTTTCATAAATTTGGGTTGGGTCATTTTTGCGCTGACGGCATAATTATGAATATATGATATAAAAATATATGGTTAATATGTCGAAGTCCCCATCATAAGTATAATTATAATCCTATGGAAATAAATTATAACCCCTTTTTCTTCATTATTTTCATTAATAATATCACGTTCACACACGGTCTTTAAGGCGTTTGAAATTGTTAAAAATCACCTGACACTTTAAAAAAACCTTTTTTTTAATCTATTGCATTCTTTAAATTTTATTATCTTTCCATAAATATTAATATATTTCTATTTAAAAATATTATTCGCTTTAATTTTTTCATATTTTTTTTTTAATATTTTCAACCAATTATGCCTTAACAAAGGTGATGAATAAATCAAAACAATAAAGGTGCCATTTTAGTATTCGACATTTCAACTCGCAACTATAGATATACGAGATATTACACTATTTAAGACATTTTTCAATCGTCAGATAAAAGTTATTCACAGGATAAATTATAATTAAAAAAAAAAACGTGTGCGTGTACTTATTTATGTGCGCAAGTAAGAAGTTATACTTCTTTGGCGTAACAGAACAAAAATAGCTAAATATTTCATCCCATTTCCATTCACAACTCTCTGTTTGTAAAATGAATGCAGTTAACTTCATCATATCGCTTTTTGGCTGTCGGTGTGCGCGCGCATCGTAAAAAGTTTACTCTCATAATTTTTTCCAAACGTGTTAAAAGAAGTATAACTTCAAAAATAATATTTATAAATAAAATAATTTAATGCTTTCACTTTTATTATCCAGCCAGGTTATTATTTTTTTGGTGGATAATTTTTTCTCTGATGTTTGAAAGTTGAACTCGCAAATATTCTTTTTAGGAGGAATATAAAGCAATAAATTTAAAGGAAGGTTCTTAGAATGTTTTAGGGACTCGAGATTGAGGATATGGTAGTGGTGGGAAAATGTACTAGGAATGTGGGTATTTGACTTATTTGTTAAGATTTAAGGTAATAAATTTACCTGGGTTTCGAATTGTTGGATAGATTGCAATAATATAACATTAGCTTTTATATAAAAAACTCGAACATTTGTAAATTAAACTGTTTTTTCGGATTTTTTCGCCATTTATTTTGTTTTTTCGTTGCCGACGTTTCGAATGCTTTACAGACTTACAGGAGACGGGTCTCTCCCATGATCGTGATTGTAAATCATTCGAAACGTCGAAAACCAAAAATCAAAATAAATCCGCGAAAAAATACGAAAAGTTAGTTTCATTTAAAATGTAATATTCGCGTAAATCTAAGACAATATTTACATATAACAAATAAATAGAATCGTGATTTTCTAAAATTACAATAATAAAAGTGTGAGTGAGACAAAATATTGCAACCATTAGCTGCCTCTATCTAGTGTGCCGATAACGGTGGGTATAAAAGGTGCAAATTCGCTTTGTCTCTTTTTGATGAGAACTCTTCTTTCTTTCAACACAGCTCACGTTTGTTTCAACTTATTTTAATTACACGTAAAATAATCATTTTGAATAATACTTCATTAAACTTTGAGTAAGAGTAAGCTTTCACAATATGTTTTTATAATATTGGATTAAATTAAATATTCTTTGGATTGTCAATTAAATAAGAAATATGGCAGTGAAATAGTGATAAGGCTGTTTATTGATTAACAGGCTGTGGCGTATTTTCGGATTTTTTTTTATGGAATAGATTTTGTGTAAGTTGATTGTAGGGTTAAAATGAAAATTTATATTTATTTAATTTTTCCAATCAGTACAGATTGCATCTACTTATTGAGAATTTAAATTTAAACTATTATATCAAAAAAAAAAATCTAAGGAACGCCATTTTTTATTATTTAAAAAAAATATTTTCCATAATTAAGACTAAATCTATGAGAATATATTGTTTTTCATATAAAAGTCAAATGCCCAATAGCTTCTAAACTGTCAATACATGAATGATATTGAAGTAGCCTTTACAAAGACTATAAATGTTATTTGTATCTACTATTCTTTTATAATCTATGGTTTCGTGGCTTGTGACGTCACTATATACTAAACACTTAGAAATTGTATTTAGAAAAATTGCCACTTTTTATCAATTTAGTTTTTAGCTCTTCCTTGTTTATGAATGAATAGTGGAGTCGAATTTCTACTACAAATATTTAATCAAATTTCTTTAAACGAAGCCATATTTGAAATTATATTTTTTCTAATTTTGATTTGGCACACAGAAGGCAGGACCTCTTTAGTAAATAATAGACAGAAGTATAAATTTGTATTATCTTTTTTCCAGATGATTAAAATAGGCTATTCTTCCTCTAATCTAGTCCATATAAAGAGTTTTTTTTTATAATTCTTTGGGCTTTGATATCGAGCTAATAACTTCGTTGAATCCATCCAATATGAGATAACTTTAAAAAACACTTTATTTATTTAAACGTCATTTTCTTAGTTAAAAATTATTGTATTGATGAAATGTGGCCATTTTCTCGTTTTTTTTTTATTAAATATATTTGATATTTTAGTCTTTACTTACTTATTCTGCTTTCGCTTCGACACAATGCAACGAGTATCGTCACCTTCATCTACTTTATAAGCCTTTGAACACCGATTCCTATAATATTTTTCGATAATTTTGAATGCGTCAAGTAATTTGGTGTGTTTATATAGTCTTTATTTACAGTTCGGTTGGATTGGGTTTTGTATAATTTTTAGTTTATTCCACTTTGGCGTTAAGGGCTGAAACGCCCTCTAAAACATTTTCGTCTTTTAATTAATATTATATAGTGATTATATATAAAAGCTTAATTTCCCAATAGAAATTCAATATATAAGAAAATCAGTTGACCGAACAAACAAACACACGTATTTTAATTTTCTTATAATATATCTACTACTTGTATATAGTCTAGGGTACGGTGTATAAAATTTGCTATGTATAGAGAAAAAATAGTTTTGCAATCCATGAAATGGAGTGAGTTTTGTAGAAAACTTTCGAGCAAATTATTGATGCGCCATTTATTCGATTGTTCCGACCTTATTTTGCATTATAAGTTATTATGAAAAAATGTTTACTTAAATCGTGTAGTTAGGTTATTCAATTTTTTAACGATTTAGTTTTAACTTAGTTATTATATAAAAATTATTTATCTTTAAACATTATTGTCTAATATTTAAGCTTCTATTTTCCATTATACCTATTTGTACCGATGGAGTGAATCGATTTTAAACAATTTATAAAAAAACATATCTTTATATAATTTTTTTATGTTAAAAAGCAATAACTATAAGCAAATAATTAAAAAAAAATTACAATTTTTATGCAAAATTATAGATTTGCTTGATTCAATTACAAATGTTTGCATTTTATTCTACATACTTTCTTTTAATTTTAATTACATGGTATACAAATTCAAACTTTTTTGTCACAAGAAAACTTATGTCATATTTCAAATATACTATGGCTAACTAACATGATATGTTAATGAAAAAAATGGACACGTCCAGTTTTTTTGCGATATCAAAACGTATATTTTCATGAAAAATACAAAAATCATCTACTCTTACACAAATATTATTTATATATGAGTCTTTGGCTTCTGGTCGATCCTTTTTAAGTCTCCAGCAGTAATGGGCTAACATTCCTTGACTTCATTTGAAAATTCTCTGCCATCTTTATCCATGGCTTCCACATAATTTATGATGAGGCCGAGTTTTATATGTAATGGTGGTAAAAGTATGTTTTTAGAGTTCACCATAGGTTCACTTTTAACATTCTTACATCCCGGAGTGAGTGTCAGACCTGGCCATGAATTTCTTATTCAAAAATTCAAAATTATTAATAAGCAAAATGGTCTAAATAACACTTTTCTATTCATTGTGTAAATCGACGCTCAGACACAAAAAGTTAAATCTCCACACACAAATCAAAAGCTATCCGTGTTATTTAAGCACTTTCGTGGCATATTTACAATCTAACAAACGTCAATTAATTTATGTTAATCAAATATGATAATTATTTAAACGCCGAAATTGAGTTATTCAAACGAAACACGTAAATGAGGTAAAATGGAGTATGTTCTATACTCCATTTTACCTCATTTACGTGATTTCGTTTGAATGTTTACAAAAAAACTGGACGTCCTGATTTACTTGAGGGCACATCAACATACCCAAAAATGTTCATACATTTCCTGTGACAAAAACAATGTTTACCAGATATTATTTGCTTTAACAATATGAGCGTCTTTGAATAAATTAAACGTGATGAATATTTAAAACAAATTTTCAAATTCACTATCATTGAAATATTTTAAGCGGTTAAAGGAATGGAACGTATTGTTTCGTATGACAAAAAGGCATCTTAAATTAATAATTAAATTTATTATTTATAACAGTTTTAATATTTTTTTAACTTAGTTTTTTAGTTGGCTCTTGGTCTAACGCGTACATACTACGCATGTATAGATAGTGTATTACTTTTAATTTTATAATTATACTTAAAATATATTTTTTGTCAATGGTTTTTGTGGTTATCGCTTCACAGTTGACAGTTTTGATTTACATTGATTTTTAATTTTATCCCAAATTTTATTTGATGAATTTCCCTAAGAACATTTTACAGAGACTATTTAAATACTGTATTTATTATTTATTTTTTTATGATTTCATACCATTTGTAATTTTTTGAAATGAAAACTTGTATAGGAATGTTTGTATGGGGACTAAATTCATGTAAGTTATCATCGACATGATCACGTGACGTGTTAACGCTCAGTGCTAGCACTCAGAGTGCCGATAGATGTCGAAACCAGATAAATGTAAACAGTTTTAATTTACAAATTTTAATTTAAGATCCAACAATTAATTTGAATATCCAAAAATAACAACTGTTTGTTTATAGTTCTTAGTTTTCACTTCTGTCGCCGGTCCTCATGCCTGCTTTTTTTATATATATTTACATCTAATTTATTATTGTTTTATGTTTCATTATTTTTTTTATATTTCCTATCTGTTTTGTTTTATTTATGCAAAATATTTTAGTTTCCTTCCCTAAAGAAAAAATATAATATAAAATTTCTGCGAGACAATACGTTTTAATCCTTAATGCGAAATGTATAGTATATAGGCTCAAGGTTATCTTGTTTGATGTTGTCGAAACTATAAGTATTTTTATTACAGATGTACTGGAGCATTGTAAATAGTTTAAATGAGGTATAATGCAAATAAAATATCATTATATCGTTTGTTTTTTTTTTAATTTCCTTATCGATTTTCAAGATTTAGATAAATTTTATTTGTATTTTTTGTTATTTGTTTGGCTGCATAATACTATATTTCTTCGTCAAATTGTTCTTATCTTAGTTCGCTTTTTACGCAGTCGGGTTTTTTTGTTTTTGTAAATTATTTTTTTAGCTTTTTTGTTTTGATCATTTAGATATTTTTAGTTTTTAATAAATTAATAATTACAACATATATGTTTCAAATTACTTTTCAACATATACGTTGTATATATTTTTGTAATGGCCTCTTAAAAACCTGTCTTGATACCCACCACCATTCGATTGATATGGACATAAAAAAAATTTGCAAGACACACAAATAAGGAATATGAGTGCGATTTAAATGAAGGTGTATTTTTTTTTGATGAAGACAATAATTATTGAGAAGTGCAAAAATAGGTGGGAAATTCAAAGTAATTGAAACGCAACGACATTGGTCAGACCGAATGTGATGTCAAAGTCTATAATAACAGAGCGCTGTTGTTTGTTGTTTATGATTGGTACTAATAATCTAGGCGGCTTATTCGTTGATTGCATTGTTGTCATAGGCTATCACATATATAACTCACATATATCACATATATATAGGCTGTCACGTTAAGCGCGCCAAAATGGTGTTCGTTTGCAGTATCCGTATATGTACTTAGTCTTGCCATAAATATTGTGACAAAGAAAAAAACTTTTTTATTACAAGTAACATTTATTACTATTACAGTGTGTTAGTTCAATACATTAATATAAAACCGTTAAAAATATAAAAAGCTTATTCGAAGTGGTCTCCATTGGCTGCAATACAGTTCTTTAAACGCTGAGGCCAGTTATCAATAGAAACACGCATTCTTTCCTTGGGAAAATTCTTTACTGCCAATCGTATGGATTGTTTTAAGGACTCCAAATTATCATGGCATTTAGAGCAAGCCATACTTTCTAAAACTGACCATAAACTATAATCCAGCGGATTAATATCGGGACTAGATGACGGCCAGTCAGGCTCTGATGAAGTCCGGAACGTGGGTTTCTAACCAAGATTGCATGGATCGAGCTTTATGACCCGGCGCCGACTCTTGCTGAAAGGATCATTCTTGGTTATTGAACATGGTGCTGTTAAGGGGCTTAACTGCCTTCTTAAGAATGGTATCTTAATACATTTGTGCCGATGCTTAGATACCTTATTCACAAAAATATGGCTCAGTCACTCCTTCATAGCTAACACCCCACCAAACCATCACTGAAGTCGGGTAATGCCCACATTGTACTCTGTTGACTAATTGGAAAGCTTCCTTAGAGCTTTGAGCATAAATAAGGTTATTTTGTTTTGTTTTTAAAATATTGCTCAATTGTAATAAAAATTTCATCTGTAAACAAAAATTTTCTGTGACCTCCCTTTGCGTACCGCTTAAGTAGTTGTTTTGATTTTACCATTCTATTCTGTTAAGAAATGCCCAGTGCGCCTCTTATAGGCTGCAAGTCCTAAGTCATCTTTTAAAATACGCGACATGGTTATAGGTGATTGTTATCTTCATCGCCCGAGATAAAATCTTTTGCTTTCGTACAAGATTTCTTCGAATTCTTTCCCTTACTGCTTTGATAGCCTTTTTCGTACGAACACTACGTGGACGATCAGAGCTTTTTCTGTCACGGAGGAGGTTTCATTGTAACTATCAATAGCCCGGTACACAAACATTTAACTAATTCCAAGCCTTTGGAGAGTTTTAAAAATTGTATTTGGCTGCATACCTACTTTATGTAATGCAATCACAGCGATTCGGTTCTCTTTATCACCCCACTCCATTATTATATCACAAAATATTATACAATGTATTGGCGCGAAAATGAGAAAACAAAATGGACAGTCATATAAAAATGACAGATTCCAAATTTAAATGTAATATTTTGTTTATTTTTAAATGCAACAGTGTTTATATATTTTTTTAAATGTGTTTTTACAAAATTTCAGTTTCTTGGAGGTGGATATTTTATCGCTGGTCGTATAAACGTGAAATGTGGAGAACGTATTCCTTATACGATGTAGGCATCCGATAACCTTTATTTAATTAGACTTATTACAAGTGCTTCTGAATCGGCAATTTAATGAAAGCGTCAGTGTAGTCAGTCCGTGAGGAAGCTACCACCGGCTCGGAAAGCAGTTCTGCTGAGAAGAGCCGGCGAGAAACTCAACAGTTGCTCTTTTAAATTGAGGTTACATTTATTTTAATAACATAAAATTGTAGATAGCCTGCATATGAGTCAATATTACTTAATTCAACATATTTTCATCAACAAGAAACTGTGTAGTACGCTTTGCTAAATAAAATATTTTTATTAATGAACAGTGTAGTACGCTTTGCTAAATAAAATATTTTTATTAATTATTATCTTTAAATTTTTGAAAAGTTAAATCTAGGATATTTTGTGGAATCTTATTATATATGCAAGCCAATGAAGGATTTATTCACCTTTTGGAGTCGAAATCTAAGCTTATTTCTATTCCTAGTGTTTAATGTGTGGCTATTACTGTTTTTTACATAATTATTTGAATTCTTACGATCAAGTAATATATTACACAGTATATATTGTGACGCAACCGTAAGAAAACTATTTTATTTATTTATTTATTGTGAAGCACACTTACAATACACATGTTAAAACAATTCAATACAATAATTAAAGTAAAAAAAAGAAACAAAATTCAAAAAATTCAAAATTCTAACTATTTTATTTAGCATTAAATTATTACAATTTTTACTGAACGTCATGAGTCTACTACCAGTTCGGAATCAAGAAGCCTCAGACCTGAGAAGAACTGGCGAAAGAAACTCAGCGGGACTAATATTAATATTATCGTTTTTTTAAGTAAAATTATAAATTACAATATTTCTATCAAGTTGAAGTAGCCTGGACGCGATCATTTCATTCCCAAGGTGTGCCATCTTCTATAAAATCATTTATTGTATAATAGCCTTTAGCACACAAACGTTCTTTAACATTTTTTTTTAATTTGGCGACAGAAGCCTTTTGAACATTTTCTGGCATTCTGTTGTACAAGCGTATACATTGTCCATAAAAAGAATTACTGACTCTGTGTAGACGAGTCACAGGCATTACAAGTTTGTGTTTGCTCCTAGTATTAATGTTATGCATGTCACACTTCTTGGGAAATTCGTGTATATTTTTACGGACATACATAACATTTTCGTACACGTACTGAGAAGCAACAGTCAATGTTTTTATTTCTTTAAACTTATCTCTTAATGACACTCTAGGACCTAAACTATAGATTGCACGAATAGCTCTTCTCTGCAGGACAAAAATCGTATTAATAGCAGCTGCATTTCCCCATAGTAAGATACCATAGGACATAATACTATGAAAATAACTAAAATATACTATGGGCGCTGTATCTACATCAGTAAGAAGTCTTATTTTTTTAACCGCGAACGCTGCAGAGCTGAGTCTACTCGCTAGCCCCTCAATATGGGGGCCCCACTGCAATTTCGAATCTATGATAATACCTAGAAATTTAGTGGACTCTACAGGTTTTAACACTTCGCCATTTAATATTACACCATTATCAACAAGTTTAACATTAGGTGTTGAGAATTTTATTAATTTTGTCTTTTTATTATTTAATAATAAATTATTTGAATCAAACCAATAGACCGCATAGCATCGTTTACATCGTCGTACATTAGCGAATTGCGCTTCACTTTAAAAATAAGAGAAGTGTCATCAGCGAACAATACTATCTCATGTTTGTCGTGTACAAAAAATGGCAAATCATTAATATAAATTAGAAAAAGAAAGGGGCCAAGAATAGACCCTTGTGGAAAACTTGTGAAAACAGACATGCATATCAATTACAAGTTTACATAGCAAAAACACAAAATTAACAAGAATTAGAAACAGCATAATTTAAAATAAAATAAATTAAAAATAATTTGATTTTAGTTAATTAATAATTGAAAAAAAAATTATATCTATATTTAAATCACAGTTTTGGATAAATAATATTCTAATAGTTTGTGCTTAAATTTATTGAAAGAATCATGAAAACATCTCGCAGGGAACCACGAGCTCTTAGATCATAAATAGCCCGTACTGTTTTTTTTTGAAGAATAAATATCGAATTAATTTCCTCGGCACTGCCGCAAAGAAGTATTCCGTAAGATAATAATAAATAAGAATACTATGAAAGTAAGTAAAATATACAAGTCGGGTAGTATTAATATCCGTTAAGTTTTTAACTTTCCTAAATGCATAAGCGGCGGAGCCTACTTTACCCTCGATGTGTTGAGAGATGGCGGTTCCACTGAAGTTTGGAGTCTAGTGTTATGCCTAAAAATACTCCTGATTCAGTTATTTCCAATGTTACATTATTCATAATCAGGCTAAAATTTTACCTTTTTACGTTAGGCAATGTAAATTCGACATATTCTGTTTTAAGATTGAAAATGTTTTTTTTTGTCCCTTCAGTATAGGCCCGATTTACAGCGAAAGTGCGATATCGCCCTGGTGTCGTGTATTTTAGGACTACGTGGTTGATTGGGATGTTAAAAGATGCGTCTGAATGAGGGCTACAAAATGCAAAAAAAATATTTAAAAACACTCAAAGGCTTTTTTTAATTCGAAAAGGTGTGTGTAAAATATGTGGTCGCATTTCGCTCGGTTTCGGTAAGAAAAAATAATCATATCTCGAAATGAAATAAGATATCGAAAAAAAAAACTCAATACATTTAAAAAAATATTGGAGGTTGATATCACTGATGGGTTATTCAGAAGTTGTACCTTTGTGACGCTGAGTTTACGCGAGGAGAGTGCGTGAGCGCGATAATGACGGTGAATAAATGTTTTGGAGCATGATTTTGTTTTTGAACCGAAGATTCTTTGTGAATAAATAAATATGTATTTAAACTAAAAACTAACTAATATTTAATATTTATACATATAATAAAACAATAACTAAGTGAAATTTATACGTGAAATATTTTTTCAAAATAATGACTGTAACGCATTGTGTCCTAAATACCCCAAAACAATGATTATGAAAAATTTTGTCTGTTTGTCTGTTTAGGTGTGCGTGTTTTACGAAAAAAGTACTGAACCGATTTTAACTAAATATTGTGTACTGATAACTTATTACTCGGGTTAGGATATTTAAGATATCTTTTACTGCAGGAAAAGAAAAGGGAGAGGAGAGGAGAGGAGCGGAGCGGAGAGGAGCGAAAAGAGAGGAGCCTGTTGTTGAGATTTGGCCTGTCTTTTGCAGTTCTTTTTCGCAAATCTCCTTCGCCTGTCTACTGCGCTTATCTTCTCCTTTCCTCTCCTCTCATTCCCTCTCCGCTCCTCTCTACCCCTTTTATTTTTTAAAAAACAAACAAACATTTATATTATATATTTATATTTATTTATTTGTTTGTTTCTTTAACTGTTTGTTTCTTTAACTGTGAATTTTATTACCTATCAGTTAACTTAACTGCCAGTTACCTTAACTGTCAGTTTGTTTAACTGTCTATTTGTTTAACTATCAGTTAATTTAACCTTCAGTTAATTTAACTATCAGTAAGTTAAACTGTTAGTTTTTTTAACTGTCAGTAAGTTTAACTGTCAGTTAGATTAACAGTCAGTAAGGTTAACTGTCAGTTGGATTAACTGTCAGTTTGATTAACGGCTAGTAATATTAACTGTCAGTAACGTTACCTGTCAGTAACATTAACAGTAAGTTTGATAAACGGCTAGTTAGTTTAACTGTCAGTTAATTTAACTATCAGTAAGTTACACTGTTAGTTTTTTTATCTGTCAGTACGTTTAACTGTCAATTAGATTAACAGTCAGTAAGGTTAACTGTCAGTAAGATTAACTGTCAGTTTTAGGATCAGCTAGTAAGTTGAACTGTCAGTTATAATTATACTGTCGGTTAGTTTCATCTTTAGTAAGCTTAACTGTCAGTTAATGTAACTATCAGTATGTTTAACTGACAGTTTCTTTAACTGTCAGTGAATGTAACTGTCAGTAAGATTAACTGTCAGTTAGTTTCACGGTCGGTTAGCTTAACTGCCAGTTAACTTAACTCACAGTTAATTAAACTGCAGTTAGCTTAACCGTCAGTTAGTTAAATTGTCTGTTTGCCAAACTGTCAGTTAATTTACCTATCAGTAAGTTAAACAGTTAGTTTTTTTAACTGGCTGTAAGTTTAACTGTCAGTTAGTTTAACTGCCTATTTGCTTAACTGTCAGTTAATTTAACTGTCAGTAAGTTACACTGTTAGTTTTTTTAACTGTCAGTAAGTTTAACTGTCAGTTAGATTAACAGTCAGTAAGGTTAACTGTCAGTAAGAATAACAGTCAGTTTTAGGATCAGCTAGTAAGTTTAACTGTCAGTTATAATTTAACTGTCGATTAGTTTCATCTATAGTTAGCTTAACTGTCAGTTAATGTAACTGTCAGTTAATTTAACTAACAGTATGTTAAACTGTTAGTTTTTTTAACTGGCAGTAAGTTTAACTGTCAGTTAGTTTAACTGCGTGCTTGTTTAACTGTCAGTTAATTTATCTATCAGTAAATAACACTGTTAGTTTTTAATCTGTCAGTAAGTTTAACTGTCAGTTAGATTAACAGTCAGTAAGGTTAACTGTCAGTAAGATTAACTGTCAGTTTTAGGATCAGCTAGTAAGTTTAACTGTCAGTTATAATTTAACTGTCGGTTAGTTTCATCTTTAGTTAGCTTAACTGTCAGTTAATTTAACTAACAGTATGTTTAACTGACAGTTTCTTTAACTGTCAGTAAGATTAACTATCAGTTAGTTTCGCTGTTAGTTAGCTTAACTGCCAGTTAACTTAACTGACAGTTAGTTTAACTGTCTGTTTGTCAAACTGTCAGTTAATTCAACTGTCAGTTAATTTAACTAACAGTATGTTAAACTGTTAGTATTTTTAACTGGCAGTAAGTTTAACTGTCAGTTAGTTTACCTGCGTGCTTGTTTAACAGTTAGTTAATTTAACTGTCAGTTAATTTAACTATCAGTAAGTTACACTGTTAGTTTTTTTATCTGTCAGTACGTTTAACTGTCAGTTAAATTAACAGTCAGTAAGGTTAACTGTCAGTAAGATTAACTGTCAGTTTTAGGATCAGCTAGTAAGTTTAACTGTCAGTTATAATTATACTGTCGGTTAGTTTCATCTTTAGTTAGCTTAACTGTCAGTTAATGTAACTATCAGTATTCTTTAATTGCAGTATTAACAGAGTCAGTAAGATTAACTGTCAGTTAGTTACGAATGTGGTTAGCAAAGGTGGCCAGTTAACTTAACTAGAAGTAAGATCTCTTCCAGAAACTGTCAGTTAATTCAACTGTGTTATATTTGACGGGACTAAAAGTATGCAATTGAGTTTTTTTAAAATAATTATAACTGTCATTAGTTTAACCTGCTTGTTTAACAAAATTTAACTGATCAGTAAGTTAAACTGTCAGTTTACTTTTACTGTCAGTAAGGTAACACTGTCAGTAAGATTAACTGTCATATTAGGATCGGCAAGTAAGTTAATTTAACTGTCGGTTAGTTTGGAATACATAAAAATAGTGTATCTAATAGTAAAAGGTTAACTGTCAGTTAGACCATTTGTGACAGAAGGTACTGTTTTAAATTTTTTTTAAACAGAAGTTAGTTTAACTGTCTGTTTGGATGTATTTAGGGAGTTTGTTCCAGAGTATCAATAATTTTACTGAGAATAGAGTGCGACAAAAAAATGTTTACTCTTTGGTAAAAAAATGTCGAGCATTGACATGACAGACCGCCTTAACGTGACAGTTTATTTAGGGAGAAGTTGGATGACGGGAACGAAGTTAGGGAGGAGATTTTTTAACTGGCAGTAAGTTTAACTGTCAGTTAGTTTAACTGCCTGCGAGTCAGAAACTGTCAGTTAATTTAACTATCAGTAAGTTACATTTAAGTTTTTTATCTGTCAGCACGTTTAAAAGTTAGATTGATACATGGTCATGCTTACGCAAGCCAAAAGATAAAGCGAATCAGCTAGATTCTGGAGACGCTCAGTTATAATTATACTGTCGGTTCATCTTTAGTTAGCATCCAAATAGCACACATCAGTATGTTTAACTGACAGTTTCTTTAACAGTCAGTAATGGTGACTGTCAGTAAAGTTAACTGTCAGTTAATTTAACTATCAGTAAGTTAAACCGTTAGTTCTTTTAACTGGCAGTAAGTTTAACTGTCAGTAAGTTAAACTGTCAGTTTCTTTAACTGTCAGTAAGGTTAACTGTCAGTAAGATTAACTGTCAGTTTTAGGATCGGCAAGTTAATTTAACTGTCGGTTATCTTCAGTTAGTTTAACTGTCAGTTAGATTAACAGTCAGTAAGGTTAACTGTCAGTTAGATTAACTGTCAGTTAGACTAACGGCTTGTAATATTAACTGTCAGTTAATTTAACTGTCAGTTAGTATAACTGTCAGTAAGATTAACTGTCAGTTTTATGAACAATTAGTAAGTTTAACTGTCAGTCAATTTAACTGTTAGTAAGATAAACTGTCAGTTAACTTGACTGTCAGTTAGTTAAACTGTCACTTTGTTTAACTGTCAGTTTGTTTAACTGTCAGTTAATTAAATAGTTAGATTGTTTAACTGTCAGTATATTAACTATCGGTAAGTTTAACAGACAGTTTTTTTTGATTATTTTTACACCAATGTATTTTGCAGGAAAAAACAAAAAAAATTTTCATAGCATTTCATAGCATTTCGCTCGCGGCTTTGTCATTAAATAAAATTTTCCTTTGTCATTAAATAAAATTAAAAACATGTTTGTTTCAGTGTAAAATGTTTTAATCTATATATATAAAAACTACAACAAATTAAACTATGGTTGTAACTCCTTCCACTAAATCGTCATGGGTGACGTGAAAGCCAGATGAGGACGCAGTGTTAAATATATATCATAGTATATCATTAAATAGAATTCTATTCATTATTAAAATATGTCTGATTCAGTGTAGAATGTTTAATCTACTTACAAAAAATAAAATTAATACGTTTAATAGGTACATTTTTTTAAATTATTAACTGCATTATTATCAGACTCTCTATAAAACAATATACGTCAAAAATAATTTTTTTCTCTTTTCTATATCTAAAACCAACCGTAATTAAAAACTTTTGTGTGCGCGATGGTATTTCGAACTGACGAGCCAATAGCGCGCCGGCAAGCATGCGGCGCGTGCCCCACCGCCCCGCCGCCCCGCCGCCCCGCGCCCCGCTTCTTACCACCAATTTGACCGATAAATCGCTTCTGCGTAGCTTGACAGCCAGCGTTCTTTTCAGATGACGCGAGTTATACTCGTATTATTTATACAATATCGCCGAGTCGTGAAAAAATAAAAAAACTTGGAATTCACGTTATGTATACCATTGTTTTTTTATATATTTTTTTTGCCATAAAATCTATTTGTGTTATTATTTTTTTGAATTTATCGATATTTTATTAGTTTTTGATCGGTTTTGGAGGTAAATTTATTGGGTTTTTTTTTCAGAAATAATTGATTTTAAGGTAATTACGGAAAGAAATGAAATTCATTCATAGTCTAATCTTGTTTATTCATTAGTTAAAAATATAATAAAAAAAATATAAGTTGATATTTACAAAATTTAGTCATGGTTTTGTTGAAAAACATAAATAATAAATGTAAAAAATGAACAAAAGTTAAAAATGAACAAAAGAAAAACATAACAGATCATTGTAGAAATATGACTTAAATTAATAGAATTACCCTTTAATCTACTGTGCATCCATAAAATGCTGATAAGTATTTATGATAAATTAGAAAAGGATCCTTTTTCTTTGAAAGTTCAATATCTTAGGAAAAAATCGACGAAGAGAGTTCAGTAAATAATTTTTTTTGTGTAGTAATAACTTATTACTCGGGTCAATATTTAGGATACATTTTACTACGGGCAAATTTTTCATTCCCACGGGAAAACGTAATAACTTGTTCTCGATGAGTCGTCCTTAGAAATTTATATGGCTAACGCTGGCTAAACCTTAAGAGATACACCATTACAATGTACTAGAAAATTGTAGGTCTTAAAAAGATCTACAGAAAAGTCTGAATAGTATATGTCTATCTCCTAAAGTACACTCGCTATAACTTTTTTTTATTATATAATATTTCTGTTTTGTTATACGTTGTTTATCTGTACTAATATTATAAAGAGGTTTGCGAGTTTGTGAGGTTGTAGAGGGTAATCTCTGGATCTACTAAACCGATTTAGATGTAATTTAATGTCAAGATAGTTTGAGATTCTGGAAAGGACATAGGATAGTTTTTATCCCGGAAATCATCCCTTAAAGAAGTGAAAATGGGGATGACAATTGTATGGGGAATCAAGCCAAGGACGAACCCGAGCAAAGCGAGGCTGATTCGCTAGTCTATACATATAATAAAATTGTAACTAAGCTGAATCTGTACATTAAATATTTTTTGGAAAATCTTATTGAAATAGACATTATTATCGATACAGAGGCCGAATCTATAGTGTTTAGAATTTTTGACTGTCTGTCTGTCTGTTACCGCATCACGGAAAAACCACTGACGGGATTTTGATGAAATTTGGTATGAAGATAGATGGTTATCCGGGTCAACATATAGGACTTATTACCGCGGGAAAGTATCTAATTTCTGATAAAAAATACAAAAACTGCTGTATTCTAATATGTAAAACCTTAGAATTTGGTTTTTGGTATTCTGAGCTTGCGAAGCCGCGGGCAATGCTAGTATTATATAAATTCTTCGTTAGTAGTATGCAGATATGTTGCTACATTAGGTATAGTTTTTAAAAGGTATATTCCAAAAATAAGAGAGGTTTAGGTTCTTGGCGTGATCTCTTGATTTGATTTTTGATAAAATACACACATGACAACCCTACTTTTCTAGGCTCGAAAGCGAAAAGCATGTTTAAGGATTCCTTAAAATCATTGAGACGAATGCTAATAAGAATATAATATTTAAATACCATATCAATAATTTGCTTGAATAAATATTTATGAGCATTTTTCCCTACAGCCTATAAATATTTTATTTTTGGACTTGATAACTACTGCTCGTGAATAAGCATAGGAGGGTGGAGTAGGAGACATGGGGGAAGGAGAAATGAAAAAATTACTAAAATTCTGCTTACTTGAATGGCCCATAATTCCGTGAAAATAAAATGTATATTATATTAACATGTAACATTTTATTGATATTGTACATAGGATATTAACTTAATACACAATAATCTACATTTCCTTCTTCTCCTTTAGGGTCTTCTCTTGTAACATTGCTAACAGCCGACTCGCAGGCGCCTCCACTAACAAGTACAAAACGAATGAGAGCATGAACGCGACGAATACCACGCCTATGAAGGTGAGAATCTGAAAATGGAAAATGTATTCAGCCCAATTTAGCGTCCCACTGCTGGGAGTGGGCCTCCCTTCAATACAAGGTGGATCAGGCCATAGTCCACCGCGCTAGCCAAGTGTAGGTTGGTGGATTTCACGTATCTTTCGAAAATCTACTAAGTTCTCTCAGATATGCGGGTTTCCTCACCATTTATTCCTTCACCGTAAGATAAGTGATAGTCATGTTGGAAATGATTCGCACATGAAAATATCAGTGGGGCGACACTCGGGAGACTTTAAACCCACTTCACTCGGTTTCTCAAGCGAACGCGTTACCAATGGGCTACCACTGCCTATAACAAATATTCTTAGCAAATCATAAAGATGCTTAAATGGATTGTCTGGTGTAGAATTGGCAAATGCACAACGGTAGTAGGTTCGATGATGGTAACGTAAAATTTTCTTATAAATGTTCATTCACGCCATATAAATATTGGTTAACATCTCTGTTACATGTCTACAGACATGTGTGATAAATTTTCAAATGTTGAATCGTATGTCTAACATACATGATATGTATTTTTAGGGTGACTTGTGATATTGGTCTTGCTATTGCTTAGTTTAAAATACATACTTACCTAATTATTCGTCCATCTTATGATACGTAACTTCTAACATAAATCTACTGACTGAAATTATGTAAAGTTTGAACATAAGATTCCTTCTTTTCAACCGACTTCAAAAAGGAGGAGGTTCTCAATTCGACTGTATGTTTTTTTTTTTTTTTTTATGTTTGTTACCTCAGAACTCCGTCATTTATTAACCGATTTGGACAATTTTTGTTTTGTTTGAAAGGGTATACTTCCAGATTGGTCCCATTTAAATTTCAAAAAAAAATACCACCCCTAAGGATGGAAAAACAACTAATGATGAATTTAACCTACTTCTAATTGTCATATTGACTTGAAACTTTGCAAGTATTTCTATTTCCGTTGATAGTACAGTGGTTCGGTGTTGTTGACCTGATCTGATGGCAAGGCCAGAAGGTGGATAGGTGGAACTCTTCAACGGCTAATAGTAGATACTTTGAGTTTGGGCTTATTTTGTTTGATTTGACAAGCCTAACACGTTAGAATCCTTACTTTGCTACTACTGTCTACACTAAAAAGGGAAAAATAAAAACTTTTTAACAAAAAAATAAAAACCGACTTCAAACAAAAGCACTAAAAAGTAAAAAATAACTGATTGGTAGTTTTCATTTACTATACATACCTAATTAAATATTTTCGAAGTCGGTGTGCTTTGGCTAAGTAATTAAACCCTACCTATTAAATACCTACCTAATCAAATATTTTCGAAATCGGTGCCAGCCCATACAAAGCAAAGCACACCGACTTCGAAAATATTTGATTAGGTATGTATAGTAAATGAAAACTACCAATCAGTTATTTTTTACTTTTTAGTGCTTTTGTTTGAAGTCGGTTTTTATTTTTTTGTTAAAAAGTTTTTATGATATCATAACTCTAAATACTTAACAATAATGTTGTGTTGCTAGCTCTGTTTCACCGTTTTATATTTTAAGCTAATATTTTATATTTAGTTTTACTTACCATATTCAAAAACGAGACTGGAGCAAGTTGTGTTCTTGAAGCGATCAGAATGTTGATTATTTCAACGTGTACCAGAAAAACGCCGTACGATAGCTTACTAGGTAAAACAAATCCATGCCATTCTAATATCCTCTTAGAGAAACCTGGAGGCAATAATATTAATGTGTTATAATTGTTAGAATAGTCATCATATTTTTACATATTTTAATTTAAAATATCTTTATTTATTATAATGAATTAAAATAAATCAATTAAATAGGCAATAATAATGTGTTAAATAAAAAATATTTATTAATTTGATTTATATACATACGATGGCATTGATGGCAACGTCTTGATAATGCGAGTTTCATAGGCTATAGTATGGATATCAGTGAGAACAAGTTGACGAAAAAACATAGTAGTATACAGTCGGAGACCTACAAGTTTTATACTAGCTGCGAGACTTACTACGTGTATATACATGTCTTCGACTGCATAATACTATGTCTCTTCGTCAACTCATTCTCACCTTTTTAGTTCGCTTATTACAAAGGCGGTTTTTTTTTTATTTTTGTAAATATTTTTTTTATTTACAACTTTTTAATTTTGGTCAGTTAGGTATATTTTTTATTGGTTTAGTACCGTAGACCATATTCATACGCTGCAGCTTATACAGAGGACCGAGGAGTATATTTTGCTTGGCGTTTGTGGACTACGAAAAAGCCTTTGATTCGATCGAGACCTGGGCTGTGCTGCAGTCTCTCCAGCGGTACCAAGTTGGCCACCGGTATGTTCAAGAGCTGAAGTGCTCGTATGAAAACGCAACTATGTCGACCTCAGGTCCGTGACTCGAGATCCATCCAAATACAGCGAGAAGTACAACATCTCGCCAAAATTGTTTACCGCTGCATTGGTAAGGTACTAGGTCTAGGTCTTTAAGGTCCTGGACTGGTACGAACTGAGCATCAACATTAACGGCGAGTACATTACTCACCTTCGATTTGCCAACGATATAGTGATTATGGCTGAGACCATGGAAGACCTCAGTATAATTCTCAATGACCTAAATAAAGTTTTCGAATGAGTTCGTCTAAAAATAAACATGGATAAGACGAAAATTATGTCGAATGTCCATGTTGCCACCACTCCAGTTTCTAACGGTGATTTTATGCTCGAAGTTGTTGACGAGTATGTTTACTTGGGACAAACTCCAGCTAGGTAGGACTTCGAGAAAGAGGTCAATCGACAGATCAAATTCGGATGGACAGCGTTCGAGAAGCTACGCAACATCTTCTCGCCTCAAACACCGCAGTGTCTCAAGACAAAAGTCGTCGACCAGTTTGTGTTGCCAGTGATGACATATATGGCACAAAGACGTGGTCGCTCACGATGGGCCTGATAAGAATACTAAAGGTCACACAGAGAGCATTGGAAAGGGCTATGCTCTGGTTACCCTGCGAGATGGAATTAGGAGATACGCTGAAAGAAGGTCACCGACATAGCAACCAAATATCAAAGCTCGAGTGGCAATGGGCGGGGCATATCACTCGCAGAACGGACGGTCGTTGGGGACGAAAAGTTCTTAAGTGACGGCCATGTACGGAAGCGAAGTGTTGGCCTCCCACACATGGTGGACCGACGACTTGGTCAAAGTCGCTGGAGCCTACTCGATGCGGATGGCACAAGACAGGTTGTTTACGCGGGTGCTGCTAATTTGCGACTACTATCACAACACCTATATTTGATTGATTCAACTTTATTAAGGACTGTCGAACTTTAGAAGAACTGTCTTGAAAATCTGTGGGGGAGGCCTATGTCCAACTATGGACGTGTTTGGGCGGAGACGACGACGACGAGATATATTTATTGGTTTTATTTAACAATTTCTTGCACTAAATTATTTTTAAACATATAACTTATATATATTTTTGTAATTACCTTTTAAAAACCTGTAATTTGATACCCCACTTGATTCTCTCTGACAATTTTTTATTTCATGACACACAAATAACCCCCGACTTAAAAGAGGGGTGTTATAAGTTTGCCGTATGTATCTGTGTGTTTACTGTAGCATCGTGGCGTACAAACGAATGAATAGTTTATACTTTAGTTTTTTTTTTAAGTTAAAAGCCTTAAAAATGTCAGGATAAAAAACCTTAAAGATTTCAGGGCAAGAAAAGGGTCAAGGACTTAATGGAGACTGTTCTTAACTATAATTTAAGAAAATCTGTTCAGCCGTTTGCAGGCTATTGGCTATTTTATAGACGGTAAAAGCTCATGAGCAACTTTTTTAGATCTCTAATCCATTAGAAACTTGGTATCACTTTATGTACTTCAATGACATTGCTACAAAATGGTAACGTTGGCCTGATGCTGCAGTGTCATCTGGAATCCGCAAAATACTCAACTCTTTACAAAAATATTACAGAGATATCGTGTTTAGGGTCATTGAAATTGCCTCAATGAATTGGTTATTGTATTGGATTTTATTTTCAACTAGCATTGCCCGCGGCTCCACCCGCGTTCAGATGACCAAAAACCAAATTCTTAAGTTTTACATATTAGTATTTAGTATTTTTTCTCAAAAATGAGATATTTTCCCGCGGTAAAAAGTACCCTATATGTTGACCCGGATAACCAGCTATCACCATATCAAATTTCATCAAAATCCTTCTAGTAGTTTTTCTGTGATGCGGTAACAGACAGACAGACAGACAGACAAAAATTCTAAAAACTATAGATTCGGCCTCTGTATCGATAATAATGTTTATTTCAATAAGATTTTCCAAAAAATATCTAATGTACAGATTTGGCTTAAGTAGTTACAATTTTATTATGCACAGATTGATTTTTTGTTAATTTAAATAGATGTATATTTCATCAGTACATGTACTTACCGTTGAATTTAAGTATGACTCCCAGCACCCAAACGCTTAAGAACAGTCCAATAATAAGACGATGAGATGACTGGTACATTAATTTCCACAGAAGTGACGGCTCCCCGTCTTCAAAGATGAAACTTGCAACGTAATAGACACCCAGTAGCAAGAATATCGTGGACCAACAATAAATGTTACCTAACTGAAAAAAATAAAATAAAAAAATAATTTTCATTTAAATATCAAATATATTTTTATATTATACAATATATTTTTTTATTTTTTCTAATAAAAAGTAGCAAAATCTATGTTTAACTCAATAATCATTTTCATATTAATCAAATTCAAAATATTTTATTCAGCATTAAATTATTACAATTTTTTACTGAACGTCATAAGTTTACTACCAGTTCGGAAAGAAGCCTCAGAACTGAGAAGAACTGGCGAAAGAAACTCAGCGGGACTAATATTATTTCATTGTCTTTTTTTATAAAGTTAAATTATGAATTACAATATTTCTATAAAATTGAATTGAATCAGTAGCCTGGAGGCGATCATTTCATTCCCAAGGCGTGCCATATGCATATAATAAAATTCTGAGTCGAATCTGTACATTAAATGATTTTTGGAAAATTGTATTGAAGTAGACATTATTATCAATACAAAGGCCGAATCTATAGTTTTTAGAATTTTTGTCTGTCTCTTACCGCATCACGGAAAAACTACTGTAGGGATTTTGATGAAATTTAGTATGATGATAGCTGGTAATCCGGGCCCACACATAGGATTGTTTTTACTGTGGGAAAATATTTCTTCTCTGAGAAACGTTACGTTAAAACGTAAGTAGAAGAAGAAAGAACCCGAGCGAAGCGAGGGTGAGTCGCTAGTCTTCTATAAAATCATTAATTGTATAATAAATAGCCTTTAGCGCACAAACGTTCTTTAACAATTCTTATGAATTTGGCGATAGAAACTTTTTGAACATTTTCTGGGATCCTGTTGTACAAGCGTAAACATTGTCCATAAAAAGAATTACTGACTCTGTGTAGACGAGTCACAGGCATTACAAGTTTGTGTTTAGTTACGAACATACATAACATTTTCGTACACGTACCTACTGAGAAGTAACAGTCAATATTTTTATTTCTTTAAACTTATCTCTTAATGATACTATAGGGCCTAAACTATAAATTGCACGAGTAGCTCTTTTCTGCAGGACAAAAATCGTATTAATAGCAGCTGCATTTCCCCATAGTAAGATACCATAGGACATAATATTATGAAAATAACTAAAATATACTATGAAAGCTGTATCCACATCAGTAATAAGTCTTATTATTAAATAAAACTATCTTTTCGGATTATTTCGCGGATTTATTTTGATTTTTGGTTCCCGACGTTTCGAATGCTTTACAGCATCCATGGTCACGGGAGAGACTGAGGTGTTACATGTCTTGAATGTATAGTTGTTACAGACAAAGAGAATGTAAAGGAGTTTACAGACAGCCTACCCACAATTAACAAAATGAAAGTTGCACCAATTATATTACAATATTTTTAACTTTAAACATTTTTATAATTTTATAATTTTAATTATAATTGAATATGGAAAATTATTTATTTAATTTTTGCTATTATTTTTATAATTAATAATAGCAAACTAAATTAAAATTATTATCCTTAATTAATTTTAACTTTTTAAATTACACATAGAACAATTATATGGCTTAAATAATTAATACTATATTTTATATATTTTTCTTTATGGTTATAAATATAATAATGGCAACACTAAATATAGATTACTAATTAATATTTTTAAAATTGTAATAATTATAAAAATAATAGCAAAAATTAAATAAATAATTTTCCATATTCAATTATAATTAAAATTATAAAATTATAAAAATGTTTACAGTTAAAAATATTGTAATATAATTGGTGCAACTTTCATTTTGTTAATTGTGGGTAGGCTGTCTGTAACAACTATACATTCAAGACAAGCATTCGAAACGTCGGGAACCAAAAATCAAAATAAATCCGCGAAATAATCCGAAAAGATAGTTTTATTTAATAATGTCAAACATTCGCGTAAATCTAAGAAAATATTATAATAAGTCTTATTTTTTAACGCGAACGCTGCAGAGCTGAGTCTGCTCGCTAGGCCCTCAATATGGGGGGCCCCACTCCAATCATTGTTTATTTCGAATTTAAGGGAAAGTTTTTAAAGCATTCATAAGTTTTATAGTTTAAGTCAATTTAAAATAATATGACCTTAAAATTGGGGAATTCTATTTTCCTCTGCTTTAAGAAATATGCAAGATACCCGACGCTCATCCCCAGCATGAAGCAAGGCAGATTGTTCTGGACCCTCATGTGTGACTTGTGAAAGTTGTCATCGTCTAATGTTCGCAACAACCTGCAACAAGTCATCATGTTTATACTTAGATCGACTAAACTTATTTGTATGAAACAACTTAAAAATGAGCTTTCTTTTCTTCATCATATTTTTAGTTCCTTCCTTGTTGCCTTTTTGTTGTTTAATTTTTTTGAATAGCTTCGCTCTCGTAGCCATAGGTCATATGATGTTTCCTCAATAAAAACGCAAACGACACGATATATAACAACGCGAGTTCGACTAATAAACTCTTTAGATTTTCTCTACATTATTAGTATTATAGAGATATATTTAATGTATTTGTAGCATTTACATTTTTAGTAAACATCTGTAGCGTTGTCCGACGCTAGGGATAAGCGAGCGGATCTAGAAGCACGAAATCGTAATGAGATTCATTAGGGATCTTTTATAAGAGCTCAAACTTGTACGTTGTATAGCTATTTTGGCACACGTTATGTCAGTAATACACTGTTAAAAATATGTGTGAAATCACAAAAAAAAATACAAAATATTTATGTATGAGTATTATAGTAAATTTACAAATCCGTTTATGGTATTGCAGAATATTAGTAATAGTATATATTACAATACAATTCTAGTAATATTATATTATACATAACAAAATTACTAAAATGAGTGGTAATTTAGAAACAAACGATTAGCTGGAGTAACATTAGCACCAGAACGAAGCTAGTTAGGCAGTTATATTAATAAATGCTAAAGAGCGAATCCCTAGTATATATATACATAGGGAAAATAAGTAATACTAAAACAAACAAAAATATTTTAAGCTAAAATACGTACGTTGGAGTTTGCACAAGTATGTTTAAATTTTGAAATAATAACTCGAGGATGGGGCTCACGATGCCGATCATCGTCGCCAGGCCCAAAATCCCAGCCTTAAATCTCCAGCTTTTGTTATGAACCAAAAAGTAAATGACAAGACTAATGACAAATAACTGCATATCCACTGCTAGATGCCTGGAAAATGATAATATATTTGGAGATAAAAGCTTATAATCAATTAATATATGAGAAAATTATCTTTTCAATTGAAATTCTTTAGGTTTATAATTTAGAGCTCTGTATCCAAGTAATCCTTAATCGTAGTTTAGATTTCTATGTTACTCAATAATATGAAAATTTGGGTTTATGAGAATAATATAATTTCAATAATATGCATGATCAAGTTAATAAACATTTAAGTTTTCATATTTAGACTTTTTAGTACTCCAGTATTCCAACACGAAGCTTAATTAAACTCAAGATTACACGTTCTCGGTTCTACACTCTTAATAAATTACAGTATTTATTTGTAATATTATTCCGTATACGTACCATGTTTGAATGAGACAAACTTTATCATTATCGAAATAGTTGTTAATAAAGAACACGTGGGCCCAGTAATAGTCTCGGCACTGCTGTGTGACACCGTTCGTGATGTAGGACTTCCACAGCGGCCCAGAGCCCAGATGTCGCAACCAAGTAGCTATAATTGAACCTACGAACGCTATTGGACAAATTAACCTGGAAAAAAACCATTTTTTTTGTTGGGACATTAACACACAGCGCCGTCTAGTTCCATGGTAAGCTACGAGGCTTGTGTTATGGATACCAGATAGTTGGTACACTACACATATACAACTTTAAATATATACATATTATAAATATAAACACCCATGACTGGAGTACAAACATTCGTGCTTATCACACAGATGAATTTAGTATATAGTTTAATCTAGCGGGACTTGAACCCGCGACCGCTGGCACATCAAGTAGGGTCACTACCAACTGAGCCAAACGTGTCGTCACCATGCATGTATTCCAGAATATAAATAACGCTTTACGTCTCCAGACGGTTTTTGAAGTTATACTTCTTTCTTCTTAACGCGCTATTGTTGGGGAAAAATTGAAGTAGAGTGATTTTTTACGATGCGACAGAATTAGACTACAGTATGAAGTTAGTCGTTAAATCTCCCTTTAGTCTAGTGTGAAGTGATGTCCATATTCAAGATATATTTACTATTACTATTACTATTTTTTTTATATTATTTATAAATTATTACTTTATTACTTAACTAGCGGCTCACCTCTAGAAAAACAAAAGCAAATCTATCCCACGGGAACCGTACATTTTTCCGGGATAAAAAGTAGCCTGTATGTTATTCTGATGTATGGGCTATATTATTGTACAGTTTCTTTAAAATCAATTCAGTAGTTTTTGCGTGAAAGAGTAACAAACATCCATACATCTATACAATCGGATATTCAGACATCTTCACAAACTTTCGCATTTATTATATTAGTAGAATAAATGAACAATTTGTTTTAGTTTTTAAATTATACCTTTATCTATTGTATTGAATATTTTTTTATTTTATCGTAGTTTCTATAAATGTATAGTATCGACACGCAGGATAAAATTTTTGAACTTATTTTTGTTTTGTTATCCCAAAGAAGATTGAATTTTACGTGCGTACATAATTACACACAAAAACAACCTTTTCTTGGCTAAATGTTATCGAATTTAATTTCCGTCAGTACGTTTTTTGTGCCTTCTAGATATGTAACAATATTAAAAAATTATAAAAAATGAATATGTTAAGTAATATATTCATTTTTTTCTATCTGTTATTAGGTATGCGTCAGAAGTCAAAAACATAATTAGATACCTATTAGAGATCACGTTAAATTGTAAGTCTTATATGGCTTTTATGAAATACTAGCATTGCCCGCGGCTCAGCCCGCGTTCAGATGACCAAAAACCAAATTACCAATAAATACCAAATTTCATCAAAATCCCTCCAGTGGGGTTTCCGTGATGCGTAACAGACAGACAGACAGACAAAAATTCTAAAAACTATAGATTCGGCTTCTGTATCGATAATAATGTCTATTTCAATAAGATGTCCCAAAAAATATTTAATGTACAGATTCGGCTTAGTTACAATTTTATTATACGTATAGATAGATACTTACTTCCACCACCTATAAAATACGAGATTTGGTATATCCTTCCAAGATAATGCATGTGTTTCAGAATATATCTGTAAGTAATATGTCATGAGGAACCCGCTCATGAAAAAGAATATCTGGACCAAACTCAAAGCGGTGAAGATGAACCGGAATTTACCTTCATATGTCTGTTCAAAAAATAATAAACTTTCTTAGATTCACGCGAATATTTGACATTTTAAATAATACTATCTTTTCGGATCTTTTGACTTGACTTTTTGATTCTTTTGATTTGGCCCACAAAAATATAGGGTAGCCGACAGATGCTTTCTTTAAAAGTATATAATTATCTTTGAGATGTTTAAAACCTTAGTCTCTACCGTGACTATGATTGCTGTATATGTCGTAGGATGATTTTATAATTCGAATTTTCGCTGAAATCTTAGGGATATTGCGACACGGATAATTAGACAATAGTTGGGTAAGTTTTATTTTTTGATTATGTGACGATTATGCCTCGGCAGCGGTCGACGAGTGCCATAAATGACTAGAACTTTTTCCCAGTTAGATTGAGAAATGTTTTTACCATTGTCTAATTATCCGTGTTTTCGCAATATCTTTAGAGTTTTCACGAAAATTCTAATTATCAAATCATCTTACAACATAAAATATAAAGTATTAGAAACGTTGGGAATCAAAAATCAAAATAAATCGCTGAAAAAAAACGGAAAGATAGTTCTATTTAAAATATTAAAATAGTGTTAAAAATTGTCAATTTGTGTTTTCATATTATACGATCTTCAATCAGTGCCACAGTGGCGCAAAAACCATAGACAGAGAGTGGACTGAGCAAAACTGTCATGAAATTGACCACTCTCTAGAAAGAGTGAAAGCGAACATGCGGCCAATACCTGTCTTTTATTCCAATTAGAATATATAAATAGAATGTAAATAAAATAATATTATTGAAAATTGTAATATTATAATGGAATGTAAAATTGTATATTTCTACCTTAATTAGCCGTATTTAATTAATACAGACGACTTCTGGTCACGAGTTCGTTTTGTCTTTGTCGCTTTACCGCCATTTTCAACGGATGGCTGGCAAAGGAACACTCAGTCCACTCTCTATGTCTATGGGCAAGACCGTATATGAAAACCTATTTGGTAAAATCATAAAATTGTGGTTTTACTATCAAAATTTATTTTTATAAAAAAAAAATTCAAATTTATATATATATATATATATATATATATATATATATATATATATATACTTAAATATTAAATGTAGGTACTTAAATATTAATTTTTGAAATTTTATTTGCAATACCTTTTCCAAAGTATGAGGATCGCTGACAAAGGCAGCTAGAGTAAACAAGGAATGGCCAAATACAACTAACATTTCAGAAATTACTCTGGAAAAAAATCGTTATTAGTTGAGATCTAATTATATATACTACTAGCATTGCCTGCGGCTCCGGCCACGTTCAGATGACCAAAAACCAAATTCTTAGGTTTTACGTATTAGTATACTCTTACATAGCGGGTTTTGTATTTTTTCTCAGAAATGAGATATTTTCCAAAAAATACCCTATATGTTGACCTGGATGACCAGCTATCATCATACTAAATTTCATCGAAATCTGTCCAGTGGTTTTCTCGTGATGCGGTAACAGACAGACAAAAATTCTAAAAACTATAGATTCGGATTCTGTATCGATAATAATGTCTATTTCAATTAGATTTTCCAAAAATTATTTAATGTACAGATTCGACTTAGTTACAATTTTATTATATGTATGGATAATATAATTATATATACCTACTATAATATAATTGTATATACTATAATATAATTATATATACTACTAGTGGCTCACCCTCGCTTCGCTCGGGTTTGCCTCTAGAAAAACACTAATAGAGATCTATTAGTTCCCACGGGAACTATTTGATTTTTCGGGATAAAAAATATCTAAGATGTTGCCCGGGGATATAAGGTACCACCATGCAAAATTTCATTTAAATCGGGCCAATAGATTCGGAGATTAGCCCGTATAAACAGACAAATAGACAGAGAAACAAAAAAAATTGAAAAAAATCTGGATTTGTTCTATTTGTCTTCTTACATCTCCCTGAACCGGTTTTTAGCATTTTTTTGCTATGTACAGACATTTGACCTCTACTGTTTTATTATAGTATACTATAAGCGTAGTAGGATAGCATTAAATGACACATAATCAATAAGTATGCATCCTTCACTATATCCCTCTAATAAACACAGTTGTGTTGCACGGCGCACGCGGTGACTCGTGGCAAACCGTTTTGTATTTTTTTTAAGCCAGTGTTCAAAATTCTAGTTTCCCCAATAAAATTACTAGTTCCAAAATCGAATAAACAATTTAATAATTATATTTAAAAAATGAGATATGTGAAAACAATAGAATATAATTTATATGATGTTCTCCTGACCGATTCCGGCCACGGCGGCCAATCTCATTGACACTAGCCAACTGCGCAGGAGATATTATAGTGCACAAGTGTACGCGCAGACACAACGTGCACTCTCTATTCCTGTCACTCTCATACTCCGGTGGGACGACACGATACACGACCGGTAAGAGTTAAGGTGCAGGGCCGACGGCTTTACGTGCTCTCCGAGGCACGGGGGTGCAACACCGCCAACTCCCCAACTTCGGGCTGTTACTGAAGGCTTACTATACAGAAAGACTCAATTACTAAACTTGACCCGACCCGGGACTCGAACCCAGGACCGCCGGGTGTGTAGCCGTACATGCTAGCCACTACACTACCGAGGCAGTACATAATTTATAAATTATGAATATATATTACATAAATAGAATTTATCTACTTAAATAGCCGTTATTATAAAGAATATGTATTATGAAGCCGTTTTCACATTTCTTATTGTTAGCACTAAATGAGCTCGTCAATATTCAATAGCTACTAAAAAACAAACAGTGGAGAAAAAGGTACTGAGTAATTTTCTCCTTGACTATTTATATATATATATATATATATATATATATATATATATATATATATATATATATATATATATACATATGAATGATAGAGTGCGGTCTGTATCTTATGAGTCATTTTACACATAAGGTCCTCCTGGCCGATTTCGATCAAGGCGCCCAATCTCACTGAAACCAGTCAGATGCTCAGGAGATATTGTAGTGCACAAGTGTACGTGCAGACACAACGTACACTGTCTCTCTATTCCTTTTACTCTTAAAGTCAGGACTGACGGCTTTATGTAATCTCCGAAGCACTGGGGTGCAACACTGCCAACTTTCCACCTCCAGACTGATACTGAGAATTCCTTAACGGAAAATCTCACTAACTTAACGAGGTTCATTACGGGACTCGTAACCTGGGGCCTCCAGATTAGCGGTCGAACACGTCAACTACCGAGTCAATCAATATTATACAACAACTTACCGAACACCATGAAGTCCTTTCAATTCATACAAACGCTCATCTCGTTGGTCTATGGAACTCAGCCTCTCCATGTTTCGGAACACCGAAAAACATAACAGTGCTTTATTTTCTGAAACTTTACAATTAAGAAACCAATTAAATACATGATGTTCTCCTGATCGATTCCGGCCACGGCGGCCAATTTCATTGAGACTAGCCAACTGCGCAGGAGATATTATAGTGCACAAGTGTACGCACAAACACAAGTGCACTCTCTATTCCTGTCACTCTCATACTCTGGTGGGACAACCACCGACACGACCAGTGAGAGTTAAAGCGCAGGACCGACGGCTTTACGTGCTCTCCGAGGCACGGAGGTGAAACACCGCCAACTTCCCAACTCCGGGATGTTACTGAGGCTTAATATACAGAAAGACTCAATAACTAAACTTGGCCCGACCCGGGTCTCGAACCCAGGACCTCCGGGTGTGCAGCTGTACATGCTAGCCACTACACCACCGAGGCAGTTAAATTAAATACATACATAGTAAATAATGCAGCATTCCAAACGCTTTTCACACAGATCAAAATTAAATTTAAATTAAAAATTAACTTTTTACAAATTTTCTATTAAAATGTGCTTTCAAAACATATCAAAAGTATTATTTTTTCTCAAAATTTTAATTTTAGGATATGTGCGTGCCAACAACGTACTTACATATATTTGTAAAAATACGTACCTATATCTATCAATGCTATCGGATGCTTCCTATCAGATCAAAAGATAGAGCATTTTAAAGGTGGAAGTGACGAAGGAATACGTAGACAGTAGGCTCAATGATAAGATAGGTACTGTACCAACCTAGAGGATACTTTGATTTCGCGAGAAAACAAATACAGACCCGACCTAATGTGATGGAGCCAAATAAACCGACCTAGTAGAGGATGCTGATATTAAAAAAAATTAACTACTCACCTGGAGAAACTTTTTCATTGTTTGTACCTCTTCGTAACTTAATATCATAATAACTGCCGGCTACTACTAAACTACATAAGCAGACTACGACGGCACCAACTGTGTAGTCTAAGTAGTCCAATTTAATTCCTTCATCTGTTTGTTTGTCACAACTCAATTTAAATACGTGTGCGTTTAAACCATATTTGTGTTCCACAATTTCGTTGAGACAACCCTCGACGACCAATTCTAGATCGTCATTAATATTTAGGCTATTACTTTTGATGTAACTTTCACATGTTTTCGTCACGCATATTCCTCTATCGATGTGTGAATAGTTAAAGTGTTTAGCCGTATGCTTAGAATATTCCTGGAACAAAAAAAAACAAACCATAAAATTTTACTGTAATTACTTTTTTTTTAACTGTAGTTATATTAATTAGGGCTTACATTAGAGTGTTAGAGAAAATTAAAAATAAATATCGAGTTTAAAAATTAATTAATTGCTCAACAACTTGGTATCTTCAAAATTGTAGGTAGGTAATAAGCATGATAATAAATAACATGTTGGTCAATCCTTTTTTATACCCTCAATATGCTGTTAAAAATTATAGATGGGTGAATCTTGAAATCGGGCGTATTCAGATGATTCCTCTGGCGAATTTTTTATCTAATTATTATTTACTTTTACATGCAAAAGTTTAAATATAACATAATTATAAACACATTTATCAAATAGGCATCACTGTAACTAGTCTCGTTATAAAGATATATGTGATTTAAATTTTTGGTGGCAGGGGAGTCAATAAAAGGTGGCAGGGGAGTCAAAATTATAGCTATTTTATATGAATTATATGTTTTATTTAAATTTTAAACTAATCAGTCTTTTGATTTCAATATTTGGACTTTACCCTTAATAAATAATGATAATAATTATAACTAAAAAACAAATAAAACTCTCAAAAACGTAATAAATCAACGGAATAGATCAACTTAATGTAACTCATTTTTCATTTATTTCACATTGATCATAAGATAAACAATGTAAAATAAATAAAAAATGAGTTTACATTCTAAATTAACAAACAATTTTCTAAAAAATATTATAATCAGAAGAATCTGAATCTTCATCACCATAGAGAGCGGATAGTACGACTTTAGTCATAGAAGATGTGATTAAGTTCTCATTCATTGATGGGACATCACTCTACAAGCTGTCATCAGATGGTACATTATTAATCTCAAATTGGTTACTCTGGATTGAAGTTCCGGCCAGCCGATAGTTCGGGCTTGAGTTAGCAGTAATATCAATCTGATTTTCGTTTATTGCGGTCTTTTTTGATATCCTAGTTTTAGGGGTACTAGTGTTCTCCAAAGTTGTACTTCGGATATTATAGAAACCGATATGTTGTCCATGGGGACAACGAATTGATTCTTCAGAACATTTTTCCAAATTACAGCTAAGGTGTCTCATGGCTAGGACCTTGGGATTATTACAGGTCCATATCGTTTGATGAACTCTCATGGTGCCTCGAAATTCTTTTAAATCAGAGGGAGTTAATAGTTCCGTCTCCAAAATGCCAGATTCGTGAACTTCCATTATCATACCCCCGGATATTTGAATTTGAAGGTGACTAATAAGGAGATCAATATTTGGAAAATCATTCCCTTCAGCAACAATCCGATCAGCTGCTATTTTTAATACTCCTCCCACACTATCAGGAGCTCCTTTGCCATGCCCTTTTTCCGAGTAATTCCAAACTACACGCTGTAAACTTTTATAGTCCCAGTGAAGCTTAGCCATCACGTAGAACATTCTTCGGTTTCTATATTGAGCAGATGGCAAGTCTGATATAAAATGCAATGTCTCCAGTACAGAAATGTTGCCGCTAACAAAGTTTAACACAGGAACCAAATGCTCCCAGATGGCGACAGCATCGTGTCTTAAGCATTCACTTGAAGTGCAGAAAGATTTAGTACATAGCTCCCCATTTTGTAATTAGTAAATAACAGAGGTATGTAATGACACTCGTATCTGCTATCAAGAACTACCAAAGTGAAAGGCCTGAATTTCGGAAGCATATTTAGTATTGCAGTTTTTTACTGAAATCATAGTGCACAATGCATTCTCCTGATTTCAGTTTTGATTTCAAGTTCTTGATATAGTTGTTTTGGCTAACAATATTGGCACAGTGACTCATGTTTTAATAACCACTTAAAAAGCTCAATTATGACACTGTTCATATCAGAATCATCATTGTCTTCAATAATTATGTGTTCTTCAAGTTCTTTTAACTTCTTTAGTTTTTTTTTCTGATTATATCGTTTTGAACTTTCTCTTTCCCTTTTTATCATATTTTTTTGTTGTCTTGGAGACATTTCACCTATGGGTAGAATTATTCCTTTACTCTTTTTGGTTAAATATTTTTGTCTTTCTTTTTCTTGTTGATTTGCTCGTAATACAGGATCACTTTTATTTTTTTCTAATCTTTGTCGCTCAGTCGCAGTCGTTTTTTCTCTAGTATTTCTTCTCTTGTTTGTTTTGGAGTCATTATTTAAGCCTGTAACATTAAACTAACAAATAAATTAATTGACATCACTTTCATTTTTTTACATCTCATTAGTCTCCCTTCAACAAGAGCTCAAAAATACTTTATTGATAATGTAACTACTAAATAATAATTTAAAATAAAAGATTTTGTAGGAGAAAATAAGAAATAATTTATTACCCTGGTACAACACCGGGGGAATCAACACCAATGGAATCAAAAAAAGCACATTTTTTGTCGATTTTGTAAAAATCGAAATGTTTTGTCCAGAAATAATAAAATATATAATTAATAACACTTTACTCCGTACTGTATACCCTAGTTAAGAAACCCTAAATTATCAAAAAACAATTTTAAATGTGGGAAGGGTAATCAATGACCTAGTGAAACAAAACCAAGGGAATCAAATTCTTACCTTCGTAAATCCAGTTTTGAGCAATGAGAAGCTCGACCTACCCTCACGATGTTTAAAGCGCGACTTAAGCTTGGCCGACAGCGCGCGCTTATACTCCCATGACATTCGTTTAGTGATATACGTGTGGATAAATCACGCGCCAAGGGGATCAATGTTTGACCTCAGACAAACCAAAACTATTTTTTTTATTTTAACTACGTTAAATATTAGACATTGTGTAATTATTTACTTATTTAACAACTCTTCCATTAACGTTTAGATCAACACAATTCCTAAATTTCCTATTATACATTGGTGTAAAATTAATAGTTTGTTCCATGAATATCAAAGGGACAACCCAGGGGAATCAATTTTCAGGGCTTTGAATTTTTTTTTCACACATTATCAACTATATTAACTTCGTTAACTAGCATGCCCCAAGTAGATCAAATATTAAACTAACAGCAAAAAATACTTAGATTACAATTTTTATACGTAACAGGTAGTTTTTCCCTCCAGACAATGTTAATTTAGTCTCTCAAGATTCACCCAGATATGTACATTGCACGCGTTCATTTAGAGTGTATACATTCTGTTTTCAAACCTTTTTAACGTCCCACTGCTGGGGATAGGCCTACCTTCAATACGAGGGGGATCAGGAAATAATCCACCACGCTGGCCAAGTGCTGGTTAGCGGAATTCACATGTCTTTTAAAAACTTACTAGGTGGTTTTAGACACGGTTTCCTCACGATGTTGTCCTTCACCGTAAGGCAAGTGGTAATCACGTTGGAAACGATTCACAACGAAAGTATTAGAGAGGATTTGAACCCGCTACACTCAGTTTCCCAAACGAGTGCGTGACCACTAGACCACCACTGCCTTAAAAATGAATACATGTAATCTACATGGTATTTAGCCCTTTTTAACTTACACTGCTGGGTACTGGCCTCCCTTCAGTATGAGAGGGAATCAGGCCATAGTTCACCACGCTGGCCAAGTGCGGGTTAGCGGACTTCACATGTCTTTTTAAAACTTGCTCGGTTCTCTCAGACATGCAGGTTTCCTCACGATGTTTTCATTCACCGTTAAGATAAGTGGTAATCATGTTGGAAATGATTCGCACATGAAAATACCAGAGGTGCGAGACCCGGGATTTGAACTCGCTTCACTAGGTTTCCTAAGCGAGCGCGTTGCCACTGGGCTACCACTGCCTTATACATAATGAGAATCTACATAACTACATAATAACAATTATTACATACTAGCGATTTACCATCGCTTCGCTCGGGTTCGTCCCTGGTTACATTTTAAAGATGGGTACTGACCGATGTTACGGAGTGTAATGTAACATTCGCAGCGAGCATGTTACGTTACGCTGTGCTGCGAGACTCGTATTTAACCCCTCTTGTCTTGGTTTTCCGAGCGAGCACATTACCATTGAGGGATAGTACATACTTGTATGATATTGTAAAGTCTGTTGTCTGGCTCTCCATGTAAACTTAAACTCGCCACGCAGTAGACAGCCCCAGGATTTTCAAGGCAGGCCTCATAGTTCTCCAGTTCGAATAATCTGGGTAATATCTCGTATTCCGTTTCTGGTGAAACAAATATGATCAATTAAACGTTATTCATCGTAGTAATAGTAGAAAGAGGAAAGATTTGATTTTTTGTTTGTTTGTTTGTTTGTACTGAATACGTTTCGAAACTACTGGACTGATTTAGATGCAATTTGGTAAGAAGATAACTTGAGAAAGACATATCGAAGGACATAGGATAGTTTTTATCCTTCCTTCCTTCGTGTGGTGAATAATCTGTACCTATAGGGTCAGTAGTACAAACTTTACCTGTCTATAATATAGACTAGTGATGTAACCAATATTTACATTCGCGAATATTCGCATATTTTTTGAAATTCGTATTTGCATTCGTATTCGCAAAAAACGATGCGAATGCTTGGCGAATGTATTTGGCAAACAAAAAGGAAATTATTTACGGAATGAACGGACGAATGAAAATTCAATAGTGTTTCACTCATGTTTTATATCACTTTGTCAATTTGACTAGGTATTACTTAAATTTGAAAAATGCAATAATACTAAACTAACCTCACATCACAACAAATCTTTTCGAACGAACTCTATGTGACTAACTTCGTTCATTCAACTTGTATCAGCTCGGCTATGTTCGGTTTAAACATGGCCGATACGAAATGTCAAACCTATCTGTTTGACATTTTACGCGCGCTTTTTTTGAAAATCAACATTCGCATTCGCGAATATTGAAGATGAATATTCGCATTCGCCAATGTGAAAAATCGAACATTTGTTACAACACTAATACAGACAGTATATAGTCTGTGGTGGAAAGAATTAAAAATTCCTAACAAAAAAATTCATAAATTATACAAACCTACTCGCTGTCTTTCAATGAGTCCGTTCATGAACTACCCGTCCGTTCACTAGTACCCAAGATGTATATAAACGGTCAAATTTTGAACGTGTGTCGAGTAACTCTCAAACTACATTTCAGATTATCATTATTCTTTTTTCGTGGCTTTTATGTCGGTCTCTACAAGCTGTGGCAATGCAACCAATGCAGTTTCACGAGGCCCCTGATTTTTTTGCATTTTGGGCTCAAAAAGGTTAGTTACGCCGCTTTCCATAAGCACACTTATACTTACATACGAACATTTAAGTTATAAAGAAAAATGAAAACCGATTTCGAAAAAAACACATATATCAATAACTAGCGACTCACCCTCGCTTCGCTCGGGTTCATCCCTACCTTGCTTCCCTATACAAACTTACATCCCCATTTTCACTCTCTTAAGGGATGATTTCTGGGATAAAAAGCATCCTATGAGAAAGACTCCCAGGGTCTTAAACTATCTTTTTACCAAATAACATCTAAATCGGTTCCGTAGATCCAGAGATTACCCCTACAACGTCACAAACTCACAAATTCACAAACTTTATCTCTTTATAATATTAGTATAGATTAATTGATTAGTAGTTTTCATTTACTATAGATACCTAATCAAATATTTTCGAAGTCGGTGCCAGCTGATACACAAAGAACACCGACTTCGAAAATATCTGATTAGGTATGTATAGTAAATGAAAACTACCAATCAGTTATTTTTTACTTTTTAGTGTTTTTTTTAAAAGGTGATGTTAATTATTGTGTTTTTTAAGTTTTTATATTTTCCCTTTTTAGTATTGACGTAGTAGTAGTAAAGTAAGAAGAAAGTATCTTAATCAAAATATTCGCTTAAGCCGCTTAAGTTACTTTGATGCCAATTTTTCTATGAAGACTGACAAACTAAAATTCGCTTTTTAAGGCTTATCAAGTGAAACAAAATAAGCCCAAACTCAAAGTACCTACTATTAGCCGTTGAAGAGTTCCACCTATCCACCTTCTGGCCTTACTATCAGATCAGGTCGACGATACCGAGCCACAACACTATCAACGGAAATAGAACCACTTGCAATGTGAAACATTCAATATGACAATTAGAATAAAAAAGAAATTATGTATCTATGTACGTATGTATGTATGTTTGTACCTTATATCTTTAAACGAGCAATTCTTGTATATATATATATATATATATATATATATATATATATATATATATATATATATATATATATATATAATCTGAATCTCGGAAACGGCTCCAACGATTTTCATGAAATTTAGTGTACAGGGCGTTTCGGGGGCGATAAATCGATCTAGATTAGTTTTTTGTCTGGGAAAACACGTGTTTTCAAGTTTTCATGCGGTTTTGTTTCGCATTATTCCACGCAAAATATGGTCGCTAATTCGCACGCTAGGGCATAAACACCGTGGTTAAGCGGCCAAGGCGCAAGTTTGACAACCACAGGTGTCAGAGTTCGTAGCCCGGTCAGATATAAAGATTACACTTTTGTTTTTTTTTGTATTTATTCAAATTTTAAGTTTGTTCTTTTTTTTAAATGTTTTTTGGCCAAAAACTCCGAGTGAAGCTCGGCCGCCCAGGTACTTTATATTATAATTGATGTTTCTAATTAGTACCTACAACGCACCTCATTATCATTTTTATATTTTCTCACGCTTGAGCGTTTCAAGTAGAGATCTCTTAAAGAGATAAGTCATCCTTTGTACACATGGTATCTGTTGTCACTTGTATGTTTTTTTTCTGGTACATAAATAAATAAACAGAAGTAGGTAAAATTTTCATTAGTTATTTTTCCACCCTTAGGGATGGCTTTTTTTTATTTAAATGGGACTAAATTGGAAGTATACATTTTCAAACAAAATAGAAATTGTCCAAATCGGTTAAGGTAAGGTGAGGTAGCAAATATAAAAAAAATACAGCCACAACAGAATTGAGAACTTGAAGAAGTCAGTTGAAAACACATAAAAAGCGTGTTAATAATAACTTTTTAACAAAAAAATAAAATAAAAACCAACTTCAAAAAAAGCACTAAAAAGTAAAAAATAACTTATTGGTAATTTTCATTTACTATACATACGTAATCAAATATTTTCGAAGTCGGTGTGCTTTGTTTTGTATCGGCTGGCACCGTTGAAGTTGGTTTTTATTTTTTTGTTAAAAAGTTTTTATTTTTCCCTTTTTAGTGTAGACATACTCGTAGTAGTAGCAAAGTAAGAAGAAAGTATTTTAATAAAATATTCGCTTAAACCGTTTAAGTTACTTTGATGCCAATTTTTATACGTAGACTTACAAACAAAAATTTGCTTTATTAGTAACACTAAAAACTGTGACTCTAAAATCCGATTCTAACGTGTTGCCCTTGTCAAATCGAACAAAATAAGCCCAAACTCAAAGTATCTACTATTAGCCTTTAAAAAGTTCCACCTATCCATCCTCTGGCCTTACCATCAGATCATGGCAATGATACCGAACCACTGCACTATCAACGAAAATGGAAACACTTGCAAAGTTTCAAGTCAATATTACAATTAGAAATAGGTTAAATTCATCATTAGCTATTTTTCCACCCGTAGGGGTGGTATTTTTTTTAAATTTAAATGGGACCAATCTGGAACTATACACTTTCAAACAAAACAAAAATTGTTCAAATCGGTTCATAAATGACGGAATTCTAAGGTAACAAACATAAAAAAAACATACAGCCGAATTGAGAACCTCCTCTTTTTTGAGGAAGTCGGTAAAAAAGCTTACCATTCAGTCGGTATGCAGTCCCTGAGCTTCCATTGCATACACTTAGTAGTAAAATTAATTTAAATACAATTGTTCGATGCATTTCTACCTATGTGACAAAGTTTAGTTAATTGACTTTATTTATTTAATACTTTATGAAACTATGTCCAGATGAGATGCAAGAATACGTCCATTCCAAACACACAAAAATTACTAAGCAAAGTGCAAATTTTTAGGCTAACGCTTTTATACGTGATATCGCTTACACACGCCTCATAAAATGTTTAAGGCTCAATGTCGTTATTTATATACTAGCATTGCCCGCGGCTCCGCCTGCGTTAAGATGACCAAAAACCAAATTCTTAGGTTTTACATATTAGTATACTGTTACAATGCACTTTATTGATTTTTTCTCAGAACAGAGATATTTTTCCGCCGTAAAAAGTATCCTACATGTTGACCCGGATAACCACCTATCACCATACCAGATTTCATCAAAATCCCTCCAGTGGTTTTTCTGTGATGCGGTAACAGACAGACAGACAAAAATTCTAAAAACTATAGATTCGGCCTCTGTATCGATAATAATGTCTATTTCAATAAGATTTTCCAAAAAATATTTAATGTACAGATTTGACTCAGTTAGAATTTTATTATATGTATAGATAAATAATAGCAGAAGACGAGCGAACACTACGACCGCGTTCAATCTAAAAAAAAATGACTTTATTTTATACAGGGTCTCACCCTCGGCTTCGTCGCTATGTATTTATATAAATATAAAAAAAAAATCGTACAAAAATACTAAAATCGCGACTAAAAAATGGGGGGTGGGGGTAGGAGGGTGAAAAATTGTTTACAATCTATTCTCATACCTACCAAATATTAAAAAAAAATCATTTCAATTCAATCAATCAAAATTCAAAATCACGATTCACGACACACGATTCAGTGACACGACAAACACCGTTACACGAGATTTTATATGTTTATATTATATATATAGTATATTAAATACCAGTAATGTATGTGCATTTTAATTGTCCTAATTATAATTTGCTTTATAATCTAATCTATAGTTAACAGTTAAAGATTTATTATTCATTTGTTTTTACAGTTTATAGTCTTTTTATTAACCGACTTCAAATAATAAGAAAGTAAACCGACTTAAAAAAAACTAAGCAGAAAAAAAAAACAACTGAACGGGGGTTTTCATTTACTATAAGTAGATACCTAATCAGATATTTTCGAAGTCGGTGCCAGCCGATGCAAAGCAAAGCAAATCTTTTTGTGGTTAATAAAAAGGAATGTATGTAATATTATTGGAACTGCAAAATATTCACATCTGATAATCTATCATGACTTCCACACAAAGATACAAAATTTTATAGGTGTATGTATGTTGGTCCACGCATTTCTCCGAACTAGTAATCATGTCGTGATCATTCTTTTTTTGTTATTTGTTTACATTTATTTCAACTTAGGGAATAGTAAGATTACATCAAAATCGATTCAGTAGTTCTTATGATATGGACTAAAACATGTAACTAAAACTGAAATATTTTTTATAATTACTACTTATTTGAGGAAAGATTTCGGCTTTACACTGTAAAGTACCACACTACGACCTTTAGGAGTGGGACGATTAGCCATAAATAAACTATGCGAACGGAGTCGTGGGCAACGCTAGTTTATTATAATGCTATAGAATTTTTTTTTACACTGAATAACCTTATTGTTGCGGAAGGTATAAGATACATTACAGTAGTTTTTTGTAAGCATTATAACTCATTTTCACTCAACTCGTCAGATTGGGTCCTCGTCGAGTTCGACGAAGAACCAATCTGACGAGTTTAAGTACGCAATTTAATATATAGATGTAGCGAGTAGTTATATAAATTTATAGTTATTATGTACATAAGTCGAAGGTTGGAAAAATATTAGGTTTGAAAAACATCAACTGACATGGAAGTCAGGTTGTGTAGTCTTACAAATTGAAAATGTTACATAATTTTCAAAATTTTATATATATAGCATCAATAGATTCGATCTTAACCAGCAAGAAATTTGACGCATCCCAGATTCAGTAATAACTTTTAGCTCCTCCCAACATTTTGCATTGAAGATGAGGGCGGTATCATCAGCATAAGTATATATTTTACAATTTTGATTACTGTGGTCACAGAGATCGTTCACATAAATAGGAATAAGGTAGGTCTTAAAACACTGCCTTGTTGAACTCCCCTCACAGCATAACACACTCTAAGATATACTTGAAGGTTGGCTAACATGTTCACCAAGTTTAAATAGTTGCTGATGATCGGTAAGATAATCTGCCAACAATGCATGTGGCATACGCATACCTCTTATACCATAATTGTATAACTTGTCGAGACGGATGGGAATAGATACGGTGTCGAAAGCTTTGGCCAACTCAAGGAAAACTCCAACGCACTTGTTACCTCAACCTAAATGATTGCTTATTTTATTAATCAAGGCGAAAATCACGTTTTCAGTGGAAATACCGTTTCTAAATCCGAATTGGATTTGATCATAAATTGTTATCAATAAGATATTGTTCAAACGGTTGTTTATGAGTTTTTCCAGAATTTTGCTTAGTACAGTAAGTACAGAAATCGGCCTGTAGTTATCGACGTCATCCCAATTCTCACCCTTGTATATATACGAGTATATAGGTGTTACAATAGCTAGTAGATCGTTTAAATATTTTTGGAAAACAACCATTTGTGAAGCAAAGATTGTAGATATGGCACAATATTGGTATGAGGGCATGCTTGGCCATTCAAATAAATGAAGTAGGAATGTTATGCCACCCAGGAGCAGAGTCATTCGATAGTCTATTAATAATAATATCTAATTAAGTAGGATCGCTATGAAGAAAAACAAAAGAATTTACATGTGGAGATATTTTATGTGAACCTTTAAATATTACACTCAGACAAAAATATGATTCAAACGAATATCACACAAAGAGGAGAGAGTTATAAAGAATAATTAAATATGTTGGGACATTAACACACAGCACCATCTAGTTCCATGGTAAGCTACGAGGCTTGTATTATGGATACCAGGTAGTTGATACACTACATATAGATAAAATAAATAAAATCGCCTAATAAATTGAGATTATACACTCACACATGCCTTTAATTTTTTATACATACATATATGTCAGAATATAAAGTAAATATATTAATCATTAAATAACCAAAAATGTACATCTATACATATAATTAAATTGTAACCAAGCCGAATCTGTACATTAGATATTTTTTTGGAAAATCTTATTGAAATAAACGTTATTATCGATACAGAGGCCGAATCTATAGCTTTTAGAATTTTTGTCTGCCTGTCTGCCTGTCTGGCTGGCTGGCTGTCTGGCTAGCTGGCTGTCTGGCTGGCTGTCTGGCTGGCTGTCTGGCTGGCTGGCTGTCTGGCTGGCTGGCTGTCTGGCTGGCTGGCTGTCTGGCTGGCTGGCTGGCTGGCTGGCTGGCTGTCTGGCTGGCTGGCTGTCTGCCTCTCTGCCTCTCTGCCTGTCTGCCTGTCTGCCTGTCTGGCTGGCTGTCTGGCTGTCTGGCTGTCTGCCTGTCTGCCTGTCTGCCTGTCTGCCTGTCTGGCTGGCTGGCTGGCTGTCTGGCTGGCTGGCTGGCTGGCTGGCTGGCTGGCTGGCTGGCTGTCTGTCTGGCTGACTGTCTGGCTGGCTGTCTGGCTGGCTGTCTGGCTAGCTGTCTGGCTGCTGGCTGTCTGGCTGGCTGACTAGCTGTCTGGCTGGCTGTCTGGCTGGCCGGCTGGCTGGCCGGCTGTCTGTCTGTCTGACTGTCTGTCTGTCCGTCCGTCCGTCCGTCCGTCCGTCCGTCCGTCCGTCTGTCTGTCTGTCTGTCATGCGATGCTAGGAACTGCTCACAGGTAACTAAAGAGAATTCTGAATGGCAAGTTGTTCAGTCAAAAACTGCCAGGCCATATAAACTTATCGGTCAAAAAGGCCGGGCTTCTATAGCGCCAGACGGCAAGTTTAAAGCTGCTGATATAAAAATACCGTTGTTTATTTCTAACGTCTCTAAGGATACGTGTGAGCAGGACATTATTAGCTACATAAAAGATAAGACCGACGAGGATGTATTATTGAAAATGATAAAAATAAAAACAAATCGAAAATATAAGTTATTTGTTTCAAAGACAAATTTGAATTTGTTTTTAAATGATAACTTTTGGCCTGATGGCATTACGTTTCGGCGTTTCGTGCATTTTAAGTATGGGCCGAAAAAAGGTGATTGTAATCTTAAAGTTTAATTATAGTGTAAAATTATGGATAGTGATTATAAAATGACATATAATAAATGTAAATTCATTAGTTTTAATTGTAAAAATTTTAAAACTTCCATAGAAGATGTGAGAAAACTATGTAGGTCGGCGACTTTAGTCTGTCTCCAGGAGACTTGGTTACTCAATCACGACCTTCCGTTGTTAGGTATTGTATCTGTTGATTTTGAGTATATAGGTAAAAGTTCAGTAGATAGCGGAATTACTAGTCGGTAGACCATATAGTGGCGTAGCCATACTTTCTGCTATACATTGCAATAGTGACAGACTGTTAGCTATCAAGGCTACTATAGGTGGTCGCTCCGTACTAGTCTTTTGTGTATACATGCCAGTGAAAGCGCGAGAAAACTTACCTATTTTCACAGATATTCTTAGCGAAATTAGCTCAATTGCGGAGGGTAGTTGTGTTCAATCCGTGATTATTCTAGGAGACTTTAACGCACAACCTGGCCAACTATTCTTTACGACGAATTTGGATGTTTTTTAATTTCAATAGGGAAGATGGCTGGGTACTACCATCGTCATGGGATCCTGTTATTAATATAATAAAATCAAATAATAAATATAAACAAAACAGACAGGCAGATGTAGTAAGTTCATACTGTGTAGATCAAAATGACAGCTTATCAGATTAATATTTTTCATTTTTCATTTGTAAAAGTATATATTAATAGTGTTGCTTAGTAAGTTGTTTTTAAATAATAGCAAACTAAATTAAAATTATTATCCTTAATTAATTTTAACTTTTTTAAATTACACATAGAACAATTATATGGCTTAAATAATTAATACTATATTTTATATTTTTCTTTATGGTTATAAATATAATAATGGCAACACTAAATATAGATTAATAATTAATATTTTAAAATTGTAATAATTATAAAAATAATAGCAAAAATTAAATAAATAATTTTCCATATTCAATTATAATTAAAATTATAAAAATGTTTAAAGTTAAAAAATATTGTAATGTAATTGGTGCAATTTTCATTTTGTTAATTGTGGGTAGGCTGTCTGTAACAACTATACATTCAAGACATGTAACACCTCAGTCTCTCCTGTGACCATGGATGCTGTAAAGCATTCGAAACGTCGGGAACCAAAAATCTAAATAAATCCGCGAAATAATCCGAAAAGATAGTTTTATTTAATAATGTCAAACATTCGCGTAAATCTAAGAAAGTATTATGGATAAAATTGCTAAATAAAGAGCCGAAAAAGATTTTACAAAATTTTGGAAGCTCACTGGTAAGCTTGATGTTAAGCCTGGTCTCCCTGCGAACGTTGATGGCCGAAATAATCCCGAGGATATAGCCAATTTGTTCATGGAGCACTTTAAAGTACGCTCCCCTCTGAGTTCTTCGACCACTACTCCAGATGGTGGGCCCACCGTGGCGGGTGAGGAGCCTTTACTTAAATTCACAGAGAAACAAATTAAAAAAGTGATAAACAGTATGCGTAGAGGTAAATCTCCGGGCCACGATGGGCCTGAGCCTCAATACTGATATTGAGCACTTAAAATATGCTGGCGTACACGTGCCGAGGGTCCTGTCCATGTTCTTCAATATGTGCATTAGTCATTCATACTTACCGGATGATTTGATGAAAACGAAAGTGGTGCCCATAGTGAAGAACAAGACAGGAGACATTTCGGACAAGGGAAATTATCGCCCGATCTCTCTTGCGACAATTGTAGCAAAAGTGCTGGATAGTGTGCTTGACTCTTGTCTGGATACGTATATAAACATACATGACGCACAGTTTGGGTTTAGACCTGGACTGTCAACTGAAAGCGCGATTCTGTTTCTTAAGCATACTGTCCAATACTACACTGAACGGAAGACTCCGGTTTACGCCTGTTTTTTAGATCTCTACAAGGCCTTCGATCTCGTTTCGTATGAAGCGCTTTGGAGAAAGTTGGAGGATAGGGGTATGCCCGCGGAACTGCTGAAAATGTTTCAATACTGGTACTCGAATCAGACTAATTGTGTTAGGTGGTCAAACTGCCTCTCGGAAACATACAGGTTGGAGTGCGGAGTTAGACAGGGGGGGCGTTGTCCTCTCCAAAGCTGTTTAACTTGTATGTAAATGACCTCATAGTCGAGCTCAGCGGCATGCTTGTCGGTTGCCGGGTGGGGGGTGTTTGTGTGAACAACATCAGCTACGCGGACGATATGGTGCTGCTGGGCCCGACTGCGAGATCAATCCGAGAGATGCTGAAGGTTTGTGAAAAATACACCGCATCACATGGCCTTATTTATAATGTAAGGAAAACCGAGCTCATGGTCTTCAGGGCCGCCGGCAAGTACCCAGACACCATTCCTTCAATTACTCTAAACGGTGCTAATATAAAGCAAGTAACTAAGTTTAAATATCTGGGTCATATACTTGTCGACGACCTTAGAGACGATGATGACGTTGAAAGGGAGCGTAGGGCGTTGGCTGTCCGCGGGAACATGCTGGCACGCAGATTTTATCGTTGTACTGATGACGTCAAAATAACCTTGTTTAAAGCGTACTGTCAAGGCCTGTACACGGGAAGTCTGTGGTTCAGCTGTTCACGGGGGGCGCTAAACGCACTGCGTGTCCAATGTTTTCAGGATGATGTTGATACTCCCTCAATTTTGTAGTGCCTCGGGGATGTTTGCCCAATCACATACGGATAGTTTCCACGCTTTAATCAGGAAAAAGGTGGCCTCGCTTATTACAAGGGTTCGAGGGAGTAGCAACAGCATCCTGAAAATCGTGGCTGAGGACCCGAGAGCTCCTGTGCTGAGGCATCTCATACGGAAACATTGCCCGCATGAAATGCCTCGTAAGTACATGACTCATTAAATCTGTATTTGTATTTGTTACTAACCCTAGTATAAGTGTAGTTCCTAAAGTGTTACTAACAAAAATGGTTCCGTTGTTGTTCCCAATAAAAACATTATTATTAAATACCTCGAAAACTTTGAGGTTGTAGATTTTTAGTAGACCTACAACTTTTGTAGAAAACATTTTTCGATAGGACATCACAGTAAGCCGAAAATTGAAAAAAATTTGCAATGCTTTGTGTCCCCCCATTTCTCGGGGGTAGCTGGGCATCGGGGGCTTTTTACGAATTTCTATTCCTTATATACCTGCTAACATTTTAAAATCATAGAACTTCAGGTTCTCAATAATCGTGGTCGTAGTTCGACCACTCAGCGAACTCTAGTCAAAGTAACTCCGCGAAATTATCCGAAAATATAGTTTTACTTAAAACTAGCATTGCCCGCGGCTCCGCCCGCGTTCAGATGACCAAAAACCAAATTCTTAGTTTTTACATATTAGTATACTCTTACACTGCAGTTTTTGTATTTTTTCTCAGAAATGTGACATTTTCCCGCGGTAAAAAGTATCCTATATGTTGACCCGGATAACCACCTATCACCATACCAGATTTCATCAAAATCCCTCGAGTGGTTTTTCTGTGATGCAGTAACAGACAGACAGACAGATAGATAGACAGGCAAAGACTCTAAACACTATAGATCAACCTCTGTATAGATAATAATGTCTATTTCAATATGATTTTCCAAAAAATATTTAATGTACAGATTCGGCTTAATTACAATTTTATTATATGTATAGATGTCAAATATTCGCGTAAATCTAAGAAAGTATTAAAAATTAGACTGTTACTTTGATTGGTAAAGCCAGAGATGCTGCTGAGTAGATATACTTTTTTTAAATGTTATAATAATATTTGCGCTAAGGTAATATGTGAAATATTTATATTAAAAAATACTTAAACAAAATAAATTTCTCTTGGAATCGTGATAAAAAGCATAAAAATTATAAGGAGGGCCAGCCATCCATTAGTACGCATTACAAAATTTACTAATAACATAAGACCGATTTTTCAATCATCAGTAAAATTGAAAAATTATAGTTTCTTTAAGTACCCATTGTGACCTCCTGACCGATTCCGGCTACGGCGGCCAATCTTATTGAGACTAGCCAACTGCGCAGAAGATATTATAGTCCCCCCCAACGTGCGTTCACCTTGTCGTGGTGGGGGGGCTCAGTAGTGCCCGGCAATCCAACCGGGCGCGAAGCCAAGAAACGCACAGGGAGGTAGCCCACTTCGGTGGGTGGTGGGAGGTGGCCCTCTTTGGTGGGCGGTTACCATGCGGGTTGCTCCTGGTAATTCTCTGATAGCAGAGTGGATCTTGGAGCAACCCCATGGTTGTGGTGGTCTGCTTCGGCAGACCTGCCGTCGGTTCGTCGTAGTTGAATACGTAAGCGATCCTGCGACGCCCCATTAAGACGGGGGAAGGTTTTGTTGGGTTTTAGTGGGTAGTGCTGGTATTTATTACGCCGGTGAGTCCCACACCTCGTGCGTAAATGCATTTCCCAACGTTAAAAAAAGGAGATATTATAGTGCACAAGTGTACGCGCAGACATAAGTGCACTCTTTATTCCTGTCACTCTCATACTCCGGTGGGACGACTGCTCGACACGACCAGTGAGAGTTAAGGTGCAGGACCGACGGCTTTACGTGCACTCCGAGGCACGGGGGCGAAACACCGCCAACTTCCCAACTCCGGGCTGTTACTGAGGCTTACTATACAGAAAGATTCATTAACCAAACTTGGCCCGACCCGAGACTCGAACCCAGGACCTCCGGGTGTGCAGCCGTACATGCTAGCCACTACACCGCCGAGGCAGTTTTTTTTATATAGCAATATTATTTATATCATTTTAGCTGTTATTATTATAAATATAACTATTTATTTTTTAAACTTTGTTAATTACTAAAATAATTTAGTGTTGCTATTATTATATTATGTATAATAAATAAAGAACATTAAAAAATAAAAATGTTATTTATTTAAACAATATTATTGTTTTATATATGATTTAAAAAAGAAGTTAAAATATTAAGCACCATTATAGATAAACCACCTTTATAGATAAAAAATATTGATCAGAATTACAGTTATTGCGATTCACACAGTAAGTACTTACATACATACATCTAATGGTTTGTTATGTTTGTTTTTGTTGTTAGATTTTATTATGTTTATTACAGGATCCCACGATGGCGGTAGTACCCAGCCTAAAATAAAACCTTGAATTTAAACTTCTTTGGTTCTGGAAATATTTTATTTTATGCATTGCTCTTTATATAATATTTAATGGATTACGAAATGGTTTGGAAAAATTCAATTGAAGGAAATCTTTCTTAAATTAAAGAAACATATTTCTTTATTCATAACTTCTATAACTTACATATACTTATATTCTAGAAATTAAGTTTTTGAAATTTAACTATTCACACATTGATAGAGGAATATGCGTGACAAAAACATGTGAAAGTTACATCAAAAGTAATAGCCTAAATAATAATGACGTCTGGAATTGATCGTTGAGGGTTGTCTCAACGAAATTGTGGAACACAAATATGGTTTAAACGCACTACGTGTGTTTAAATTGAGTTGTGACAAACAAACAGACGAAGGAATTAAATTGGACTACTTAGACTACACAGTTGGTGCCGTCGTAGTCAGCTTATGTAGTTTAGTAGAAGCCGACAGTTATTATGATATTAAATTACGAAGAGCTACAGACAATGAAAAAGTTTCTTCAGATGAGTAGATTATTTTTTTTATATCAACAACCTCTACTAAATAGTCCATTTGCGTTAAGAAAATAATGAGTCATCAAGTCCAACGGTATGTAAAGGCGTATACAAAGTTGGAGTAAAAATTCAATTCAAATTTAATATTTCAAAAGATTAAGTTTAATGGATAAAAATCAACTTAATTATTTTACTAATTTTAAATTTTAATTTGATATGATAATGACTTCATTTTAATTTGAGATAATTAAGTGTATTAATTATCTTTAATCACAATGATATGTTGACTTTATTTTGATTTAACATAATTATGTCTATTTCAATAAGATTCACAAAAAAGTATTTAATGTACAGATTCGACTTAGTTACAATTTTATTATGTTGTCATCTGAACGCTGGCGGAGCCGCGAGCAATGCTAGTCTATACTTATAGGCTATATGTATAGCTATAACGATCCTAATACCTTACCCAGATAGGTATGACCTTTCACAAGAATTGGGCTATCAACAGCTAAAAAGATTTTTCAAATCCGACAGATACATCCAGAAATTAGCGCTATCAAATAAAACAACAAACAAAGTGTTTTATCAACGTCTTAATTATATTATCAGCATAGATTTTAATGCTCGAATTAATTTACAAAATTAAGCCAAATTTAGTTATACAAATTCAATTAAAATATAGAATTCAAAACTATGAATACCTTTATAAATATCAACAATAAACAATAACTCGACTTAGACCTTCAAAAATAAATAAGTAGCACACGGTAAAAAAAAAATTCTCGTAAATGTACAATAGTTGTATAATATTAAAATATTTGTATATAATATGCTAATTAGAAGACTTGGGAAACTTTTATGAAGTACTCATCTTCATATTGAATGTATAGCGACATATTATGTCCCTTCATACCTTTATTTTATGTTATGCGGAATTTTATAGTTAAAATTCAAAGACACGCTTTTTTGCAAGCGACTTCAATATAAAATAATATGTTTATGTGCGTGTATGCTATGGGATATGTATGAAATTTGAAAATATTACATATTAGCGGCTCACCCTCGCTTCGTCCCTAGCTCGCTTCCTCATACAAACTTTCCTCTCCATTTTCACCCTCTTAAGGGATGATTTCCTGGGTAAATAGTCTTCTATGTCCTTCCTATGGTCCCAAACTATTTTCTTACCAAATTTCATCTAAATCGGTTCAGTAGATCTAGAGATTGCCCCCTATAACGTCACAAACTCACACACTCACAAACTTTACCTCTTTATAATATTAGTATAGATTAATTATTTATATCAACATTATTTTATTTATCACTGAGTAAAATTTTATTACGGAATGTTCTGATCGAGTCCCCAAAAGGGCCTAAATGTTTACAACTATCATTTAGTATTTTAGTATTTTAGACATCCTGGAAATTAGTGAGTTAATGCTGAAAACAGTTGTTCGAAAAGGTCTTGTAAGAGGAGTAATTGCTTTGCGTGGATATCAAGAGGGAACATCAAACTTAATCTTTGATACTAAATCTGGATTATCATAGATATTATTAAGACTTTTATATAGAAAAAACTCTAAAAACTATAGATTCGGACTCTGTATCGATAATAATGTCTATTTCAATTAGATTTTCCAAAAAATATTTAATGTACAGATTCGGCTTAGTTAGAATTTTATTATATGTATAGATTTAGTAAAACCAAATCTGCTATCTTTACGCCCCCATGCTGTACGAGAGTATTCTTTAGGTTGAAGGATAAGTATATAAAAACTATTTATTGAAAAAGGATATTATTTTAAATTTTTGAATAAGTAACTTAAATGTTAATAAAAAATATATGATGATGTTCTCCTAGCCGATTCCGGCTACGGCGGCCAATCTCATAAAGATTAGCCAACTGAGCAGGAGATATTATAGTGCTCAAGTGTACGCGCAGACACAAGTGCACTCTCTATTCCTATCACTCGCATACTCCGGTGGGACGACCACTCGACACGACCGGTGAGAGTTAAGGCGCAGGACCGACGGCTTTACGTGCTCTCCGAGGCACGGGGGTGAAACACCGCCAACTTCCTAACTCCGGGCTGTTACTGAGACTTACTATACAGAAAGACTCAATAACTAAACTTGGCCCGACCCGGGACTCGGGCCCAGGACCTCCGGGTGTGCAGCCGTACATGCTAGCCACTACACCACCGAGGCAGTTAAAATATATATATCATCAAAAAATATATATAGGTACATACTGTATACTAGATTTCAAATCGTGAAGATCAAACGAGGACGCGATTTTTAAAAATCGGTATAGAACCAATAACTTTTTCAAAATCATTGATTTTCATAGCATAAAGTTAAACAATTTTTTGCTCACACTCCAAATTTTGGCACTAGCCCCGAGTGCCCCTAGTGTAAATCCAGGGCAGGGCGTGGTTTTCTTCGCGTTCTTGCTCGCATTCGTTATAGACTTGTTAGTGGAGGCGCCTGCGAGTCAGCTCTTAGCAATGTTACAAGAGAAGACTTCAAAGGAGAAGAAGGAAATATAGATTATTGTGTATTAGGTTAATATCCTATGTACTACATCAATAAAATGTTACATATTGATATAATATACATTTTATTTTCACGGCGTTTAAAGGTTACATAGTCTGATAGTTCACATATAATAAAAAATAAATAAAAAAATAAAAATAGTTTTATTTCTTAATCATATTTACAACTTTATGTTCGAGTCTTCCCAGTAAGTGATCCGAGGATTCTTGTGTTGGGAATGGTTAAAAAAATAAAGGTACAACTCGCTACTTATTAGGCCAAAGATTACCCAAAAGTGATAATGGCATTTTAAGGTGCTTGAAAGAATGATTTCTGTACAGATAAAAGTTTATATGAGTATAATGTCTAAAAATAGTCTAAATTTTGAGATTAAAACACAGAAATAATACCTCCGGTACTTGAAACTTACTTTACTTCGTTCAAACTCTTGCATTGATTCTTGATAATGCAATCGATAAGATGTTAGGAATTAACCTGTTTGTAAAATATCCTTGAAAACATATTGAGTATTGAACCTGCGATATCCGACACTATCTATAAAAATAAATAAAATTGAAGTGTATGTTTGTAATGTCAAAGTAACAGCACTCCAATAGGATCCTATCAAAAGCGACAAAAGCCACATAGAAACCAATACATATTTAATGGTTTCTATGTGGCTTTTGTCGCTTTTAATGGGATTCTATTGGTGCTTTTCAACAGGGAGCTTTTTACTAAATGCATATGAAATTATATACGGTATGTACTTATAAGAAAAACTTTTTTTTTTATTTTTGTCTGTCGTTCTGTTTGTTCTGGTTAATCTCCGAAATAGCTGGACCAATTTTGACGGAACTTTCACTGGCAGATAGCTGATGTTATAAGCAGTAACTTAGGCTACTTTTATCTAGAAAACAGAATTAGGGTTCCGCTCAAAAAAATTGAAACTTACCTAAGGACGCACCCGAGCGAAACGAGGGTAAGTCGCTAGTATTAAATATTAATAGAAACTTCTCATGTATAGAGATGAATCACGAATTTCTATTTTAATCACATTTCCCATTGTGTTGAAAGTTGAAACTTTGGTGAGTTTCCGCTCACAAGTGTTTCTGACCGTGTGAGGCCGTGTGAGACCGTATTATACAGATATTATTTGTGAAAATATAGTCTGAATCAAAGATAACAGAAATAATAGATACCTATTGACTATTGTACTAGTATTGTATTGTACCTTACAAATACATCGAATGCCCTCAATTTAGTAATTTACCTATTTTTTGCCTAAATAGAGTATGGATGGCGTTTGTTCAAGAACTGCCACGCTTCTTTATTTTATAGAAATACTAGCGGACCCGACAGACGTTGTCCTGTCTACACGTCTTTAATTTGAAAATTTCAAACTTTTTGGACAAAATTGTGAATCTAAACCATTCCCAGATCCCCTTGAACACACACAAAAAATTTCATCAAAATCGGTCCAGTCGTTTGAGAGAAGTTCAGTGACATACACACTCACAGAAGAATTATATATATAAAGATGTGGATTGTATGTATTTTACATAGGGTGGAACAATACAAATTATAATAAACTTAAAGGAAATAGATATATACGAAATCAATACACATAACGCCATCTGTTGACATTTGTTTGAACTATTTCTTTTTCTTCGTGATGACTGAGGAGACTCCATGTTTGGTGGTCTAAATACTCAAGTTGAACAGGTATAACCAGTAATTTAAGTTTTTGTTTATTGTGTGTCTACAAATATGGACACTGCATGATCGACGATAAGTCCGATCGCTAGTTTTCATTATAAAAAAAACTAAACCCTTCCCTTTACAATTATGTATGGAAGTCTGCCCGATTTGTTGACATTTATGATTACTGCTCCGCTCCCTTTGGTAGTAGCATGACGATATATGTATAGCCTATATATAGCCTTCCTCAATAAACGGGCTATCTAATGAAAAAAGAATTTTTCAAATCAGATTAGAAGTTCCTGAGATTAACGCGTTCAAACATGCGAACAAACTGCCTCTTTATAATATTAGTATAGATAATGTGTAGTTATTACTCATATTAAACTGTTATAAGTTTCGATGCCTACTATACATTCACCAAGTAAGGAACTCAAGTGCATAATAATTTGCATACAATTAACTTGGCGCTCGAAACTGTGGCACAATTACCTACTAATAATAATCATGCTCCAAATATTATGAGAAATGTCAATCGTATTTCATTATTTATATATCATACTAGCATTGCCCGCGGCTCCGCCCGCGTTCAGATGAGCAAAAACCAAATGCTATGGTTTTACATATTAGTATACTCTTACATTGCAGTTTTAATATTTTTTCTCAGAAATGAGACATTTTCCCGCGGAAAAAAGTATCCTATATATAGACCCGGATAACCAGCTATCACCATACCAAATTTTATCAAAATCCCTCCAGTATTTATTATGTGATGCGGTAACAGACAGACAGACAGACAGACAAAAATTCTAAAAAGTATAGATTTGGCCTCTGTATCAAAAATAATGTTTATTTCAATAAGATTTTCCAAAAATTATTTAATGTACAGATTCGGCTTAGTTACAATTTTATTATATGTATAGATATACTCTAAATTAATACCAAAAAATATTATAATTCTAAAAAGTGGTTTGATAGGTCATTGTATTTGCTCTTAAGGGCAAAGTTTTAAAAATGTTGCTTGTTGGTATAGATACATGTGTATAAAGATTTAAAATGTGAAAGTTTGTGAGTATGTATAGATGTTTGTTATCCTTTTACGCCAGAACAGCTGAACGGATCTGGATGAAATTTTGCACAGAGATAGATTATAGTAGTGTAGATATAGATAGATAAACTGGAATACCACATATACTTTTTATCCCCAAAAAATATACGGTTCCCGAGGGATAGATATGTTTTTGTTTCTCTAGAAAATGCGAACCCGAGCGAAGCCAAGGTGGTCTCTTAGAAATATGTAAAGAATAATTAACTATTACTAATACATATAAAGTTGTTGTCCTAATGACCAAATCAAACAACTGGATCTAAAGTTTTAATCAAAAAATATTTACAGAACATTTCTGTTATGAATTATGATGGTACCCGAAAAACTACACTAAACAGCTACTAAACTACAATAAACTCACAAAAACCTTTTTTGCACTTGCCAAGTGCTAAAAGGTTTTTGTGAGACTGTAATGAATAATTATCCAATAAAAAAAAAACAGTTTCATTATATTCATTAAAATCAAGCCAAATTTAGTTTGAGATGGTAATCTACCATGAAATAAAACAATATTATAGTTTAATATAATAATAATTATTAATAAAATTATTCAAGTTTGGTTCGGTTCCATTAAGGCACGTCTAAGGCCATACATTGCGATTAAAGCTAATCATTACTTAGAGTAATTTTATATAGTTGAATGTAAAATAAACAGTTAAAAACAAACGTTGTTATTCAAATTTTAAAATTGTAATTCAAAAATGTATTAATCATACATTTATTATAATCTGCTTATTTTACAATCAATATACAATCAATATCATAAACTTAGAAGCAAACACTATAGCAATAAAAATATATAAAATAAATTCGAAAGAACATAAGATATAATCAAGAGATTCTAAAATTAAAAACATGAAACTCAAAGAGCACCAAACAAAATGTTTAATACTATATCGCTGCCAAAAACATAATCAAAAAATATCTTTCGCTGCAAGTTATTCTTTTTTAATACTTATTTAAAAAGGTTAACTTTTAATCAGTCTTCATAAATATTCAATATTAAGTACTAATTATACACTTTATATGACCATATTCTTCAAATCAATGCAATGAAATTATTCCAAAAAACTAAAAATTGTCATTAATTTTGCTCGTTAATACAAAACTATATATATAAAAAATATGAAATTTTCTTTTAGTTTTCATTACACACATTATAAAATAATATTTTACCCTAAAATTATAGAAATAAATTTTGTAAAGAATATCTAAAACTGGAAACATTTTATGCTTATTGACAAAAATCAGACTAAAAATGCAAAAAAGCACCTGAAATAATACAAACAATGTTAAATCACAAGTTTGGAATGTTAATTAACAACTAAATCTAAGGACATTAGCGGCTATCAAAGTGAATCATTGGTTGCTTTTCTGCAGGTACTGCCACAGAGTAAATAAAGAATAAATAAATTCTTAAAATTAAAATACAAAGGTAAAAAATAGCTTATTATAAAATACTTTAAAAAAAAACTAATCTATTGTAGTTTTTTTAACTACTATTATTTGATTTTGGAAGATTCGAAAAATAAAACTGTAACTAATTTCAGCAAACTTTCACTGACTGTATAAATTAACAATTAAACCATTAAATTAAACACCTATAAAATCAATTTGTATTTTCTTAAATTTGAACTTTAAAACAAAATGATAAAGATCAATTTAAATCAATAATATCCATCCATTATAGATTGTTAATTAATTATATTATTAATATTAATAATTACTGTATTTTGCAACCTTTCTTCTTCTTTTGCATATCAGCTTGCTTACTTTTCTTTTTGGCGAGGCCTTCAGCGGTAATGTCAGATATAACAGACAGTCGTTTCGACTGATCTGGCCTTTCAAAACTTTGTGAAGCTATTGAATGGTCGGGAGGATAAGTGGAGCTGTATAGGGTGCTACTTTCACTGAGACTATGTGACATTGAGGTATTAGGATTATCATTTCCTGACAGTACATTATCTGTAGGGTAATGGGATGCTGGTCTGATGCTTACAGGATCTGGAAAGCGAGGCTTCTTACCAGTAGATGGTGGAGGAGGTGGATGTCTATGGTGAATTGAGGTATTGAGGGAACCAGAGTTACTGGATCTATTAGACTCAAAAGATTTTGAATGCTTATGAGATACATTTAAATTTATGTTTGATGTTGTTGCTGCTTCATTAATAAAATATTGCTTTGATAATTCTTTGGATAACAAGGCATGTTCTTTTGACTGAATATGTTCTTTTTCAAATGGTTCCACATAATTGAGGTCCGAGTCTACTGATTTACAAAGTCTTAGACCATTATCTCGTATCATATCTCTAGGGTTGCTGTAGGCATCACATAGTGTAGTCTGTGGAGGTTCTGGGAGGGGCATTTGCTGTTGCATTGCTTGCCTTTGTTGTTTTTTAAGAAGAGCTTTTTGTCTAGCTTTCTCTTTAGCCCTTTGTAATTTTTTATACTCTCTTTCCTGTAACAATCTGGCTAGTTCGCCATCTTGAGCCTCCACAGCACATCTCATATCAGCCAGAAGAGCATCGTGACCTTGGCTTTCATGACTCAGTTCTCTTGCCAGTCTTGCATCTCTTTCTTCCTGTTCAATGCGTTTTCTCATCTCCTCTATTTCAGATGCAGACAGACCTAATTCCTCTGGATCTATGTCTGGCGGTTGTGGTGCAGGAGCCTTTGATGAACACGGTTGAGGTGTGGGTGGAAGTGCATCTTGAGCGGGATAGCGACGTTGTCGACGTATATTAATTTCTGCCATTTCTCGAGCGATTTCAGCATCGATTTCAGCTTGCCGTCGACGTGAAAGTTCATGCAAATGTACCTCATGCTCTATATCCCTTTGCTCATTTAAAGCCACTGGGAAGTCCTCACGAATCTGTTGATTGCGGTACCTGTTTTCACATAGATGTGACGATATTTCACGGTCTTGAAGATGATGTGCTAAAGCACCGTCAGCACGCACCAGCCATTGCTCCCTTAAATCCGTCACATGCCCCATCTTTGGCATCGTATCACTTGTTTTTAGGCCCGACATTCGTATACGACTTTATACTTACTACTTTTTATGAGATTCTTATGAAATTCTTTAAAGGAATGTGCGATAAATGAATGTACGACGTAATATTATTGGTGATTAACACGAACACTCATGATGAGACAAGTCACTAGGTCTTATCAACAAATACCTTTCACATTAAACACGAACTTTCTTTGCGTTACGTGAGAATAAGCGAATACTTTTTAAGTTTCACAGCGATGTTTGTGCGAACAATAGCTTTGATAATCTACATTCTACATAATTAATTACTAAACTTGCACCTTGCCATGCCACTCGCATCGTCACATCCCTTCTCTTCACAACAAATTACAAATTCAAGAATTTAGAATTCCAATAATTGACATGAATGATCATGACAGGTGGATTCCTCTCAGTGATGCACAATCATCGAAAATTCATAAAACTAAATTATCGATTAAACAATCGGTATTAAACAAATAATCGTTTCTAAACCCTAAGAAATGAGTTTAATCATAATAATAATTAAAAACTTTAAAATAAAAATAATAATAAAAACCAACTTTCAGGCACTAAAATGTAAAAAAATAACTTAACGGGGTTTTCATTTAGAATAAATACCTAATCAGATATTTTCGAAGTCGGTACCAGCCGATGCAAAGCAAAGCAAATATATTTCGATACGTAAAATATAGTTCATACCTAATGATTTAACTGCCTCGGTGGTGTAGTGGCTAGCACGTACGGCTGCACACCCGGAGGTCCTGGGTACGAGTCCCAGGTCGGATCAAGTTTAGTTATTGAGTCTTGCTATATAGTAAGTCTCAGTAACAGCCCGGAGTTGGGAAGTTGGTGGTGTTTCACCCCCGTGCCTCGGAGAGCACGTAAAGCCGTCGGTCCTGCGCCTTAACTCGCACCGTCGTGTCGAGCAGTCGTCCCACCAGAGTATGACAGTGATAGGAATAGGGAGTGCACTTGTGTCTGCGCGTACACTTGTGCACTATAATATCTCCTGCGCAGATGGCTAATCTCAATGAGATTGGCCGCCGTAGCCGGAATCGGCTAGGAGAACATCATCATCATCATACCTAATGATATTTATCTATTAGATATATATCATATTTATATCTTAAAATATTGTCGGCTGGCACCGACTTCGAAAATTTATAGTTTAGCTTAGTTATTTTTTATATTTTAGTGCCTGGAAATCGGTTTTATTTTATTTTTTAAAGTTTTTATTTTTCCATTTTTAGTGTAGATGTAATAAGCAGGTAATTTGTGAGAAGAATGTTTTTGAATAATATATTCGATTAAGCAATTTATTTTAAAAAATAATTTATATTTTAATTTTTTTTAATACCGCTCGACCGATTTCGATAAAATTTAAATGGGACCACCTTCTAAAAAAAAATCCAAATCGGTTCAGGCGTCTTCAAGTAATCGGTGAACATACAAAATTTATCAATAGCAATAAATAACCAATATTTGTGTCATTTAATGTTTTATTCAACATAATCATATCACTACTCTGATAATTTCCCTCGTGTAGATCGTCTTGTAAAGGATGTTCGAGGACATTTTTTGAATTCTTTAGCATCCACTCCTTTATCTATAAAGGATAATAAGTACACAATAATGTTTTATTTTTTTATTATATTTTACTTCAATGTTATATATAACTTACTTACGAATTCTTTTAATGAATTCATATAATCCTTTATTATATCCCGTAATATAAAACGGTAGTTCCGACATTCGAAATAGCCAACTCGACATTATGGGAAATCTGATATAAAAATGTAAGCAAATTACAGGTTACTAAAATGCAAGGTAATTTAAGACTTAAGTTTTATTAATACAATGCTAATATTATTACTGTTTCTATAACCATGTTGTTGCTGTAGTTTCTATAACCATATAACAAAAGATTCAATGTTTCATTTTAATTATAGTACCTGGGCCACCGAGCTTCGCTCGGAGTTTTTGGTTAAATATTCCAATTTTCTTTAAAAAAAATTAAATATTTGAATAAATACAAAAAAGAACAAAAATAAATTATACCTTTGTACCTGACCGGGATTGAAACCCGAACACCTATGAATGTCAATCTCGCGTTTTTAAAAAAAAAAAGAAACTATAAACTTGAATAAATATTAAAAAAAATAAAAGTAAAAACTTTGTTTGCGACCGAGATTTGAGCCTGGACACTTGTGATGTGTAGATCTTACACCTTGGCCGCTTGACCACAATGCTTATTCCTGAGTGTGCAAATTACCGACCATATATTGGGTGGAATAGCAAAAGAAAACTGCATGAGAATTCGAAAACACGCGTTTTCTCAGACATAAGACTAATCTAGATCGATTTATCGCCCCCTGTAGGTTTCAGGTATATACATATCTGTGCCTCTTGTGACAAGTGATACAAGTCAAAAATCTACATTTTACAGGAAAGCAAAAACAAGATTTAAAAAATTCTAGTTCGCGTTCTAAGTGGGCTAGGTTAAACTTGAGTACCTTATTTTGTAGATAAAAACATTCACCTTCACTGTGCATTTAAATTTTTCCGGTAAATATTATAGTTTTAAGGTAATTATTGAAAAACTTGTGAATTGTACCTTTTTTTTAGTGTCCGACCGAAGCTTCGGCTTCGGCTTCGGCTTCGGCCACCTTCGGCCAAAAAATCCACCTTCGGCGAAACATTCGGCTTCGGCCCAAAACCCGCTGAAGCCGAAGGTTTTCGCCGAAGGTCCGAGCGACCGTCGAGATTGAACGAACTGTTACGAAAGTCATGATCCGGCGGGGAGTCACTGTCAAAATATCACATTGCATGCATCAAAACAGTTCGTACGTGTATTTAAACGAGTGTTTTGTTTTGAATTTGTGTTTATCAATTAAATTGTGAACATGAGTAATCTGACTGATTGGTCTAATTGTAATTTTGTGAATTTACATAATAAAGAAATGATTATTTTTTACCAGTAGGTAAATCACAAAATCACAAACTTTTATTTATCTCTAAACCAACCATCTCTATGATATATCATCAACTTCTATATGAGACAGTCAATATAAACCTTCAATATTGAGGTTATTTGAGGTATTGATACAAAATTAATTACTGAGTGCTGAGATAATATAAGTGACCTTCGGCTTCGGCTTCGGCTTCGGCCGAAGGTTGTGGCGATAGCCGTTAATCGTCTTCGGCTTTCGGCTTCGGCCAAAATAGACCTTCGTCCGGACACTATTGCTTTTTTAATTTTTTCTAGTACATGCTTAAATTACGTGATAAATGTGTACAAGTACAGTTAAATATGTTGAACATATAAGTTGTCGTGTGTAAATTGATATACATGAAGTCCAGAAGTTATATATATATATAATTATCTATATATATATATATAATATATATATTATATATATATATATATATGACTTCATGTAGTTTACACGTGGTGAAGTTGTTTAGTAGTTAACTAAATTTTTAACTTAATTTTAAGTGATTAATTGCGTGTAAACAGACAATTTAGTAGCAAATTGAGTTGCAAGTTAAATTAAGTTACTACTTAACTACTAAATTAGAATGTTTCCTATTTTTTTCGGTTTAGTTGTGGGCGGGGCTTGTCACTTGATACGTTTTTTGGACACTTGGACAGTACAATTTTTAGTTACAAACGCATAAGTAGTTTAGTACAAACGCATAAGTAATGACGGAGCTAAGTTTATAATTTTTTTTTTGTTATTTTTTGTTAAGAAGCATATTTCAAAAAGAATGCTTATGGAACGTAAAAGCATGAATATCTCGCTTAAAACAAATTTAATCTATAATCAATATCAATTCTTTGTCAAATAAATGTTATGTCCCGCACTGTACTCCTAGATTTCCTATAAAAAATATATTCTCACCTAGCACTTCCAGGACCAAACCTTGGCAAATATTCCCCCAATAAACCGTTTAAATTAATGCGTACAATAGTTTACTAAATACCGACAATGGCATCGAAATTGATATTTCTAACGACCACTTTATAATAACTTCAAAAAAAAATATATTTGTATGACTGAACTAATATAATTATATAATTTTATAAGTATAGTTGTTTCAAATTATAAATATTAATAATTATTTTTATTGTTCATATTAATTGTAATTTTAAACATTAATTTTATATTATGATTATTTAATTATAGTAGTCAGATAATTTGTAATTCTTTAATTTGATTTCATCTATTATAAATATTTATTAGAAATTGTATGTTTAACATTTTATATATTATTGTTTAAAAGTTGGTGGGCCGGAAATGTAATTGATGCTGTGTATGCCTATGGAAGTAAAATGCTTGTACTAGAATAAGTAATCTTATAATATAATAATTTAGAATGTAGGCACAATGTATTGTTGGCATATCTTGCATATAAATAAATAAATAAATCTCGAATGAAATTAAGAGCTTCAATTCAATTCTTTTATTGAGCACAGATTACTTCGCCAATGTCACGTAGAATGGAGAGAAGACAACTAAAGAGCTTATCTACTTAACAACTAAACACGTTTGGACAGCTACTAAAATATAAGTCACTTAAAATAAGGTTAAAATTTAGTTAACTACTAAACAACTTAACACGTGTAAACCGGCCATAAACCGGCCATTAGCTAGTTAGCTAGTTTGCGTGTGGGCAACGGGCAACCACATGGTTACGATAATGTTATACTTTTCCGTAGCACGGTTCACCAAACCGGACGCAGGATTATGTTCTTCCTAATTTTTAATTTTTATTTTCACACATCGTTTGTTTGTCGTCTGTTCTAGACTATGCGCTATAAATAATAGTTTTGTTCGTAAAATGTTTATTTACAAATAATTAAACAAAAATTTTCCCTCAAAATAGCCCCCTCAAATCGAAATTTATATTTTTTTTGTTACTAGTAGTCTTTAAATATTAATTACTGTTTGTTCTCTCCTTAAAGTGTCTATTTATTGTTTTTATTAACAATTTTCATTTAGTTCAATTATGTCAATCTTGGGGGGCTAGGTTTGGTGAGCCTGCATGTGTTTTTTTAATAATGTACTCTGTGGTGCCCGTTTGTCGTGTATAGTAAATAACGGAATCGTCCTTGAAAATTCCGATCCAACTTCCAAGTTCCAACGACGAATGAAATTTAATCGCATTACTCCCTAATATACCTATTCGAGTTGTCTTAACATAATTATACTTTTTAAACGGCATCCTTCTTTATATTCCTTTTTTAGAAACTGTTTGTAGAAACAGATATCGTTGAATTTTAATCTATTTAAATTTTTATTATACTTCTCATTGCAAGATTTACGTTTGAGTTGGAAACACATAAATTTTAAGTGAAGAAATAATGTTCAAACTTTGGTCATTAAATAATAAAACTTATTTTAAAATGTTTAGTTTTTGCAATTTTCTTAATACTAAGTAAGTATTTCCGGTTTCTGAATATGTATTAATAAAAAAGATTATATATTTTAGACATATAAACATTTAAAATGCACTAGCATTAAATTCCAATGGATTTTTAAAAGTTCAACAGATACCTGATACAATATTATTTTACAGGACATTGACTGAACAGAAACCTATTCTGTATGGAGATGAAATTTCGCCGCCGGTAAGATTTGTTTTGATGACAGCATCTATTTTAAAAATCGATATAGATTTCCGAAAAATCGATTTATTTAAAACGGAAAATAGAAGCATTTTTTTTAAAAAGGTATAAAAACAGTATATTTTGATAATTATTTAATTCTCGTATATAACTTATTTATTACGTATAACTACAGATCACATAATACTTTATACTATACTAGTACAGATGCCTCATCCCATACAAAGAAATTGGACAGCGTTAATTCAGGCTATTCTTTAGGCTATTTTTATTTGCTTGAATAGATAATAGATGTCGTTGATTCGCAAATAGTTAAACTGTTTTATTTTATAAAATGTGTAAACTAACGAATGGTAAATATTGTAAAATTCATCCTGCATTCGATTAAAAAAACGTGATTTTGTGTGACATTGTATAACTAATAGACAACTAAGTGAAAACATGACATAAAGTTATCAAGATTAAGATTTTTAAGAAAAACTTTTTATAAGCATTTCATTTTTGACATTATAAAATATTTTTGTTTTAGATAAATCCTCTGCAAAAAGTACCAGCTTTGGTTACAAATGATACAAATGTATGTGACAGCCATGCTATTGCTATATATTTCTGCCAGCTTGCCAATGACTATTCCCTGTATCCAGAGGATCGTGTACAAAAAGCAAAAATAAATCAAATATTATTCTTTAACTCTAGCACTTTGTTTCGTATAGATAGTGAATTGATGGTAATGTAACACATAATATTTTATATGATATTATGCTTATATTGTTCTTTGTTATCAAATTTTAAATATATAAAAATATTTTGAGGAAATGATAGAGACGCAAGTTATAAATATGCTTAAAATTACAAAACTTTCGCTGTCATTTTAATACTTCTGTTCCATTTAATACTATCCGATAACTACAATTTCCGGATCAGATCCGTTACTAGTATAAATTTAATGTATAGGTAGGCCAAAGAGAAGCAGGGGGTTCTGGAGTCAACATAAAAATAACCTAACGAGATAGTTTTCTCGCATGACCGACAGTGATCTGAGTCAGATGATCTATCACGTAATCAAAATAAATATTAAAATCAAAATAATATACTTGAAAATATGATAGCAGGTAATTTGTAAGAAGAAAGTTTTTTAATAACATATTCGATTTAGCAATTTATTTGAAAAACTAATATAATATGATTTTGATAAAATTTAAATGGGACCACCTGGGAAGTATACCCTTCGAAACAAAAAAAAAATAAAATTCCAAATCGGTTTAGGCGTCTTCGAGTAATCAGGAAACATACATAAAAAACAAATTCGAAAATGAAAGAACGAACGTTGAATTGAGAACCTCCTGATTTTTGGAAGTCGGTTAATAAAATCTTATTTATGAAAGATGATGAGTTTCCATTACAAAGGCGTATTTCCTACCTATTCATTACATGTTTGTTATGTTTTGAATAGGAAATATACCTATATAAGTTAGCTTTTCATTCCCTCAAAATAATTTGGATTTACATCACCATTTTAGTTTGTTCATTACACACATTACAGTGCACATTTCTTATTAGTTTAACCTTGTGTCAGGTATACAGTATACTGCAAGTTTTCTATCCACCATACTAATGCTTAATCTTCGAGTACTTTCACTCTATTACTTTATATTGTATAAATTACATTTATCAGATTTTTTTTCTTTATAATCACTTTTAGAGTACATTTTTTGCGGGGCACTGGCCCATGGATGAAATGAAACTAGAAGAATGGTACTCTGCTTTGGATTTTTTAGAGTATCTCTTGAATAAAAATAATTGGTTAGCAGGAAATAAGGTACATTTAAAATCCCGAGTTTAATCAATATTTTCTTAGTGTGTATAACAATAGAAATACTTATAAGTAAAAAAAACTCTTGAAAATTTCAGATGCATTTATGCGACATTTGTGCTGTGACGGTAGTAACGTCTATGTGTTTATTGGTTCCACTAACACAACGACACTCTAGGGTACAACAATGGGTTAAGCTTTTTGAAAGCTTACCTTTTTATGATATTAATAAACGAGGATTATGTGCTTTAAATAATTATATAATGGCGATGAAGATTTGAAATGTCATTTAATCTTTTAAGATTTATGAAAGCGGTTATATATATATATATATATATATATATATATATATATATATATATATATATATATATATATATATATATATATATATATATATACGTTTTACGCAAATAAAGAATATTTGAAATAAATTTAATTTACTTTTCATTTATTTTTAGAACTTTTTTAACGTCCCATTGGTAGGCACGGGCTTTTCATCAATATGAAGGGGATCAATCAGCCCATGGTCCTCCTCGCTGGCCAAGTGCGGGTTAGCAGAATTCAATCATTTTTCGAAAACTTGCTAGGTTCTCTCAGACTTGCAGAATTCTTTGCAGACGAAAATATCAGAGATGCAAGCCCCATGATTTGATCCCATTTCACTTGATTTTTCATTATTAAAATAATACTCTATGATGCATAATCGATTTTTATATTGATATAAAAACATATTATTCCCTTATGACCATCGCTATGTCATTGTGATATGTCAAAATTTGTGCTGTCTATGGACTCTATTGATTGGTCGACGAGGAGATGTAAAAAATGGCTGCCTTGCCTTCTCCTACTCAGGTAGAATTAACGTAAATTAAATTATTTGTGTAGTGCTGATTAAAACGGTTTGTGGATTGAAACGGAGTTTACTAAATTGTCTACTGTTTAGTGAGGTTTTAATATAGTAGAAGACATTGGAACAATACTATATTCGGAGTTGAAGTGTCGGGAACTAGTCAGATTACGCTGCTGTTTAAACTTTGAGTTTTATTCGTTTTCATTACTTACTGTTATAGTTTATTGTTTTAATAAATGGTGTGGTGATTATTTGTGGTGCTCATTTATGTTACAGTTCCTTAGTTTTCTATTTTTCCTTAATAATCCTTAAGTTTTTGCGCGAACATTAAATGTCACGAACACTAGATATGTCACACCCATATAACAACTGAAAATAATTGTGTAAAGTAAATAACGTGTATATTTAGCGTGAGAAATCTTCTCAAAATGTGGATTGAACCATTGCAGGTGGCAGGGACCCACAGTGCTATATACGAAGCTTATTATCACCAAGTAAGTACAATGTAATGTTGTTACTTGTATAATGTCCTTTTATGTTATAAATCTAGTTTTAATTAAAAAGTTCTCTGGAACAGGAACCCAAAAAAACATAGTCGTAAGAATTTTAATATATAGTCTATCATGTTCCAAATAACCTTCATATGCCATCAAAATCAATAACTTTTCAAGAATTTGTCATTTAAGTTTTTTCGACGATAAAATCTTATTATAACAATATTTTGTACATATGATGGTTACACAATCATTGGAGATTCTAATATATCATATAGAATTGGATGAAATATTCGTAGTAAATACATATTATTATAATTATGATCAGTATCAGATACTGTGCTTAGTAGCTTTTATTCTAATAAGAATAATGAATAACAACTTATATTCTAACATATAACATACTTGAATAATAGCTAAAGTGAAATATATTTTAATAACTTATTTGGTCTTAAACTGATACCTTAATTTACCAAAGTTATTAATACCATGTATATTATAAAGCTTCTTAATTAACGACCATTAGCAATTGCATTTTGTACAAACAGCTAACTTAAATAATATAAAATTTCTCTTAGATAATATTTATTGATTATTATTACTAAAAAACCTTATTTGTATTGTAATAATTAAATTATTATTAATATTCTAGCAGTTTCTCGTTGATTGTACTTGAATTTTATTATTTCAAATACAAAATATAAGTTTTAGAGAGTAATGATTAAATATACTTGACCCTAATATTCCTTTTTCTAAAATATGTTTCAAAAAGCATTGATGCTTAGAAGTTTTTTATTATCTAGCAATATTTTGTAAATTTTTATTTTATGTTTTCTATTGTATGTTTTTCTGTATCCCATTATCCTATTAATATTATAAATGTAAAAGTTTGGATGGATGGATGTTTGTTACTCAGTGACACCAGAACAGCTGAATAGATTTGGATAGAATTTGGCACAGAGATATAGATTAAAGTCTTGAAAAATGTACAGTTTCCATGGGATAGATTTGTTTATGCTGTACATTAGAGATGAACCCGAGCTAAGCGAGGGGGCAATTGCTAGTATTATGTATAGATTATCTCTAATGCATATTTTTTGTCTTGATTCTAGGTAGATCCAAATGGCACAGGAGCTATACAAGCATTGGATGCAGCTCGGTTTCTTAAGAAATCACGTCTCAGTGATGTTGTACTTAGCAAAATATGGGATCTCTCAGATCCCAATGGCAAAGGATATTTGGACAAAGTAAGTTCATATTTAAATTTATACATTTAAAATAATTTTCTTTATAGAATATGACGTAATTACTAAAATAAAGCTAATTTTTGATAGTATTTTATTAGTTAATCTCACTCTATATCTGTACTAATATTATAAAGAGAAAAGATTTGATTTTATTTTGTTTGTACTAAATAGGCTCTGAAACGACTGAACAGATTTAGATGAAATTTGGTAAGAAGTTAGTTCAAAATCCTGGGAAGCATACATGATAGTTTATATAGAGCAAAGCGAGTGAGTCACTAGTATTAGAAAATACCTCTGACTGGCTCGTCACTTGTTCTTATTAACTAGACGATTGATGTATAGGCATATCATCCTTATAGTATGTAGAAATGTACTTAAAATGATTTTATGCAAAAACGAAGGGAGCAAAATATAGAAATTTTCTTTTGCTATACATGAACTCGTGTATTACATAGTGCCATATTTATAGCTGGTTTTATTTTTAATGTTACTTCAATCATAAATAGCAATTAGACCATGTTATGACTTTAAATAGAATTAAATACAGTAAATTTTATTTTTAGTGAAGGAAACCTATGATAGTCAAGCTATAGTTACATAACTAGATTTTCATTTGATTGGCTGGATTTTTATTGATTCGAGACCCCAGTGGTAACGTGCTTGTTTGGGAAGCCGAGTGAAGTGGGTTCAAATCCCGGGTTATGCACCTCTGATATTTTCAAGTGCAAATCATTTCCTACATGATTACCACTTGTCTTACGGTGAAGAAAAACATCGTGAAGAAACTTGCATGTCTGAGAGTTTACGTAAGGCATTTGAAGTCTGCCAACCCGCACTCGGCCGGCGTGGTGGACTATAGCCTGATCCACCTCGTATTGAAGGGAGGCTCGTGCCCAGCAGTAGGATAGATTATATATTATATAACTTGGCCTCCCTCGGGTAGTAGCATGATGATTTGTAGCCTATAACCTTCCTCAACAAACAGGCTATCTAATGCAAACATAATTTTTCAAATCCGATTAGTAGTTCCTGTGATTAGCGCGTTCAAACAAAACAAACAAACTCTGCCTCTTAATAATATTAGTGTAGATTACAGCCTAGCTTGTCGCCATTTTACAATTTTTATCTTATCGTATTCTTCATTCTTATTTAACAATAATGTCTGAAGAGAATCTTTAAAAAATATTTTGTAAATATTGTTGTAAGTTATGATAGATCTAAAGCAAATATCACATTTTTTTTATTGATTAAAACATCTGCATAGAAATAAAAATTTCTGCTGTATCCGAAATAGTCGTACTAATATTGAATTGGTGAAGTAAATTAATATTTTTACATTACAAACAGACATTTCAATTCTATTTATAAGTATACTAGCGACTCACCCTCGCTTCGGTTCGTCCCTAGAAAAAAACAAATCTATCCCACATGAACCGTACATTTTTCCGGGATGATATATTACCTATAGCCTTCCTCAATAAACGGGCTATGTAATGCAATAATAATTTTTTAAATCGGAATAGTAGTTCCTGAGATTAGGGCGTTCAAACAAACAAACTCTGCCTCTTTTTAATATTAGTATAGATTTAACAACAAAAATTTAACAGTTTCGAGCTAAGATAGTAAAACAAAAGAATATTTTAACGATCTTCACTAGTTAGTCTAAGTTAGGCCGTTAGGTCAAATTTTAACCCTTTGCAAGTGTCTAATATCGTCAAGTGTATAATACTCGAGAATAATGAGTCTGTTGAAATAATATTGGTCACATTAATTGCGTTTTGTAAGATCAAACACGTCAAAATAGTGTAGTCACTAGACACCCTGAAGGTACTATAACATCAAACACCATAGAATATCTTGCAAGAGGTTTCTAATTTTTCATGTCATCATGTCAATAATACAACGTGAATGAATCTATACTTAGTATCTTACAGTTGTTCTACAAACTTCTGTTCTCCTTCTCTTAAATATAAAATATATATTAGTAATTATTCCACTTTTATAGGGGTTTTTTTATTTATATGAAAGGGCCTCCATATAAATTAAGGTATAGTAATTAAGTCTAAGTGGTAGTAATGCTCTTGCTTGGGAAACCACTTGGTTTCCGGATTTGAATCTCGGGTCTTGCACTTCCGATATTCTTATGTGCGAATCATTTTCAACATGATTACCACTCGCCTTACGGTGAAGAAAAACATCGTGGAGATACCTAGTGTATTAGAGAATTAAGCAAGTTTTCAAATCGCATTTATAGTACATTAACACGCGAATTCGCGAGCGAGGTGGGCTATGGCCTGACCCGCCTGGCATTGAAGGGAGGCCTATGCCCAGCAGTGGCACGTTAAAATAGGCTGAATAACATCCATAACGCACTTCTCGCACCTCTGATATTTTCTTGTGCGAATCATTTTAAACATGATTACCACTTGTCTTACGGTGAAGGAAACATCGTGAGGAAACCTGCATGTCTGACAGGGCTATGTGAACTTGGCACCCGACTTTGGAAAAATTGTTCTTTTTTAGGTTTATTTGACCGATTTCGGTTAGTAGTAGATAGTAGTGAAGCTAACTTCGTTTGTAGTAGTGCCAAAAAAAAAATACAGACAACAAAAAAAAATGTCATCCCCCGAAGTTGGTGAAAAAAATTTTTTCCGCTTGATTCGTATAGAAAAACGTTAGTAGTGGTTTGTAGTGCAATTTTTTTCGTTTGTAGTAAAACAAAAAAAAAAAAAATTTTTCGAGTATTTTTGCAGAACGATTTTTTCTACATACATTCATTGTTTCGTTTGTAGTACCATTATTTCGTTTGTAGTGGTTTGTAGTCTTAATGTAGTAACGTTAATTTTGTTTGTAGTACCATTGTTTCGTTTGTAGTATCGTTAATTTCGTTTGTAGTACCATTGTTTCGTTTGTAGTACCATTATTTCGCTTGTAGTTGTTTGTAGTAACCCCTTGTTTCGTTTGTAGTATCGTTAATTTCGTTTGTAGTACCATTGTTTCGTTTGTAGTACCATTATTTCGTTTGTAGTTGTTTGTAGTAACCCTTATTTCGTTTGTAGTACCATTACTTCGTTTGTAGTTGTTTGTAGTAACGTTAATTTTGTTTGTAGTACCATTGTTTCGTTTGTAGTACCATTATTTCGTTTGTAGTTGTTTGTAGTAACCTTAATTTCGTTTGCAGTACCATTATTTCGTTTCTAGTGTTTGTAATAACGTTAATTTCGTTTGTAGTACCATTATTTCGTTTGTGTTTGTAGTAACGTTAATTTTGTTTGTAGTACCATTGTTTCGTTTGTAGTATTCATTTGTAGTGGTTTGTAACGTTGATTTTGAGTAACCTTAATTTCGTTTGTAGTACCATTATTTCATTAGTAGTGGTTTGTAGTAACGTTAATTTCGTTTGTAGTACCATTATTTCGTTTGTAGTTGTTTGTAGTAACGTTAATTTTGTTTGTAGTACCATTATTTCGTTTGTAGTGGTTTGTAGTAACGTTAATTTCGTTTGTAGTAACATTATTTCGTTTGTAGTTGTTTGTAGTAACCCTTATTTCGTTTGTAGTACCATGTTTGTAGTGGTTTGCAGTAACGTTTTATTTCGTTTGTAGTTAATTGTAGTAACCCTTATTTCGTTTGTAGTACCATTATTTCGTTTGTAGTGGTTTGTAGTAACGTTAATTTCGTTTGTAGTAACATTATTTCGGTTGTAGTTGTTTGTAGTAACCCTAATTTCGTTTGTAGTACCATTATTTCGTTTGTAGTCGTTTGTAGTAACGTTAATTTCGTTCGTAGTACTACAAACGAAATACTAGTACTACAGACGAAATTAACGTTACTACAAACCACTACAAACGAAATAATAGTACTACAAACGAAATAAGGGTTACTACAATTAACTACAAACGAAATAATGTTACTACAAACGAAATTAAGGTTACTACAAACAACTACAAACGAAATAATGGTACTACAAACGAAATAAGGGTTACTTCAAACAACTACAAGCGAAATAATGTTACTACAAACGAAATTAACCTTACTACAAACCACTACAAACGAAATAATGGTACTACAAACGAAGCAATGGTACTACAAACGAAATTAACGTTACTACAAACCACTACAAACGAAATAATGGTACTACAAACGAAATAATGGTACTACAAACAAAATTAACGTTACTACAAACAACTACAAACGAAATAATGGTACTACAAACGAAACAGTGGTACTACAAACGAAACAAATGTACTACAAACAAAATTAACGTTACTACAAACAACTACAAACGAAATAATGGTACTACAAACGAAATTAACGTTACTACAAACCACTACAAACGAAATAATGGTACTACAAACAAAATTAACGTTACTACAAACAACTACAAACGAAATAATGGTACTACAAACGAAATAAGGGTTACTACAAACAACTACAAACGAAAGAATGTTACGAGAAACGAAATTAACGTTACTACAAAACACTACAAACGAAACAATGGTACTACAAACAAAATTAACGTTACTACAAACGAAATAATGGTACTACAAACGAAATTAACGTTACTACAAACAACTACAAACGAAATAATGGTACTACAAACGAAATAATGGTACTACAAACGAAACAATGGTACTACAAACGAAATTGACGTTAGTACAAACAACTACAAACGAAATAATGGTACTACAAACGAAATAAGGGTTACTACAAACAACTACAAACGAAATAATGGTACTACAAACGAAATAAGGGTTACTACAAACAACTACAAGCGAAATAATGTTACTACAAACGAAACAATGGTACTACGAACGAAATTAACGATACTACAAACGAAACAATGGTACTACAAACAAAATTAACGTTACTACAAACAACTACAAACGAAATAATGGTACTACAAACGAAATTAACGTTACTACAAACCACTACAAACGAAATAATGGTACTGCAAACGAAATTAAGGTTACTACAAACCACTACAAACAAAATAATGGTACTACAAACGAAATAAGGGTTACTACAAAAATAATGTTACTACAAACGAAATTAGGTTTACTACAAACAACTACAAACGAAATAATGGTACTACAACGAAATAAGGGTACTACACAAACAACTAACTACAAACGAAACAATGGTACTACAACAAAAATTAACGTTACTACAAACAACTACAAACGAAATAATGGTACTACAAACGAAATTAACGTTACTACAAACCACTACAAACGAAATAATGGTACTGCAAACGAAATTAAGGTTACTACAAACCACTACAAACAAAATAATGGTACTACAAACGAAACAATGGTACTACAAACAAAATTAACGTTACTACAAACAACTACAAACGAAATAATGGTACTACAAACGAAACATTGGTACTACAAACGAAATTAACGATACTACAAACGAAACAATGGTACTACAAACAAAATTAACGTTACTACAAACAACTACAAACGAAATAATGGTACTACAAACGAAATCAACGTAACTACAAACCACTACAAACGAAATAATGGTACTACAAACGAAACAATGAATGTATGTAGAAAAAATCGTTCTGCAAAAATACTCGAAAAAATTTTTTTTTTTGTTTTACTACAAACGAAAAAAATTGCACTACAAACCACTACTAACGTTTTTCTATACGAATCAAGCGGAAAAAATTTTTTTCACCAACTTCGGGGGATGACATTTTTTTTGTTGTCTTTATTTTTTTTTTGGCACTACTACAAACGAAGTTAGCTTCACTACTATCTACTACTAACCGAAATCGGTCAAATAAACCTAAAAAAGAACAATTTTTCCAAAGTCGGGTGCCAAGTTCACATAGCCGTCTGACAGAACCTAGCAAGTTTTCGAAAGACATGTGAAGTTTGCTAACTCGCACTTGGCCAACGTGGTGGACTATGACCTGATCTCGCTTGTATTGAAGAGAGGCCCCTGCCAAGCTTTTTGACGTCCCACTGGAGGTCAAAAAAGGCCGAATACAACATTCATAACGAATAAGGTATAATGAAATCGAATACATACTTTTTGAATAAATATAAGTTTTATGTAATTTTTGATATTACTTCTGATAATTTTTAACAGAATAGTCCTGTAAATATTTTTGGATCGATCTGGACTCGAACCCAAGATTAAACATTTGAACATGCTAATCCAATATTCAATAATTTTATCCGTCTTGTTTAGGGTCTTTATATAGTTTTATGTGTTCTAATAAAACGAGGCGTGCAGTCCTATGAGTCTGCATTATATCGTAAAGTATTTTAGTGCTTAGTTGTAAATTCGATCAGACTTTATTATGCAATATTACCTTATTACATATGTTTTTTTAAATATTCTACAAATAGAACTTTTATTTTTCATTTTGATAAATTAATGTTTATTTAAAAAAAATATTTGGATATAAAATCCCTAAAAAAAATGTTTGGATATACAATCCTTATTATTCCTTAATTTTTATCTAATTTTCTTGCTTGCTACCTATCAGTGGCTATAGAAACATTACAAAGTATGGATTTTCATAACTGATTAAAATCGTATTCAGCCCTTTTTTAAAGTCCCTTTGCTGGGCACGGGCCTGTCTTTGCTACAAGGGGGATCAGACCATAGTCCAGCAAGATTTCACATGTCTTTCGAAAACTGTCTCTCAAACATGCAGGTTCCCTCACGATGTTTTCCTTCATCGTAAGACAAGTGGTAATCATGTTAAAAATGATTAGCACATGAAAATATCAGAGGTCCGTGTACTGACGAAAATTAAATCTTTTAATTATAAAGTGTAAACCATTATTCTTGATTTGGATTATTTTAAGATATTTTTGCATTATATTTAAGACTACCTTAAATATAATCAAAGTACAGATAAATTCTAGATGATAGCGTTATACGTTGAAATTAACAGGCTCTCTTTTTCGTATACTACTAATACCTATTATAAATGCGAAAGTTTGCTAGAATGTGTGGGTGTATGGATGTTTGTTACTCTTTCACGCAAAATCTACTGAATGGATTTTAATGAAACTTTACAATAATATAACTCATACATCAGAATAAGACATATGCTACTTTTTATCCCGGAAAAATTTACGGTTCCTGTGGAATAGATTTGTTTTTTTTTCTAGAGGCGAACCCGAGCGAGGGTGAGCCGCTAGTATTCCAATAATACATATTTCAGTTACGTATTGCTAATGTCAAGTTGTTTAATTGAGATCATTTCAGTATTTTTATTCACTAAAAATGTTGTTGTGGAAGCTGTGATAATATGATGACAGCTTACATTTTATTTGGATCAATAAGGCTTTTAACATATTTTCTTTTCGAACGTTTGTATAATTCTGTCTAGTCGACAGCCACCGATCGCTTTGTATGAAAGCCCATAGGACGGGGCATTCGAACACTAGAGCCTTTCTTTGAACATAATCGAAACCTAGCAATTAAAACCTGTTGTTTTAGCCTACATTGTTATCTGTACAGGAATAAAAACACATTTTACTAGCATTGACCACGGCTCCACAATAGTACTTGATTTATTTGTAACCACAATATTATATCATTATTCTTATTCTTTATTTTTCTTTCAGCAAAAATAAAGGATTTTTATATAAACTTAAAGCCTTTAGACATCCTTATTTCAGACTTTTCGTTAAATTGATTCTGACTTTTAGCTGACGTCTCCTACCTATTATAGACTGCCCAATTTTAGCCTTAAAGGTCAAGTTGTTTTTGAGATTTTGTGTTTCGTCAGTCGGGAATGATCTTTCACTTTAGTATCTGGGTTACCGACTAGCGACTCACCCTCGCGCCGTTCAGGTCGTCCCTACTTACGTTTTAACGTTTAGTATAGATTTCTCAGAGATGAGATATTTTCCCGCTGTAAAAAGTACTATACCAAATTTTATGAAAATCTGTCCAGTGTTTAAAATACAGGTTTGACTAAGTTAACATTTTATCATATGTACAGAATATACTCGTAGATTATTAAAATGCACATGGTCATTGCTTCTAGGCAACATAACATTAACTAATGTAATATACTCGTAGAAGTGGAAAACTGCATTTACTTGCTGGTGCATTGAACGATTCTTTGAGACCTAGGTCCATTATGTGTAAGAGCCCTTCTAATGAGAGAGTGAAGGGTGGCAAGTGCTCTGTTGCTCATGCGGGTAGCACTCGGGGTTGTACGTGTTCGTTAGACTAAGATATACATTATACATTAAATAAGTGCACCCAATAATTATACGTTTTTTTAAATGGTGGGAAATACCACCTGTATACGCACAGGTTATGTGGAATTCACTGGCTAAGAAAGCCAGTAATATTCACTAAAATCTAACAGAACCTCCCCTGTCTTAATGGGGCGTCGCAGGATCGCTTACGCACTCAACTACGACGTCTCGACGGCAGGTCTGCTGAAGCAGACCACACAACTATGGGATTGCTCTCACGGTCCACTCTGCTTTCATAGAAGTACCAGGAGCAACCCGCATGGTACACCGCCCACCGAAGTGGGCCACCTCCTAGTGTGTCTCTTGGCTTCGTGCCCGGCTAGATCGCCGGATGCTAATGAGCCCCCCCCCCACAACGACTAGGTGAACAAACGGGGGGGGGGGGGGGGGGGGGGGCAATAGGAGTACCTGATACATTACTTTTCAACCAAAAAGGGTATTCTGACATCAAAAATACTTTTAAAGTATGTAGTTATCTAACTTTTCCGGAATATAGCAGATTTTATTAAAATGTGTGGATGTTTGTTATTTAATAGTGACTTACCTACTGGACTTGTGTGAAACTATGCACAATAATAGATAACATAACGGATAAGCAAATAAGACGAATTTTTATCCCGTTACTTCAAGGGTTTATCCGGATACTTGAAACTGTGGAATATTAGTCTATCACGTATATTGGGGTGCCGTAACCTACAAGCAAATATATTTTTCGTTACTATCTCCCCGCACATATGTTTTACGAAGCCAATTTTTTTTATAACCAATAAGTCTTGTGAGCTAGAATAAGTACATCTTGTGACCCTTTAAGTTATATAGTATTTTGTATTATATCGTGCTATAGCTAGCTATATTATATATTAATTTAGAAGTACTTAATAGACGAAGGTCAGATATTGATTACATTATGGTTGCCCTGCGTAAGCTCGTTATAATGGATTTGAAATATGGAGGAAGATTAAATGAAAGGTCTGAATCGTTTTCGTAGTTGATATATTTCTTATAATAAAATAAAAACCTATAAGTATTTCTCTATTCGTTTAAATCTGCTATTAAAAATGACGTCCATAAATGGGATTAAAGTCGTCTATATATACAAGTAAACTACACTCACACTTATAACTAGCGACTCACCCTCGCTTCGCTCGGATGCCTTTCTAAGTACGTTTTAACTTTTTTTGAGTGGAATCGTAATTCTTTTTCTAAAATAAAAGTAGCCTAAGTAACTCCTTATAATATCAGCTATCTGCCAGTGAAAGTCTCGTCAAAATCAATCCAGCCGTTTAGTAAAAAGTTTTTATTTTGACATTAAAAACAGGCATTTCAATTTTATTAAAGTGAAAACTTTTATAGGCATGTTTGGATGGGGAGTAAATTCATGTAAGTCGTCTTAGACATGATCACGTGACGTGTTAACGTTAACACTCAGAGTGCCGATAGATGTCAAAACCAGATAAATGTAAACAGTTTTAATTTACAAATTTTAATTTATGATGAAACAATTAATTTGAATATCCAAAAATAACAACTGTTTGCTTAGAGTTTTAATAAGCTTTCATTTCTGACGGCAGTCCTCATGACTGCTTTTTATCTATCTGTATACATTGCTCCAGTACAAAGGGTTGTAGCGTGAGGTTAGAAAGCCTGTAAATTTCCTAAATAAATACGCCATTATTTATAAAACGTCAGTTCCAGACATTATCGCGATTATACTAACAAAAATACATTTTCTGCTTTATAATATGATGTCAAAAGGTAAAGTTTAATTTTAAGTGATGGGCGAAGGCAACGCCGAGTTGCTGTTACCAAATTTTGTTTATGGTCTTTTTTATTTCCCAGTTAAGACCATTAAATCGTGGCGAGGAGGCAATTTAACACAAAAACTTTTGCTTATCTCATCACTTGACAAGCCATTTCAAAGAATAATGAATACTATGTTTTACGATGACGATATCATTATATCAGAATTTTAGAATCATCTGTATTCAGTCCAACATTTACACTTCTTATACTTTTTTAACTTTCTTACTCGTCTTTATCTTTCTTACTCGTCTTTATCTTAATTTAGGTTTTAGAAATATTTTAATATACTAGTGTCGAATTCGACCATAGTCTTTTTTTTTAGAAAAAAAAAAGAAAATCGATTGACAAACAGAGGAGAAATAAGTACTGAATTGTTTCGTAAAAAAAAATATTATGTAAAAAAATCACTTTTTAAATTTTTTTATTGATAGAGTAAGGCTACTTTTTATATTGGAAAAATGTACGGTTCTCGTGGGATAGATTGGTGTTTACTGTTTGTTTTTCTAGAGTCTTCTTCGCTAGTTATTGATATAATAAAAAAATCGGATGGTACGTTTCAAAATATTAAAGGTTATTAAAGTCCGTTATATATAGGTGAGGCTTATTTCGGCTTTATGCTGTTGATACATAGTATTTATGTATACGTGTAATGTGTTACATGATATTTTTTCGTAAGAACCAATTTTTTAAGTATTTCCAGTAGATTTTGGACTTATACCAAATTTTATGTAAACATCTGGCAGCATTTGCGTTTTAATTTATATTTTTTGTGGATTTATGCCCCCGTCGCCCCCTTTAGAATGGAAAAATTGGACAATCGCCCGAGCTTCCTCCAACTCATGGGGCGCGCTGTAACGAGGTCGATGTGCTGTCCTTTGATCAGTTTTGACCTACTTGTCTTCATATCCTATTACGATAATGTAATAGGTGATGGCTTGTGAATACTGATTTGAGTGAAATAGTCATCTTAATCTACTTCAGGGAGAAAATATTTTATTGCATTAAATTTAGTGTATCTTTAATTATTTTAAGTTAGTTTAGATTGTGAATAGTAGTTATTTTTCAGTTTGTTTTCGTTTTGTTTTGTGATAAGTAAATAAATGTTAAGGGAATCTTCTGTCTTTTAATGAAAAGAGAACTCTAATGCTTAAAAAATACAAAAGAATGTAGTATTATTTTTATTAATCATATTTTTTTCTCAAAATTGGTAAATCAACAACTATTATCTATATAAAATTTCTCTTATCTGTACAGATAAATAAAATTGGAATGTCTGTTTGTAATGTCAAAATAATAGCTTTTTACAAAATGCGTATGAAGTTATATATTATGGTACTTATAAGAAAGCCACAACTTTTAAAAATTTTGTCTATCTGTCTGTCTGTGTGTTCCGGCTAATCTCCGACACGGCTAGACCTATAACGGGACTTTCACTGGCAGATAGCTGATGTTAGAAGGATTAATTTAGGCTACTTTTATATTAGAAAAAAAAGAATTAGGGTTCCGCTGTAAATAAAGTACCTAAGGACGCACCCGAGCGAAGCGTGGGTAAGTTCCTAGATTTTTTAAATAAAATAAACGGTCTGTATGGCCAAATCGAGAATAATAGCATAAACACCTAAATCACGCTACTTTTTTGGCGGGCCCCGTCTATATATTTCTTTAGTCTGAGCTATAACACTATCTTAGATAAGATATAGTGTATTTTTTGTACATGAGTTTTTGTTGATGAGTGATATAATGTATGAAATGGCTCGTCAGTCGTGCCATTTTAAAACTACGACGAAGTAATTGCATAAACCCTGACTTTTCTCTTTATCACCTAGTCATAGGCATACGTAACTGGCACTTATCGTGACATTTTTTTGCAATTTTTAACCCAAATAATATATTTTTTTATTTAAAAGTATCTTTTTTTTAGGACAGCTAGATTTTTATAAATTAAAAAAATATTTTTAGTAGAATAATAAGTTTAATAATTACTGTTTTTTTTTTATTTTAATTTAATATTATAAACACCACAAAGGTCGATAATATTAATCTTCCCCGCCTGTGTTGAACCATTTGTTTGTGTGCAATAACAAAATAATAGGATTATGTCCGGTAGATTAAAGAAACAAATTAAAAGATTAATTGAACCAAAAATAAAACATGTAAACCTATAAAAGAAAAAAGAAACCTCTTGTTTGTATCCCTCCTATATAGAAAAGGGGACTAGCAGTTGTGGAATTACCCTCTGGGGAAATAACGATCCCGGGTTTTGCACCTCTGATGTCTTCATGTGCGAATCATTTTCAACACGATTATCACTTAATTTTCAAAAAATCGTGAGGTAATCTGTATGTCTGAGAATCTAGGAAATGTTCGAATGATATGTTAAGTCCACCAACTTGCACCTGGCGAGCGTTGTGAACTATGGCCTGATCCCACAAAGATCCCATTGAAGAAGCAAACGAGCAGTGGGTTGTTATGGAAAGAGCCGAATAGAAATGGTTTTATAGGTAGGTAACGCAGTTATTGGCTAACTTAATGTTAATAGCTTTAACATGAAGTTAAAAGTTCTTTTACTTTGTTAATTTGCATCAATAACAGTGAAAATATATAAAACTTATACCTAAGTCGTTTCAAGGATCACATAAGCTCTAAAGCTCTTGAAACGTTCATTTAACGACGGGCTCGCAAGTTCAGCCAGCCACTGCCAGTATTTCTCATTTGGTTTAATTGTGAAAAACTTTTCAGTCCAATATTGTATGCTAAAAGCTATTAATTTTTGAAAGCATCGAGTTTGAATACAGTATTCTTATTATTTTGGTTTTTCATTAATTACGAGTACAAACTCTCGAGAGCCACTAGAAATACATACATGTTAACACACTCTAATGACTTATGAAAATTAACGTATGAAAACTGTATGTGTCTCGTGGTTAACTTGTACGGCTGCATGAAATGGTCCTTGATTCGAGTTTCGGTTAGGGTCATTAGGGCTATTGGGGTTTTCTGTTATAAAATTCTTAGCAGCAGCTTAGCTTTTCCTTCACTAGGTCGCCTTAACGTTTCATCCGACTTGTATTTACCTTGTCGCGGTGAGGAGGCTCATTTGCGTCCGGCAAGCCCAGCCGGGCGCGAAGTCAAGAGACACACAGGGAGGTGGTCCATTTCGCTGCGCGTTGTACCATTTGGGTTGCTGCTGGTACTTCTCTGACAGCATAGTGGACCGTGGGAGTAACACCTTTGGTTGTTTGCTTTGTTACGGCACACCTGCCGTCGCGTCGAAGCGTTGTAGTTTAGTGTGTAAGCGATCCTGCGACACTCCAGTAAGACGGGGGAGGTTCTGTTGGGGTTTAGTGGCTTAATGAGTCTCACATAACCACTTGTATATAATGTATACAGGTGGTAGGCCTAAATGCGTTTCTCAACATTAAAAAAGGCAGTAGTACCCCAGGAGAAACGAAATCCGTGAAGCGAGCTTAAATCCCGGTCTCGCACCTCTGATATTTATTTATTTATTTATGTACCATAAAATATATGTTATACAAAATAAAATAACAAAATGTTGACAAAGGATAACTTATCTCCTTAAGAGATTTCTTCCAGAAACTATTCTCTTGTGTGAATAATTTTCAACATGATTACACCTTGTTTGCGGTAGAAGAAAGCATCGTGAGGAAACTTGCACGTCTGAGAGGAAATAGCAAGTTTTCGAAAGACATGCTCAGTCCGCTAACCCGTACTTGGCCAACGTAGTGGATGATGGCCTGATCCCCCTTGAATTAAAAGGATGCCCGTGCCCAGCAGTGGGACGATAAAAAGGGCTGCATACATACATAGTTCAATTGTATTCAGCCCTTATTAACGTCCCACTGCTGAGCACGGGCCTCCCTTCAATATGAGAGGGATCAGGCCATAGTCCACCACGCTGGCCTAGTGCGGCTTGGCAGACTTCACATGTCTTTCGAAAACTTACTAGGTTCTCTCAGACATGCAGGTTTCCTCACGATGTTTTCTTTCACCGTAAGGCAAGTGGTAATCATGTTGAAAATGAGTGACAAGTGAAACGGGTTCAAATCCCGGGTCTAGCACCTCTGATATTTTCATGTGCGAATCATTTTCAACATAGTTCAATTAAAAAAATAAATTCATGAATGTTTTGTAATATATATGATAAACAATTTGATAATGTTAGTATATTGACTCAGTACAGTACGGTCGGATGTATGTCGTGTTTGGTTACGTTGATAGTAGCTATCTGCTTGCAAAACTATTTCGTTTTTCAAATACTTAACCTATCTTTACTAATATTATAAATGTGAAAGTGTGATTGTCTGTTTGTTTCTTTCACGTAGAAACTGATAGACGTGTTTTTTACGTAAAGTTATCTATGAGTGAGCGTTATAGGATATTTTTTATTTTATTTGTGTTTGGTATATTTTTATGGATTGTAAAGTTAGTAGCGAGGGCGCATCACTAATTTCGTGTAAGAGTAAGTTTTATTTATTATTATTTTTAATTTATATACATTGATAGACCTACAGTATTCTTTTACGTGAATGTATTGTAGCTCTATTTCAACTCTCACGGTAGGCAAAGAGAACGTAGAGTTAAAGCATTCTTTTTCTCCTATATAAAGTCGAAGTCTGAATTCTCTTATTCACTATAGAAACTTTATATTTACCTACTACTACGACTATATGTCATAACTACGCTAGTTCGAAAAGAAAATACTCGATTATTATTTCGAAATCAATTATTTCTAAAGCGTAGCGCTCTGATTTGTTTTATAAGTAAATTGTAAATATAATAAAAGCAGTATTTTATTTATTCATTGAGGTTGTTTGATGTTGCCATATAAATATTTTTAACTTTGTAAATTGTATACTAAATTATAATATAATAGCGGCTCACCATGGCTTCGCTCGGGTTCGCCTCTAGAGAATCAAAAACAAATCTATCCCACTACACTATGTGTTATTCTGATGTATGAGCTATATTATTGTAAAGTTTCATCAAAATCCATTCAGTAGTTTTTGTGTGAAAGAATAACAAACATCCATACATCTATACATCCAGACATCCATACATGTTCACAAACTTTTGCATTCATAATATTAGTAGGATAATTCATTAACATTTGAATTAATTATATTTTCATAGTTCCTTTTTTAACGTTGAGAAATTCAGTTACGCATACCACCTGCTGACTTTAAAAATATAATATCAAAATATGATAAATATGTACTCATCAAACGCTGGAACTACTCGTAATAGATAAATAGTTTACAAAAAAAATGTACCATATCAAAATATTACTTATGTGATTAACATATACCTATATCATACTGGTGGTTATGTCAAACTGAGCTTAGCTAGTTTAAAACCTAGTCTAATTCTTATAGCAGCACTAGGTACATCTAGCGCAAGCGTATTGCGGGAAAAATCTAGTACTTACAGAAATTTTGAACATTATACACATTTTTCAGCTTTCAAATTGAAAATACTAACAGTCGAATCTGTACATTAAATATTTTTTGGAAAATCTTATTGGTATAGTCATTATTATCGATACAGAAGTTTTTAGAATTTTTGTCTCTCTGTCTGTCTGGGGTCGCATCACGGGAAAGCCACTGGACAGATTTTGTATGAAATTTTGTATGATGATAGCTGGTTATCCGGGTCAACAATATAGAATACTTTTTACTGCGGGAAAATATCTCATCTCTGAGAAATCTATAATACTAAACGTTAAAACGTAAGTAAGTTCGTCGCTAGAAATAAAAAATAATAATATAAGAAAATATTTATTGTTGTTTTTGTTCGAAATAATTTCGTTTTCTGCATACATTTGTATCAGATAAAAGCGTTATAAATTGAAATTATCAACTCAATAGTCATCTCAAAACGTATTAAAGGGTTAACATGTTAAAATTATTAATCATTATGGATTGTAATCTTATGGACGCACAAGCCTGAGCAAGTTATTACTAAGTGAGAAGGAAAATTGTTAAGGCAAGTGAACTAAGGAAAATGCTACTCTCAAAGTCGCCATACATAAACCTGGAGTATAGGTATAAGAGATCAAACTGTGCTATATATATATAACTTGAACGTTTCAAAAGTTACAAAGGTTTGATTTTCGGTTGAAGTAAACAAATTTTTACTTTATTAGAAAAGAAGAATGTAATATCTCCAATTGTTTAAAAAAACTGTCAATTTGGGCTGTTATTTTATTTTATGAATGCAAGAAAAAAATGAATGTTAAAATAAAAAAAGTCTAATAACTCCGAAATTCGTTCACGTTGTTAAGTGTTTTTACTGACTTGAACAAAAAAGGGGGAGATAGGTACTTAATTCTGAAATATCTTCGCAGTTTGTATATCGATAATCGATTCTCTTGATCGAATTATTGTTTATACCTCAATTATTTCTCCCTACATCAAGGGAATGGAAACATCCATATGAATGTCAATAAATAATACACCTATAACCATACATATAAATACCTGCAAAAAACAACATTGTAAGCCATTATTATAGTAATTTTAAATTTGGACATGAAATATATGAAAAAATAATTTTTATTTTTAAAATAACTCAGTATTTAATTAAATTGTATATCGTATTCATGTATAGAGGAGCCAGTCGGCTCTAACGCTCGGCACTAGATTTGCCTCAGCATGCCATCCGTCGGGGCGTCGTCGTTGAAATTATCCTGTGGCGCCCCATTAAGTCGGGATGTACGTATAATATCATTGATTGTAAGTGGATAATACGGGCTTTCTATTCACCATAGGTAAGCAGTAGAAGTGTCTAAAGACGTTTCCCAACGTTAATTTACTTACAGGCTAACAATATTTTGCTACTTTTTAGCAATGTAATAAAATAGTTATTTGAAAATAATAAATGTCGTTTTTGTTAAAAAAAATGATATAAAAAAAGTTCAGATTTAATGTTTTTGAAGCACAAAGTGTAAGTACTTTTAGTGTGTAAATTTCTGAATTTACCAAAGAACAGCGAAACAACACAGGTGAAGCCGCAGACACAGACTAGTTTGATTATTTCTAATTGCTTGTCCACAGGCGGGTCTATTCGTGGCGCTGAAGCTGGTGGCGCTGGCGCAGGCCGGCAAGGACATCAACATGAGCAACATACATTCAGAAACGCCACCACCAAAAGTTGTAAGTGTTCATTCGTCTATATATTATTACCTGTGGTAATTACGTTTATTTTTATCGATATTTTGTTCTAGCAGCCACTTCAGGCAATAGTTGTTTTTTTATTCAATTTAAAACGTAAAATATTTTGCTACTATTTGGGGTTGCCTTGACGATGGGGGCTACCGTTGCTGGTGGCACCAATTGGCGCCACTGGCGAGTAAGGTTCTATCATTGTCGTTGAAAAAGTATTTGTTTGCGGCAGGGGCAATAAATCTAATATAATAATCATAGTTGTAAGCGCGAAACAGTTCTATCAGGATTTTTAAATAATTAATAATAACCAAATAAAGAAAATATTGACTTTTTTTCTTAAGTCTTTTAAAGCACTAACATATATTAAGGTATACCGTATCTGCCATAATTAATCAGGAATGGCAAAACTTTTACAATAATCATGAATAATAACTGAAAATTCGTGATATAAAGCTCGAAAATGACACATTCAGTGTCATTTGATATTTCTAGAGACCTCACTCTACACTAGCGCCCTCTCGCGGCGAATTCAAGCGCGGAAGCCCCCATTGTAATGCCCCAATAAGTTTATTTGTGATCTTTCAATTCAAGTAAAAACCTACAGCTACACAATTTTGTCGAATTTTCCAATTTTCCTGGAAATTAATGCTGCGTCTTTTCTTGAAAATCATTACCCGGATTGTTATTAACATTTAAAAAAAACTTATTCGTATAGGTCTAGCTGATCTCAAGTGATGATTTCAATCGCGTTACCACTGGGCCAACACTACCCGATGCTGTATGGTACTACGAAAACGTAATTTTATGAAGTACTTGGAATAATATTATTCTTATTACGATGAAACTTTAGTGATTCCTTGTTTTTACGAAAGGCGGCCTGATGTAGTTAGTTACTTGTATTGGATAATTTGAAAGTTTTTGTTTGTAAAAAACTGTCAAAATCAGTAATTGTTGTATTTGCATAATCTAACATCATGTGACGACATATTTGGCTCAGTTTGTAGTGACCCTACTTACTGTGCCAGCGGTCGCGTGTTCGAGTCCCGCTGGGGGCATTCATTTGTGTGATGAGCACGAATGTTTGTACTCCAGTCATGGGTGTTTATATTTATAATATATTATGTATTTAATGGTATCCATAACAAGCCTCGTAAATTACCATGGAACTAGATTTTGTTGTGTGTTATAGTCCCCATATATTCATTTATTACTAATTTTAATTTACTTCTAACAACAAAAATTTTGGTCCGATCACTTGTTTCAAATATAAAAATATAATTTCTAATGAAAATTATAATTGTTTCACAAGTAAATAGTGCGTATTCGTACATATCTTAACCTATCAGTTACATTCCAGACCACATAAATATTGAACATTCATATAACTAAAATCTATCTCTAAGCTAAATTTCATCCAGATCCGTTCAGCCGTTCTGGTGTTAAAGAGTAACAAATATCCATACTTACAAACTTTCACATTTATAATCTATACATATAATAAAATTGTAACTAAGTCGAATCTGTACATTAAATATTTTTTGGGAAATATAATTGGAATAAACATCATTATCGATACAGAGTCCGAATCTATAGTTTTTAGAATTTTTGTCTGTCTGTCTGTTACCGCATCACGAGAAAACCACTGGACAGATTTTGATAAAATTTGGTATGATGATAGCTGGTTATCCGGGTCAACATATAGGATAGTTTTTACCGCAGGCAAATATCTCATTTCTGAGAAAAATATACAAAAACTGCAATGTAGGAGTATAGTAATATGTAAAACCTAAGAATTTGGTTTTTGGTCATCTGAACGCGGGCGGAGCTGCAGGCAATGCTAGTATTTATATATAATATTAATACGGATAGTTTAACTTAACTGTATTTGCAAGACATAAAACACGATATTCCTATTTAAAGTAAAACAGTACAACGTAGGGAAGCCGTAGGAGCTATAATATTTTAAAAAGCCACATCACATAAAAGCTATCAAACACGTATATATATAGATAGCTATTCGCCGCTAAGGCTTATTTTACTTAAAAGACGACTAGATAATTAATCGAATTAATCATGATTAAAAATATCATTGACTGCCAATGACATTTTTATGTGTTTAACCGGATTTTAATTAGAAACGTTTTAGTACAGGATTAACTGGTTCTTATCGGACACTCTTTTTTTACTTAAATTCGTTATAATTTAACATTTGAATTTTCGAAAAATCCATTGATGAAAAGTTTTTATATTTTTAACATAGAAATTTTAACAAACATTTTTAAAAACAAGGTTTTATTTAAATGCTCTAAAGAGAAGTGACCTTTAAATTAAATCAAACTCATCAATTTATTACATTACACAATTTATTATTTTTTATAATTATTTTTTATTTTTTTAATTTTTTAGTTATTCGTTTTCTTCTCAGCAAAGGGTCTAGTCGTACTTCCATGGGGAAAGTGCCCCCGATAGGAACCTATATCGTAACCAATGTTATATTGTAGAGGACACTAATTTAAATTTAGGTAATTTAAAGGTAATTGTTGTAGTTTAAATATATATACAACAATGTAAATTGAACTTAAATGCAATGCTGAAAGTTATTTTGACAAAAAAACAAATTGGTAATTTTAACGTATGTACATACGTACGAAAAGATATTTCTCATATTGTAACTTAAAGGAGGACACTTTCTTTCGTTTAATATCTCAAACTTTATGTGTAGTAGGCAGTAGACACGATGTTCAAGACGTATAACTTTTATGTGAACAATTGTGTACACACTTAGGTACAGCGTACTTGTTTGTTATCTGCCAACGTAACGAGTCCTCCATCTAGAACGTTTCGGGTTAAGTCTCGCTTCGAGTATGAGACTTCATTATAGTTTCAAATTGATTCGATACTGGCATCGAGCCAAGCAAGTTTGTTGTAGTTTTTAAATTATAGAATCCATAATTCACTACTGTCTGGAGTGAAGTGAAATTTAAATGAGATTTTTTCCCCTCACTTAAGATGGTCCCAGACTAAATTAAATGAGTCATTTTGTATATTTTTTTTAACTTATATTGCTTTTTTATGATGTTTTATGTTGGTTCTGTAGGAAGGGTTTATTGGCAATATATTAAAATTGTTTTTTTAGGGTTCCGCGCCCTTATTGGAAGCTTATTACTAAAGCCGACGTTATTCGCTCTTCCATTCATCCATCTAGACGTTTGTTTCTTTGTCAATGCTACCTTTATAGGGCTGTTTTTTTTAATTGTAATAGGAAAAACGGGAATAACTGAAAGGGCTTTATTCTATAGGATTAATTATGAACTCAAAGTCACAAAAAAATTCATTGGGACAGAATAATTTCTTTTGGGTTGCAGGGTCAGCTAGTACTTAACAAGTAAAGGTTTAGTTTGTTTATGTTTCGACGAATTTTATTATGCGAAATTGTAGCTTTTTAGTCAAAATGTATCATTGATTTTTTTTTGCGTTTACATATTTGAACAAATTCAAACATAATTGGCTTTGAAATGTCAAAAATGATTTAAAAAAAAACTACAAGTTTTCTTATAGAATCGAACCTGTTATTTTCGTTCGGCCACTTCCTATAATATTTACGATTGATATGATTGTAGGGGGAATTACCCAAAGTGCCGCCGCCGTCCGCCACGCCGGCGACGGCGCCCGCGCTCGCGCCTCTTAGCGACTGGAGCGTGAAACCGGCCGAGCGCGACAAGTACAGTCAGCTCTTTGACTCGCTACAGCCCAATAATGGACTCATACCTGGCAATAAGGTAAGGGATTCTCGAAGGGTTTTTACTAATATTATAAATGCTAAATCTATACTTACATATAATAAAATTGTAACTAAGCCAAATCTGTACATTAAGTATTTTTGGAAAATCTTATTGAAATTAACATTATTATCGATAGAGGCCGAATCTATAGTTTTTAGAATTTTTTGTGTCTGTCTGTCTGTCTGTCTGTCTGTTACCGTATCACAGAAAAACCACTGGAGGGATTTTGATGATATTTGGTATGGTAAAAGCCGGTTATCCGGGTCAACATATAGGATACTTTTTACCGCGGGAAAATATCTCTTTTCCGAGAAAAAATACAAAAACTGCAATGTAAGAGTATACTAATATGTAAAACCTAAGAATTTGGTTTTTGGTCATCGGAACGCGGGCGGAGCCGCGGGCAATGCTAGTGTTATTATAGTATCTCCCTCGTGTCTTCTCCATTCTGCGTGACATTGGCGAAGTAAGCTGTGCTCGACTGGCACGCTTTGAGGGCTTTAACAAGAAAATTGAATTGATGTTTTTTAACAAATAATAATAATACAATTTTTAACCCCCGACGCAAAAACGACGGGGTGTTATATATTATTGTATGTGTGTGTCTGTGGCGTCGTAGCTCCCGAACGGATGAACCGATTTTGATTTTGTTTTTTTTTGTTTGAAAGATGAATTAGTCGGGAGTGTTCTTAGCTATGTTTGATGAAAATCGGTCCAAGATGGTCGGGGGTTTTATTTAATTTTTCACTTGTGCCTAATTAACTATTATAGATCAGTGCATTGTCGCTAATCCATTCTAAACTTGTGGTCGCCTGCCGCAGTGCGTCATAAATGGACTGGGGATAGTATTCATCGTCTGCTATTCAATGTCGACATTTAACCTATCAAAAGGTCTACCTATGATCATTAAACGCCAAAAGCCTGTAGCAAACGTTGCCATTAATAAAATATATAATGCTTTTGAGACGTCTAAAACCTTAGTCTCTCTAGTGACCATGATTGCTATAAAGCATTCGAAACGTCGGGAACAAAAAATCAAAATAAATCCGTGAAATATGTATTACGAAAAGGTAGTTTTATTTTAAAATATTAAATATTCGTGTTAATCTAAGATATATAGATAGTATTATGAAAATATTAATTATAGATTATTTTGATTTACAATGGATTCGTGTTCTAGGTGAAAGGAGTTTTGATGGAGTCAAAGCTTCCTTTGGAGACGTTGGGCAAAATATGGGACCTCGCCGACCAGGACAAGGACGGCATGCTCGATAGACACGAGTTTATTGTTGTGAGTAATAATAGTGTGGTTTTTGGTTTATTTTTATATTTTTTACTAGTCACTTACTCTCGCTTTGCTCGTGTGCGTCCCTAGCGATTTTTAGGGGTTTTCGTTTTTTGATCTGGTATCCTAAATATTTTCAGAATAAAACATACCCTATATATAACCATTTAATCAATCTTATGTATTCAGCCTATTCCCTTCAACACGAGGGATATCAGGTCATAGTTCACCATGCTGGCCGAGTGCGGTTTGCTTCACATGTCCTTCCAAAACTTGCTAGGTTCTTTCGGACATTCAGGTTTCCTTACGATGTTTACGATCCGTAAGATAAGTGGTAATAATGTTGGAAATTATTTGCACATGAAAATATCAGACGTGTTAGACCCAGGATTTGAACTCTCTTCACTCGGTTTTCCAAGCGAGCGTGCTGTAACCGGGCTACCACTCTTATAATAATAACATTTATTATATTCATGATAATCTACATTACTATTATAAATAGGAAAGATTTGTATTTTTGTAACGAATAAACCCAAAATTACGGGATCGATTTAGATGAAATTTGAAAAGAAGATAGCTTAAGACCCTTGGAAGGACATAGGATATTTTTTATTCCGGAAATAGTCATTTAAGATTGTGAAAATGGGGAAGTAGTACTTTGTAAGAGGAAGCAACCTAGGGACGAACCCGAGCGAAGCGAGTGTGAGTTGAAGCTAGTGTCAAATAAATCAACTAATATGTACCTAATCTATTATCATAGGCAATGCACTTAGTATACAAGGCGCTAGAGAAGCACGCAGTCCCGACGACGCTGCCGCCGGAGCTGCGCGCGCGTCCCGCCCGCCCGCCGTCCCGCCCGCCCTCGCGGCCGCCGTCCCGCCCGCCCTCGCGCCCGCCCTCGCCGCAGCCGCGCGCGCCGCCCCCGCGCCCGCAGCCCCCGCCCCAGTCCAATACGTCGTTGCTCGAGGGACTGTTAGACCTGTCTAGTGTAAGTAGTGATTATATCTTTATTATTCATATTTCTTTTCAAAAATTGAAAATTAAGGAGTAGTACTAGAAGTAATAGTAGTATATAAAATTTTCCTTATTCTTTAATGAAAATAAACGATTAATGTGGAAAAATCAAGAATGTAGAATAAACATCAAATCACGCTACTATTTTTTCCTGTGACATTACTATGGCGGGCTCCGTCTATATAATTCCATAGTTAAAATATAAGTGAACTCACATAATAAATAAAATAAAAAAAAAATAATTTATTCATTAACAAAATGTTTAAAAATTAAAAACGAGGTTGAAATTGCCTTTTAAGTGTAAAAACGCCTGTGACAGACAATCTCGCTCTTCCATAGCCACATCAAAATTAACTTGTTATACCAAATTAAGTTTTACATTATTGATTAGTAAAATAGTGTGTGTGTGTGTCTCATATGCAATATACCGTACTTATATTGTATGTACATATATTGCATATAACTTTATTTGCTGTAACAAGTTACATATTATGATGTGGCTATGGAAGAGCGACATTGCCTGTCACAGGTGTTTTTTATACTTAAAAGGCGATTTCAACCTTGTTTGAAATTTTTCTAACATTTGGTTAATGAATAAAATATTTTTTTTTATATATATATATATTGTATATATATGTGCAGCCCCCCGCGCCCGCGCCCCCGCAGTACATCTCGGCGGCGGAGCGCGCGCAGTTTGACGCGCAGTTCGCGGCCGCCGACACCGACCGCGACGGCTTCGTCAGCGGCCACGAGATACGCCACGTGCTGCTCGACAGCGGCCTGCCGCAGACCACGCTCGCGCAGATATGGTGAGACGAACACCATCACACTCACAATGACTCACTGTCACTATCACTCATTCTCACTACCACTTATTCTCACTATTACTAGCTCTCATCAAGACGTAAGTCTTGCTATGAATTATTTTCACGGTGACTCGTTATTATTATATTTATTCCTGTTTGTATTTCACTCAATATTGCACACTTTTATTGTGACATACTCTTACCGATCTCACTCTTATAATTTCTTAGATTTACGCGAATATTTAAAATTTTAAATAAAACTATATTTTCGGATACGGATAAATTCGTGAAATATTCGTAAAGATAGTTTTATTTAAAATGATCTGACTCTATTTTCCACCCTTCGGACTACTCATTCTCACTATGACTTACACTCACTATAACTCACTTTTGAAAGCATAAATTATTATTTTATTAATCAAAAGGCGTTCGTGTATCCAAAGAAATATTATTATTATTTATTATTATATGTGATGTGCAGGGCGCTGTGCGATACAGAGAGCGTGGGCAAGCTGTCGCGCGACCAGTTCGCGGCGGCCATGTGGCTGGTGCAGCGCGCGCTGCGCGGCACGCCGCCCCCGCCCGTCCTGCCGCCCGCCCTGCTCGCGCCCGCCCCCGCCCCCGTGCCCGCCCAGTCTTTCGCCGCCCTCCCTCCGCCACAAGTACGTACAAAGCACAGTCTACTAATCCAGCAGTTCTCAAATTTTTTGGTCACGGAACCCTAATTGATTATATTTTTTTAAAGGATCAATATTTTGATAATAACTGAACTGATCGTATTGTATTTAGGATATTTTCGTGTCCGTCCACGGAACCCTAAGGTTCCGCCAAACACCATTTGGGAACCGCTGTACTAATTCATCCACCCAGTTGTCTAACGATAGTGTCTAAAAGGGCAGTTTTGAGGCAAGGGTGAAACGCACCCGACTCTAATACTTATTTTTATATGACAGTCGGGAAACGGGTTTGAAGTTAACGGGTATAACTAACCTTTCACGATAGCACTTATAGTATTTCAATTTCAAAACCGTTTGCCATGAAAATTGCTATTTTAAGGCAATACTTGCGTTTGACAACATTTCCGTTAAAATTAACGTCCAACGAAAAAAAACGCTATTTTGACTTTATTTCGATAAAAGTCACGATCAATGTCAAATAAAAGACACGCAACTATGAAGTCATTTATTACTTGATCTTTTTATATATATTTATATACTCGTAACTGTGGGTGGGATTTTGGTAATCTTTACTTTGTAGTTTGGACCATTGTCGTCCCTATGTGGAAATCGAACTCGTGACTTCCAGCTAAAATACACATTTGACTATAAATATTTCTTAATTGGAAGTAATTATTATATACGATGTATATTGTATATGTATCAAAAAATATTGTCAAAAAGTTGTCAAAACCATACATTTAAAAATATATATTTTCATAGCTCTTCTATTTTACTAATAAATTGGTTTTTATGAACGGACTTCATTAAAGTATGAATTCATAATTTAAAATAAACAACAAACCTTTACGATTACAACGTTGAGATAGATATCTACAGTCAATGTATATGAACTTTTGGTTTACGGTTAACTAGCGATTTACGCTCGCTTTGCTCGGGTTCGCCCCTAGGTACGTTTTAATTTGTTTGAGCGGAATCCTAATTGTTTTTCTAAAATAAAAGTAGCCTAAGTTACTTCCTTATCAGCTATATGCCAGTGAAAGTCCCGTTAAAATCGGTGCAGCTGTTTCCGAGATTAGCCAAAAGTGCTTTCTTCTTATAAGTAGGTAACGTATATATTTTCATATGCATTTAGTAAGAAGCTGTTATTTTGACATTACAAATAGACACTTCAATTTTATTTATCTGTTTAGATAACATTATGACAATGTATATATAAACATTAATATTTAGAAAATATAAAGTATGAAAGTCCTTACACAATCCAAAAATTACCGCGGACAAACTGAAAGACGAACGTAGAGATAAATTGTTTAAAAACAGTTGTTTTGGTACTACTGTCATATAACTTGTACGTATATGTACTTGACAAAAGATTAATTATTTTGAAATTAAAGACAGACACTTCAATTTTCAATATTTAAAAGTTAACCACACTGTCCATAACGGCACGTTTGGATCAGTTTGTAGTGACTTTACTTGCTATGCCAGCGGCCGCGGGTTCAAGTCTCGCTGGGGGCATTCATTTGTGTGATGAGCACGAATGTTTGTACTCCAGCCATGGGTGTTTATATTTATAATATGTATGTATTTAAAGTTATGTTTGTGTAATATATCAACTATCTGGTATCCATAACACAGGCCTCGTAGCTTACCATTGAACTAGATGGTGCTGTGTGTTAATGTCCCAACATATTTATTTACTAGCGGCTCATGTGAAACTTTGTGAGTATGGATGTCTGTTATTCTTTTACGCCAGAACGGCTGAACGGATCTGGATGAAATTTGGCATTGAGATAGATTATAGTCTGGAATAACACATAGGCTACTTTTTATCCCGGAAAAATGCACGGTTCCCGTGGGATAGGTTTGTTTTTTTATTTTCGTAAGTGCCTTAAATATTAATATTACACACCTGTGTAACCCGTGGCATAAGAGTATATATATAATGAAAAAGATATTTGAAACTCGCGTATGGTTGGACTGTATGTCGAATGTAAAACCAAATTTAAATTTATTGACTGATTATATTATGGACTTATCATTTTATTTTACGACTATTGTTTTTAAACTATTTTCATTGTTGCATGAATATTCAGTGAAGGTTATCTGCGTGCAGGTTGATATCGCGCCGTATAATACACCACTATAAAGAATTGACGTTAAATCGATTTAGTTCAATTCGATTTCTAAGCAAATAAGTGAACTTGTTAAGATTTGAGAAGTATTTTATTTATTAATGTGTAAAATTGTGTTTTGTGGCTATTGGGGATTTTTATTATAATTAAGAGACAATGGTGAGTTGTGCATTAAGATATACAACCTATTTTTTCGTGTTAAAAGTATGCTTATTTTTCGCAGATGGTTTTTTTGCAAAAATGTTATATTTTAATTGTAATTGTACCGAACGAGAGAGTGTAGGATCGGTTTTGGGAAATTTGCAAAAATTTGTAATTATTTTGATGTCTTCCCGGACCGACTCCAGCCACGGTGGCCAATCTGGCTGAAATAAGCCACCTTAGAAGATATTATAATGCAACAATAATGACAATAAAATAATTAGATTTGAGGCTTTTTGTTTCCGAACTGTAGACTCATGAGTCATGACGTTCGGTTAAAAATTGTAATGATAAATAAAATATTTTAAATAAAACTATCTTTTCGGATTATTTCGCGGATTTATTTTGATTTTCGGTTTCCGACGTTTCGAATGCTTTACACCCTTACTATAATAACGCGTTATTATTCTAAGTTTACACCAATCATGGTTACGGGACAGAAGGTTAAGAAACGTCTCAAAGGTACAGACCGATAGTTTTATTTAAAATGTCAAATATTCTCGTAAATCTAAGAAAGTATTAATCGTAGCATAATTTAGTATGTCATTTTGTGTATCAGATGCCGGAGCCAGTGAGCCTGGGCCCGCAGCCCACGCCGGAGATGGAGGCCATCGCGCGGGAGGTGGACGCACTCGCGCGCGAACGCCTCGCCTTGGAGGCCGAGGTGGCGGCGAGGCAGCGCGAGCTCGCCGTCAAGGGCGGCGAGGCCGACAGCTTGCAGGTGGGTCGCCTGGCCGACAAGTTAGTGTGTTGGTCGAAAATTTGGTTGATTTGTTAGTGTTTTGGCCGCTACGTTAGTGTGTTGACCGACTGCTTGGTTGACATGTTTGCGTGCTCTTTTTAATAAAACTGCCTTCCGAACCCGTGGTAGATTCATGGCAAACTTACATACTGATATTTAATTTAAGTTTAAAATGTAAAGTTGACGATTCAAAAGTGCTTGTAAAAGTTTTTTTTTGAATATATTTTGGTTTGATTTAGTTGGCAGAAAATTTGTTTTTGTGTTGTTTGTCAACAATTTTGTTAGTCCACAATTTGTCGCCTATGTTTGCGTGTTTGGTCGAAAATTTGACTGGTATGTCTCAATGTTAGTCGAGAATCGGGCCATTGTCTGGTTGAACTGATCACTTATCATAAAAATGGCATTGTATTTATTTGGTATGGCACATACTTTAAGAAAGTAAAATTGCCTTTTTCAGAGCGAGCTGGACACCTTAACGGCAACGTTAAAACAGTTAGAAAACCAAAAAGGCGAGGCACAAAAGAGGTTAAACGATTTAAAATCACAAGTAAGTTTATCATTTTCTTTATAATAATATTTTTATTTTGGTGTAAAGTGCCAGTGCTAATTATTATTAACTAAAAAAGCTTGCATCTTCGATTCCTGCACAATGAATCTAAATCGTTCCAGTACTTTTTGAGATTATTCGTTACAAACATGCAAAAGTACAAAATGTTTCCTCCTTATAATAGCAAGTGTAGTTGTGCTTATGATGTGGTGTATGACGTTGCAGGTGGACAAGCTGCGGTCGCAGGTGTCGGCGCAGGAGGCGGCGGCGGCGGAGACGGAGGCGGAGGTGGGCGCGCGGCGCGCGGCGGCCAGCACGCTGCGCGAGCGCGAGCGCGCGCTGCACGACGCGGCGGCGGCGGCGCGCGCCGAGGGCGACGCGCTCACCGCCGAGCTCAGCCGGGTTGTGCTGGCCGTCAGCCAGGTGAGGCGTGTGTTACGTTTTACTTAGGGCGTTTTAGGGGTAATAAAATTATATAAAAATAGCAAAATAGTATAATGTAAATTCATGTTTTAAGTAAATTTAGTAAGTAAGCATTTACAATAAATAAATATGTATGTATATAATTCAATCCAGGCAAAGATCAAGATCGGTCACCTGGAGGAGCAGGAGCGCGCGGTGGCGGGCGCGCTGGCGGCGCTGGCGGCGGGCGGCGCGGCGGACCTGGCGCTGCGGCCGCTGCACTCGCGCGACCACCTCGAGCGCCTCGTGCGCGGTGCCACGCCCGGCGACGAGGTGCGTGCCCACGTGCCCCACTCTCCCGACATGGACTCTGCTTCTCTCCATATACATATATACTCCTTATACAAAAATACTATTCTCCCCCAGAGATGTGAAAAAATAATCAATTTTTATATTAATCGATTGTTCTTTTCTTATAATCGATTTTAATAATCGATTCTCTTAATATTAAAAATCGATTTTTAATGAATCCATATATTACTCTCTTTTTTTAAAAAAAACTTGATTTGGTTTTCAGTTTTAAAACTAACGGATTGTTGTTTTTGTTATCGATTTGGTAATTTTATTATTATGTACACAAAGTGCAACTTTTCGAACAGTTCGATAAAATCGATAATTTTTTAGTTCATCGATTTTGTACACATCTATTTATTTTAAGAGAAATATTTATTTAAAGAGAGATAAATCGATTATTTAGTAATTGTTTTTATTCCTCCAAGGCACATTCCTACTCTGCCTTATATATATACATACACCTGAATTCCCCTCTTCCCTCCCCTACACGCACCCCTCCTACCTACACGTACCCTACTTCGCTTCACACATACCTCATTGCCGTCGCACACATTTACCCGATTTTCCTACTCACATTCCCCAATTTCTTCCCACACACACACATTTACCGTACTAAATAATATATAATTAGGTTATACTAGTTCATGCACATGGCTCTGCCCTCATAAAAATGCTTCATTAAAAAAAAATCATGTTTAATTTTACGTTTCGTTTCAAGAATATAGTTACAATCACACATGTTCACAATTTTTCACATTTATTAAGGACTGGCAGTCCCGCGGCTTCGCCCGCGTTCTAATTTGCGATCGCTACCAAACTTCACAGGATCACCCGGTGGGCTAATCTAAAGATTGTATGAAGATTTCATCATATTCGCTCCAACCGTTTTGGAGTCTGTAGGAAACATACATACATACATGTGTGCATGTATATGTACATATTTGACTCAGTTTGTAGTGACTCTACTTGCTGTGCCAGCGGTTGCGGGTTCAAGTCCCGCTGGGGGAATTCATTTGTGTGATGAGCACGAATGTTTCTACTCCAGTCATGGGTGTTTATATTTATAATACACATGTGTGTATTGAAAGTTATATACGTGTAATGTATCAACTATCTGATATCCATAACACTAGCCTCGTAGCTTACCATGGATTTAGATGGTGCTGTGTGTTAATGTCCCAACATATTTATTTATATAACAATTTTTATATATAGATATATAGATAGATTATTATTCTTGTACGTTATCCAGGAGGACGAACAGTACGCAAACAATGAGTTCGGAGCAATGAACGGTTCTAGCGATTTCGCCGCGGACCCCTTCAAAGATAACGCGTTCTCGTCAGTCCCACACAACGACCCCTTCGCACCCGCCACAAATAACTCTACACAGGTAATGAGATACGTTTACTTAATATTTATTTTCGCGATTTTGTGATATTTTAAGTAAAAATATTTTTTCGGATTTCCTTGCGGCTTTATTTTTATATTTTGTGGTTTTAGACGTCTCAAAGGCGTTATATACTCGTACTTGTTACAGACAGTGCCTACTTACAATTTTACAAAAAATGATTTCATAAATGGCATCAAAGTATTTTTATAATAAGTATTAAATTTAAATACGGCAATATTATTTATTTAATTTTAGCTGTATTATTATAAATATTATATTTATTTTTAAAACTTTATTAATTAAGATTATTTAGTGTTGCTATTACTATAATATTATGTATGACCATAAAGAAAATTAAAATTTTTAAATATTTATTATAGTTAACAGAATAATATTTCCTTCAATAATAGGATGCATTTGGTGGCGACGCGTTTTCGAACCAGGACCCCTTCGCGGGCGACGCCTTCACGCCCGCCGACGCCGCGGCCAAGCCCGCTAACGACGTGAGTGTATTCGCCTACCCGTGGCTTCGCCCGCGTTCAAACTAGATCGATACCAAGCTTCACAGAATTACCCGTGGGCTCATCTGAATATTTCCTGAAAATTTCATCAAAATCGCCCCAGCCGTTTTGGAGTCCATAGGGAAAATACACATCGATTTTTATTTATGCTATTATTATATGTGTAAGAAATAATGATTTCAAAATAAAAATTGAAAGTAAATTGTTAACCCTTAGATCAAACTAAAATGGCTACTCAAAAACAATATATTATTATCTATGTAATAATAATAGTACATTACTCGGGAACGCCTGGCGCGGTATGGATTTTTTTTCTCAAAATGTTCGTAATTTTTCTGTAAAAAAAGGAGTTAAAATTGAATTGGAAAAAGTGGTTTTTCTAAAAAAATTTAATATTACGATTTTTGTACGAACTCAAAGATCCCAACCATTTTTTTTAATTTGGACGATGTTAGACTTTCCTCCTACAGATTCAGTTAATCTCAATAAGATTATGACAAATCGATCGTTAGTTTTTCACCCTTCATACTTAAAATTGCAGGCCGCCTGGGAGGCCGATCCGTTCGCAGTCCTCCACGCGCCCACCAGGAACTCTGTGAACAACCCGAGCAGTGCTGCCAGCATGAGTGCCAGTGCCGCCAGCGCCGCCAGTGCCGCCAGCGCGGGTGCCAAGCGACACAAAACGCCGCCCCCACGCCCCGCGCCGCCACGCCCCATGCCGCCACATAAGGTAAATGACGTCACGACGCGAATGTGTCTTGTGCATATGGATATATCCTGTTGAATGTATGTACTATATAGTTAGTCGTTAGTTTTTTTTTAAATTGTACGCATATTTATTTTGGCACTTAAAATAAAATATAATACCAATAAAATATAATTTTCAAGGTCTATGCGAATATTTGACATTTTTAATTAATGTATAGTTTCTACTTTTCCAATGTTTTAGTACAGCGAATATCACTCGCTACAGAAATTTAAGTTTCAACATTAACCATAAATATATTTACTAGTATAAAAATTAATATATACGTGTAAATAATTGATATATTAAAGATATATGTAACCATATATTATATAAAATATTTTAATAAACTATGTAACAACAACATAAACAGGGTATGTCCATATAATCATGTCGAGTGACATTATTTTTTTTTATTATATCCGGATAGTGTATTGAGTATTTGATTGATTTACGAAATATTAATTAACTTAATATTTATCTATCAGTTTTATTAGAAAATTTGTTAAAATATTTTGTATTTATAATATTTTTACAATTAATTTTTAATTACTTACAAAAATATTTGCATAGTGCAGAATATTGCGACTACGTCACATGAAAGTTTCATTAAAATGAGTTTAATCAATCTTGAACGTCATCAAATACTCAAGTTTTTAAATAATATATTTCTTTAATATATTAAAGAACACATGTTTTACAATAACTTTGAATTATTCAGTTTTTTTAAATGTTTTTTTTGAAACTGTTTTTTTTTACATTTTATAAATTATTATTTTTATAAGAGATTATTTTCAGATTATTTTTGTATTAGCCGTTATTTCCCTATTTCCTAGTTGATAGCGGCATGAACCGAGTAGCCGTCAGCCATTTTGAGCTATGACAACTTTTTTTTATTATTTTTAATTTTTTTTAACGCTGCAGAGAAAGTAAAAAAAAATGTATGTAGTATAACATTTTCTAATATGTAGGGTGCACGTCTTTAGAGAATGGCATTTTGTTCTTGAATTGGTATACTAAATAAATATTTTTCAGCCATTAATATTTTTATATTAAATGTGACGTGCTTTTTAATTTTATTTACTTTCTCTGTTGCGCATTATGCCATTCTCGTATAATTTTGTGCACACGAGGTTTTAAAGGTTTTCTTTTTATTTATTTAAAAAAAATAGAATACCTTTAAAGTTAACAGTCTGCCTGAGCTAATACTCAAACTTTTTTTTATTATTTATTAACATAAATAAAAAAGTAAAGATTGAGTTTTAGTTGACGCCATTTTGTTCCGCTTCGCTTAGCGCTTCGTTGGGACGAGCATTTTGTTTGCATTTTTCCATTATTTTTATCATTACATTTATATTTTTATATATTAGTCTGTCTGGGTGTTTGTTTATCATGCATTAACACGTAGGTATATTTGTATTATTTGCTATGTGTAGTCTCTTACTGTTTTTTTATTTGCTAAATTTAGTAAAATCTTTTTTAACATGTTTCTGACAGACGTACAGACTAAACATCTGTTATTGTTAAGTACTATAGTTATTGCATGCATTAGCAGATCTAATTAGAAATAAAATAGTATTAGAATAACTTTTTTTGATTTTTTTTTATTTTACATTTTAGATTATTTTTTTGTATAATGTCGTTAAAAAATAATGTTTAATTATATCAACTTATTAGCGATTTAGATTATTAGGGTGCGTAGAGAGGTACGCGAATTTATCAATTTCATAATTTTTAAGTTTTTTGCGCGGAACTCTAATTCTTTTTCTAAAATAAAAGTAGCTTAATTTACTCCTTATAACACTACTAACATCAGCTATATGCCAGTGAAAATCCCGTCAAAATCAGACCAGCCGTTTTAGAGATTAGCCGGAATAAACAGATAGACAAAAATTGTTTTCTTCTTATAAGTACTATATATACTTTCATATGCATTTAGTAAAAAGCTGTTATTCCTTTATTCTAATTCCTTTATATTCGTTATTATTTGTAAAGATTTGTTCATGTTTACATTTTTTTTAAATCGGTATAGCTTGAATATTACGTAAGACACAATTTAATTTATATCTTTCGTTTTTAGGTACATTATGTTTAGCTTTATAGCATTTCGTTAGTTAGACAAATTTAGTACGTAAAACATTCGCTTTTGATGCTAGATGCATGACGGTCCTTCCTTTATTTATTTTATTTCATTTTTATTTTTATATATTATTTATTATTATTTTTATTAATTAAATAATACTTTTATGTAAATAATTCTATTATAAATATTGTTCTTTGTCCGTCACTTGACGCCAGCGAATGTAAAAAGCAATAATATAAAGATTTCATTCATAATATACAGTTAGTATGTTGGATACTTAAAATTTATATTACACACTAATTCTCAAAAAAATAATAAAAACAAAATAAACAATTCAAACAAAAAGGAAAAAAATGTAGTGTCGGAAAAAAAAATTCGCTGGCGTCTAATATAATCTGTTCATACCATTCAACACTTCCACTAACATGCTAACACGCTCGCGCTTGTCCCACATTGCAGCGCTAAGCGGACGGCGGGCGGGCCCTTGTGCGTACACCCTCACCCTTCCCACACCCACACCCACACACCCACTCACCCTCTCTGTGTTCGCCCAGAACAAACCCGCCCTCGACTTCACCGAAGACCCCTTCAAAGACTACCGATACGAGGACCCCTTCAACATCGAAGACCCCTTCGCGGATGACGCGAAGAAAATCGACCCCTTCGCCCGACCCACTTCAGTCGCCGGATTCGAAACGGATGACTTTTTCAACGCTTCGGCTGTTAATGGAAGCTTTTCGAAACCGGAGAGACAAAGTGGAAGGGTCTCAGCTCCACCGGTCGCCTACGATCCATTCTCTGCGTCAAAATCGAATAATAACGAAGCTTGGTCCGCTTGGCCCAACGACAACTGGGCCATGGAAGATGCATGGACCAAGCCCAATCAAGATGCATGGGCCAATTCCAGCAAAAGCTCTACTAGCGACTGGAAAACAGATAACTGGGCGAATAAAACCGATAATTGGGCGACCGATTGGGACTCGAACGCGAACGCAAATACTAATAAAAATACAAACAAAAATCTAAACGAGACATGGCCCACGAACACTTTGCCCAGCAAGAAGGAGAAGTCGCCCAAACCAGTGAAATACGCGAAATCACTAGTACACACAATTGGGGGTATAGGGAGGTCGAGACATAACAAGGATAAGAAAAAGCCGACTGAAGCCAAAAGTACAGAGTTTTTGCCTACTGAAGAGCAGCAGTGGGCGTGGGCCGCGGCTGAGTCCAAGCGTCTCGAAGCTGAGGCTGAAGCTAGAAGGAAGCAAGAAGATGCAGAACTTCAGCTTGCGCTAGCTATATCCAGACAGGAGAAGTGACCCAAAAGTGCCCTATTTTTAGGGAAAAAAGGACTGAAAGGATATCAGTGGTATTAAATTGGCGGTTTGGGACTAATTCTTGCCTTACACGCAAATTATTTGTATCGGTATCGATTGACTACTAATATTTCCTAGTCAAAATAAAATGCAAAATCGGGGGTCGATGAACAAATTTTTTTTAAGCTATTAAGAAAAATAGACCGATTATTTACGTAGTGATGTGAAAAACAGGAACTTTTTAATTTATTAAATTCATCGATTATTATTTTTTATTAAAGAAAACTATTATATTATATATCTGTATTAAGTACAGATAAAAATAGGTTTTCGTGAGTTATTTTTCTTAATAGCTAGTACCTACATTATTTGTATTATCTTGGAAAGGCCTAATGTAATATAATAAATTATGTACAGTCCTTAGTTTTATTATTTACATTCAATATTCATACTATTAAATATCTTGTATGTTATACTTTGGACCTATAATATATAAAATTAAAAAAAAAAATATATTTAGATTTACCCAAGATCCTTTTACCAGTAATAGTTAATTAGATACGTTAATTGAACAGAATGCTGGTATCATTTGAAGTTTTAAAAAGTATGTAAATTATATGGCTTTTCTTTTTTTTAATTTAATTAGAAATGTTGAATAATTAAAAAAAAATAAAACTTTATAAAAAAAAAAATGAATTTTAAGTGGCACCAGTGTTCTGAATGTGTTATGTTTTATTCACCGCTAGTTATTTTTGTATAGTATACTCTATTTGTATGATATTCCATTCAATATAGTATTATAATTAAATATTCCTTATTTGATTAATGACAGATGTCGGTAATAATATTTTTTTAAATAAAAAAAGATTTTTTTTATCTACATTTTTTTTAAATGTATGTACGTCGTATTTTTTTTTGTTATTGTGGTGTGATTGCCTGTCATTAATCAACTGCGAGGTGCCGAGTGCAAATATGCATTTTTTATTGTTATTTATTCGCAATTATGTATTTTTTTGTCGAGTTGTTATTTTTCGCATGTTTGAACTTGGACTGTCGTAAATAATTATCCTTGATATTAGTATAATACAACACAATTATTTTTTTTCAAATGTCGCAAGTATGACGTATGACAGTTGTTTTTTTTTAATTGAGCTAAAATTTGTCACATGAGTCAATGATGATGGAAAACAATATTTATTTATGAATTGAATGTTAAAAGTTATGTGTACCCTTTACCACCGATTGTTTAAATATATTTTTTAAATAACTATTGCATCTTCATATACGATACTCTCTCAGCAATATTATAATTTCTAACATCTCGTTCGACGTTTTAGTGCCTTTCAATCCTTCAATTAACTTCGTGTTCTCGTATCAATGTCTTCATCATATTCCATGTAATTAAGTAGAATAAAGCTTCCGATAAAGTAAGTCCAGTAATCGGAGTTGTGTAATCTGTTTATCAAAAAGTTTTCATACCAAATTGGTAGTTTTTAGCTTAGCTACGTAGTGCATCGGGCAACACTCGCTTATGTGCGCACGGGCCGTAAGCCGCCGGTACAATAACTATTCTAGCACGCTTGCCGAGACATATCCATTTAATAATGGCAACACTGAACTCTCAATGTCTCTGCAAGCCTTAGGTAAGTGTAAATGTAAACTTATGTATAACTATTAATACCAATGTATTTATGGGTAATAATCCTAAAAGTTGTTATCTCTTTCTTAGGCGCTGTTGTTTATGGCTCCACGGTCTGCGCGGACGCCATTTTGTAATGTTGCCTTTGAATTAATATTTATATAATATGTTTGTGGATTATACGAATTTGTATATTTATTAATACGTTGTTATACATCATTTGTGACGAATTCGTCCTGAGTCAATTTGTTTTAATGTTTATATATGTCTATGCGAACACTTCTGAGTCCGTGCGGGCCGCGCGACCTTCTGTTATCAAGAATATATTGTAACGTACCTTCAATAGCGAATTCAATAATTCTCTACGTTGACGTGTATATGTGTATTTAAAGCTATAAATAAAGTAAATTTGATAATATTACTATTAAGAACGCTTAAGATACCGCTCGACATACTAAAATATCAATTTTTATCAAATGTGTTGCCATATCGCTAACATATAATATACAGGATGTAGCTACCTAAATTGGCTTTTTTAAATAAAAATATTAAGATTTTTTGAATAGCATAACAGACTTTAGTGTGTCGAGAGATTTCTAAAAGTCGGTAGTGACGGTGCGCGGGACATCGATTCGGTAAGGACTGTTGGAATGTACTTCTCTTTCGCACACATTGCACTAGAGCGAGACGGCGATATTATTTGTGACGCTAATCAGTATTATTGGGGACCGCGCGCCTACAGTAGGAAAATATGTTAAATGGATGGGGTAAATAATAAAATACGACAAAAAGCATGTTATTTTGTAACCGTTAAGCTTCTTTGCTCACGTAGAGTTGACATTTTGGCAAAATCACGTGCCAGCTCTAACCCGTTATAGTAGGTTAGTAGATATGATACATATTGAGATTAAATAATATTATAAATACATCACAAAATTGTAATAAAACGTTGTTGTAATGTAAACTAATAGATATGCATTTATTGAAGTTTTATATTTTTAATAGTTTATTTGAATCTTTTATTTGTCGTCGCTCTTTGTATGCAACGAATCGTAAGTTCTAGAGTCATTCCAAAATAATTTATTGAGATTGATTTTGCAAGTGTATAGTATTCGAAGTTTTTCTCTGCATGTTTCCATTTGTAGTGAAAAGTTTGTGAAATATATATGAGAGTTATTTATTGTATCTCAAAATTTTATTCATACAATATAAGTCGTAGTGCGTCTTCGCCCTAAGATCCTTTTCAGAGTTACCTATATTGTTTCATACTAAAGCTGTTTTATAAAAGTACAATTTTTCATATCAATCGTGTCGCGTTCGTGTTATATGTATGTATGTAATTATATTGCTTAATTCTTGTGATAGTACTTAGATGTTCTATATATATACTGATTAGCGATGAGCGGAGTGGACTTGCTCTGGCGCAGCTTATTTTATATTAGGATCATTTTGTCTTGTGGCTATTTGAAACTATATAAAACTGTTTTATGGAAGAATACGCTGTGTCAGTGCAATAGATACTCCTACCGCAGTGATTTGTGATCAAAAACGAACATTTCCCCGATCACTGTGGTGTTGCTCTAATAGAAAAAAGGCTTTAATCCGTATTTCATATACATTAGATGTAGTTTTCTACTATTCATCATATTAACAATAAATAATATGTGTGTTCAATAACCCTGTACATGTAAGCTGATTTGTTTTGATTTGTTGAATATTTGCCAATATGTATACATATCGTATTTCATCTTCACTGGCTAAGAGCTGGTTGACGATTTCTTATTTCACACCAGTGCTTTTTAATACCTATATATAAGTACATACAGATATGTATTTATATTCATTTTAGTTGGACTTAAAATAAGTCAGTTCGAATTTATACTATAATTCTAAGTTTAATTCATAGTTATCGTTTTTAGTTATGAAAAAAAAAATAAAAAAAATCGTTGATCAACCCTCAAACCATTCATAAGCCTTTATATATATTTTCTGTTAAACTAAGCATTTTCTATTATATTCGTATTAACAGGGACCCGTTCGACGAGGAACTCGCTGTCTTAGCTTTGATACGGTTGAAATTGTTTATGCACTAGATAAATGCAATTTAGGGAGTCTTCTAGGTAAATTGAAAGTTAAATGTTTCTATGCGAGCGTTGTATGTTTGTACGTTAGCGTGTAGCTAGATTTCGAGCCGACGTCACTTTGACAGATGGCAGTGTTGCCATCTGCGTTAAAATTACTACTATGGAAGGTATTTTTTGGTAGGAATAGATGCACTAATAACGACCTAAAATAAATGTTATGTTAAATCGGCTGTGCGCATCAATTATTTTTTTTTGTTTACACCCGATGGTTTTCAATCGAAGCTTTATTATGATTGAGAATTTTCTTTTTCTGGTTTGATTATTATTAAAGATTGTTGAGTTCAAGATCACGGTTGGAAAGCTGATGCGTGTTTCAGTTATATAGGAGTGGTGGGATGGTACGAACTCGGTCGCGTACCGCCATACGTCATTACCCGCTAACACATTGTAATGAAACCTATGATATTATATTAATATGAAAATAATTCCTGAGATAATAAAATGAACAGCATACTGTATAAAGTTTGTGTTTTATTGTTTTCTTTTTTATTATACAAAACCTTTAGATTGACAGTTCTTTTTGAAAGCTTTTTTTCATACTTAAGACTAGCTGAATGGAGGATGAGTTGTTAAATAATTACTTATTTATTGATGTTATCAAACAAGTTTCAGAATTCATTTACCAAACTCTAGTAAGAAGCTATGGTAATATCATTGAAATTTAAAACAATGAAGATTTTTATGAATAGTACTTTGAAGAGTAACTCCTTAAACGGCTTTTACTTTTGTATTTGTATTTCGTCTGTATCTTTGGAAACAATGAATCTATTCTAAATTTTTTTTATTAATAAATAGAAATCTACACAGATTTTTTTTGTTGACTTGACTTGTGATTAAAATCGCGAAAAGAAAACTACAAAGGAAATAAAAACAAAATTATTATTTCATTATTTACTTTTTAATTTTATATACTTTAAATTAGTACAAATGGCGTTTATAATACTTATTTTTTTACACTTAAAGCTTTAAATAACATCATTACTTACCTACATTATATATTATTTTGTACATAATTCAATTTATTTCATGTGTAATTGTCAGAATTATAATTCAATTCTATTGTTATTTGTGAATGGCTTCAAAGCGTGCCAGTTGAGCACAGATTATTTCGCCAATGTCACGTAGAATTAATTCTAAATTTTTTTTAGTCAATATTATATATTCAATGTGATGTTTCGTAGTAAAAAATAATTCACAAGTTCATATTAGTAGTTATATTGCCACCTCCATATCAGACATTGAGAATTTTATCTGTGTTTACATATTTAAAGTTTTTACAATTATTCTAACTACAACTTTCTATTTCAATTCTATTATATAAAATATCGATAAAAAATCATAAATTGTACAAATTTAATTAAAAAAAAAACTAAATTATTAAATTTATAATTATAGATAAATTAAAATTATTATACATAATTATATTTATTATACATAATTATAATGATATAATCTCTCATTCATCATGTCAATGTTGCCAGTTAAGAAAATTGTCCAAGCAAAATTGCGATTATTTTCAAAGTATTCCCATATCGATAAAATCGTCGATAATGTCATTTAATCTCTCCGTGTAGAGTTGGCTCGGAGAGATTGCGAAGTCTTTTATTTCTATCTCCTGGTTGACAGTGGGCGCGTCCTCCGCCTTCACTGTGACGATGAGGAGACAAAAGACGCTGAATACAAGGCCAAGGGGTAAGGTCTGAAATAAAAACGTATTTAGTTGTAAATAATTATCTGCATCTAATATTTTTATAAAACTTATCTTAATAATAATATCATCAATGTCGAATCTGTATATTAAATGTTTTTTGGAAAATCTTATTAAAATAGTCATTATTATCGATACAAAGGCCAAACCTATAGTTTTTAGAATTTTTGTCTGTCTGTCAGTCTGTCTGTCTGTCTGTCTGGGAACGCATCACGAGAAAACCACAGGGAAGATTATGATGATAGTTGGTTATCCGGGTTAATATAAAGGATACTTTTGACTATGGGAAAATATCTCATCTCTGAGAAATCTATACTAAACGTAAAAACGTAAGTAGAGACGAACCCGAGTGGAGTGAGGGTGAGTCGCTAGTACCTAATATTATAAAAACACATTGCACCTGGGTTTAACTGTGCAAAGCGAGGGTAAATTGCTGGTACACTATATTATACTTTCTCACCTGTTCAACTTCGTAGTCGAAGTCCTCCCTGGGGTACACATCATCTGGTACAACGTCCAATCTCTCTAGTGCGGCGCGCAACTCGCTGTAGTAAAACTCCAAGGTTTGCTTGAAATGATTCTTTCTATACGCTTTGTCTGATCCACAGTAGATGAAATACATTAGGTCGAGTATCGGATTGCCTATTTGTAGCGTTTGGTAATCCACTGATATGATATCAATTGTGCCGTCCTGAAATTTAAAGTTAAGTTTCTAATTATTATTTGGCACCACATGTTTATAATCGGGTGAAATTTTCATAATAATATTATCCAAACGAATATTATGAATGCGAAAGTAACTCTGTTACGTTTTCATGCCTGAACTACTGAACCAATTTTGATGAATTTTGGTATAAAGATAGATGATACCTTGGAGGATGATGCAGGCTTTTGCCGAGAAACTTATCACGCGAGCGAAGCCGCGTGCAAAATCTAGTCAATGTCTAATTTGCAGTGAGTGTGTGTTTGGTATTTCTTAACGCAGGAATTTAAAGTGTTCTCTATTTCGAATTTTACTTACATGAAAAGTTGAGCTGTTATAGCTGGAAAAATAACAAACAAACTTACTGACTTTCGTATTTATTATACCTACTATATTGTATCTATGTATATTATTTGTATTCAGCCCAGTTTACGTCCTACAGGTGTACACCGGCCTCCCTTTACTACTAGGGAAATCTGGCTATAGTCCACCATGCTGGCTAAGTCATAAGTGCGAGCTTGCGGACTTTACGTCGTTCGAAAACTTGCTGGGTTCTCTTAGACATGCAGGTTTCCTTACGATGTTTTCTTCGCCATAACACCGTACACACAATTACTTAGTATTGTTTTTAATAATCTATATACATATAATAAAATTCTAACTGTGTAGAATTTGTACATTAAATATTTTTTGGAAAATCTTATTGAAATAGTCATTATTATCGATATAGAAGCCGAGTCTACAGTTTTCAGAATTTTTGTCTGTCTGTCTCTTACCGCATCACGAGAAAACGACTGGCTGTCATTTTGATGAAATTTGGTATGATGCTAGCTGGTTATCTGGGTCAACATATAGGATACTTTTTACTGCAGGAAAATATCTCACCTCTGAGAAGTTTATACTAAACGTTAAAACTTAACTAGAGACAAATCCGAGCGGAGCGAGGGTGAGTCGCTAGTAATCTGTAATTGACGTAATAATTGTATAGCATAGAAAATATTGCTTATTTTCTTACAAAATATAATATTATGTAAATAGTTAATTATTGTTTACGTTTCTGAGTATTCGAGAGTCATTATACTTAATACTGTATAGTGTTTACGACACGAATAGATGATTATCTATAATTTATTGTACCATCGTTCACTACTATATCATTCTAAAGAAAGAGGAATGGACAATGGTCCAAATAACTTACAATGCTTCCAGCAGATTTCGATAATTTTACTGTGGATACTACGTACATACAGGCCAATCTCTCTTACACGTTTCGTACGTTTACACGACTTACGCTGGATAAACCTTTATCAAATACTAAATAATATACCTATCAAAGCAATGTATTAGACTAGAAAATTGTAGGTCATAAACGCCTTAAGAAAAGTCCGCAATGGTATATGTCTATCTCCTAACATACTTGTAAATAATTAGAGACGGACCGACTATGATTTCGCCGACTAGCCGACTAGTCGGTTGGAAATAGACCGACTAATCGGCCTACTAGTCAGCCTAGCCAATCACTGCTTTCCGCGATGTTCGGGCGGCATGTTTGTCGCGCTTCGCATCCCTTGCACGTGTCACAAGTGCAGAGTGCTGACATGTACGAACAGGTTTTTGTTTACTTTGCATCTTGTTACTTGTGTTTTTTTAGAGAAATAAAACAAAAGTCAAAAAATAAAATAAAACAAAAGCTAAGACAGTTTGTATTATAGTGAAAGCACCTACTTAATTAAAATTAAGTTCTGTCATACTTTCTTAGAATTACGCGAATATTTGACATTTTAAATAAATGTACTAAAGTAAGTACCTATCTTTTCGGATTTTTTTGCCGATTTATTTTGACTTTCGGTTCCCGACGTTTCGAATGCTTTACAATTTACAGCAATCATAGTCATGAGAGAGACTAAGGTTTTAGACGTCTCAAAGGCAATACATAGGTTGTTAGAGACAGTCTACCCACAAAATTAGTAATTGAATTTTAATGAAAATAATATTTTTCATTATTAATAATTATTCTCCTTTTTTAAGAATAGTAATATGAATAAAGTAATGGCCGACTATTCTGTGCTTCTGGCAGACTAGTCGCCGAATATTAATATGGTCGGATAGTCGGCTTTCCCGACTAGTCTGCCACTAATCCGTACATCTCTATGAATAATAATCATTTATTCTAATCATACTTCAGTTCATCTGAGATATAACTTCATAAGAATATTAAAAGGCTGTCTGTTAATTGTCATGTTAAATAGCTCTGGGACATTAAAGCTGTGCACGTAAAATGTAAATATACTCGTAGTAGATAAAATAACTTGCTTATTAGTCTGGTATGTTACGGTGTACCTAATGAATAATAATGATATGCATATTATGTTGTCTGTACATTTATTTATTTATTAGCTACTTGCCCTGCTTTTATCCAGGTGTAGGCATATACATAAAAAGGTAGCTACGGTGTGAACTATAAGTAGGTACTATACTAAAATTTTCTAAGTTTTCTAAATTTATTTTATGTAAAACTAATAAGCCCATAATTTACGCAAATTAAAAACGAAGGAAAACCGAATTCTTTTCAATATTATTACAGACATCCAACCCTTGATTGCTTCGAGACCTTCACACTTTTAAATCCGACCCTGTACTGTATATCGTCTAATCTCTGAAACTACTAAAACGTGTTCAGAAAATCTTTTTACTAACAGAAATCTACACAATTAGTTTCTATTTTAATTGCAAGTGGAACCGCTGGCGAATAGTAATTAATTGTAATAACAAACTCACCTCGTGTTCTTTGTGCATCAAGTTGCTTGGTCTATAGTCTCCATATGCCACAACTGGGCGACGTATTGGCTTCTGCCACTTGCCAAAATCTATTCTCTCTGAGATTGTTTCTACGAACTTTCTAAAACGTTCTTTATTTTCTTCTTTAGTTACTTCTATAGCATTTTTTACGACATTTTTAAAGTACTCCATTATAGGTTCTACGTTTTGTTCACTCTTCAATTTTTCAGCTGAATCTTCAAATGCTTTTGGGTCACAAATCGACCAGGCGATGGATAGGGCGTGAAGTTTTGCCAAGTTTTGTACACTCGACTTTGCGTACTCCCAAGTATAACATTTAAATCTGTCGTATGATTGATATCCAGCGACTGTTAGATCTTCTAACACTACTGCCTCTTTGTAGCATTCGTCGTTAGCTGCGTAGAACTTTGCCGTGACGAGTCTGTGCTCCTGCGGTACCATGTATCGCTCTTCTAGATCTTTATAAATTCCCAGAAGCTCTCTGTAGAAAAAGCTTTCTATTTCAAATATTCTGAAGGGCGCCACCGATCTCATCTTTTCCCCTATGGCGGCCACTTTGACAAACAGCTTCAGGTCATCCTTATCTGGTGCAGAGATAGTGGCGAGATAAAGATAGCTAGTATAATTTGCGCCGTCACTTGATATTTGTTTGAAATTTATGTCGCAGTTTTCGTATTTTTGTTCTTTAGCGACTTTGTTTAGTACATCCTTGAGTACTTTTTCTTGGTCCATATCTCTTCTGCAAATAATTATAATGATTGATATAATAACTGCGTGTAATAAACTTCAAATTTATTATCTTAGTCAGTGTTTTGTTATTGGAGAATATACAAGATTTCCTTATTGTGTTTAATATTTTTTTATTCTGAATTAATAAAACATTACGATAATATGGTTCATAAATAATCTTTTTTTATTTTCGACCTTTCATTTCTAGACGGTTTCGTCCAACAGAATGTAGTATAAAGCCAATATAGTACGAGAGATCATATTTCTGCTTTACATACTGGGTATAAGAGTACTGGCTTAGGCACAGTCCACATAATACAATTGCCTCATCCCATACGAAGAAATTGGACAATGCTAATTAGGGTATATTTTGTTTGCTTGAATAGATAATAGATGTCGTTGATCCGCAAAATTTCGGACTGTTTTATTTGATTAATATATGGAAATTTTAGTTAAATTTAACAATTTTTGACCGTAGTAAACAATTCATAAAAAGTAAAAGCGCCTTCTGTGAATATATCTTACAAATAAATGACCGATTTAAAAAAATCTGTAAATTATTATTGCTGTAACGCAATATTTTATTTTCGCTTACATAGAGACATTTTTAAAATCATAATATGTACATACAACATTTTGGGATCTATTTTTCATTTTTTATAAATTTTTAGCATTTTAGCTAAGAATAGAAGGAGCTTAGTTTACTTTTGCTAAGAAGGGGGAGGGAGGGTATAATAATTACAAAATTCTGCTTACGTAATACTTTCATGGCCCCAGACTAGCGACTCACCCTCGCTCTGCCCGGGTTCGTCCTCAGTTAGATTTTAAAGTTTAGTATACATTTCTCAGAGATGAGATATTTTCCCGCAGTAAAAAGTATCCTATATGTTGACCCGGAGCTATCATCATACTAAATTTCAATAAAATCTGTCCAGTGGTTTTTTCGTGATGCGTTCCCAGACAGACAGACAGACAAAAATTCTAAAAACTATATACTCGTCCTCTGTATCGATCATAATGTTTATTTCAATAAGATTTTCCAAAAAATATTTAATGTACCTACAGACTCGAGTTGGTTACAATTTTATTATATGTATAGATATCTACATGTATTGACATTGAAAAATACGGAAATGAACCCACTTGTTATTATTATTTATTTATCAATTAAAGCCAACGGGATGCTCGTGTGACGCGTGACGCGACCTTGAAATTTTACTCATGCCCCGTGCGCGTAAAGAAGTTTTACTTTAAAATATACAGAGCCGTATTGAGGAGGGGTTGCTTTTTAAGTTAATTTGTATATGAAATTAATAAATCCGTACTATTATTAATAAACCGTGTAGTTCCGTAACAATTTAAAAACAACCAATATCTTTTATTTCTTTGCAATATTATAGAGGCCACAAAGGACGATTCTCCCGGAACCCCGCACTTAAATCAGCCCTGACTATGCTGTTGTAACTAGATATACAGCAATAAAACTAGCAATTTAAAGAGGGCAATTGACATATTATTAACTAGTGTATTTTTATCTTTATCTTAGTACTGCTTATATACGAAAATATATGGTGCGGTGTGGTATATGATGTTAGTATATAACATAGGCGCTGGGAGATGGGTGCAAGGGGGTATCTTGCACCCCTGCCATGAAGGAAATTATATAGAAAAAGTTAAATAAAGTAAAATTGTATCATTAAAATCCGTGTTTAAATTTAGATACCTATATTTAAAGAAAAGATGATTAGTAAGATATGAATAAAAACTCATATCACTCTCCAGCTTTCCAACTATCTCCACACAAAAAATCACGCCAATTCGTCACTCTGTTTCGACAGCACAATAAATATATGCATTAAACCTTAATTAAAAATAAGAGGTTAGTAAATTCTAGTTATTTTACAAAAAAAGTTGTCTATACTTTAATTCCATTACACTTAAATTATAATAATATTTACATATAACAAATACATAGAGGACTAAAGACAATCTTTAATAAACAATTAACATCAATTGGTCGGGGGACTTTGAGGGGAAGTACATCATAAATAGGATGGAGGAGTCTAGGACAGCTAAAAAGGATATGAGGAAGTGTCTTAATCAAAGACATATTAGCACAGGGAATCCCCGACCCAAGTCTTCGCTAGACCCTATATATAGATTACCTTTGCAAGTATCGAAAGTGCGCCCTCAAGTGTCGTACTTACTGGTCATTGACTCATTCAATAGGCCATAAAAGCTTTATACAACAAATAATAATACTTTGAATAAAAAGAACATAAAAATTGAACAAAAAACAAGCTTTAATCAAGTGGATACAAACGCGACTGGATAGTTTTTTTCATATTGTCTGATTGGCGCAGTGAATGAAGGTCGTTGATAAATTATAAACAACACATCATACGTTTGTGTTTCGTCTAAAAATTTAATTCGCGATAAGAAAATATGACCAAGTTTGAAAAATTGTGGGTAGATTGACATTTGTAACTTTTTCCAATAATATGTTATATATGGGTATGGATACAACTTCCTTATTTGAATCGGATATTATTAAATTTTTCATTAAGTAATATTTTTTTTTTCGTGGGACCCTATTTTTTTCTAAAATAAAAGTAGCCTAAGTTACTCCTTATTACATCAGCTATCTGCCAGTGAAACTCCCGTCAAAATCGGTCCAGCCATTTCAGAGATTAGCTGGAACAAACATACAGAGAGACAAAAATTGTAAAAAATGTTGTTTTGGTATATGTACCGTGATTGCATCCATATGCATTTAGTAAACAGCTGTTATTATGACATTACAAACAGACACTTCAATTTTATTTATCTGTATAGATTTGAATATCGTCGGGCATCATTGCAAATAGTATTATATAAAACGTGTTTCAAAGTTTTTCTATAGAGTACAAATATTTTATTTTTCGAGTATATCTTTGAAAACTAACTTTTAAGAATAACACGATTTATTGATAGATAGACATCTTATATAAAATTTTTAACAGATAGTACTTCTTACTAAACACTGCAGTGATACTACAATTTTCATTAATTTTATACATGCTTTTAAATCAAATAAAAGTTAATCAAAACAAAACTTACTACTTATAAAAGTTATTCAAATCAAACCAAATGAAAAAGAACAATTTTAATGAAGAAAAATATCAATTTCTGTAACTTCGCCTAACATTATATAAGATAATAATTGAAAAATCAGCTTACAGATATTACTAAAAAACAATAAATGGCACTTACAGTGTAATAAACGTGCGCACCGTACATATATCAACCTTGAACTAAGGCTATGTAAAGCTAACAGATTCGAGATGATTAGTCTCATTCTACACGCTTTTGTTACAAAAGTTATGTACACGGCACAAACCATGATCGAATAACAAATAATACTAACATTCACTATATATTAGTTAATTGTTATAGTTAATAAATTTTATTAACACCTTCAGGTAAATTTCTAAGAAATTAATTAAAATTCTAAGAAACCTATTGTTAACTGACACGCCGGCGTGTCCGCGCTCGTGGAGGGTTTTATTTGTCATCCATGGTGGAGGGGTTAAAATAAATATGAAGTTTAGATAAATAAATGGTTATTTTTTTACTTGTAGATGCATTTGCAACGGTTTGAATGGCGCAATATTGAGTCATATGTCATATGTCATAGATTTATTGAATTGGACGGGCATTTGTTTTTTTGTCCAGCTGACAAATTATTCAACTGAACTGAAGAAAATATTTGATTTCATTTTCATGAATGATTTCGATTTATTAATTATTTTTATTTACTTCAACGAAATGGTGCAACTTAAGCAATATGGTGTTAATTATTTATTTTGTACTATCGACGTAAACTCGCTTTGCTTCGGTGCGTTACTAATTAGTGACACCCATGACTGGTGTACAAAAATGCGTGCTCATCACAGAAATGAATCTCCCTAGCGGGACTTGAACCTGCGACCGCTGGCACGGCAAGTAGAGTTATTACAAACTGAGCCAAACGTGTCGTCATATATAGTTCATTCATCATCTAAATAAGCATATACCTAACGGCTAACTTATGAGTGAGACAGCTATAGCAATGATGATTGAACCTACCTAGTATGGATTCTTATGTATTTGCGACAAAATTATCTTTTATTGTTAGTAAATATTTGACTGTAACTATGCGCTTGTCACTAGTGTAATGTAGTTGCAAATGTTTACCTTTAATGTTTGTTTGTCATGGGTGTTTGTATTTATAATATGTATATATTTAAAGTTATATATGTGTAGTGTATCAACTACCTGGTATCCATAACACAGGTCTCGTAGCTTACAATGGAACTAGATGGTGCTGTGTGTTAATGTCTTAACATATTTAATATTTATTAACTTTTATTTTAAAGGGAAGGCCCCTAAACACAATTTTCTAGTCCAGGAGTTCGACTTAGCATTTGTGACCATTGCTTTATTAGAATTTTCCTTTTTCTTTTTTTACATTATATTTTTTTTTATTTATTTTATATATATATACAGGGTGGCCGGTCAATTGACGTCATAAAAAAAAATTAGGTCCGGTATGTTGTGGGGTATACGAATCACTCCCATGTATGTTACGCGATTTTTTATAGTTTAGGAGTTATGAATTTTTTTAGATTTTTTGAGAAATTTCGACTTGACTATCTTAATTATTTATATTTTATTTATGCATTATATATATATATATATATATATATATATATATATATATATATATATATATATATATATATATATATATATATATATAATGCATAAATAAAATAGTATACAAAATAACAGCTTATAAGAAACGGCGACTAGGTATGCTTACATTACAATACATTATTCGGTTCAAAATTATCGTTGTATAATCACAATTGGCCCTTTAAAGCGATGTGGTGAAAGCGATTGCAACAACCTAATACTTTACATCTTACGTGAACGCTAATGGCTAATGCCGTACTTAAATAAAAAGTATGGCAGTACCATAATTAAGTACAGTAGATACTTATAGACCTCAGAAAGCTCTTTAAGACAGTCTAGGCGTTTTTTTAAAATAACTAGTAACTATCTCTCTCTGCCGACATTATCTATTTTAAATAAAAGAAATTGTTATTTAATTGTCACAATCCTCTTTTTGTAAAAGGAATGCAGCTAACTTCATCATGTGGCTTTATGGCTGTCGGTGTGCGCGCGCATCGTAAAAATTTTACTCCCAAAAATTTTCCGAACGTGCAAAAGAAGTATTTCTTCAAAAAAAACCTAAGCCACTTCACTAACTATTAAGAATGGAATGCAAAAAATGATCACATGAGGCTTAACTTGAACAAAGACTCACAACAAACCTTTAAAGTGGAAATCCACTCACTATCCACTTTTTGCATCGGTTCTTATAGTTTCAAATTGAAACAACATTTAGAAGTAGGTTGAAATCGACATTTAATATTTTATTATACAGTTACTTACGAATACTTAAATATAATAAAGTTGTGTTAATCTATACTAACATTATGAAGAGGTAAATTTTGTGAGTTTGTGATTTTGTGATGTTGTAGGGGGTAATCTCTGGATCTACTGAACCTATTTAGATGAAATTTTGTGAGAAGATAGTTTGAGAAAGGAAATCATCCCCTAAGGGAGTGAAAAATGGGATGAAAGTTTGCATGTGGAATCAAGCTGGGGACGAACCCGAACGAAGCAAGGGTGAGTCGCAAGTCCATTATAACCGACTACGAGTAAACTGACTGTGACCTACGGACTGACATGATATTAGGTTATATTATCTAAGTACCTATAACAATAGGGTCTCATCAGGAATAAAGAAAAACATTTAAAAAAATATCAATAACGTATCATATGTAACGATTTATTGATATTTGTATATAAGCAACTTTGATGACACGATTGGCTCAGTTTGTAATGACCCTACTTGCTGTGCCAGCGATTGCTGGTTCGGCTCCCACTAGGGGCATTCATTTGTGTGATGAGCACGAATGTTTGTACTCTAGTTACGGGTGTTAATATTTAAAATATGTATGTATTTAAAGTTATAAGTATATGTGTAGTGTATCAACTTTCTGGTATCCATAACACAGGCGACCGGTCCGTCCGTTTCGTTAATTAATCGTCAACAGCATTAATGCTAATTTTTAAGTCAACTCGATCCTTATAATATTTTTACCCTATCAGGGGATGAATTTCGAATAATCTGATTGATAACACGTATTGCTTATTTTTTTATCTTGAATACTTAATTTTAATAATAAAAATGGCGGATTTTCTTACCAACTTTACCACCCACTTTGTCCTCTTACGGGATAAATTACAAAAATGGTAAAACACAAGTTTATAGATGAGTTGAAGAGCATTAATACCAAGTTTCAAGTAATTCTGATCATAAATATTTTTTTGGGTTGTATTGTAATGTGTTCTACAGTGGGAATGAACTGATCTCCCGCGACAAAAAGTAGCAGTCACTCTCCACACACCAAAAATCAACCAAATTCGTCTCTTCCTGACGGGAAAGAAAGATAAATAAACACACAAACAAATAAACAAAAACACTTTCAAATTTATAATATTAGTATGGAAGTATGGATTTTGGTTTTAGGGCTAAAATATTTTACTGAAAGCGATTTAGATGGATGAGTTTGTCTAGAGGCGGGTTCCTTAGATTTTAAAGCAGTATTTTATACATTGTTTTAAAATACTTTTTGATGAGAAATACATTTTTTGGATTTCATTAAGATTTGGATATTGTCTAAATTAAAGACGCAATATTTTTCAACATTGAAGTTTGTTAATCGTCGTGAGTTGTACAGAAATTTTTAAGTAAATAAAAGCAATGTAAACTCCCTCAAAAAATTCTACAATAAGATCTGCAATAACTCTTACCTCTTATATTTAACCAATACAGTTGATTACTGGTTAAAAAAAGTAGTTTTGGTTTTAGGTGCCTATTGGAAATAAAAAATATTAATATTCTTTACATCATTTCATTATAGAGATATAATTTGTCTTTTACGGTATGTTTAATCTATACATATAATAAAATTCTAACAGAGTCGAATCTGTACATTAAATATTTTTTGGAAAATCGCTTAGATAATACGATTTTTTTCACATAGAGCGATAGATTGTGCGTCTTCTGCGGAATGACTGCACAATTTTCGCTGATCGCTGCCGTTCAGTACCTTTCTCCTCTCTGTTTATCAATCGATTTTCTTTTTTTTGTAACTACTGACGAGCTATATAGGTAGGTATCCCTATCTAACACTAAAGCTCAATAAAATTTTTGGGAAGTACCTTGATTTTTTATATAGAAAGATTTCCGTCACATTGACCAAACACTTTACACTAGCACCTATACATTAACAGCTATGTAGACATATTAAAAAAAATAATGTTTTCTTTAGAAATTTAATATGAATAAAATAAAATATCTGACCTTCTAAATTATCGTGTCGGAATTGAACAGCTATTTAAATTGGAGTAAACAAATATTTAAATTATATATTGTATTGATTACATTATCTTTTTTATTGATTTTGATTAGATAGTTAATGCCAATAATAATAGGACAGTAAAAATGGACGTTTTGTTTTTTGTCAACTTTGCACTAAATTACCGATTTAATTTTTTTTTATAAGGTTTTGGATCACTTGCTGAGTATAAAATCACAAAATGCTGACAGATTTCCATGGAGCTTCAGGCGCCATTTTGAAAAAAAGTTTTTGGCCGATATCTCGAAAACTATGCACTTTAGGGCAAAAGTCATTGATACCATTTTTGTAAAGAATAAATGCATCTTTTGTTTCCTGTAAGCATTTTAAGAGTTATCGGCCGAGATAGAAAAACCTATAAGTATTAGTATGATATTTAAAAAAATATACAAAATTTTAGTTTTTCGGAGGTGAATATTTTTTTACAATTATATTATATAACGTTGTTAGCTATTGTATAAAAAAAAAATAAAAAAAAATCACGCTAATTTCCTATTAATAAGCACTAAGACGACGAATTAGTGTAGATATTTTTGTCGCTTTGTAACATGAAAAGTTGTATGAAACACGGTATCCTTGTTTTGGGTTCTGAGGGCAGCGGCCTTAAGTTATTTTTATATTTTTAAGTATGTAAATATTGCATATTTACCTTATTATTAATATTTTTGTTGTTTTGGTCTACAACGGAGCATTCATCAATAGTTTTCATTTTATTTCAAAGCCGATATGTAAACTTCAAGTTTTACAGCACTAAACTGGCAGAAAGTTTTGCGCTTATTAACGCAATAGAAAAAAAATCGGTATACATACATTTGTATAAATAAGACTAATAAAACGAAGTTCGAGATAATCCTGTTTTAGTTATTCTTGCGATAGGTTATAGCTATACTATATATAATATATGTATGAGTGAAAAAATGTACTAAAAGAATAAAATAGAGTTCAAGTCACCTCAATTGCCGATTGAGCATGTGCACAATAGGAAAAAATAAACAAACTTGTTTTGCCACATATAAAATACTTCTCTGCATAAAATAATAATATGCATGCCGTAATGGAAAAATAATATTAAATTAACGTTTCATTGATAAGAATCCAAAATAATATTATAGATTCTCATGTTATTATTTTTTTAAATATATTTAACTAGCGGCTCACCCTCGCTTTGCTCGGGTTCGTACCGAGTAAAAAGCAAAAATAAAACTATCTCACGGGAACCGTACGTTTTTCCGGGATAAAAAGTAGCCTATGTCGTTATTCCAGTCTTTCATCCAGATCCGTTCCGCTGTTCTGGCGTGATTGAGTAACAAACATTCATCCATACAAACTTTCGCATTTAAAGGAAGAACCTCTTTTCTAAAGAAACCAAAATATTTTTACTTTAATGTACCAGACAAAAAAACTTAAATTCTCAGTATGTGTATTATTATAGTACATTTTATAGTATATTTGAATAAAACCCATGTAAGTAGTAGTTTTTGTGTGAAAAGTGAACAAATAAACACTTACATAGATTTTTATTTGACAGTTTAATCAAAAATTTTAATAGTAAGTATGGATAGAAAAGTTTACATAACTTTAGCTTCTGCCAATATTCCATAAAATAGTTATACCTTTCTCCAATAATATTATATAGGAAACTAGCGGCTGACTCTCGCTTCGCTCGGGCTCGTGTCTAGGTACGTTTTAACGGTTAGTAGTAGTATTCAGAAGGCAGACTTAGGTTTAGTACTTCTCTAATGGCAAAGTGGACCATGAGAGCAACCCAAGCAGACAAGAACAAGTAATTTTATTTTTTTATTTTATTGTTTTTTTATATATTTTATTATATACATTAATGTTCTGGTCTGCCTTGTTATGCCATCCGTCGGGGTGTCGTGGAACGTGGTTGAGTGTATTGGTTCCGTTGTGTTTTTGTGGCTAGTATTGACTTTCTTTTTCTGGCTTATGATTTTAGAAAATTTCGTATATATGTATATGTATATATATATATATATATATATGCATATATTTACTAAACATAACATCAGTCAATCAGTCAGTTGGTAAGGTTTACTCGATTTAACATTTAGTATTGAAACCATCGATCAAAAAAGTACTAGATACACAATTCCATGCAGAGGTCTTTTAAAACTGTCACCAATAATTGTGTTTAGGTAATTATTCTAGTTGAAATAATTTTAATTTAAAAGCGCGTTCAAATGTTTAAATGAGCGCTCATCGATCGATGATTTCAACAGAAAGAGAAAGTTTTTATACAGTATCGGGATGAATCTTTCTATGAAGATTTTTTTAATGTGCATAATAACTATATGGTTACACTTTAACTACATTAAAAATCAACGAATGTTAGAACTTTACAATATAGCAGATGACACTAAGGACGATTTATGTAAGTAAATTATGAAAAAGCACGAAGTATTAAAAATACGTTATAATTAGTAGTTTCTGAAGTGTTAACCTTGTAAAACTACCAAGGCTTATGCTTTTACCAAGCACAATTAGAGCCGATCCACACAACAGTACCGGTCGTGGTACGTTCTGGGTCCGATATCAGTCAGGTAAAGTTTTTTTATACAAGAAACAATGACGGCATTCACACTAACAATAAGTGTCATCTTCTGGTTAAATTACACTCCAGCAACCTTTCGTGTATAGAAATACTTTACCGGACCGATAATAATGTTCTTCTGACCGATTCTGGCCACGGCGGCCAATCTCATTGAGACTAGCCAACTGCGCAGGAGATATTATAGTGCTCAAGTGTACGCGCAGACACAAGTACACTCTCTTTTCCTGTCACTCTTATACTTCGGTGGGACGACTACTCCACAAGACCAGTGACAGTTAAGGCGCAGGACCGACGGCTCTCCGTGGCACGGGGGTGAAACACCGCCAACTTCCCAACTCCGGGCTGTTACTGAGGCTTACTATACAGAAAGACTCAATAACTAAACTTGGCCCGACCCGGGACTCGAACCCAGGACCTCCGGGTTGTAGCCGTACTTACTCGCACATGCTAGGCTACACCACCATGGCAGTTCGGCGGCACCGGACCGATATTGGTCTAAGAACGGACTATGATCGACATTATAGAGTGAATTGACCCTTATCATCATAGAGTTTTGACTGTCACAAAATTTATAATAATATTTATTTATTTACTTAAAGAAAATACTATAATTATAGTTTTTAGTAGTATATTTTAGTTGGAATCATTACAGGATATTTTACATATTTGTCTTCATTTAACGCTTAACTTAGGTTTAATATGCCTCTCAAATCTCATCCCCCCACACGCTTTTCTATAAAGTAAAATAAACCTTATTTCAAGTAATTAAGACGTATTTTAAAACCAAAATTTTTTAAGGTTCTTTAATCTTTTAGGTACAGATATATTGTTTATTTATAATGCCTATATGCATATATCGAGGAACGTACGACCCACTCTGTCAGGACCATGCCTTAATTAGCGGACGTCTTCAGAATGCTCCCTTTGAGGGTTTTGTGTTTTATTGTGTTGTTTAACAATAGTTTATGTGAGATATACTATTTAAATGGTAAGTTAATCTTGTAATTAAAAATGGTGATAAGTAGAAGATTTTATGTTTAAAATAGTTCCGCTGAGTTTCTTTACGATTTATTACTAAAATCTATGTTTTTCGATTTCGAACTGGCAAAGTAAAAAAATTGTGTAGGATTAAATGTTTTTTTTTTTAAATTTACATTTAGCATTTATTTAGCCCAATTTCCACCGAACCACTTATAGCGAGCTTATTTTTAACTAAAATAATGCATAATAAAGAAAATTGGTATATATATTTTTTATAGATTAAAAATAATTAAAATAAAACTTGTGCGGAATATGTTTCAATGATTTTTGCTTATTGTTGACGTCCTTTGTACAACTTTTCAACCGACTTTCAATTCCAAAAAGGAGGAGATTCTCAATTCGTCGGAATCTTTTTTTTTATGTATGTTCACCGATTACTCAAAGACGCCTGAACCGATTTGGAAAATTTTTGTTTTGTTTTAAAGCGTATACTTCCCAGGTGGTCCCATATAAATTTTATTGAAATCGGTCGAGCGGTTTTATTAAAAATCAACAATAAATATTTTTTTCAAATAAATTGTTTAATCGAATATGTTATTAAAAAACTTTCTTCTTACAAATTACCTGCTTATTACGTCTTCACTAAAAATGGAAAAATAAAAACTTTTTAACAAAAAATATAAACCGACTTACAGGCACTAAAATGTAAAAAATAACTAAATGGAGGTTTTCATTTAGAATAGATACCTAATCAGATATTTTCGAAGTCTGTGACAGCCTACAATATTTTAAGATATAAATATCTAATAGGTAAATATGTATTTTACCTATCGAAATATGTTAGATTTGCTTTGCATCGCCTGGCATAAATGCATAAATTTAGTAATGGCATAAATTTAGCATAAATTTAGTATGAATGAATGAAATGAATGAAACTTCGGTGAATAAGAGTGCCGGAAGCCCACCCTACCCTTTATTTTTCAATTTCTCTTTCACTTTTCTCACTCACTCTCCTCTTTTCTCTACGAAGACAGATTTTAAGGAGGCTTACATTATTTTAATTTAGACTTTCCATCATCTTCCCTAATCAAGTATATCACCTCCAAATTCTAAACAGCATCCTTGCTACTTTGCACCATAAAAAGTGTTTAATATGAATTTATGAATATATTTTTCAGATGCGGAATATGAGCAAATGCCGCCAAAATATTATTTAGACGACTATAATAAATGTTTGAAGAAGCCAAGCGGAAGATATTGCACGGTTAACTTTGAATTAGTTTCGGATACACCTAACGATCTCTTATATATGATACAGGTATAGTATGTCTAGTGGTTATTACAGTTCAAGAGACACTTAAACCTGGGATGGACATTGTAAAACCTAATAATACTATCCCTAGAAGCCTTCCCCGGGGAAGAAAATAATAAATTTTATGGTTGTAAAAAGACTTATCATACTTGCTAGACGATATGTTGTATTCTGTAGACATGCTAAAAAACAATTCTTGGTAATAAGGACAGTGGAATTTGAATTTTAATTCGGCTGTGAAATTAAAAACAATCATTGCTATAAATTCGAGACATGTGTTGTAAATTATACAATCTTCATAATATACTAATATGTGTATAATATAACAGAAGTCTGTTTGAAAGCGCAAATCTCTGGAACTATTGGTCCGATTTGAAAATTCTTTTTGCATTTACAAAGGTTAGAGACTATCTAACCTTAAATTTTAATATCTCGATTATTATCTATGTTAGGGCAAAAACTAGGAAAGATATAAGAAAATAGTTTCAAGAAGAAATAAATTGAATTAAAATTTCAAGTAATAAGGAGATTGCAAATTTATTTCAATAACAATTTTATTTAATTAGAAATTAATTATGTAACATAATATTTATAATAAAAACACATTTATTGTAACGTATTGTACTTAGTAAAGCTGTCATAATTTTAGGAATATTCCAAAGCTTCGGTAACACACTTCAATCACACAAGACTAAAATATGGAATTTGTTTATCGGAAAATTGTCAAAAATACAAAGAAAATATAACAGTGGTCTCAGAATCGGTCCTTGAGGCATGTCTAAATGATTCTATTTGGAGAAAGTACGAACTGAAAACGAGAGTCAAACAACATATATGTTTTAGCTTGACTGATAAACAAACTGATATCACTACTGCTGATGTAATTGTAGCAGTAATTTTAGGGCTCATTTTAATTCTTAATATAGTTGGAAGTATTTTTGACTATTTTAAATTAAAAACATTTGGAGGTAAGCTTATGTAAAATATTTATTTATTTATATACCAGAAAAGAAAACAGAAGTGAAAATAGATACCATGTGTACAAAGGATGACTTATCTCTTTAAGAGATTTCTACTAGAAACCCTTAAGCTTGAGAGCTTGAGAGCAAAAAAAATGCCAAAAACCGAGTCAGGGGGATGTAAGAAGACAAATAGAACAAATCCAGATTTTTTTCGATTTTTTGTTTCTCTGTCTGTTTGTCTGTTGGTGGTACCTTATATCCCCGGGCAACATCTTAGATACTTTTTATCCCGGAAAATTAAATAGTTCCCGTGGGATAGTTAAAAACTATAGTATTTTATACAGCTTAGTACACAACAACTTATGCACCTAATTTAGTAAAATTTAATATTCTGATACCTTATATTGCCGGTCAATCAACAGGTTACTTTTCATCCCGGAAAAATGAACGGTTCCCGTGGGAACTAATAGATCACTATTAGTGTTTTATTAGAGGCAAACCCGAGCGAAGCGAGGGTGAGCCGCTAGTATATGTGTATATATATATATACATATATATATATATATATATATATATATATATATATATATATATATATATATATATATATATATATATATATATATATATATATATATATATATATATATATATATATATATATATATACACACACGCACACATATACTTCAAGAAATATATAATAAGGAAATCATGAATCAAATTACATATATTTAGTTACTATACTATATATACTATATATATATAACTTTTAGTAACTAAATATAGTATATATATATAGTATATATACTATATATATATACTATATTTAGTTACTAAAAGTTGTGTGCTTTAAGCATTTGTTCATTGGTGCTTTGTTTGTTTATATGTACCTAGATAAATCAGTACTTCTGTGTTTTTCAATAACCCGCAATTTGAAGCGACTTACATGGATACAAACTTCTGAACCTCGGCTAACTAGATTGAAAGGATTAAACGGCTTAAAGTAAGTAAAGAAAAAAATTACTTATCAACAATTTTATTTGATGAGTAAATGGCAAATGGTAAATATATATCTATGTCTAGTTGTATGTGTTACTTTATTGTTATTGCTCAACCTAATTTTATAAAAAAAAAAGTTTAGGATGACGAAGAAAAATCTAAAAAATCTTAAAGGATCGCTGATAAGATATTGTATAAAAACTCTCTCTACCACAGTCAGTGTGTGTAAGTACTGCATGAATTTCTGTGTTTCATATAACTTTATTAACATGTTATCTGTTGTACGTTCAATGCAAATGAAAACGCAGTATTTTCAAGTTTATAATAGGTCTATTGTACCATAATTATTTTATTGGTTTCATATTGGAGTTTCAATTCAATTCAATTTTCATGCTGATGGCTTATTGAAGTCGATATTTTTTTGATATTAATATCATACAAATATCGACTTCGTATAAAATATTTGTCTACTTTATTTGTGAAACCAAAAATTTAATATTAAATGTTATCTCTCATTGGTAGCCAAATGTCACGGATTAAAGCATAACCTTGGATTATACTAGGATTGTGTAAAACATTTTTTTGTATTATAAATTGAACTAGTGAGTCACCCTCGTTCTGCTCAGGTTCGTCCCTAGTTACGTTTTAACGTTTAGTATAGATTTTTCAGAGATATTTTCCTGCAGTAAAAAGTATCCTATATGTTGACCCAGATAACAAGCTATCATCATACCATTATACTACTATTATTAAATTTAATCATAATCTGTCCAGTGGGTTTCTCGACAGACAAAAATTCTAAAAACTATAGATTTGGCCTCTGTATCGATAATAATGACTAATGATAACTGATAAGAATTTCCAAAAAAATATTTAATATACAGATTCGACTCAGATTTTTATATGTATAGATTTTAGCTCTCACACCAAAAATACCTACTAATTATTATTACTACTTTGACGTTTCCTAAACATATTTAGGACATTTAAGTTCAATGAAGAAATTCTCTGCTGAGATGACTTTAATAATAAGCAGATTCTTTCTTCCAGATGTATCATCCTCGCGGGCATCATGCTAACTCACTGCATCTGGCCATTTTTGACTATAGCAGAGAATATACGCGGGCTGGAATTGGTATGAATGTCTATATTTATTTCTAAAGTCAAGTTCTATTCCGATATTGTGGCTGTTCGAGAATTTGCTAATTAAATGGGGTTTTTTGTTCAGGAGTGAGAATGTATTAAAACCAAAATTTTATTTATTATATATAATATTTGATATAATTACGAGATGATGCGTAAGATGATTTGAGGTTTAAAATAAAATGAAAATGTAATAACTAAAGGACCTGTGCTCCAGCGCCAATCCGTCACTCTGCTTTGACGAGAAAGAAGGACAAACAAACAAATGCACTTTCACATTTATAATATTAGTAAGAATTAGTAATGGTTATACTAACATTCATTATTGTTATACAAAAAAAGAGAAAATATTCTTTAAGCATATTCTTGTTAATTTTGTGCAGTTGACAAAAATAATTATTTGTGTCATCACCTTCAAAAACAATGTTATCAGCTGAGCAGTGGTGTAATTAACCTTTTTGGGCCCCAATGCGAAAAAAATGGAAGTACCGTCGTACGGGCCGTCCTCGAAAAAATGTTTTAAATTAAAAGAATCGTTTGTGCCCGCTAAACCCCTTTTGAATCAGGGACCCCATGCGACCGTATTGGTTGGCATAGCTGCAGCTGACATAGCTAAGACTAGCCAACTGCTTGGGAGTAATTAATTTAATACACAAACTTGTACGCAGGAGAATCACTTATTGTTATTATTGTCCTTTCCACGGCACAAAGGTGCCACTTCCAGTCTACAATTGGGAATATAATGACAGAAAAACTTAACACTTACGAGGGTGCGTTTTTAAGTTCGCGGTATGAGAGGGTTGGAGGGGGGTGATTAGGCTCATTACGATCGTAACGTGTTTAGTGACTCATAATTAGTATAAATACGAGATTTCATTGTTATTAGACTATTAGTCTTTGAGCTATTGCCAACCAAGCAACATAATCAGGAATGAAAAGTGAAATATGGAAAAAATCGAATATCGTGCCGTTATAAAGTTCCTTACCAAGCAAGGAAAATCAGTTGCGACCATAATGGATGGGATGTCATCGGTTTACGGTGACTCTTGTCCAGGAAAAACCATAGTGTACAAGTGGCACAGTTTGTTTAAAAAAGGAAGGGAATCCCTTGAAGACGACCCGAGGCCGGGCAGGAGCATCGAGGTGACCACGCCAGAACTTATTCAAAAAGTCGAAAAACTTGTACTCGACGATGCTCGACTAAAGAAGAAACAACTCGCAGAAATGGTTGGAGTATCCGATACAACCATTTTTAAAATCCTGAACAATCATCTTGGCATGACTAAGGTCAGCGCAAGACGGGTATCGAAAATGCTCACGCCGCCGCAAAAACAACAACGCGTAGAGTTTTCACGTGCATTTTTGGACCTCTGCAATGTAAACAAGGTTGGTGTATTGAGTCGAATTGTTACTGGAGACGAAACTTGGGTTCATCATTATGAACCTGAGTCGAACCAAGACTCTATGCAGTGGCATAAAAAGGGCACAGCACCCCCCAAGAAGTTTAAGGTGTCACAGTCAGCTGGGAAACTCATGGCAACGGTCTTTTGGGACTCAGAAGGAATATTATTGATCGATTATAAAGATAAAGGTGTTTCTATAACCGGAGAATACTACGCTTCAAATTAGAGTGACTAAAAGAAGCCATTAAACAGAAAAGACGGAGAAAATTGACGAAAGGTGTGCTGCTTTTGCACGACAATGCGCCCGTCCACAAGAGCCGCGTTGCGTTGGCTGCCCTGCTTAAAGTGGGCTTCGATATTTTGAACCACCCACCCTACAGCCCAGACCTGGCCCCGAGTGATTATTACCTCTTTCCAAAAATGAAAAAAGAGCTGCGGGGTAAAAAATTTACCTCCGATGATGAAGTTAAGGTAAAGTTTCAGCGTATTTTGAGGACAAAGACAAAACATTTTTTTATGAGGGTATAAATAAATTAATTGAAAGATCTGAAAAATGTGTCTGTCTTGCAGGTGAATATATTGAAAAGGAAAAATAATTTGGTTTTTGTATTTTAACCCCTTACCCTTCATTCCGCGAACATAAAAAAGCTCCCTCGTAGCTCGACCCGGGACATGAACTCATGACTTTGCAATCTGTACCTGTACATGCAAGGTTCTATACCAACGAAACATTAAAATAGTAATATCTATGTAAAACAAATCTAGATTACACTTCATCATTTTCATCATCATTATTACCATAGTAATCATATCGTAGTGATTTCATCACTTTCCAGGCATACTATGATTTGTCGCAGTATATATTATTCAATGGGGCGCTAGTGATTCAAGCATATTTGGTAATGTCGGGATTTCTTCTTTCCTACAAAATTCAAATATATGCTGAAACACAAGATCTGGAGTGGATTGTAGTGCTTAAAGGAATATTTGTCAGATATTTGCGGTATGTTTTTTTATTTTTAACAAATTCTATAATTTAACTAAACTTAGTCCCTAAATATCTACAAATATGCAACTATCTATTACGCAGACGTGTCTAGTTAGCAACCTTAAAAGCTTGCTCAAAGAGGCAGGCGATGAATTAATCTGTACATAAAAGATCGAACCAACAAGCTTGTTGATATCTCCTTTTCTCACACATCAACGATTCGACGCAATTTTTTGCATAAACATAATTTATAGAGACAGCAGAGCTACATTTTGTCCCTCATATCAAGTTTCTGAAAGGTATGTTATTGTACAAAGTCTTAAACACGTTCCTCAACAGATCGAGAATCAAGAGTGGGTCACTGTTACATACTTTAAATGCATATACCTAAATACGAGTAGGTTACTTAAATATCTGACTATATTTTTCAGTATAACACCATCATGGGCGGTCCTTATAGCGCTGTGGGCGACGTGGGCGCGTTTTATAGGTCCTGGACCATTATGGGAAGTAAGTCTCTTTAAGAAAGTTTTTATGGGGCAACTACTCGACCAGTGCTAACGCGCTCGCTTGGGAAACCGAGTGAAGCGTGTTCAAATCCCGGGTCTTGCACCTCTGATATTTTCATGTGCGAATCATTTCCAACATGATTACCACTTGTCTTAACGGTGAAGGATAACATCGTGAGGAAACCTGCATGTCTGAGGGAACCTAGCAAGTTTTCAAAAGACATGTGACGTCCGCCAACCCGCACTTGGCCAGCGTGGTGGACTATAGCCTGATTCCTCTCGTACTGAAGGGAGGCCCGTGCCCAGCAGTGGGACGTTAAAAAAAGGGCTGAGTACATACTCGAGAAGATGATTTTTATTTTGTAAGTGAAGCTAACTCGTTCCGAATAGACGGCTATCAAATTGATTTTCACGGTCAGGTAATCTATTCCGTATATTAAAAGACGCCAATTCCTACTACAGTAGCATGAAAGGAAAAAGATTCATATTTACGCTCCTGAGATTCCCGTACCAGCACATATTATATGTATTTGAAAAATTGTAGGGTTGCAGATGAAAAAATAAAGGTGCTCGCAACTGCGGATCCCGTTGAGATATATGTTTTCTTCGTGTATTATACGTCCGTTCGTGTATTGTACTTCGTGTATTATAACTATTATAATCATTTTTGGAAAATTTGTCTCGTCTCGTATAATAAATGGACATATTTAGAAATAACTAGTTTATTTTAAAAAAAAACTAAGTTCTGAAAATGCACGGGTGAATCAAATGTCGTTGTATGGCCTCAAAATACGCTATTAGAAGGTAAATGACCAAAACTATGTATGAGATTCAATTTGTATACAGCAAGAAAAAGCTTTGCCTCTGTTTCTATCTGAGCCTAGAAAAATACTTTTTTTTGTGATGCGTTCGAGACATTGCTATTTATTGTAACGCAGGAAACAATTAACAGTTTAATTTTATTCAATAATTATTATATGTATAGACTAGCGACTCGCCCTCGTTTCGCTCGGTTTCGTCCGTAGGTTTGATTCCCCATTTAAACTTTCATCCCCATTTTCACCCTCTGAAGGAATGGTTTTCGGGATAAAAAGTCCTATGTCCTTCCTAGGGTCTTAAATTATCTTCTTACCAAATTTCATCTAAATTGGTTCAGTAGATCTAAAGATTCAACACATAGTTATGCTACTCGGCGTGCTAGCCACTTAGAGCTACCCATAACCAGAACCAAGTCTGGACAGAAAACTATAACTTTTGAGGGAGCAAGACTCTATAATAGTTTACCGAAAGAAATAAAAAATTCAAAAACTTTCAATAGCTTTAAGTCTAGGTTATATAAATATATTTTTTGTAACTAATGTTCCCAGTTCTACTGATCAACTGTCATAATTTCTTATATCTTTATATATGTTTCTCATGTAAAAGACTTGTTCGTAATGAGAAATAAAGTTCTTTAAACCGAAGATTATCCCCTACAACGTCACAAACTCACAAACTTTACCTTCTTATAATATTAGTATAGATATAATGTTATCATATTTGATAGATTTTTTTATTTCTCAGGAATCGTCAGCAGGTAATGTGGCAGATTGTAGTGCACGTTGGTGGGCGAGCCTCCTTTACATCAATAACTTCGTAAAGAACTCGCTCTGTATGATGCACACTTGGTACGTCTGTATAAGTGTGTATACTCTACTCTCTAGTACCTTTCTAGTTTAGTAGTTTTTCCAGTTTTTTTTTGTATTTAATTTACAACACGATAAATAAATAAATATTTCAAGACATTAACACACAACACCGTCTAGTTCCATGGTAAGCTACGAGGCTTGTGTTATGGATACCAGATAGTTGATACATTATACATATATAACTTTAAATATATACATATTATAAATATAAACACCCATGACTGGAGTACAAACATTCGTGCTCATCACACAAATGAATCCCCCTAGCGGGACTCGAACCCGCGACCGCTGGCGCAGCAAGTAGGGTCACTACAAACTGAACCAAACGTGTCGTCTAATAAACAATACTATATTTATATGTGTGATTTGCTACAAAATCTTTAAAATCTATAAGTCTCAGTTATGTTTATTTTATGAAAATACAAATATCCCCAATAATATACTTTCCAAATTTACCTAATGAAAAATAAATAAATACAGGTATAAGATTTTGAACAGGTTTTTTAAGCTAAAATTTGGCTATTCTTCTTGGAAAACGGAAGGAATCCCTTGAAATAAAAAATGGGATTCCCAATAAAAATGTAATAATAGAAAATTTTTTCGTGAATTGAGATGTAGGTAATGTGATATCATTACTTGTTCTTTGTCTGTTTACTTACTAATCGAGTTAACATTTAGAAGTCCTTACATGCCGGAGTAAAAAAGATGTGTACATACGTGGGCGGCGGCAGAATTGTTTTCAGGGGGGTGCATCTGCTTCTTCACATTAAACTATTAATAGCTGTATAAACTAATATATAAGCAGCTTTATCATTTTTTTCGCAAATATCTAATTTTCCTTCTTGGCAAGGGAGTGCGAGTGGATCTCCTTGCAACAAAAATAGATACCCCCCCCCCCCCCCCCCCCCCCCGATCCCTCCCTCCCATTCTGCGTTCCGCGTTTTGCTACTTATGATAATATACAGTCACTAGTAATACGAGTAATTAATTATAAAAAAATCGATTCTAATCGATTATTAATATCTTTCAGTTGAAGCATTCGATAAAATTCATCCTCTAGGTGAGGTTTTCTATTTTGTTGCAGGTACTTAGCAGCGGACATGCAGTTATATATATTCGGTTTGATCGTTTGCGTGTTTTTGAAGAAGCCAGGGTACAGGCGGGTTGTACTAGGGTCCTTGATTGCCATAGGCTTCATCATACCGGCAGTACATATTTATGTTCAGGATTTGGATGCCGTTTTACTTATTACTTTAGAGTACGTATTTTTGTTATTATTTATTTATAGAAATGATTATTAGGGGATCAGCCATAGTCCACCACGCTGGTCAACTACGGGTTGGTCGACTTCACATGTCTTTTGAAATCTTGCTGGTTTCTCTCAGACATGCAGGTTCCTTCGCGATGTTCCTTCACCTTGAGGTAAGTGGTACGTGTTGAAAATTAACTGCCTTAGTGGTGTAGTGTCTAGTATGTACGGCTGCACATCTGGAGGTCCTGGGTTCGATTCTAGGGTCGGGTGAAGGTTAGTTATTGAGTCTTTCTGTTTAGTAAGCCTCAGTAACAGGCCGGAGTTGGGAAGTTGACGGTGTTTCACCCCCGTGCTTCAGAAAGCACGTGTCGCGTTGGTCCTGCGCCTTAACTCTCATTGGTCGTGTCGAGTAGTCATCCCACCGGAGTATGAGAGTGACAGGAATAGAGAGTACACTTGTGTCTGCGCGCATATTTGTGCACTATAATATTTCTTGCGCAGATCGCTTCACTTGGTTTCCTAAGCAAGTGTGTTACCGCTGGGCTACCACTGCTTCATATAAATAATACTATATATATATTTTACAATATATATATTTTATATAATAATATGCAATATATATCTACTATAAACATTTTTTTTATTTTTAGGCGCACAAAAGAATTATTTGTAAATGACCCAACATTTAACGAATTGAACAGGAGAAGTCATACCAACATAGCTAATTACGTAATAGGCGTGGCGTTGGGTTATTTAGTGTATAGATGGCAAGATTTAGATGTTAGAAAATATAAAGTAAGTATGTATTTTTCTTTTTGGGATAAGCTATAGTTAAGAAGTGCTCTCCCCCTTGATGTGTGTTGAGCTTGTCGTTGTGGGAGGCTCATTACCGTCTGGCAATCCAGCCTGGCGTGAAGCCAAGAGACACACAGTTAGTTGGCTCACTTCGGTAGGCGGTGTACCGTGCGGGTTGCTGTTGGTACTTCTATGACAGCAGAGCAACCCCTTGCCTGTGTGGTCTGCTTTGGCAGACCTGCCGTCGGGGATGTATGTATACAGGTGCTATGCGTAAATGCATTTCCAAACATTAAAAAAAGACAAATAGTTAAGAAGTGTTATACTTATGTAAGAGAAATATTGGTAGATAATGACTGTGAAGTGCGACGTGATTGAGGCTCTGAGCTTACATGCCGTTATGGCTGCCAATGCTTTCTGAAACCAGAATGCATAACATTCTTTATGGAATCTAAATAAAGATTACATTTTAAACTATAATCAGATTGTTTTGCTACGTGTCTTATCCATCTATATATAAATAGGCAAAGATAAAATAGATCAGTACCTTTTTCTCCTCTGTTTTTCAACCGATTTTTTTTTAATTTTGTTTAGTAGCTATTGACGAGCTTTAGTGTTACCAATAAAAAAAATGTTAGCAATAATTAAAATGATTATGGTCGAATTTCGAGTTTAATCGATTGATATACACTTCTCATTACCTTTCTCCAATATATAGCGTTAGTTCAATTTAGTGGTTCTGAGGCTAAAACAAATTACTCTAATCTTTAATCGTTACTTTCAGAAATTTCGTATTCTCTACTGGTTAATACTACCTGTAGGAGCAATACTTTTGCTATCTGGCCGTATATTTTACATGGACGCACCGAGGGAAGATATTTGGATAAGGGTGTTATACGGAACCTTTTCGAAACTAATAATAGGCTTACTTTTCGCTGTTTTGATAGGCGGTACAGTTTTAAAATATGAAGGTGAGTTACGCAATTTTTGTACTTCAAAGATACTAACTACAATATGAGTGCGTCATTATTTTAGAAAATAATATTACTCGTAAGTTATATTATTTTAAGGTTTCCGGTAGCCATAAAGCTAAATTAGAACTGTATTTCCGTCTGGGCCTATGTCACTGTAATTTTGTTCAGAGATCATTGGAGCTGTGTACAATGTATATGGTTGAATGGTCAGTTTCTCATCATAGACGATTCTGTAGTAACATTAAAGAGAGTTTCTATGGAAAAATAAAAGGGGCGCATTTATACTGAGTTTTATATCCTAAACTGGTATCCCCTCACCTACACATATAATAAAATTGTAACCAAGCCGAATCTGTACATTAAATATTTTTTGGAAAATCTTATTGAAAAAGACATTATTATCGATACAGATTCCGAATCTATAGTTTTTAGAATTTTTGTCTGTCTGTCTGTCTGTTACCGCATCACGAGAAAACTGGACAGATTTTGATGAAATTTGGTATGATTATAGCTGGTTATCCGGGTCAACATATTCCTTTTATAGCGGGAAAATATCTCATTTCTGAAAAAAATACAAAAACTGCAATGTAAGAGTATACTAATATATAAAACCTAAGAATTTGGTTTTTTGGTCATCTGAACGCGGGCGGACTAGACTAGACTCGCACTTGTCCATAATTAGGTTATTATTAGTTTGTTATTCAGAGATTTTAAAAGGTGTTTGGAAATTGAAGCATTTACCTTATGAAAGCTCTGAAGCACTTTCTTTGAGTGGGCTTATCACCTTCCCTGTAGTGGATTTAGGTTCGAAGGCACCCTAGGCCCAAGTCGATATGGCGCCCTTTTACTTTCGTAACAGTATATATAGATTAATTATTTTAACAAAGAAATTCTACCCTTGAAATGGTACTATGTTTAGATTGTAAGAGCGCTAGAAAATAAACTTTAAAATTTGGTCTTACAGCTTACAGAAAAACCAATCGATAATTACTTTTAATTATCTTAAAAATTTTGGCGCTCCTCAAAATTTGCGGCCCTAGGTCCGGGTCTCACGGGCGCCTAAATCCGCTATTGCTTCTTCCAAATATCAGAGACAAATTATTAATTGAAATTGTAGAAGAACTTACTTGAAATAGGTTTTAATTCTATCTACTTTTTTCAGGCTTTTATCGTTGGTTCTTAGAATGGCGGCTGTGGACGATCCCCGGTCGCCTTTCGTATAGCGCTTTTCTTTTACATTTCTCCTTAATAACTCTTTACACATCGACTCACACGACTTTGAAAACTATGGGACCTTACGATTTGGTTTGTACATATATCTATTGTCTATATTTGTATATAATACGCTATTTACTAAATACATATTCATACATATACGGTACTTAAAAGAAAAGCACACTTTTTAAAATGTTTGTCTGCTTGTCCGTCTGTCTGTTTGTTCTGGCTAATCTTTGATACGGCTGAACTAATTTTGACGGGACATTCACTGGCAGATAGCTGATGTTATAAGGAGTAACTTAAGCTATTTTTTTTTAGAAAAAGAATTAGAGTTCCGTTCAAAAAAATTAAAACGTACGTAGGACGCACCCGAGCGAAGCGAGGGTAAGTCGCTAGTATATTATAAAGTACCAGTGAAATCCTTACACTTGATTCTAAAAATGATAAAACCAATATTAAATTAATTTATTACTACTTAAATTAATAGTTAATTAACTTAATATATATTAAAATAACTTAATTAAAACCAATATTTCTTTCAGTATATATTTTTCATTTGTATGATGCTCGCGACGTATGCGATATCGTTGCCGCTGTGGCTGCTAGTGGAGGCGCCTTTCACTGAACTAACCAGATATATCTACTCGTCAGAACCGAAGAAGAAGGAAATGAAAGAGAAAAATAACGAGGTGTTTATTATTAAGTTATAACAAATAAATTTAATAAAAATTTGAAATTTATTTAAGATAACCTTCAAATAATCTTAATTCTTAAGACTTTTACATGCTGTTGAATTTTTTGATTGAAGCTATTGAAAGTATAATATTAAGTACCTATTAGTTTAATTCGTCTACGTAGAACGTATTTATTACATTAAGACAGGATAGCATTCTACAAGCTATTAGCTATATCGATTGTAGATATTTATTTATTTATATATTATTTTAGGGAAATAAACAGTGAAGTAATCCATAAAAATAATTTTTAACTAAAAACATTCACATACCAGCAAAGTTTCCACTTATAAATACAGGTAGAGTAAACATGATAATTATTCATTTAAATTTTAAAAACATAAAAAAAAAAATACAAAAAAATACTACAAAATAAAAACACTATAAGCAGGACAAAAAAAAGACTTAGTGAATATTATAAAAAAAACTAATTATATAAATTTGTGTAAGGACACTGCTATGAAGAGCTGGTGTGAAACCCAGCAGTTGTACCTAGTATATCTGACGTGAGTATCAATAGTAATAAGGTATATTTGATTCCCAAGGAGGGTTGACGTCAGGCAGGCGGCCGGTCGTAAAACTTTTGCCAAATCCTATCAGCAGTACAGAAGATGTACTGCACCGACCCCGAGTGATTGGGAAATGGGCAGGGAGAAGAAGAAGAAGAAGATTTGTAAAGTATTTGTTTCACTCGGGTTCGTCCCTAGGTACGTTTTAACCGTTAAATTTAATAAGTTCTTTTTTACCTAGGGGGCCATTCAAGTATTACGTAAGCTGAATTTTAGTACTTATTAACCCCTCCCTCCCCCTTGTCAGCAAAAGTAAGCAAAGCTCTATTATATATATATATATATATATATATATATATATATATATATATAATATATATATATATATATATATATATATATATATATATATATATATATATATATATATATATATATATATAATACTATACAAGTAGTTTACGTAAACATTGCTACATATATTTGTTAAACTGTTTTGGTTCTTTGTTCTTATTTTATAAACAGCAGTTATCATCAACTCTAGAAATAAGGTATTTATAGGCTACAGGGGAATTCAATGTACATTCATTATATTTTGATTTGAAGAATTTTTATTAATGGACGAATATTACTAAATTTTGCAGAAAATCCAAAATATTAATTAAATAAATATTGCTGACGTAATCACCATCCAGAACCCCCCGTCCCCCAAGTAACTAGTTTACGAGACTTAAACAACAAACCAAACACTTGAAAATAAGTGCTAAAAAACTTCATCTCAAACTTTGGATCGCAGAGCAAATTCTGTTTAATTTTTCATTAAAATATATTTTCATTTTACAATTTAGTGATATTTAAAAATGGAATAATAGAACAAAAAGGCATGTTGCCTAACTAGAATATTTCAGAAATTAATTAAAAAATAACAATTTCACTGTAAGAATTACAAGCGACAGCTACAAAAGTATGGATACGATCAATATTATGACATCTGAACAGATTATTTTATGGAAATAAAAAGATAATAAAAACATGAATACAAAATAAAGCAACTTCAAATATTAATTCGGACAGGATTTTTTTTTCTGTTTTGCAGTTTTTTAAATGAAAAAAATATATAATGAGCATCCACCCTATAAAAACTTAAAAAATTAAATTAAAACCGACTTCCAGGCACTAAAATGTAAAAAATCTGGCCAAGTGCGATTCGGAATCGCACACGAAGGGTTCCGTACCATTATCTATAAAAACGGCAAAAAAACATGTCTGTTGTATGGGAGCCCCCCTTAAATATTTGTTTTATTTTAATTTAATTATTTGTTTTTAAAGTGAATATATAACTAAATATTCTGTGAATATTTCAATCGTCTACCTGTAGTCGTTATCAATATCAAGCAAAAACGAGCAAAAAAAATCACGCTTGTTGTATGGGAGCCCCCTTAAATATTTATTTTATTCTATTTATTTAGTATTTGTTGTTATAGCGGCAACAGAAATACATCATCTATAAAATTTCAACTGTCTTAACTATCACGGTTCATGAGATACAGCCTGGTGACAGACAGACAGACACACAGACAGACGTACAGCGGAGACTGCGGAGTTTTAGTAATAGGGTCCCGTTTTACCCTTTGTGTTCGGAACTATAAATAACTAAACGGGGGTTTTCATTTAGAATAGATACCTAAGCAGATATTTACGAAATCGGTGCCAGCCGACAATATTTTCAAATTTGAATATCTAGTAGGTAGATATGATTAGGTATGAAATGTAATTATAGTTAAAATATTATACATCAATTGTGATGTATTTTACGTATCCAAATATAATAATATTAGATTTGCTTTGCATTGGCTAGTTTTTATATAAAAGTTATCTTATATTCGATTAATCACTTATATCTTTTTTATTACCCGACTGCAAGGAAAGGGTTATGTTTTTCGCGCCTATCTTTGTATGTTTGTTTGTAATATTCTTTATATTCCCTCATATCTTTCAAACCACTCAATGTATTTCCATAATTAAGGTATCGTGAGATTCGTCTCATTAGTCCAAGTGTTCTTAGATAGGTGACATAAAAAAAATATCGTCGCTGCTAGATTTTATTGTTTAAGGTGTTTTTTTTTAATCTTCTTGGAATATGGGTATCAAATTAAAATGCTCATAACAAGGATTCCAAAAAGTATCCCTGTATTACTTAAAATAATGATAATTAAGACCACATTTATTTATTTTACTTCAAATGTCTAATTGGCAAAAATTTAAATAAATAAAATAAAAAAGTATATTATAAAAACAGAAAGCCCGACTGCATAAAAGCTAACTAAAAAGATGAAAACAAGTTCACGAAGTAATATAGTATTATGCAGTCCGAGATATACATACGAGTGTAAATCTCGCGGCAAGGATGAAACGTGTATGTATACACGACAATTGTGTCCTGTATACATACACGTTTCTACTTCGACGCCTTCGTAGACGCCTGTTTGGATTAGTAGACTGTGGTCAAACCTTACGCTCTATTTACATATACACTGTTTCTATAAACAAGGTATAGCTAAAGCTTTTTCAAAAATAAGATTCCGTAGATAGGGCTGTAATATACGCAGTTGGCACAAATATCGTTTTCACATGATGCAGGCAGGGTCGTGTTTTTTTACTTTTATTGCTTTGCTTTAACTCTCTTCTTATTTGACCAGGAGGTTTAGGCAAGATTTCATGGCATTACTTAGGTATATTATGCCGGGACATCATTTGGTCGGCTTGAAGCGTTTAATTTGATGGGTGATTCTTGATTACTCGCTTTTTTGTTTGTCACTCCTAAGAAAAGCTTTCCACAGTTGCACCGGCGGCATTTCAATAATGAGGCAAACTGGAATCGCTACTACGTAGGACGTTACCACACCTCCTATTAACAGTGAAATCTGAAAAGCGAATATCACATCAATATTATTATTCGCAAGTTTGTACGTGTGTTTGTTTGTTACTCGTTGAAGCAGCTGGGTGGATTTAGATGAAAAGTACACGGATTGACTTATCTCATCGTAATGACATATGACCAGGAGTAACACAGAGTTTTTGACTTAAGATGACGCTGATCGTTTTCCAAAAGATATTTACATTTTGTATTTTTGCTAAGAAGCCTCACAGGGCAATGTACTAGGATGCATGGATTGGATCAAGCTTTTTTACGATATCATAAACCACGTGTGGTAAGAGACGCGCTGGACAGAAACCGGTGGAGGCAGATCATCCGCTCCAGATGCAACCCTAATGCTGACCACGATCCTCAGACATGAAGGACCGACCCCAAAGAGAGAGAGAGAAACTACATTTACTCAGTGCGGCAGATTATAAAGAAATAAGAAGAGTATAGTCAGCCCTTGTGTCTAGAATTTGTGGACAATGAGAAAGCCCTTGACACTATTGAATCCTAGTCTATTTTAGAGTCTTTGCAACGGTGCCAAGTCGATTGGCGATATATTCAAGTGTTGAATTGTCTGAATAACGTCGCAACAATGACCGTCCAAGTCCAGAACCGGCAGTCAAAACCTATCTTATATATCTTCCTGCATCGATACGATAAATACATAAACTGGCTAGCAGTGGTTGGATGCCTATGTCCAACAGTGAACAAAAGCAGGCTGAATATGATTATGATGTATAGATGTGAAAGTAACTTTGTCTGTTACTTTTTCACACTTAAACTGCAGAAAAGATTTCCACAAAATTTGGCAAGGACAAGGATTGTATCCTGGGGATGGACATAGGCTACCTTTGATCCCTGTCCCGGTTACCTCGCGAGCGAAGCCGTGGGTAAAAACTGGTTTAGTAATATAAAAGTCTGTGAAATTATAAATTTAATTCCTACCATAGAGTAAGTAGAAGCGCGTCCAAGTTGAGTGTTGGTGACGACCGCGAGTCTCAGGATGATGAAGTGGATAATGAATACAGAATAGGATAAACGTCCCAACATGCGGAATCCTGGCCACGAAAATATGCTTCGTAAGATTGCTGAAATTATAATTACTTATAAAGTAAAACCATAAGATCGGTATAATAAGATCGGTAGTAAAAAGGATCATAATTGGCGAAGATATAGCATAACATACAAATAAAATTCTTTTCATATTTTTCCGCAGGTTTATTCCGATTTCTGTTTCCCGACGTTTCGTATGCTTGATGGCAATCATATTCGCGTAAATCTAAGAAAGTGTCTTGTCTAACATTTTAAGTAATTCAAAAAGTACTATTATATGTATGGACATGTTAGTTACTGAATTAGATGTACACTGTTGATGATCACACTGATGTAAATAAAAATTGGTACTCAGACATCATGTTTTGGACTAACACAGGTATGCGTAGAACTAGTTCCTTATATCTCAATAAATACTAAATACCGATTTATTGAGAAAATCATGCTTCCGTCTATATTTTATATAGGGAATATATTTATGTGATCAATACAAATAGTATTTACACTGTAGGTATTTCACACCACTCAGCACTGGTAGTGTATTACTTACATTTACAATTGTTGATGCATCCTAAGACGAAGATGTTGAAGCAAAGCGCAACAATGAAGCGATCTAACGAACTGTGTATAAATCCAACCAATGGAGGAGGCTTCTTCTCCGCAAGGAACACGACTCCAAGGAAAGTGACCATAACAGCCACACACGGGGTTAGATGAAAAAGTACGTTAAACCACTGCAAAGTAAATTTTTTTATTTATTATCTAACTACCATCCCTGTGACTTTGTATTTGAATGTGCTTTTATTCAGTTCTACACCTACTGAACACAAACTGCTTTATGTTAAAGAATGTAAAATCTGGAGCTAATGTTGTATATTTAGGTTATTGCCACAGTTTGAAAGGGAAAATTGCTATTTTTTATGTGGATCATTGAAATAAAAAGATGCTTGCATATGTAGTATGTAAATTGCGCATGTGGGTTCCCAATAAAAAGTCTCAGTAAACAAAAGAAGAGTTTATCATGTTATACTCAAAATTCGAACACAAGATACCTCATGATGAGGAATGACACAGTGCCAAATACAGAGAAATATATTGGAAAGTTAAAAAAAAAGATTTATATTGTTGATACCTTTATTTCGCTCAGCCTAACTCCATGAACCTGATTATTATAACAGATGAAAGCAGTAGCAATGCCCAGGAAATATCCCGAAAGATTCATCCAAAGTGGGAGGTAAAGTTTCATTATGGTTTGGGAATCTTTGAACATACTAGCTACTGATCTAAAAAGAAAAAAGTCATAAATTATAATGAAATGTGATTAAAACTAAACAATAAATGCACGCTATGTTTGCTTTTCACATGAAATGTAATGGCCACAAAAACATATCATTAATAAAACAGGAGCATAGGGAAAGTTATTTAATCGTAATTAGTGTTTTCTTTCAACTATTTCTCAAGGAAAATTGTGATTTGTTATTAAAAAATATACCTACTCAGGTGATTGTGAAGTTATGATGGGTGTTAAATTGTAGAAATACGCCGAAAGACCACTTGATACGATGGAACCCAAAAGGATGAGGAAAATAACTGGCTTCACAGTACGCCTCCACCTAATGAACAATAATAGCATAAACATTCCCAGGATGTGTAACTGCATGTCTGCTGCCAAATACCTAAAAACAAATTATTTTTAATACTCTTTAGATAAGAAAATAAGATTTGGCGGCTTCAAAACAAAAAAAAAATTTTTTTTCGGGCCAATGTTGAAAAGTTCGCTTACCAAGTGTGCCCCATGCAGAAATTTCCTAAAGGCAAGTAGTTGTGTATATAAAGCAAGCTGAGCCACCAGCGTTCGCTGCAGTCCTGGGCTTCTCGTAGTACCTGCAGCGTCCAGTGTGGGCCCGAGCCAAGTCGAGGGTACCAAGTTGTTATGAACCATAATGTGAATATTGCTACTGGAGTTATTCTGAAATATTTTTTTTAGGTTATTTATCTTGCTACGATAATTTATGTTGTGATTTCCCTTTATGTATATTCATCCATGACACGGGGTTCAATTTTGCAGCAGTACCGATAGAAAGTAGTTCATGTGTTTCGCCGGCTAATAAACTCTCTAAGCAAGAAATCACGTCCATCCGTTGACCCTCGCGGGGTCCAAGAAGCTACCAGCTTGGTCACAGAAGCGGGTGGGGTCAATATCCTCTAGAGAAATCTCGCGCTTTTTCGAGCACTTCAAGAATGTTAAAGAAGATTTCTCCGAAGGCACGAGAGTCGAGTAAGCGGTGAGGAAGCCGGTGATCGAGAAGAATACTTGCAACCATAGAAGCATGTTGAATCCAGCCCTGCCACTAAACGAGTCGTACATCTAATAACAGGTACATTTATAAATATTTCTAGTGTGAAAATTTATGACTAAAAGATTCTAAGAAATTGTATCCACCTTTTTACATGCTTATTAATATTTTCTTTTAAGTCTACATCAGCCTTACGTTCTAGCGAAATAATGAATGCTGTCGTTATTAAATTAATATCTACAATTATTTAGACAAGGAAATTATTATTACAATTAATTTGCGTAGTATTTATTTTATTTTTATATTATTTGTAATATATTTTTTTATTAATATATTAATTGTAATATATTTATATTACAATTAATTTGCGTAGTATTTATTTATTTAATTTGCGTAGTATTAGAAATTACAATTAATTTGCGTAGTAGGTTTTTTAAATTTCTAATTTATAATTATTATCTTAATGATGTAGGTAATAAGCTTTTAATCAAATCTATACAGATAAATAAAATTGAAGTGTCTGTTTGTAATGTCAAAATAACAGCTTTTTACTGAAAGCATATGGAATTATATACGGTATTTATAAGAAAAACACAATTTTTAAATTTTTTGTGTCTGTCTGTATGTCTGTCTCTTTGTTCCGGATAATCTCCGAAACGGCTGGGCCGATTTTGACGGGACATTCACTGGCAGGTAGTTCATATTATGAGGAGTAACTTAGGCTTTTATTTCATTAAAAGAATTAGGGTTCTGCTCAAAAAAAATGTACCTAGACGATCTCGAGCAAAGCGCGGGTGAGTCGCTAGTGTTTATATATTATCGTTTAGGCAGGTAATTATAATATATCTATCTATACATATAATAAAATTGTCACCAAGCCGAATCTGTATGTACATTAAATATTTTTTGGAAAATCTTATTGAAATAGACAATATTATCGATACAGAGGTCGAATCTATAGTGCTTAGAATTTTTGTCTGGCTGTTTGTGACCGCATCACTAATAGACTGCAGGAGGGATTTTGATGAAATTTGGTACGATGATAGCTGGTTATCCGGGTCAACATAGAGGATAGCTTTTACTGCGGTAAAATATCTCATCTTTGAGAAATCTGTACTAAACTTTAAAACGTAGGGACAAACCGAAGCGGAGTGAGGACGAGTCGCTAGTTCATAATAATCTTACTAGTTTTAAAAGAAAACTATGAGTATATATTATTTATTTAATTTTCATACCACAAAAATGATTTAAAATTTATTTATAAGACACAGTACACACAGAGCAGCTTGTAGAAACACCATGGACATGAGATCTCCAGGGGCAGCAACATCTGTCTCCCGTCCATGACTTGCCTTTATTGGCCCTCAGAAATGTAGAGCCAAGTGCTCGAAAGGGTGGAAGTGGAAGAAGGAAGGGTGGAACTCACAATCTTTCTCGCAATAAGTAAATAGACAAACTACAAATAATAATAAATATTAAAAACTAACGATATAATAATAATATCCTCGTAATGTACTCAAAATCAATGAGAACAGCTAATCTTACTTAAATTGGCCATATGCGCAGAAAAATACTATGTATCGGAAGATATCAGGAGGCACCTGATCTCGTGACATGCAACGTCCAACCAGCAGATCGACGTAGCAAGTGCTCTCCGAGCAAAGGTACGATTTTTTGAAGCGGAGCAATTTCAGACGAGCTACACGGGTGGAGCCGGGGGCAAACGCTAGTTTATCTATATGTTTATCTTTTACACTGAAATTATCTTTTTAATATAATAAACTATATTAATACTAATTATAATTTGATAACATTTGTATCATAATATGTACTTGATAAGGCAAATAAATACTGTATCGCTATCTAGATTTACATTAAACTGTATGACTCAGAATTTTTAATGACTCAGAATTTTATTATTAAATATTTAAATTATATAAAAATATTTTATTCATTAATAAAATGTTTAAAAATTACAAACAAACAAGGTTAAAATCGCCTTTTACGTGTAAAAAACACCTGTGACACAGATTAAAAGTAACTTGCAATAGAAAATTAAGTTTTACATTATTTATTAGTAAAATAGTGTGTGGTGGAAACACAAAGGACACATTTCTATAGTGTTGTTTATTTTATTATATAAGCCTGCTGCCCTTTTGAAAAACACCAATAGGATCCCATCAAAAGTCACAAAAGCCACATAGAAACCAATACATATTTATTGGTTTCTATGTGGCTTTTGTCGCTTTTGATGGGATTCTATTGGAGTTTTTAAATAGGGTGACTGAATTTTGTACTGACGTGCAGCGAAAACTGTTTTGATCCTAGGCAGGATAAGAACACCACGATTTCTTCTTTTATCTACTATGTTAGAATAATAACCAAACTGTAATAGAAACAATTTACATTTTATGTCTCTAGATAGGTAAAGTCATATAGAAATTACATGGTCATTGACATAGGCCCAAATATAGCAATCGAAATGCATAAAAAGATATTAAATTATTATAATGTGAAGCAAATAAATAAATTATACTTTCTTAAATTTGATCTGAGATGTCCAAAACTTTAGTCATGCTCCTTAGCTTTTCTCCCATGACCATGATTGCTGTAAAGCACTCGAAACGTCGGGAACCAAATATCAAAATAAATCCGCGAAATAATCCGGAAAGATAGTAAATATCCTTTTTCGTGTAAAATCTGTATTTTCATAACAATTAAGGCTTTATTGTATTAATATTTTGCTAATTTCACTAAAAACAATAATCTAAAAAATCAATCTTAAAGTTTTACAAAACTGCCAATTTCTATTTTATATCCCGCTTTCAGGACAACAGATTATCGCGAGCTATACATATTATTAAAAATGAACACTGTCATCAGATTACTAAGATTTTAAAATAGAAATATGTTATTTTCAATTCATGCATGCATTTACGAGTTTTTATTAGATTTATGTAAAATATTGAGTTACATAATTAATTAACTTTTAGCAAAAACATTAAACCATTATTTGGTTTTATTATCTGTGAATACTTTTCAGTGTTTTGGGGGTAGTCACAAAATACCGTGAAGTTCTATAATTTATATGAATACGACCTGTACTCATTAAACGCGTTCAGGTTTTCATATTTTTTGCTCTATTCATAGTTATTTTTCTCATATTATTTTCCAGTAGGTAGTTATTAGTTTTTGTTAATTTTCGTATACGCTAGTTTCTAGTTTTCGTTTTAATAGTTTTACTATAGTTTTAAGTGTACTCATCAGTTTATAAACGACTGCTTCAAAAAGATGTATGTGTGTGAAGATGTGTAAAAGGTTATAAGTGGATTTATCTGCATATGTGTATAGTACACACCAGTGGCGAAGGGTGAAGTTTTAGCAGAGGTAAGCCGTTCCAAAAATATACAATTTTTATATACGTACTAGCATAGCCCGCGGCTCCGCCCGCGTTCAGATGACCAAAAACCAAATTCTTTTTGGCACAAATTCAGGATTGGGGACTTTGCCCCTAGCGGAGTGGGTGGTATTTCTGGATAAGGGACGTGATAGGGAGTCGAAATGTTAAATAAAAATTGTCCGCGAACGTATGAGTAAAAAGTTATTGAGACTTAAAGTTACAACATTTCCATACATTTTCATATATTTCTTTACCACCATTCGGAGTGGGTGGTATTTTTAGATAGGGGAGGTGACAGAGAGTCAAAATATATTAAAAATATTTGGAGGAAACGTACGAGTAAAAAGTTATTGAGACTTACAAGTTATAACATATCTAACACATTTCCATACATTTCTTTACCTAAATAAGTGATTACAACAGATAAACATACCTTTAACGAATAGTACGCATCCTTTTTTATGTACATTACACATTTTCACAACAATTAATGCTTTATTGTATTTAATATTTTAATAATTTCACAACACAAACAAAACGATCTTACATTTTGACAAAAGCAAAACTGACACTTTGTTTTATATTACCGCTTAAATGACAACAGATTATATTTGATTATTTTTGCTTTTTCTGTTGGTAAAATATTACTATTAATAAATAAATAAATAAAAAGAAAAATATTTAGAACATTTAAGAGTATTTATTTATTATTCTTCATATCTTGGTTAGGTTAGGTTAGAACATTTAAGATTATTTATTTATTATTCGTCATATCTTGGTTAGGTTAGGTTAGAACATTTAAGAGTATTTATTTATTATTCTTCATATCTTGGTTAGGTTAGGTTAGAACATTTAAGATTATTTATTTATTATTCCTCATATCTGGGTTAGGTTAGGTTAGAACATTTAAGATTATTTATTTATTATTCCTCATATCTTGGTTAGGTTAGGTTAGAACAGTTGCCACAACGCACGAGCCGAGCGAGCGAAGCGAGCGTGCCGCGGTAGCGGCCGGCGAGTGCCATAAATGACTAGAAAACTAGAAAATTCGAATTTCACGCAAAGTACAAATAAAGACAATCATCTGGAGATTATTTTGACAATTGAAAGTGACGTTTTGACTCCAAGTGTCTAAATGGTAGTAATGTCAAAATAATGTATGGAAATGTTGTAACTTTAAGTCTCAATAAATTTTTACTCATATGTTCGCGGACAATTTTTATTTAACATTTCGACTTCCTATCACGTCCCTTATCCAGAAATACCACCCACTCCGCTAGGGGCAGAGTCCCCAATCCTAAATCGCAGCCTTCTTTTTTTTGGTTTTACATATTACTATACTCTTACATTGCAATCAGTGGAAGCCCAGTGGCAACGTGCTCGCTTGGGAATCCGAGTGAAGTGGGTTCAAACCCCGGGTCTCAGACCTCTGATATTTTCATGGGCGAATCATTTCCAACATGATTACCACTTGTCTTAACGGTGAATGAAAACATCGTGAGAAAACCTGCATGATTCTCTTAGAGAACCTAGCAAATTTTCAAAAGACCTGTGAAGTCCGCCAATCCACACTTGGCCAGCGTGGTGACCTATAGCCCGATCCCCCTCGTATTGAAGGAAGGCCCGTGCCCAGCAGAGGAACGTTAAAAAGGGCTGAATACTTACATTGCAGTTTTTGTATTTTCCTCAGAAATGAGACATTTTCCCGTGGTAAAAAGTATCCTATATGTCGACCCGGATAACCAGCTATCACCATACCAAATTACATCAAAATCTATCCAGTGGTTTTTCCGTGATGGGGTAACAGACAGACAGACAAACAAAGATTTTAAAATCTATAGTTTCGGCCTCTGTATCGATAATAAGGTCTATTTAAATAAGATTTTCCAAAAAAATATTTCATGTACAGATTCGGCTCAGTTAGAATTTTATTATATGTACCTATAGTTTAAGACCATAATATGTAGTCTTATTGTGCGTTTATCAAACACTGTTAGTAGTCCAAATATACACATACATATAAGTATAGGATACAGGATTATAGTCTTTATAGCTGTTATAGTACGAATCACTGAATGAATGTGATTGTGTTGATATGAGATAACTTTACCTATATATAGCTTTGATCGCCAAAACATATCACCAAAACCAGTTGTAAATTAACTTTGGACCATGGCGGACGCTGAGCAGATTTTACGCGAGTTTTTAGACAAAATATTGGATGAAAAAAATTATTGTCCACGAGAAATAAAGATTCAAGCTATAACTTCTGATGGTGCGAATTATACTTCAGCTATATTTTTAGTGAAGGTAACATCTCCGAACCGCGATGATTTGAATTTATTCGCGAAAGTGGCGATGGTGAGTGAGGTTATGAGGACACGATTGAATGTTGAATGGCTTTACGACACAGAGAGGTTCGTCTACACAAAACTTGTAAAAATCTACAAAGATATTGAAGAAAAACTCAATATTCCTCAAGAATATAGATATGTCTTCCCAAAATGTTACGGCTGCAACGCAGAACACGGTAAAGAGATCGTTGTTATGGAAAATTTAATTGAAGACGGTTACAAGTCGTACAACCGATTTAAATCAATGGACTGGGAGCACGCTAGTAAAGGCGTAGAAAATTTAGCCAAATTTCACGCTTTATCCTTCGCTTTCGCTAAATATCAACCTGAAGAGTTCCAACAAGTGGCTGAAGATATTCGATATAAAATTGCTCAAAAACAAAGTGAAGAACCAAATGGAATTATGGCGGGAATATGGGATAAAATGGTAAACAATGCAGTATCTGTAATTAAGGAAGATCAAAGAGATGCTGTGAAAAAATTCTTTGATAGTAATATTCAGTTGCATGAATATAATAGAGCACTCGGCAAGCCCGTCATCGCACATGGGGATTACAGGATGAGCAACCTTTTATTTAAAAAGCAGGTAAAATATTCTAGCTTTGTTTAAAAGTGCGCTGGATAGTTAACCAATAAATAATTATTTTATTATAATATAAAAAATATATGTACATATTTTAAATAAATTGTTATAAGAAAGTAATAAATGTATATAATTACGTTAAAAATTTGATATTACTCATTTATCATCGGCTTACTTTGTATCTAAGTAGCCTTTTTATGACTTTGTTAGAGAAGTCAGTCTTATCAAATAATAATATTTAGAAGTGTTAACACTATAAAATTACCGGTTATTTATGGTTTTATTTTTGTTGTTATAATGATTCGGGAACATATCTTTACATATAATAAAACTGTAATTTGTAACTAAGCCGAATCTGTACATTAAATATTTTTTGGAAAATCTTATTGAAATAAACATTATTATCGATACAGAGGCCGAATCTATAGTTTTTAGAATTTTTGTCTGTCTGTCTGTTACCAAATCACAGAAAAACCACTGGAAGGATTTTGATGAAATTTGGAATGGTGGTAGCTGGTTACCCAGGTCAACATATAGGATACTTTTTACCGCGGGAAAATATCTCATTTCTGAGAAAAAATACAAAACTGCAATGTAAGAGTATACTAATATGTAAAACCTAAGAATTTGGTTTTTGGTCATCTGAATGCGGAGCCGCGGAAAATGCTAGTCTTAAATAATAATAGTAATTTTATAATAGAATACTTTAGTACTAAGTATAAAATAATTTAATCATAATCAAGTTCTTATTTAACAAAATTTTATTACAAGTTCGATTAGTTAATTAGCATCACATAATTTACAAAATATAAAAGTACATACTAATGTATGTATGTACGTAAACTAAAGTTAAAATTAACTTTTATAAATAATTCATTTCAATCGGATGTTTTGATGTTTTAATTGCTTCCATTGCTTATCGTATTGTAGCACAAATAATACATTTTAGTTTATCTTACTACTATATAAATGCGCAAGTTTGGATGTATGGGTGTTTGTTACTTAATCACGCCAGAAGGGTTGAACGGATCAAGATGAAATTTGGTACAGAGATAGATTACAGTCTAGAATAGCACAGGAGCAACTTTCGATTTCGGAAAAATGTACGGTTTGTTTTCGTGAAAACTTGTAAGTACCAAATTTACGTTTATTTTTATATTTTTTTTTATTTTTCGTAATTTTCCCTTTACTTGTGCTATAAGACCTTGCTTTTAACCAAAATTGACAATTCTAGGTCAATCGGAAGTACCCTATAGGTTTTCGGTCGAAAACCTATACGGTAGTTCCCATTGACCTACAATTACGAAATTTGGCAAAAAGCAAGGTCTTACAGCACAAATAAAGGAAAAGTTCCAAAAAATAAAAAAAGTTGACAATTAAAGTTAAATAGATTTCCTACTTTGTACGGTACCCTCGGTGGGCGAGTCCGACAACACCATTTAACCCCCTTGAGGATTGATTTTCGGAATTAAAAATACCCTATGCCCTGCCCATGGTCTCAAACTATCTGCTTACCAAATTTCATCTAAATCGGTCCAATAGTTTTTGAGTTTATTTGTTACAAACATATAAAAACACAAGTCTTTCCTCTTTATAATAGTAGTTTAGTTTCTCGTAATAACGAGTTTAAAATAAACACCCATGACTGGAGTACAAACATTCGTGCGCATCACACAAATGAATGCCCCAAGCGGGACTTAAACCCGCGACCGCTGGCACATGAAATAGAGTCACTACTAAGTCAAACGTATGGTCGATTTTTATTGTTTCATCCAAATTAGTTTTAAGACATTTAGTTATTTGAAAGAATCTGTGAATGATTTTTTATTTAAAAACCTTTTTTTTAATAAAAACCGACTTCCAGGCACCAAAATGTAAAAAATAACTAAACGGGGGTTTTCATTTAGAATAGACACCTAATTATATATTTTCGAAGTCTGTACCAGCCGAAGCAAAGCAATTCATATCTGATCATATTTACCTATTAGATATTCATATCTTAAAATATTGTCGGCTGGCACCGACTTAAGTTATTTTTTAATTTTTCGTGTATTTTTTTGTCCTTTTTTAAAGTTTTATTTTTTCGTTTTTAGTGTATTTTAGTGTATAGTAGTAGTAAAGTTAGAAGAAAGTAGTTTTATAAAATATTCGCTTAAGCTGTTTAAACTACTTTAAAGCTAATTTTTATATGAAGACTGACAAACAAAATTCGCTTTTATTAGTAACACTAAAAATCAGGCTCTAAGATTCAATTCTAATGTATTGAGTTAAAATCAAACAAAATAAGCTCAAAATCAAAGTATCTGCTATTAGCCTTAGATATCCACCTATCCACCTTCTGGCCTTACCCTCAGACCAGATTGACGATACCGAAACACTACATTATTAAAAGGCAATGGAAATACTTGCAAACTTTTAAGTCAATATGTCAATAATTAGAAGTAAGTTAAATTTTCATTGGCTATTTTTCCACTATTAGGAGTGGTATTTTTTTCTCAACTTAAAATGGAACCAAACTGGAAGTGTACACTTTCAAACAAAACAAAAATTATCCAAATCGGTTAATAAATGACCGTTTTGAGTAAACAAACAAAAAAATACAGCATAGAAAAGCTCATTTTTGAAGTCAGTTGAAAAACTCCTAGATGTCAATCCGGATTTGCGTGCTGCGTTTAAAACTTACATGACGATAATAGCGCTCGTTTACCATTATGGTACTTCATGTTTTCCTACATATGACCTTGACTGTCAAATCAAATTTATTATAATTGATAATTGTGTAAAAAACTGTCTAATAATCTTGAAACTGCACTTCAACATTGTGTATAAAAAGTATTTTTGAATTAGCTCTGATATCGTATAAATTAATATGTTATTTCTTAATTATGATTACCTATATTATTATACTTACTTTTTATATCTTCCTCTTCTTGTACAAATTAAGTATACACTTTTTGTCTCTACTATTTGTCTCATTTTACACCATTGCTGTAGTAATATCGAAGACCTCCCAGTTATCAGACTGCAATGAAAGCATATTTAAATTATTATTATTATATTCTTCTTCTTCGTTTACTTCATTGTTGAAGGTCGTGCTTGTCCTGGAATGTTTTCACTGATTGGTCGATTATTATATAATACATTCTATATTTTGCATCAGTATGATGAATATTTATTATGATATATGTTTGACCAATGTAAGAAGTTCAGGATCCCAATCCCCTGGGAGCTTTGCACCAATATGCGAAATTCATTTTCAATAGGATTACCTATTTCTGAAACGGTGGATTAGAACATCATAAAGAAGTTTGCATATTTGAGAAAGTTAGAGCTTGTAGTTTTCAAAAGGTAAAGTTTCTTTCGCAACAGAATGTATTTATAAGAATTAACTCTACGTGAAATCGAGCCTGTGAACTCTGACTAGTAGATAATACCAGTCGAACACATCAGAAGCAGCGAACCATTATTGACACCATAAATATTTAATTTACTAATATCCTATAAATCATATGCCACTTAATAATAATGTCGCTTTCTTTTAATGGAAGAATTCTCAGTAATTATTAGATACGTTTAACTCCTACATTCAAATTGATAACCCTATCTCTTCAAAATATTGATATAGATTTTATAAATGATTTAGATAAGAGTATAGTACGAAAATATCACAATAACTTACCAGTGATTACACTATAGCGTGAGGTTATATAATTTTTTTGTCATCATTGCAGACTAAAAACATTTTAACAACAAACCAAATAACACAAATGGTTACCGAATTATTTATCGGCGTCAAGGCCGGATGAATTAGAGACACTCGGGCAACCTCGATCTCTAATTCTATTTGACCTTCTATTGTAATCTGCAAGTCCCTCTTTTAAAAAATTGTAACTGTTTTAATTTATGCTAATATTATAAAGAGACAGAGTTTGTTTGTTTGAACGCGCAAATCTTAGGAACTACTAATCTGATTTGAAAAATTATTTTTGCATTAAATTCTATACATAATAATTTCATTTTTTCAGGATAAAGAGTTCAATGCCATCACGGTGGACTACCAGACGGTCCACGCAGGCAATCCAATTACCGATCTTTTTTACTTTATCTTCTTGGGTTCTGATGAAGAGTTCAGGAAACAGCACTACGAAGAACTTCTGGATCATTATTACAAAAGTTTAGTAAAGGCCTTAGAGAGACTTTCTGTAGATCCTGTAGAAGTTTATCCAAGGAACAAATTTGACAGTGATTTGAAAGAGGTAATTTCTACTATTAATTATTCCCTCCACGACCGCGGACATGCGAGCGTGTCAGTTAACAATAGATTTCTTAGAATTTTAATTAATTTCTTAGAAATTTACCTGGAGGTGCAGCTATCTAAAATAGTTGTATAGGCTAATAAACTAGAAGGTTTTAGTATATACCTATTACATTTCATACACAACAACACAAAGTATAGAGTATAGGTTTGTTTTCATTTGAATTTTAATGCCTGTTGCTAGTCATCCGTTAATTGGATGATTGAATTTTTCATCAATTTTTTTAAAACCTATCGGGTTTGAAAGATTTTTAGATTCAAGTCTTTTATGTGTAAAACGTACGTGACGCTAACCTGGGTCAAGTAATATCAAAATATTTTCAAATTTCAGATACTACCATACGGCCTCCTGCTTGGAGCAGCACTCCTACCCATCGTCACTGTGGAGGCAGAATCTGCTCCGAAATTGGACGGAACTACAGACGTACAAGATTTCGTCATAAAATCTAATGACCTGTATGCATCGAGATTTAGCGGAATTGTCAACGATTATATTGCTTGGGGAGTGATTCAGTGAAGTTCTTAAGATAGATATATGTAAATACTTATTATGTATATTTGTATATTTTTAATATGCATATGTATAGTAAAAAGATCATGTTGTATATTTTTGTATAGATACTTTAGCAAAAGAAAGAACATAATGAAAGGTAATTTATTGCAAGTACACTATAAATATGATAATTAATTTTATTTCGATCCGATCAGCTGTTTAAGGCGCTATTTTATAGTCGGATGTGCTATCTTTCTTAGTCAATTAGGCTGTTGGCGATCACTAATTATATTTATTAAAAAACGAGCTGACACGATATAGATATATAGACGTTGTTCTGTCCAAAATTCAATTTTGTTTGTAACCTTAATGTTCATAAAAAATGGAGGTGGTAAACAATCTATGTATGTACTTATACAAATATTATAGAAGCCTGCTAAGCAGTTTACGCGTAAATAGGTAACAGACAGACACAGTTACTTTCATATTTATTAGTATAGGCCTATTATATTTCTAAAGATATAGCTTTTCAAAAGACAAAGGTCAAAGAGAATAGATGGTACTAAAATATGAGAAATAGTAAATACCTCATTTGATAAGTTCAGCAAATATTGTGATATTATTTTTAAACTAGCAGCCCACTTACCCACATAGGTACGTTTTAAATGGATATAAATAGTTATTAGCCAGCGTGAGCCATATAATTTTTTTTTCATAAATATTTCTGATGTTTGAATACTTATATATATATTATATATATATATATATATATATATATATATATATATATATATATATATATATATATATATATATATATACATAGTCTTGCCATAAATATTGTTACAAAGAAAAAAACATTTTTTCTATTACACGTAACATTTATTGCTACTCGTATATCAGTATGTTAGTTAAATACATTAATATATGATAATTAAAATTATATAAGGTTTATTCGAAGTGGTCTCCATTGGCTGCAATACAATCTTTTAAACGTTGAGGCTAGTTATCAATAGAAGCAAGCACTCTTTCCATGAGAAAATTCTTCACTGCCAATCGTATGGATTGTTCTAGGGACTCCAAATTATCATGGCATTTAGAGCAAGCCATACTCTCTAAAACTAACTATAAATCATAATCCAGCGGATTAATATCGGGACTAAATGACGGCCAGTCTTCAGTTCTGATGAAGTCCGAAACGTGGGTTTCTAACCAAGATTGCGTGGATCGAGCTTTATGACCCGTCGCCGAGTCTTGCTGAAAGGACCATTCTTGGTTATTGAACATGGTGTTGTTAAGGGGCTTAACTACCTTCTCAAGAATGGTATCTTGATACACTTGTGGCGATGTTTTGATACCTTTTTCACAAAAATATGGCTCAGTCACTCTTTCATAGCTAACACCCCACCAAACCATCACTGAAGTCGGATAATGCCCACGTTGTACTCTGTTGACTAATTGGGAAACTTCCTTAGAGCTTTGAGCATAAACACTGTTGTTTTTATTGTTAAAATATTGCTCAATTGTAAAAAAATTCTCCTCCGTAAACAATTTTTTGCTATGACCTCCCTTTGCGTACCGCATAAATAGTAGTTTCGATTTTACCACTCTATTCTTTTTTAAATTATCAGTTAAGAAATGACCAGTGCGTCTCTTATAGGCTGCAATTCCGTAGTCATCTTTTAAAATACGCGACATGGTTCTAGGTGCTATTTCATCTCCCGAGATAAAATCTTTAGCTTTCGGACAGGATTACTTCGATTTCTTTTCCTTACTGATTTGATCGGCTTTTTCTGTCATAAACAGAGGAGGTTTCATTGTACCTATCAATAGCCCGGTACACAAACATTTGACTAATATCAAGCGTATGGAGAGTTTTAAAAATTATATTTGGCTTGGCTTGTGTAATGCCATCACAGCGATTCGGTTCTCTTTATCACTCCACTCCATTTTAATATCACAAAATATTTAACAATGTTAAGCGCGAAAATGAGAAAACACAATGAAAAATCATATAAAAATTGCAGATTCCAAATTCCAATGTCATATTTTGTTTATTTTTAATGAGACTATGTATTTACCTTATTTTTATTTTTTCTCTTTATTAAATCTTTCTTTGTACCTTATGGAACATACGAAAAAAAAATAGCTGAATTCATTCATTCATTCATTCATTTTTATAATATAATATAATAATAATCATAAATTTTATTTCAAGTAACTTAGACTCATATTTTGTTAGTATACAATGTGGTTATATTCTATGTTAGTAGTAGTTTATTTATATAGACGTACGTTTTAAATTTTTTTGAGGAGAACCCTAATTACTTTTCAAATATAAAATAGCCTATGTTATTCCCTATAACATCAGCTATCTTCCAGTGAAAGTCCAGCCGTTTCAGAGATTATCCGGAACAAACAGACAGACAGACCAAAATTAAAAAAAAGTTCAAATGATTACGTTTTTGAATTAAGCAGTGATAGCCCAGTTTTAACGCGCTTGCTTGAGAAAACAAGCCACGGTTTTTGCACCTTTGATATTTTTGCATGAGAATTATTTGCAACATGATTACCACTCTCCTTACGGTAAAGAAAAATACCTGCACGTCTGAGAGAATCTGTAGACACGTGAAATCCGCCAACCTGCACTTGACCAGCGTGGTGGACTATGGCCTGATTCCCCTCGTATTGAAGGGAGGCCCGTGCCAATCAATGGAACCTGGGACAATAAAAAGAGCCGTTAAAAAGAGCGGAATGAGATTTTTTGCATTGATTTATTATAATAATTTGTACTTTAACTATATAAACGTTTGTCTCATAATATCCTTGAATATTTTGTTATGGGAGCTGGCTGAGCGTTTCGCTGTCATTTTTATTGTATACAAAAGTATGGGCATACCAAGGAAGATATGTATGGAGGGTGTGAAATAGGATTGTGTATAAGGTAGCAGGTAGGAGTACTAGAATGATGGTAACTGCCTCGGTGGTGTAGTGGCTGGCATGTACAGCTGCATACCCGGAGGTCCTGGGTTCGGGTCCCGGGTCGGGCCAAGTTTAGTTATTGAGTCTTTCTGTATAGTAAGCTTCAGTAATAGCCCGGAGTTGGGAAGTTGGCGATGTTTCACCCCCGTGCCTCGGAGAGCATGTAAAACATCGATCCTGCGCGATAACTCTCGGTGGTCGTGTCGAGCAGTCGTCCCACCGGAGTATGAGAGTGACAGGAATAGAGAGTGCACTTGTGTCTGCGCGTACACTTGTGTACTATAATATCTCCTGCGCAGTTGGCAAGTCTCAATGAGATTAGCCGCCGTGGCCAGAATCGGTCAGGAGAACATCAGAATGATGACTGATAAAGGGAAGTGGAAGAAGGAAACATTTTGTTCCGATCCCACGTACCGTGAGACAAGGGCAAGTATAAGAAGATTTTATCAAACGTATATATCCCATAGAGGAAGAATTTCTAGCAAATGCTCATTATAGTTTTTAGAATGATATAAATACGAATATTTGTGAGCTTTCTTTTTATTTCTTTACACTGTAGCAATAACGTGTTTCAGAGTAATTTGCAATAGCTTATGTCCTGGATTTACATACATACATAATACATATCCATACTTGAATATTATAAATGTGAAAGTGTGTTTGTTTGTTTGTCTTTCTTTCACGCCGAAAGAGAGTGACAGATTGGTGTGATTTTTGGTGTGAAGATAGTTGGAGAGCTGGAGAGTGACATAAGCTACTTTTTATCGCGGGTGATTATCTCATTCCCACGGGAAAACACGTTATAATACAACCCAAAAAAATATTTATGATTAGAATTACTTGAAACTGAGTCTCTTTAATATAATTAAACAACTGTGTTTAAGCATTTTTCGAAATTCATCCTATAAGGGGGTAAAATAGAGAACGAAAGTTTGTTTGGAACCTATTTTTAAAATAAAACAATACATATGGACGGAGGACGGATTGGCGTCGGATTTATATGGAGATAGTCGAAAAACTGGATAGTGACCTAGGCTACTTTTTATAGCAGAAGATCATCTCATTCCTACGGGAAAACACGTTATAATGCAACGCAATAAAATATGTATGATCAGAATTACTTGAAACAAGGTACTAATGCTCTTCAATAGCATTAAATAAATGTTTTAACATGTTTTGAAATTCATCCTATAAGGGGGTAAGTAAAATAGGGAATGAAAGTTTGTATGAAACCTACTTTTAAAACAAAACAATAAGTACAGACGGATGGATTGGCGTGGTTTTTTGGGTGGAGATAGTTGGAAGGCTGGAGAGTGACATAGGCTTTTTACCGTGGGAGATTATCTCATTCCCACGGAAAAACACGTTACAATATAACCCAAAAAAATATTTATGAGCCGAATTATTTGAAATTGGTATTAATGCTCTTCAATACAATGAAATAAATACGCGTTTTAGCATTTTTTAAAATTCATCCCATAAGGGAGTAAAATAATTGACTAAAGTTTGTATGAAACCTATCTATACCTACCTTACCTTTTAAAATATAAAATAAAACAGTACCTATATCAGATTTATTCAAAAATCATCTCTTAAAAGGGTAAACATTTATTTTTTAATAAGAATTACTGGAGACTTGATATTGATGATCTTCAATTTAATTAAATAAACACGTGTTTTAACATTTTTGTAATTCATCCCGTAAGGGTATGAAACGGGTTGTAAAGTTGGAAAGAAAATCCGCCATTTTTATTGTTCAAATTAAGTATTTAAGATAAAAAAGCAATACGTGTTATCAATCAGGTTATTCGAAATTCGTCCTCTGAAAGGGTACAAATATAATAAGGGTCGAGTTGACTTAAAAATCAGCATTAATGCTATTGAAGATTAATTAACGAAAACTTAAATATTTAAAAAAGTTTTTTTTTCAAATTAAAATTACTTTAGGTCAAATTAAAAAGTAATCGGGGGACTACATTAGCTGTTTATCTGGAAATGTTACCGTACTTTTAGAAGGTTGTAAAATAGCTTACGGTACGTTTAAGCTCCCGCTCAATCTCACCAGAGTTGAATTCGACATCTATACATATAATAAAATTGTAACTAAGCCGAATCTGTACACTAAATATTTTTTGGAAAATCTTATTGAAACAGACTTTATTATCGATACAGAGGCCGAATCTATAATTTTTAGAATTTTTGTCTGTCTGTCTGTTACCGCATCACGGGAAACCACTGGATAGATTTTGATGAAATTTGGCATGATGATAGCTGGTTATCCGGGTCAATATATAGGATACTTTTTACTGCGGGAAAATATATTATTTCTGAGAAAAAATACAAAAACTGCATTGTAAGAGTGTATTAATATGTTAAACCTAAGAATTTGGTTTTTGGTCATCTTGATGCGGGCGGAGCCGCGGGCAATGCTAGTACGAAATATATTTAAACAGTTTAATATAGCTCAAGTTCTCTGAAAGTGCTCACTTAATACGTGAGATATACAAATAGTGAACGAAGAATATTCCGAATCCAAGGAAAAATTATGGACGAATTCTCGGCTAGCCACAGCAGTGACAACTATAACAGACCTAGAACACGCGAGAGAGAAAACCTAGCTAGAGTGTATCCTGATGTTTCTAATAGGTATACAAAGGAAATCTTGCCTTGGTTTTGTGAACGTGCTACACTGAGCCCCAAAACCAACAGTGCTACTGCTTTTATTAAAATCTTGCTTAAGTCATGGGTCTGTCGATTTAGTGATGTAAGTGGATGAAACAGTTTACCATCACGTGGAGTTCTCTAACAATGTTAACCCAATAGACCTCCTTTCCTCTTTTCTCATAAACTTCTTCTGAAGTTTGGCACACCTGTAATGAATAAGCCACCTAAGCTATGCAACGTGACAAGACTGCGAGTTATCCATAAAACCTTATAGTGGCCACTGTGTTTGCTGGTTATGCTCGGAGTCGGGGGGAACCAGTATTCATACCTCCAATAAATACCACTGATAACCTCTGACTACGCCTTTGAATTAAATTTATTGTAATTGCTCCTTAGAGTTTGCTTAGCAATGACCATTAATAAATCTCAGTACCAGTTGTTACAAGTAGCAGGCATAGTTTTAAGAAAGGATTGATTCTCCTATGGTTTTATGCAGAACGCAGAACCAGACGGAATAGCCGCCAATGTGGTATACAAAGGAGTTCTTAATTGAATATTTACTTCCGTTCGTGATTTTTTTAGCGTAGACTAAGTTAAGTGAATCTAGAGTGACTACATAAATGTACACGTAATATTACAAATTCGATATGGCTACATATAAATTCAATGGAAATTAAAACTGAGCAGCTATTTACTCCATACAACACGAGTGAAACCGCGAGCAGAAAGCTATAAAAAAATGGTACTTTATATTTTATGTAACTTGAAAAAGGACGGAGACTACAAGTTTTAGGTTTATGCATAGGGTCTTTAAAAACCACGTAGATGTTACCATGTTAGCAAGGCCATATTAGCCGAATTATATGATTCTAAAGTCGTAAAAATTGTATATGAGTTATATGATTCATCATTATCACACACACGTTTTTAGTTTTTTGACAACCAATATCCAAAGCATTTTTATGGAAAAAGAAAAAAAATATTATTACGACTTAAGTACTCGTACAAAAAATATCATTTGTATGTATTTATTATTATTATTAGTATTTTTTATACCATGCTCTACTAACAATAGATCATAAAATCACTTAATAACATCATCTAATAACTGTACTGCTTGTGCCTTTCTATAGATGCATAAAGTATGATAAATAATATGATATACCTACTCGTATATATAATATTTAAAACTAGCACCGTCTATAATAACTATAAAGTCAAAAGCGTTAGTTTTTCCAGACCATGTTTGCTGCAAATTATTCGAAAAGCCGGAACAAAAAATCTTTGTTTATGTAGCACCCGTTTTGTTTGTTTTTTACATTATGAACTACCTATTAACATTATTTTCTCGTGTTTACATGAAAAGTCTACGTATGGTACAAAATTAAAATCTAACCATTGTCAATTCATTATTGTTAACATGGGTGGTAGCTTCCTGACGGATTGACTACACTGCTCTAAATTGACGATTTAAAAGTGCTTGTAATAAATCTATTTGAATAAAGTTTTATTTCATTTCATGATCAAGACCATGTCTAGTAAATGCCCAGAACATGTAAAGCTAACCATCTAAACATAAAAATTGTGAAATTAGTTTGGGGCATTTATAATAATTAACATAATACTTTCATAGAGTTACGCGAATATTTGACATTCTAAATAAAACTATCTCTTCGGATTATTTCGCGGATTTATTTTGATTTTTCGTTTCCGACGTTTCGAAAGCTTTACAGCAATCAAAATCTTAGTAATCCATAACCTTTGGAGACAATTCAAAGGAAAAAATCATACGAAATTATAAATAACTAGCGACTCTTCCTCGCTTCACTCGGGTTCGTCCTTAGGTCGATGGGGTATGGGGACCATATAAACTTTCATCCCCATTTTAGCCCCTTTAAGGGATGATTTCCGGAGTAAAAAATATCATATGTGCTTCCCAGGGTCTCAATCTATCTTCTTACCAAATATCATCTATATTGGTCCAGTACTTTTTTAGTTTATTCGTTACAATCATACAAAAATACAATTAATGTTTCCTTTTTATAATATAGGCCAGTCAAATAAGGTCGAAAATCAAAACTTTGGCACTTTAATAATACAAAAAAAAAATATATAAGGGATTTCGCGGCTGCAACCCCCGGCAAGGGTTGAAAAAATTTTGTCAAAAGTGTAAAAATTGTCTAAAACGTTTGAATAAAAATACGTAGAGGCTTAAAACTTTATATAAAAAAGGTTTCATGACTTTTTTTCTCCGGTCAAAATTGATCGAGTTAGCGAGGTTTTAAGTCTATACAATTAAAAATTAAATTATAAAAATGTTTTTTTTTTCAATTTGAAAATATCAAGTTGTTATATTTTTTTAACAATAGAATAAACTGTATCTCGGGACTAAATAAATTTATACATATTATAAATAAACTAAGCAGACAAAGCCGCGGGCAAACGCTTGTGTAGAGTAGTAGTAGTATCAGGAGTCAAACATAGAAATACTATTTATTATTATATAACTAATTATGACCATAATATGTAGACTTATTGTGCGTTTATCAAACACTGTTAAAAGTACAAATATATACATACATATAAGTTATACAGGATTATAGTATTTATAGCTGTTACATTATGAATCATTGAATGAATATGATTGCGTCGATATGAGATAACTGCTTTGATTGCCGTAATAGGTCACCAAAACCAGTTGTAAATTAACTTTGGACCATGGCGGACGCTGAGCAGAATTTATGCGAGTTTTTAGATAAAATATTGGATGAAAAAAAATATTGTCCTCGAGAAATAAAGATTCAAGCTATAACTTCTGATGGTGCGAATTATACTTCAGCTATATTTTTAGTGAAGGTAACATCTCCGAACCGCGATGATTTGAATTTGTTCGCGAAAGTGGCGATTGTGGGTGAGGTTATGAGGACACGAATGAATGCTGAATGGCTTTACAGTACAGAGAGGTTCGTCTACACAAAACTTGTAAAAGTCTACAAAGATATTGAAGATAAACTCAATGTTCCTCAAGAATATAGATATGTCTTCCCAAAATTTTACGGCTGCAACGCAGAACACGGTAAAGAGATCGTTGTTATGGAAAATTTAGTTGAAGACGGTTACAAATCGTACAACCGATTTAAATCAATGGATTGGGAGCACGCTAGTAAAGGCGTAGAAAATTTAGCCAAATTTCACGCTTTATCATTCGCTTTCGCTAAATATCAACCTGAAGAGTTCCAAGAAGTGACTGCAGACATGCGATATAAAATTGGTAGTGAAAGTGAAGAACCAAATGAAATGATGATGGAAATATGGGGTAAAATGGTAAACAATGCATTATCTGTAATTAAGGAGGATCAAAGAGATGCTGTGAAAAAATTTCTTTATAGTAATAATCACTTCCATCATTATAATAAAGCACTCGGCAAACCCGTCATCGCACATGGGGATTACAGGATGAGCAACCTTTTATTTAAAAAGCAGGTAAGAGATTCTAGCTTTGTTTAAAAGTGCGCTGGATAGTTAACTAATAAATAATCATTATATTATAACATAAAAAATAAAGTTAATTTTAAATAAAGTATTAAATATAGATAATTATGTTAAAAAATTGATATTACTCAATCTATCATCGGCTTATATCGTACCTAAGTTGCCTTTTTATGACCTTGTTAGAGAATTCAGTCTTATCAAATAATAATATTTAGAAGTGTTCACAATTTAAGTAATTACCGGTTATTTATGGTATTATTTTTGTCATAATAATGATTCGGGAACATATCTTAAATAATAATAGTAATTTTATAATAGAATACTTTAGTACTAAGTATAAAATAATTTAACCATAATCTTCGATCTTGTTTAACAAAATTTTATTACAAGTTCAATTAGGTACATAGCATCACATATTTTACAAAATAAACTAGTATGTATGTATGTATGTAAACTAAACTTAAAATTAACTTTTATAAATAATTCATTTTAATCGGATGTTTTAATTGCTTCCATTTCTTATCGTATCGTAGCACAAATTCATTTTAGTTTATCTTACTACTATATAAATGCGCAAGTTTAGATGGGTTATGTATGGGTGTTTGTTACTCAATCATGCCAGAACGGCTGAACGGATCTAGATGAAATGTGGCAGAGATAGATTAGAGTCTGGAATAGCATAACTTTCTATTGCGGGAAAATGTACAATCTTGGTACTTACAAAAATTTGTAAGTAAAAAAATTTACGTTTATTTTCTATTTTTTTTAACTTTCGGAATTTTCCCTTTACTTGTGTTATAAGATATTGCTTTTAACCAAAATTGACAATTCTAGGTCAACCGGAAGTACCATATAGGTTTTGGGTTGGAAACCTATATGGTAGTTCCCGTTGACCTATAATAAATTTTAAAATTCATTATTAAATTAAAATAGTAAGTTTAAAATTAGTTTTTAGCCAATTTTTATATGAAGACTGACAAACTAAAATTTGCTTTTATTAATACATAACACTAAAAGTAAGGCTCTAAAATTCAATTATAATATATTGGGTTGAAATCAATCAAAATAAGCCCAAACTCAAAGTATCTGCTATTAGCCAAAGAGTTCCACCTATCCACCTTCTGGCCTTATCATCAGACCAGATTGACGATACCGAATCACTACATTATTAAAAGGCAATACTAATACTTCAAAACTTTTAGGTCAATATGTCAATAATTTGAAGCAGGTTAAATTTTCATTGGCTATTTTTCTACAATTAGGAGTAGTACTTTTCACTCAACTTAAAGTGAAACCAAACTGGAAGTGTACACTTTCAAACAAAACAAAAATTGTCCAAATCGGTTAATAAATGACAGAGTTTTGAGGAAACAAACACAGCATTGAGAACCTCCGTTTTGAAGTCAGTTGAAAAACTCCTAGGTGTCAATCCAGATTTGCGTACTGAGTTTTAAAACTTACATGACGATAATAGCGCTCATTTACCATTATAGTACTCCACGTTTTCCTATATATGACCTTGACTGTCAAAACAAGTTTATTATAATTGTAAATGGTGTAAAAAAATTGTATAATAGTCTTGAAACTGCACTTCAACATTGTGTATAAAAAGTATTTTTGAATTAGCTCTGATATCGTATAAATTAATATGTTATTTCTTAATTATGATTACATTATGATTACCGTACAAATTAAATACACACTTTTTGTCTGTCCTTTTTATCTCATTTTACACCATTGCTGTAATAATTTCGAAGTCCTAACAGTTACAAGACTGCCAACAAACATACTTTTGTGAGAGGTCGAACATGTAAATAGAAGTTCTTACTATACATATTCTTCTTGCATTTGTTATTGTGTAACTTGGAAGCGATTTGATTCATTGATGTTATATTGGTATAATATATCTGTTTTGTCTAGACAAATCTTCATAGCTTTGTTAGAATCCGTCAATGAAATCATATTTAAATTATTATTATATAATACATTCTTTATTTTACATCAGTATGGTTAATATTTATTATATGTTTAACTAATGTAAGAAGTGCAGAATCCCATTAGAGCCACATACGCTTTGGTAATGGGATGAAATAAAATACCTGGGGCTTGTACACCAATATGAGAATTTCATTTTCAATAGGATTACCTATTTCTGAAACTGTGGATTAGAACATCATGAAGAAATTTGCATATTTGAGAAAGTTAGAGCTTGCAGATACAACAACAACTAGACAAAGGTTTCGTTCTCGCCAGAACGAATTTATTAGAATTCACACTACGTGAAACCGAGCCTATGAACTCTGACTGGTAGATAATACTAGCCAAACACATCAGTAACAGTGAACCATTATTGACACCATAAATATTCAATTTACTAATATCCTATAAAGCATATAAATAAAATAAAATAAAAATAAAAAAGCCTTTATTAATCCATTGACACGTACATTTGTATAAATAGGCGTGGATATTGTTAGTCCGATATATATGCCATCTGGACCCCTCTTCGGGTGAAGGCCTCCTCCAGAGATTGCCACTTGTCGCGATTCCTTGCGAGGTTGTACCAATTGCATGTTCCAACGGTCTCTATCTCGTCCTTCCACCTTGCCTTTGGTCTCCCTCTGCAACTGTGCCTATGAGATTCTCTACACATAGTTACGGTCTTGTTCCATCTGTTGTCAGTATAGCGTGCCATGTGACCCTCCCACCTCCATTTCAGACCTCGTGCGAAGGACAAGGCATCTATCACGCCAGTCTGTTTTCTTATTGCCCTGTGGCGGACTCTGTCCTTCAATTTTATTTTTAGTGAGCTGCGTAAATAATAATAAAGCATATACCACTCAATAATAATGACGCTTTCTTTTAATGGAAGAATTCTCAGTCATTATTAGGTACGTTTAACTCCTACATTCAAATTGATAACCCTATCTCTTCATAATATTGATATACATTTTATAGATGATTTAGATAACAGAATAGAACAAAAAAAGATTACAATAACTTACCAGTGATTACAGTATAGCGTGAGGTAATATAATTTTTTTGTCATCATTGCAGACTAAAAACATTTTAACAACAAACCAAATAACACAAATGGTTACCGAATTATTTATCGGCGTCAAGGCCGGATGAATTAGAGACACTCGTGCAACCTCGATCTCTAATTCTATTTGACCTTCTATTGTAATCTGCAAGTCCCTCTCTTTAACCGACTTCCAATTCCAAAAAGGAGGAGGTTCTCAATTCGTCGGATTTTTTTTAATGTATGTTCACCGATTACTCGAAGACGCCTGAACCGATTTGTAATTTTTTTTTTGTTTCAAAGGGTATACTTCCCAGGTGGTCCCATATAAATTTTATCGAAATCGGTCGAGCGGTTTTTAAAAAAAAATCAACAATAAATATATTTTTTAAATAAATTGTTTAATCGAATATGTTATTAAAAAACTTTCTTCTTACAAATTACCTGCTTATTACGTCTTCACTAAAAATGGAAAAATAAAAACTTTTTAACAAAAAATAAAAACCCACTTCCAGGCACTAAAATGTAAAAAATAACTAAACGGAGGTTTTCATTTAGAATAGATACTTAATCAGATATTTTCGAAGTCGGTGCCAGACTACAATATTTTAAGATATGAATATCTAATAGGTAAATATTATGTATTTTACGTATCGAAATATATCAGATTTGCTTTGCATCGGCTAGCACCGACTTCGAAAATATCTGATTAGGTATCTATTCTAAATGAAAACCTCCGTTTAGTTATTTTTTGCATTTTAGTGCCTGGAATTCGGTTTTTATTTTTTAAAACGTTTTAAAGAATTGTAACTGTTTTAATCTATACTTATAAAAAATATGATGAAATAATATTAGTCCCGCTGAGTTTATTTCGCTAGTTCCTTCAGGTCTGAGACTTCTTCTTTCCGAACTGGTAGTAAACTCATGACGTTTAGTAAAAAATTGTAATAATTTAATGCTGAATAAAATATTTTGTATTTTCAATTGAGGAAGGTATAGGCTTATATCATCACGCTATTACCTAAAAGAACGGTAGCAGTAGTATAATAATATAGTCTATCTATTCCAGACTATCCGTTAAAATGTACCTAGGGACCAAGCCCGTGCCGAGGGTGAGTCACCCGAGACCTGTACTTAAATATAATATATGCACTAATCAAGTAAGCTAAGTTCATGCCCTAACATAAATCATCTTTAAACTAATATGTGTACTCATCATACTTTCTTCTCTCTCTCTCTCCCGTGACTATAATTGCTGTAAAGCATTCGAAACGTAGGGAAAAAATCCGATAGGATAGTTTTATTTACAAAAATCATCTATTAACTTTAACCTTTCATTGTTATTTACTTTTCAAGATTTAAAATCAAATACAATGTAGAGTATAAACGTCGACTTACAAATGGTACTTCTATTTCGTTACGCAAACTGAACGTGTCAAGGCTAAATGTCATTCAATGTCGTCTATTGTATTGGTCACTACCAATCACACAAAAACTATTGAATGGATTTTAATAAAACATTACAATAATATAGCCCATACATCAGAATAAGCTACATTTTATCACGAAAAAATGTACGGTTCCCGTGGGATAGATATGTTTTTTTTTTTCAGGTGAGCTTCAGCTTGTATAATAATAATATTACTGTGTCATTAGCACATTACTTTTTTAGTAAGAGTCCGTCTTCTGTTAAAAGAAAGCTTTTTATTAAAATAATGTTAAATTGTTCAGTCGGAATTAGATATTCATTAGTGTAACGCTTCTATAATAAAAACTTTTTAACAAAAAATAAAAACCGACTTCAAACAAAAGCACTAAAAATTAAAAAATAACTGATTGGTAGTTTTCATTTACTATACATACCTAATCAAATATTTTCGAAGTCGGTGTGCTTTGCTTTGTATGGGCTGGCACCGATTTCGAAAATATTTGATTAGGTATGTATTTAATAGGTAGGCTTTAATTACTTAGCCAAAGCACACCGACTTCGAAAATATTTGATTAGGTATGTATAGTAAATGAAAACTACCAATCAGTTATTTTTTAATTTTTAGTGCTTTTGTTTGAAGTCGGTTTTTATTTTTTGTTAAAAAGTTTTTATTTTTCCCTTTTTAGTGTAGACAGTAGTAACAAAGTAAGGATTCTAACGTGTTAGGCTTGTCAAATCAAACAAAATAAGCCCAAACTCAAAGTATCTACTATTAGCCGTTGAAGAGTTCCACCTATCCACCTTCTGGCCTTACCATCAGATCAGGTCAACAACACCGAACCACTGTACTATCAACGGAAATAGAAATACTTGCAAAGTTTCAAGTCAATATGACAATTAGAAGTAGGCTAAATTCATTAATAGTTGTTTTTCCACCCTTAGGGGTGGTATTTTTTTTTGAAATTTAAATGGGACCAATCTGGAAGTATACCCTTTCAAACAAAACAAAAATTGTCCAAATCGGTTAATAAATGACGGAGTTCTGAGGTAACAAACATAAAAAAAAAACATACAGTCGAATTGAGAACCTCCTCCTTTTTGAAGTCGGTTGAAAACAAATATTTACTGACTTAGTCTTGTAATTAATCTGCGATCCGGTTATACTTTACGTCTATGCATAATGATTTCGTTTTTTCAGGATAAAGAGTTCATTTCCATCGCGGTGGACTACCAGACGGTCCACGCAGGCAATCCAATTACTGATCTTTTATACTTTATCTTCTTGGGGTCAGATGAAGAGTTCAGGAAACAGCACTACGAAGAACTTCTGGATCATTATTACAAAAGCTTAGTACAGGCCTTAGAGAGACTTTCTGTAGATCCTGTAGAAGTTTATCCAAGGAACAAATTTGAGAGTGATTTGAAAGAGGTAATTTCTACAGTCTAGTGTCTAGACTATTAATTGTCTAAAATAGTTGCAAAGGCTAATAAACTGGAAGGTTTCAGTATATATCTATTGCATTTTATACACAACATCACAGAGTATAGGTTTGTTTTTGTTTGAATTTTAATGCCTAGTGCGAGTCGTCCGTTAATTGATGACTGAATTTTTCATCAATCAATCTTTTATGTGTAATCGTACGTTACGCTAACCTGTTTTGTCAAGTAATAAAAAAATATTTTCAAATTTCAGATACTAACATACGGCCTCCTGCTCGGAGCAGCGGTCCTACCCATCGTCACTGTGGAGGCAGAATCTGCTCCGAAAGTGGAAGGAACTGCAGATGTACAAGATTTCCTTTTAGAATCCAATGACCTGTATGCATCGAGATTTAGCGGAATTGTCAACGATTATATTGCTTGGGGAGCGATTTAGTAAAGTTCTTAAGATAGATATATGTAATTTTTAAATTATACATATGTATAATAAACAGATCATGTTGTGTATTTTTGTATAGATACTATAGAAAAAGAAAGAATATAATAAAAGGTAATTTATTGCAAATATATAAGATATTTAATTTTATTTAGGTCGGATCAGCTATTTAAGGCGCTATTTTATAGTCGGATATATTCGTGTTGATAATGATTATCCTAAAATATGAGAAATAGTAAATAACTCACTTGATAAGCTCAGCAAATATAGCGATATTATTTTTAAAGTAGCTTGGGTTCGTCCTTGGTTACGTTTTAACCCTTAGTATAGATTTCTCAGAGATGAGATATTGCCACTCAGTAAAAAGTATCCTATATGTTGACCCAAACAGTCAGCTATCACCATACCAAATTTCATTAAAATCCCTCCAATGGTTTTCCGTGATGCGGTCTTAGACAGGCAGACAAAAATTCTAAAAACTATAGATTCGACCTCTGTATCGATAATAATGACTAATTTAATAGGATTTTTGAAAAATATTACAATGTACAGATTCGACTCAAAATTTTATTATATATATATATATATATATATATATATATATATATATATATATATATATATATATATATATATATATATATATAATAAAATTTTGAGTAGATATGAAATAAATGGGTATGTTGGAGTATTTAAATATATTCGAGGGTAGTTTTCATAACGTATTGTTATATCATGATATTCTGTTTATTTATTTTATATTGTTCATTGTTTAACTTGATACTACTATATCTTATCTATTACAAGTTACAAATATTTGTTTTTAATCTATAAACCATTACGAAGGATGTTGTTTTATTTGCCTATTGTCGTTTATTAACATGAAATAGTGGTTAAAACAATTGTCTCTATAAAGTAAACTGTAAATATTGACGACTGCAATACCGTATCTTGTATAATTTGGATTACTTAAACAGCTTGATTTGTATTTTTAAGGCTATATTATTATAAATTATCGTATTAATGTCATACATTCAAATTTTATTTTTTTGAAATAAGCAGTGATAACCCAGTTTGAACGCGCTTGCTTGACATAACAAGCCCAAGTTAAAGCCTCGGTTTTTGCACGTTTGATATTTTTGCGTGCGAATTATTTGCAAAATAATCCCCAGTTACCTTACTTACGGTAAAGAAAAATACCTGCACGTCTGAGAGAACCTGTAGACACATGAAGTCCGCCAACCCGCATTTGACCAGCGTGGTAGACTATTGCCAGATTCCCCTCGCATTGAAGGGGAGGCCCGTGTCCATCAATGGAAACCGGGACGTTAAAAAGAGCTGAATGAGATTTTTGGCTTCAAAGCCAGGAGGTATTATAATAATTCAAATTATTATAAGCCTCCAGTTAAATTTCTATGAAATTAATTAAAATTCTAAGAAATCTATTGTTAGCTTCGCGGTCGTGGAAGGAATAATAATTTGTACTTTACTATATAAATGTTTGTCAAAATGATTGTGTGTTTGCTACGCTAAACCGTTTGCGAATTTAGATGAATTAAATGATAATGATGATGATGCACAGATAAACTCCTGAAATATGAATATATTATTACATTGAGCTTTTTTATTTTGTTAAATAAAATATTTACGCATTATAGATATTTATTTTATTGGCACAGTTTGTATATAATATATATTATTAGAAATCAAATTAATGTATCAGTCAACGCGTGAAACGGAAAATATCTCATATCTTAAAAACTAATCAAAGTATCTTCATCAAAGTAATTGTTGAAAGTAGAAGAAGAAGCTCTATTATTTCAATTTTTTTCAGTATTTTCAGATCCATACTTCAAAAGTTAGAGAGCTGTTGAATCACAATATTTACTACTATAAAAACAAATCTGCAATTATTGTCTTGAACAAAAAAGTTACTCAAAAACATCTATCTAAATTAAAAAGACCTATTGCTATATACATAATGCTGCAAAATCCAAATTTAGCAAAGATTCATCGTTATTTCAAACTAGCAATATAGTCGTTTAAAAAGTAAGAAACTTGAAAATTCATATTGAGACTTTTTAATAGTAACGCAAACCTTTTTGGGGCTATGGAAGGCACTTGAAAACTGAATAGTAGCCCTAGAATCTAATAATAGATAACTTTTTTAAATCAAGCGAAGAACATTTAGAATTTTAGACGGCCTGATAACCTTTGACATTGGGAGTGGCCATTATTCTAATTAATAAAAAAATCTAGTTTTTATGTTTATTTTATATAATGTTATGCTCATAATATCTTTGAATATTTTGTTACGGCTGCTGGCTGAGCCGTTTCGCTGTCATTTTGATTTTTTACAAAAGTATGGGCATACCAAGGAAGATATGTATGGATGGTGTGAAATAGAATTGTGTATAAGATAGTAGGTAGGAGTACTAGAATGATGGCTGATAAAGGGAAGTGGAAGAAGGAAACATTTTGTGCCGCACAAGGGAAAGAATAAGAAGATTTTATCAAACGTATATATATATATATATATATATATATATATATATATATATATATATATATATATATATAGGAAGAATTTCGAGTAAATATCTTGATTATTATAGTTTTTAGACTAATATAAATGCGAAAATTTGTGAGCTTTCTATTTATTTCCTTTACGCTGTAGCAATTTTTTATAAATGTGCACATTCCTCAATTTAATGAAACATAGTAAAGTAATACCTTTGTTTAAAAGTGGTGATAGGTTTGAACCTGGATATTATAGGCCTATTTCGATACTACTAGTACTAAGCAAAATATTTGAAAAAATAATTTTAAACCAATTAAGTAATTTCTTTTATTGTAACAATTTTGTATGGATTTACCAAAGGTAAAACTACAACTGATGCGGGTGTTGTGCTTCTTAGGCACATTTACGATGCATGGGAGAAATCGCAGAATGCTATTGGTGTATTTTGTGATTTGTCTAAAGCTTTTGATTGTGTAGATCATCAAACACTTTTGCTTAAGCTAAATCATTATGGAATTCAGGGCGCTCCGCTTGATCTTATTGCTTCGTACCTCAATCAGAGAATCCTGAGGGTTGATATAAATAATGTAAAATCTTTTTAACAATGGGTGTTCCACAGGAATCTATTCTTGGTCCCTTTCTATTCTTAATATACATTAATGATTTGCCATTCTGCATAAATAAATTGTGCGATATTGTACTTTTTGCTGATGATACTGTTGATGATGTAGTTCGCTGGTTTGAGTTATATAACCTAGTATTAAATGCTAAAAAAAAACAAAATCTGTTGAATTTTGCCTAACGTAAAAAAGCAGAAGTTTAGTCTGATTATGAATAATAAAACACTGGAAATAACTGAATCAGCAGTATTTTTAGGTATAACACTAGACTGCAAACTCCAGTGGAACTCTCTCAACACTTGCATGTAAACTCAATTATGCAGTTAGTAAAGTTAAAAATCTAACGGATATTGACACTGCTCGACTTGTACTCGTATATTTTAGTTATTTTCATAGTATTCTATCTTATGGAACACTTCTTTGGGGCAGTGCCGCGGAAATTAATTCGATATTTATTCTTCAAAAATGAGTAGTACGGGACAGTATTTATGATCTAAGAGCTCGTGATTCCCTGCGAAATTTTTCAAAAAAATTGGTACTCTTACGGTTGCGTCACAATATACACTGTGTAACATATTACTAGTTCATAAGAATTTAAATAATTATGTAAAAAACAGTGATAGACACACAATAAACACTAGGAATAGGAATAAGCTTGTTACACCTAGATTTCGAGTCCAAAAGGTGAATTAATCCTTCATGGGTTTGAGTATACGTATATATAATAAGATTCCACAAAATGTCCTAGATTTACCTTTTCAAAACTTTTAAGATAAAATTAAAAATATTTTATTAAGCAAAGCGTATTATATTCTTCAAGAGTTTCTTGTTGATGAAAATGTGCGGAATTGAGTGATATTGACTCATATGCGGGCTATCTATAATGTTTTGTTAATAAAATAAATGTAACCTCGATATTTAAAAGACCAGCTGTTGAGTTTCTCGCCGGTTCTTCTCAGCAGAATTGCTTTCCGAGCCGGTGGTAGCTTGCTCACGGACTGACTACACCGACACTTTCATTAAATTGACGATTCAAAAGTACTACTTGTAATAAGTCTAATTGAATAAAGTTTATTTCATTTCATTTCTGTGGCAGAGGCTATTTTTAATAGCGGAAGATCATCTCATTCCCACAGGAAAACGCGTTATAATACGATCCAATAAAATATTTATGATCAGAATTACTTGAAACCTGGTATTAATGCTCTTCAATAGCATTAAATAAATAAGTTCACCTATAAGGCGGTAAAATAGGGAACGAAAGTTTATATGAAACCTACTTTTAAAATAAAACAATACGTATGGATGGACGACGGATTGGCGTGATTTTTTGTGTGGAGATAGTTGAAAGGCGGGAGAATGACATAGGCTACTTTTTACCGTGGGAAATTATCTCATTCCCACGGGAAAACACATTATAATATAACCCAAAAAAATATTTATAATCATAATTACGTGCACACGCATGCACACTATTGTAGTAAAAAATAATGTAAAACTTAATTTGTTGTAAGAAGTTACTTTTCATGTGGCTATGGAAGAGCGAGGTTGCCTGTCACAGGTGTTTTTTACACTTAAAAGGCGATTTTAACCTTGTCTGTAATTTTTAAATATTTTGTTTTATTCATTATAAAATATTTTTTTTTATTTATCACTGTACTCTCTTCCTCTAACTTTGGAAAGATGGAGTAGAAAAATGTGCCAAAAAAAAGAGATGGTGGAGTTTACAATTTTAAACGAAAATTAATGTACAGAAATTATATTAAATATTTTCTTAAATACTGTATATTTTGCGTTACGATCACTAAAATTAAATTTGTTTTTCATATTATATTTAAGAAACACGAGCTTATTTTTGCATGATGGTAATCATGTTGAAAATAATTCTAACATACTCGAGGCGCTAAGATTTGAACTTCACTTGGTTTTCCAAGCAAGCGCGTTACCACTGGACTACCACTGCCTAAAAATTAAGGTAATAGTATATTGTAACTACATATCTGATACATGTTTTTAGTTTTTAGACAACCAATATCCAAAGCATTTTTGTGGAAAAAGGAAAAAAAAATTATCACGACTAATATCATGTTGTATATTATGTAGTATAATAATTTTATACCATGTTCTTCTAACAATAGGCCATAAAACCACTTAATAACATCATCTAATAACTGTACTGCTCGTGCCTTTCTATAGATGCATAAAGTATGATAAATTTTACGATATGATATTATAATATTTAAAACTAGCACCATAAATAATAACTATAAAGTCAAAAGAGTTAGTCTATCCAGACCATGTTTGCTGCAAAGTATTCGAAAAGCCGGAACAAAAAAATCTAAAATAAAAAGTCAAATAACCACATTTAAGCAAGTTTTGTCTATGTAGCACCCGTTTTGTTTGCTTTTAGCCGACTTCCAAAAAGGAGGAGGTTCTCAATGCGTCGGAATCTTTTTGTTTATGTATGTTCACTGATTACTCGAAGGCGCCTAAACCGATTTGGATTTTTTTTTATTTTGAAGAGTATACTTCCCAGGTGGTCCTATATAAATTTTATCGAAATCGATCAAGCGGTTTTTTTTTAAATCAACATATAAATTATTTTTTTTAAATAAATTACTTAATCGAACATGTTATTAAAAAACTTTCTTCTAACAAATTACCTGCTTATTACGTCTACACTAAAAATTGATTTTTAAAAAAAAAACCGACTTCCAGGCACTAAAATGTAAAAAATAACTAAACGGGGGTTTTTATTTGGAATAGATACCTAATCATATATTTTCGAAGTCGGTGCCAGCCGACAATATTTTAAGATATGAATATCTAATAGGTAAATATATTGTGTTTTACGTTTCGAAATTTGGTATTATATTCTTCTTTTTGTGTGTGTTTGTGTGTACTATACACATAGATAAATCCACTTATAACCTTTACTCATCTTTACATACACATACTTCTTTCTGAAGCAGTCGGATAAAAATGTGTGTTAATGAAGATTTATTATAAAACAAAATCAAGTTATTAAATAATTTTTTTTTTGTTAAAACCAAATAAATCTGAATCAGCATCTCACCTAATCGATAATCTTTAGTGACAATCCAAAGGAAAAAAAACTTACGAAATTATTAATAACTAGCGATTCACCTTCGCTTCACTCGGGTTCGTCGTTAGGTTGATTCCCCATATAAACTTTCATCCCCATTTTATCCCCCCTGAAGGGATGATTTCCGAATTAAAAAATATTATATGTGCTTCCCAGGGTCTCAAACTATCTTCTTACCAAATATCATCTAAATTGATCCAGTAGTTTTTTAGTTTATTCATTACAAACATACAAAAATACAAATCATTCCTTTTTATAATAAAGTCCAGTCAAATAAGGTCTGAAATCAAAATTTTGGCACTCAACTTTGCATTTTTGATATAATGTAATTTATAATACAGTGATGATGATGTTCTCCTAGCCGATTCCGGCTACGGCGGCCAATCTCATTGAGATTAGCCAACTGCGCAGGAGATATTATAGTGCACAAGTGTACGCGCAGATACAGGTGCACTCTCTATTCCTGTCACTCTCATACTCTGGTGGGACGACCACTCGACACCACCAGTGAGAGTTAAGGCGCAGGACCGACGGATTTACGTGCTCTCCGAGGCACGGGGGTGAAACACCGCCAACTTCCCAACTCCGGGCTGTTACTGAGGCTTACTATACAGAAAGACTCAATAACTACACCTCAGTCTCTCCCGTGACCATGATAGCTGTAAAGCATTCGAAACGTCGGGAACCAAAAATCTAAATAAATTCGCGAAAAAATCCGATAAGATAGTTTTATTTAAAATGTCAAGTATTGCGTAAATCTAAGAAAGTATTAAAAGTATTAAATAAAGTAGTAGATCTAAGAAATTGCCGTATGTACTAAAAAATTGAAGTTCTTTTTTTTTATTTAACATATTTATTTATTCAAAATAATTACCATTATTATCTATACATTGCTGCCATCTAATAGGAAGGTTATTTGTGCTTTTGCGATAGAACTCTGGTGATCTAGATTCAATAAACTATGTGAAAGCATTTTGTACTGCCTCCTGAGAAGAAAACTTTTTATCACGTAGAAAGTTGTCCAAATCACGAAAAAAAATGGTAGTCCGTTGGAGCAAGGTCTGGCGAATACGGAGGGTGACGAATGGTTTCTAATTGCAGATCCTGTAGAGTTAAAACGGTTTCTCGTACTGTACGAGGTCTCGCGTTATCAAGGAGCAATAATGATGAAGATCGATTCATGAGTCGGGGCTGTTTCACTGCTAGTTTTGCTATCATTGTTCGGAGTTCGGCACAGTAAACATCTGCCATTATTGCTTGACCAGATCGGAGAAAGCTATAGTGAATAACACCACCACCACCACCACCAAATAAACACACCGGCATATTTAGCGGAACATAAAATAAAGGTTTGATATCAGTATCATATAAGGTTGCTGGCTGGTTTATACGTCATTTAATTTAAAAAGAAATATTTTCAAATTAAGAAAACAACTGAACATCACACTTTATGCAATTGTTTCAATTTTATTCAAATACACCTTATCTGGAGCGAACTTCGAGTATTTCTTCCTTCTGAGTTTGATTTAAAATTTCATTGAAATACTGTTTTTTGTTAGTTTTTTTTTAATCGCGTATCTTTTTGGAGTTGAGGACTGAATTATGCCTGACTTAGACCCAACGGAGATTGCCAGGGCACTCGAAATGCGAAGAAATGGTCAAACCTACAGAGTGATATCCAGAGATCTTCGTCGACCAGTTTCAACGATCCATCGCAGTATCCAACGGTTCAGGGAGACCGGACTTATGTGAGAAAAGCAGGACAAGGCAGAAAAAGACGCACTTCGAGTAGGGATGACCGTTTCACTCGGCTTCGTGTACGTAGGAACCCCCTTTTGACACCCGTCCAAGCCCGACATGAGTTAGAAGCAGTGCGGGGTGTAACCGTAAGTGAGCGTACGGTACGAAGAAGGTTCGAAGAAGCTGGTTTGGGTTCATTTGTGCCCGCCAAGGCTCCAAGGCTCGAGGTAAATCATCGTAGAAACAGGTTAACTTTTGCTCAGGAACATCGACTTTGGAACGCGGACCAATGGAGTAAGGTATTGTTTAGTGATGAGTGTAGAATTCTCTTAAATCAAATTGACGGCAGGCAAAGAATATACAGACGCAAAGGAGAACGATACATTCAGACAAACTTTAAACCAAAGTTGCATACGGTGGTGGATCAATAATGGTTTGGGCGGGCATTTGCTTCGGAGCTCGCACAGACTTGGTAGTGATTGACAGAGAGAGTCTGACTGCAGACCGCTATATCAGAGAAGTTTTAGAAGAAAATGTCGTACCGTTTGCCCTATATATCGGTAACGGTTTTGTTTTTATGCAGGATAATGCTCGGCCGCATACCGCTCGGGTAACTCAAGCTTATCTTAATGATATGAATATCACTGTTATGGAGTGGCCGGCGAGATCACCAGATATAAACCCAATAGAGCACGTTTGGGACTTGCTGAAAAGAAAAGTTAAGTCCAGAATTCCAGCTCCTGCCAACGTGGGTGAACTGCGAATCGCCGTAGTTGAGGAATGGCGGAGACTATCCCAGGAGACCATCGATAACATCATTCTCAGTATGCCTAGACGGGTAGAAACTTTAATAAGAGCACGTGGAGGAAATACGCGATATTAATCACCATTTTTCTAATTTAATTAATTGTTATTTTAATATTAATTTTCACTTTTCCCGGTTATATGAAAAGTTCAAAAATGTACCATTTTTCACAAATAGCCTTTACTCGCAAAATCTGTTTTTAATGTGATCTCATTTTAAGTAAAACAAATGAAACTTTAAATAACAAAAGAAGTGTAGTAAGTAGATTTTAAAATAAAACCATATTTTTTTAATAATGGACCTTTTTTTTGTGTTCCGCTAAATATGCCGGCGAGTGTAGTTACTATTATTACCTTTTTATTGGTAAGTTTTGCTTTAGGACACTGTTGCGGCGTTTGACCTGGGGTCAGGCATTGCATTTTTCGCCTACAGTTATCGTAAAGAATCCACTTTTCATCACATGTCATAATTCGATCCAATATTCCTTCATTTCTGTATCGATTCAACAAGGCAACACAAGTTCCAACATGCGTTTCTTTCTGCAGTCATCAGTCAAATCATGAGGCACCCATTTTTCATATTTTTTTATTTTATTGATTTGACGCAAATGGGTCAATATTATTGGTAAGGTAACGTTAAGCCATGCCGCTAATTCCTTGGTAGTTTAGCTCGGATCGGCTTCCACCATCTCTTTCAATTCATTGTTATTCACCTGTGTGGGCAGTCTTCCACGTGGTTCGTTCTTCAAATCAAAGTTTTCATCACGAAAGCGTTTAAACCAAAATCGCACGGTGCGTTCATTAGCAGTCCCCTTTCCAAACGCTACATTGATATTGCGAGCTGTTTCTGCCACGTCACTTCCGCGTTGGAACTCGTATTCAAAAATCACTCGAATTTTCGAAGTATCCATCTTTCTTGTATAAGCTGAATAAAAAAAAGCAACTGAAAGTAGATAATCGAATGTTGCACATTTTTTAAAATTAAAACTAAATAGGTACCATGTGAAAAAAGTTTCACTCAAAAATCTCAAACCATGAAGGTTCTATGTTAATTCGAAGTACCTATTACAATAAAACGGCAATTTCGTACTAAAGTAACTATTATTATTTTATGATTAACCCCTATTATTATTTTATGAACATTCAAATACGGAAATGCGTGTTGGGACGCATTCCCGAAATGACATTATCACTTTTTTATTAGAATAAAGCAATGTGTTAACATCATTTTGCAAAAAACAATAAAATTGCTTCCATTTTTAACTTGTAAGTACCAAAATTCACCTTTATTTTCAACTTTTTTATTTTCCGAATTTTCCGTTTAATTGTGCTGTAAGACCTTGCTTTTAACCAAAATTGACAATTCTACGTCAACCAGAAGTACCCGAAATGTTTTGGGTCAAAAACCTATATGGTAGTTCCCGTTGACTAAAATGTAAAAAATAACTAAACGAGGGTTTTCATTTAGAATAGATACCTAATTAGATATATTCGAAGTCGTTGCCAACCGAAGCAAAGGAATTCATATCTAATCATATTTACCTATTAGATATTCATATCTTAATACGTTGATTCGATTTCATGTCCGTGCATTAAATGTAATGCACTTGGGATCGACCGTGTGACGTCGGTGCATTAGATAAGATTTAATTCACGTGCTCATGTAAAAATAGCGTTTTCTGGACTGGGCGTGGCAGCTAGACTTTTTTATGCTCAATGGACGTATGTGTAAAGTTTTTAAGCCGTTTAAATTAGTTTGAAGTTAATTTTTTTATGAAAACTGACAAACAAAATTCTCTTTTATTAGTAACACTAAAAATCAGGCTCTAAAATCCAATTCTAATATATTGGGTTGAAATCAAACAAAATAAGCCCAAACTAAAAGTAGGTATCTGCTATTAGCCGAAGAGTTCCACCTATCCACTTTCTGGCCTTACCTGAATGGTAGGTTCATCCAATGTTTGTTTTGATAGATTGACAACTGCTTGACGTACGCACGAATATGAACCTGTGGTAGACGGGTGCGTTCCGTTATTGTTTATGATTTTCTTTTTGGTGTTATATTTCTCGACCAGTTTTTGGTATATTAATATATGTTTATTTTTGCATTGGTTAAATTTAGATGTTTCGCGCTTATTTAGAGTTTTAATGCAATAATTAAAATCACTTGGTCTCAATGCTGTCTTTATATTAATGGATGTTTGTTCTACATACCGGTCGTTACTGCGTAGATCACGGCGTTTTTGAACGACTCACCGTCCATAACAACTTGAAACTTGCCTGGTTAACGATCTTGGCGCTTCCCCGTATGTTCTTTTGAGAAGATATTTTCACATACGTAGGAATGAGACGATGATCTCAACATCTCTTCAAGAATGTTAAAGATGTTAATAATCATATTTGGTTAGCGATTTCCAGTCCGTACTGGTTCACATAAAACTTTCTTAGATTCACGCGAATATTTGACATTTTAAATAAAACTATCTTTTCAGATTTTGTCACGAATTTATTTTGATTTTTGGTTCCAGTTTCGAATGCTTTACAGCAATCATGGTCACGGGAGAGACTAAGGTGTTAGATGTCTCAAAGGTATTATATAGTTGTTACAGACAACCTACCCACAAATAACAAATTGAATTCAAAAAATTGAAAAATGGCACCAAAGTACCTTACAATATTTTAACTTTAAACATTTTTATAATTTTAATTAGTTTCATAATTGATTATGATGATCATTGAAAATAATAAACATTTCGTACTCAACATTGAGTATGAAATGTTTATAAGGCAGTGGTAGCCCAGTGGTAACGCGCTCGCTTGGGAAACCGAGTGAAGCGGTTTCAAATCCCGGGTTCTCCACGGGTAATCTACGCTATAGTACTGATCACGGTTCGTTCTCGATTATACAAGAAATGCTGCTGGAGTGAGATTCGACGGAAACTTGACTCTTATGGTAGTGTGAATGTACTCATTGTTTCTTGTACAAAGACCCTTTCCAGATCAATATCGGAGCGAAAACAACTGTGATCGGGACATTAGTGTGGACTGGGCCTAATATTTCTCGTGTACGTAGCTAGTCTCAGTGAGATAAGCCGCTGTGGCCGAAAATCGATATAAATATCTCGATATACCCTACTTCCTACTGAAATTATAAATACGAAAGCTTGTGAGGATGTATGGTTGTTTGTTACTCTTTCAAGTAAAAACTACTGCTGTTACTCTTTCAAGTAAAAACTACTACTAACTTTACGATAATATAGCTCATGCATGAGGATTACTCATAAGCTACTTTTTATTCCGGAAAAATATACGGTTCCGTGGTATAGATTTGTTTTTGTTTTCCTAACTGGCTAACCCGAGCAAAGCGAGGGTAAGCAGCTTGTATAATAATATTAATAATATTACAGTGCCATCAGCACATTACTTTTTTAGTGAGATTCTGTATTTTATTAGAAGAAAGCTTTTTGTTTAAATAGTATCAAATTATTCAGTCGGAATTAGATATTCATTAGTGTAACGCTTCTATAAAAACAAATATTTACTGACTTAGTCTTGTAATTAATCTGCGATCCGGTTATACTTTACGTCTATACATAATGATTTCATTTTTTCAGGATAAAGAGTTCGCGGTGGACTACCAGACGGTCCACGCAGGCAATCCAATTACCGATCTTTTATACTTTATCTTCTTGGGTTCAGATGAAGAGTTCAGGAAACAGCACTACGAAGAACTTCTGGATCATTATTACAAAAGTTTAGTACAGGCCTTAGAGAGACTTTCTGTAGATCCTGTAGAAGTTTATCCAAGGAATAAATTTGACAGTGATATGAAAGAGGTAATTTCTGCAGTCTAGATTAGTTAATTCTCGAAAATAGTCGTATAGGCTAATAAACTAGAAGGTTTCTGTAAATATTATATTTCATATACAACATCACAGAGTATAGCTTTGTTTTCGTTTGAATTTTATTGCCTGTTGCTAGCAGTCATCCGTTAATTGGATGATTGAATTTTTCATCAATTTTTTAAATCCTATCGGGTTTGAAAGATTTTTAGATTTAAGTCTTTATGTCTGGGAAAACGCGTGTTTTCGAGTTTTCATGCGGTTTTGTTTCGCATTATTCCACGCAAAATATGGTCGCTAATTCGCACACTAAGACATAAGCTTCGTGGTCAAGCGGCCAAGGCCCAAGTTTAATAACCACAGGAGCCTGGGTTCGTATCCCGGTCGGATACAAAGTTTTTACTTTTATATGTTTTTTATTTAATCAAATTTTTAGTTTTTTTTATTTTTTAATGTTTTCTTTCGCTCGGGTTCGTCTCTAGCTTACTTCCCAATACAAACTTTCATCCCCATTTTAACATCCAACCCCCCCCCCCCCGGGCTTACAGGATAAAAAGAACCCTTCCCGGGGTCTCATACTATCTGCTTACCAAATTTCACCTAAATCGGTTCCGTAGATCCAGAGAATACCGCCTACAACGTCACAACCTCACAAACTTTACCTCTTTATAATATTAGTATAGATTACTATAGATAAACATACGTTACGCTAACCTAGGTTAAGTAATATAAAAATATTTTCAAATTTTAGATACTAACATACGGCCTCCTGCTCGGAGCAGCGTTCCTACCCGCCGTCACTGTGGAGGCAGAATCTGCTCCGAGAGTGGACGGAACTGCAGATTTACAAGATTTCCTCTTCAAATCTAATGACCTGTATGCATCGAGATTTAGCGAAATTGTCAACGATTATATCGCTTGGGGAGCCATTTAGTCAAGTTCTAAGATAGATACATATATGTAAATACTTGTAATGTATATTTGTATGTAGAGCAAGCAGAGTAAACTGTTTATACTACATATGTGTATTAAAAAGATTATGTTATATATATTTTATAGATACTATAATAAAAGAAAGAACATAATAAAAGGTAATTTATTGCAAGTACTCAATATATATGTAATTAGTTTTATTTAGATCGGATCAGCTGCTTAATGCAATGCTGCAGATATGTTATCTTTATTAGTCAATTAAGCTGTTAGCGATCACTAATTATAATTATTAAAAAACGAGCTGACACGATAGACGTTGTTCTGTCCAAAATTCAATTTTGTTTGTAACCTTAATGTTCATAGAAAAATGGAGGTGGTAAACAATCTATGTATGTAAGTACTTGCCAAATCTTATAGAAACCTGCTAAGCAGTTTATAAGGTAAATAGGTAACAGACAGACACAGTTACTTTCAAATTTATTAGTATAGACCTATTATATTTCTAAAGATATAGCCACGGTAATGTAATGCATACAGTATTCCAACTCGGGCCCGTCCTTGAAATAATAACCTTCAGCCGAGCGGCACGTACCCACGCGAAAGGGCTGCTATAAATTTGAGATTTGAAAATATTTGCGCCTCGACTGAGACGTACGAAAAGCTTTATTGTAAAATTTAATAGTATAAAGAATCCGCATTCGGATAGAAAGTTTAATTAAAAATACTTAATTTTTTATTTTTTATTTAATTAATTAATGTTTAAATAAAAATTAATGTTTTAAAAATTTAAAACATACGATATCTCGATACTTTTTTGTTTGATATTAGCGAAGTTACGGGAGGAATAAAGTGTTTATTTTTGTATCAAATTATAAAAGTTACATAACATAAACACCTTATACAATTTTCGTATTCAATTATACGATGTGGCAGCCCGGCACGGTTGTCTACCGAGTGTATACCGAACGCGACGCATGTAGGTATACGTATTTACAATAGAAAATACTGTATGTAATATTACCGTGATATAGCTTTTCAAAAGACAAAGGTCAAAGAGAATAGGTAGTACTACTGCTAGTAATATGGCAATCCTTCTTGGGTTGATAATGATTAAAATTTGAGTAACAGTAAATACCTCATTTGATCAAATATTGTGATATTATTTTTGAGCTGACGACTCAGGTTCGTCTCTAGTTACGTTTTAACCCTTAGTATAGGTTTCTTAGAGATGAGATATTTCACCCCAGTAAAAAGTATCCTATATGTTGACCCAAACAATCAGGTATCACCATTATACCAAATTTCATCAAAATCCCTCCAATGGTTTTCCGTGATGCGGTCATAGATAGACAGACCAATATTCTAAAAACTATAGATTTGAACTCTGTATCTTTTTTTTTATTTAATCATTTATTTCAGGCAATATTTACAAAGGGATCTTAAATATGTAAACAGAGGCCCATAGCATATATACCTCAAAAGTAACATATATATCAATTATAAAACTCGATCGATCGATAATAATGACTAATTTTAATAAGATTTTCCAAAAATATTACAATGTACGGATTCGACTCAAAATTTTATTATATGTGTAGATATGAAATAAATGGGTATGTTGGAGTATTTTAATATATTTCCAGTGTAATTTTCATAATGTGTTGTTAAAACGTGATATTCTGTTTATTTATTTTATATTGTTCATTGCTTAACTTTATACTGCCATAACTATGTTATCTATTACAAGTTACAAATATTTGTTTTTAATCTATAAACCATTACGGAGGATGTTGTTTTATTTACCTATTGTCGTTTATTAACATGAAATAGTGGTTAAAGCTATTGTCTCTATAAAGTAAACTAAATATTGACAACTGCAATACTGTATCTTGTATGATTTTAATTATTTAAGCAGCTTGATTTGTATTTTTAAGGCTATATTATTATAAATTATCGAATTAATGTCACACATTCAATTTTTTTTTAAAATAAGCAGTGATATGATAACCTAGTTTTAACGCGCTTGCTTGACAAAACAAGCCCAAGTTAAAGCCACGGTTTTTGCACGTCTGATATTTTTGCGTGCCAATTATTTGCAAAATCATCACCAGTTACCTTTCTTACGGTAAAGAAAAATACCTGCACGTCTGAGAGAATCTGTAGACACGTGAAGTCCGTGGTGTCCGAAGACCAGCGTGGTAGACTATTGCCTGATTGCCTCACATTGAAGGGAGGCCCGTGTCCATCAATGGAAACCGGGACGTTAAAAAGAGCTGAATGAGATTTTTTGCATTGATTTATTATTATAATTTGTACTTTAACTATATAAATGTTTGTCTCATAATATCTTTGAATATTTTGTTATGGGGGCTGGCTGCGGCGATCACAATAGACCAGAAATGGTCGCAGTGACACGTTATAGCCGCAAAATAGAAATAAAAAAAAATATGGGGGCTGGCTGAGCCTTTCGCTGTCATTTAGATTTTTACAAAAGTATGGGCATACCCCTTACTTGGGTGTGAAATAGGATTGTGTATAAGATAGTAGGTAGGAGTACTAGAATGATGGCTGATAAAGGGAAGTGGAAGAAGAAAACATTTTGTGCCGACCCCAAGTACTGTGAGACAAGGGCAAGGATAAGAAGATTTTATGAAAATTTGTGAAAGCGAAGCGAAAATTTGTGAGATTTATTTTTATTTCTTTACGCTGTAGCAATAACGTGTTTCAGAGTAATTTGCAATAGCTTATGTCCTGGATTTACATACATACATAATACATATATGTATATCATATATTTTCTTTTTCTTTTCTTTTTTCGTCGTACCTATCACGCGAACGGTGCCACGGGCAAAAACTAATGGTTTATAACGCTAACTTGATAACTTTTCGTTTTACATTTTTGCCATTTATTTTTATAAGGAGACTGGAAATAAATTCTGCAATAATATTCGATACTTAAACATCCTCAAGGCCGTAGGACGGTGAAAAATACTTTAAGACTTATTCTCATACCTACCAAATATCCAAAAAAAAAAAAATTAAAATCGGTCGAGCTTTTTCGGAGGAGTACGACCACAAACACCGTGACACGAGATATTTATTTATTAGATTACGCTATTATGCAGATTTTATAGAAATCTAACTGTTGTATTTGTCCTCATGGCGGAATTTTCACCTATTTTTTTATTTTTCAAATTAAAATTTCACTTTATCAAACATTGTTAATTTTTTTTCTCGGTGCGTGGGGCCCTCTAGCTGATACGAGACCCCTAGACAGTTCCGTTACCCCTAGAAAGCTTTAACACAATATGCATTTTTTCTATAATTCTGGCCCCCTTCTAGAATTTCTTAAACTCAAAATTCAAAAATTTTAAATTCAAAATGTTTTATTCAGCATTAAATTATTACAATTTTTTACTGAACGTCATGAGTCTACTACCAGTTCGGAAAGAAGAAGCCTCAGACCTGAGAAGAACTGGCGATAGAAACTCAGCGGGACTAATATTACCCTGTTATCTTTTTTGTAAAGTAAAATTATAATTTACAATATTTCTATCAAGTTGAAGTAGCCTAGAGGTGATAATTTCATTCCCAAGGTGTGCCATCTTCTATAAAACCATTTATTGTACAATAGCCTTTAGCACACAAACGTTCTTTGACAATTTTTTTAAATTTTTGCGATAGAAGCCTTTTGAACATTTTCTGGGGTCCTGTTCTACAAGCGTATACATTGTCCATAAAAAGAATTTCTAACTCTGTGTAGACGAGTCACAGGCATTACAAGTTTGTGTTTGCTCCTAGTTAGTCCTTAATGTTATGTATGTCACACTTCTTGGGAAATTCGTGTATATTTTTACGGACATACATAACATTTTCGTACACGTACTGAGAAGCAACAATCAATATTTTTATTTCTTTAAACTTATCTTTTAATGACACTCTAGGACCTAGACTATAAATTGCACGAATAGCTATTTTCTGCAGGACAAAAATCGTATTACTAGCAGCTGCATTTCCCCATAATAAGATACCATAGGACATAATACTATCAAAATAACTAAAATATTCTATGCGAGCTGTATCTACGTCAGTATTAAGTCTTATTTTTTTACCGCGAACGCTGCAGAGCTGAGTCTACTCGCTAGCCCCTCAATATCTCCTCAATAACTTTGTGGCCCCCTATTAAAAAAGTTTGCCCACCACAGCTTTAAACGGTATTGTATTAAGGTAGGCCCCGAGGTGGTCGCATAAAATTGTCTTCGACATACTCGTATAGAAAATTACCGACAAACCCGTTTTCAAGAAAATCAGGAAAATCCATGAAATTTCAAGTACATATACATACAACAGATTTAATTAGACTTTTTTACCTACTTCTATTTGTCATATCGACTTTTATAATTAGTGTTTGTAATTCCGATGATAGTAGGTATAGTAATTTGGTATCTTGGAGCTGATCTGATGGTAAGGTCAGAAGATGGTTAGTAGAACTCTGCAATGGCTCCTAGTAAATACTTTGAGTTTGTGCTTCTTTGGTTTCATGTGATAAGCTGATTTTTAGTGTTATTAATAATGCTGAGTTTTTTTATAGTATGTTAGTATTTATGTAAAAATTAGCTGTATACTAATATAAATGGCTTAATTGAATACGTTATTAAAAACTTTCTTCTTACAAATTACCTGCGTTTATTACGTCTACACTAAAAATGGAAAAATAAAAACTTAAAAAAAACCGACTTCCAGGCACTAAAAAGTAAAAAAAAACTGAATGGCGGTTTTCCTTTACTATAGATACCTAATCAGTAATCAGATATTTTCGAAGTCGATGCCAGCCGATGCACAGTAAAGTCTATTTTGATATGTATAAATCCATCAGTAATTGATGTTGGTACTCGTATAGTATTTTAACTATATATAATAATTGGAGTTCATACCTTGTCATATTTACCTATTAGATATTAATATCTTAAAGAATTGTCGGCTGGAACCGACTTCGAAAATATCTGATTAAGTATCTAAAGTAGATAAAAAACCCCGTTCAGTTATTTTTTACATTTTAGTTTAAAAGTCGGTTTTAATATTTTTTAAATTTTTATATACTAAATATATATCATAATGATATAGCAAATTTAAAATCCCTGAAAGCTATACCTTATAGAACTATTTTATTACCTGGACTTGACCAGTTGATTTTGATCTGACACACGCAATTGACTCATATAACAATAATAGTAGGGTAACCATTTAAAAAATGTTGTATTTTAATAAAACCGTCCGTTTATTGTCAATGGCGACAATGCGTTCTCTTTTCTTAAGCGTTATAAAAATTGTACCGATCCTAACTGTTCATTGTTCATTCACTTCGGTCTTGTTGATATTTCATTCTGCTTTGCAGACAATGAGAATGTAGCAATGTGAAGTAAGACTCCAAAGCCAGAACTAAGTTACATCACTATCGTTATTTACATTATTAAAAAAGTTTTTCACGGTATCATCTAAACTAGTTATAAAAAGTTCTTACTAGGACCTTCCCAAAGATTTTAAATGGTCACGCAGTGGCGTAGTTTACCTTATTTTTAAACGAACTTTAAAGTGTCTGGTGGCAGTTAAGATTCTTGGAAAAAATATTTTTGTATGTTTTTTTGGTATTAGATACCCGCAAATCAGGACCTTTCTTAAGTTAGCTGCGATCGGCCAAATTTCAAATAGTATACATACATTATAAGTCTTTAAAGTGTTAATAATAACGTAGGTCTGGGCATTCTAGGATTTTGGACCAAAAAAAAGGACAACTATATCTATACATATAATTAAATTCTAACTGAGTCGAATCTGTACATTAAATATTTTTTGAAAAATCTTATTGAAATAGACATTATTACCGATACAGAAGTCTGTCTGTAAGGGAATGCATCTCGAGAAAATTACTGGACAGATTTAAATGAAATTTGGTATGATGATAGCTGGTTATCCGGGTCAACATATAGGATACTTTTTACTGCGGGAAAAAAATTAATTTCTGAGAAATCTATACTAAACATTAAAACGTAACTAGGAACGAACCCGAGTTAACGATACGAGGGTGAGTATATACAAATATTTACATGTTATTTAGGACAGTATACAATAAAACATGCTTACCCTAGTGTTAAGATCTCACTAGAGCAGCATAAGGATAACACTATGGTATAAGTTACTATCAACTTACTTATGTCTGATATGCTTGTTTACAGAGCAGGACGTGTATACCCTTTTGTGTTTTAGTTTATTTTTTTAAATTAACAATGTTTAAAGTTATATTTATTACAGTTTTTTTCATTTTGAAAGAAAGTTGGGGTGTTATTTATAAAGCAAATGGTAAGTTACAATTTTCTAACTGATAAAAAATTTCATTTGCGTGTATATTTATATGTATGCATGTATATTCGCGAGTATATTTTCTATTAATATGATGAATTTGTTCAATGGAGTGCAAAAAACGAAACTCTAAAAAATAACATATTCTCGTTTAAATAATCTGTATAGTATACATTGATAAAATATAGAACTATTATTTTAAAATACATATAATAAAATTTTAAACGATCGCTGTCTGTACGTGAAATATATTTGAGAAAATTTACTATTGGGAGTCTTATTAACGCAATTGAACCCACACACAATGATTTTTAGAATGTTTGTGTGTGTTGTGTGTGCGTTTGTGCGCTTTAATCTCAGAAACGGCTTATTTGATTAGGGTGCGGTTTTCACTAATGTGGTAAGCTTCACTTAACATATAGTATTTGTTTTATTTGAATCGGTTTCTTAAATAAAAAAGTTATGTCAATTTAAAGAATCCCCTAGTGACGAACCCGGGTGAAGTGAGGGTGATTCGCTAGTTATACCATAATATATGTATATATTATTTTTTAAGTAACCAAATTTATCTAGCCTAGTTCTAAATTATGAAACGCCTTGCTAATTCCATCGATTATGTGTTAATGCATTCAATCAAATCTTTCATTTGCGTATTTCAAATTATTCTTAGGTCCACCCATTTAGACGTTATTAGTTTCTTCGGTTCATATGACGGATTTTTTATAATTTCTTCCAGCTTAGATAAATATATTTGTTGTAAAACAAATAAATTAAATATGATTTTGAAACAAACAAAGCTATTCTGTTATAAATATAGACATAATAGCAAAAATCAAAGTAAATTGTGTTTACGACCATTTTATTATTTTATTCATACGCAGTGGATAGTGCGACAGTGAACTACAGTTCAAGTATACGGCTTAAGGAAATTCGGCTCGACTCGTGTTAGTGCTAAAATTAATGCTAAAGTAACTCTGTCTGTCTGTCTGTTACCTTTTCACACTTAAGCCGCTGAACCGATTTAGACAAAATTTGGTATGGAGATAGTTAGAGACCCTGGGAAGGACATAGTTTTTACCCCGGAAATCATCCCTTAAGGGGGTGAAAAGGCGGGTGGAACTTTATATGGGAAATCAATCATCATAAGGTATCTAGGGACGAACCCGAGCGAAGCGAGGGTTAGTCGGTAGTATATTATAAAAATTAAAAAACCGACTGCAAAAAAATGAAAACAAGTTGACGAAGGAATACAGTATTATGCAGTCGGAGAAAGTTTTCATCCTTGCCGCGAGATGTACATGTGTATGTCTCCGACTGCATAAATAATAATATGGTATTCCTTCGTCAACATGATTTTATCTTTTTAGTTAGCTTTTATGCAGTCGGATTTTTTATTTTTATAACATATTTTTTTATTTACAGCTTTTTAGTTTTTGCAAATAGACATTGGAAGTTATGTATAGCAAATGTTTATCCTAAATTACTTTTAAATATATATACCTAAGTTGGATATATTTCTCTTAAAAACCTTTATTTTGATATCCCACTCGATTGATTTGGAAGAATTTTTTTTAAAGACAAATTGGCGCCTGATGTCTGCCATTTAATTTTGAAATATTTTTATATAGTCGTCACTCGCCTTATCAAGACGCATCTAACTACGTATGAATAATCAAAATCGGCCCACGTGTTGGGCCTCTAGAATGCCATATTGGAACAAACATACATATACATACATACTAGTAGACTAATAAACACATTACCCTCCTTTGCGTCCCGCAGTCGGGTAAAAACAACATTAAAGAACATTCACGTTTTTTAGTAAGTTGTGTCCATGAGTTAAAGTGACGGTTAACGAAAATCAGCTCAAGTATTTTTGACTATATCAACGAATCTCTACAGTCACTCCGTCATACGAATGTCCATGATACAACTTTAGTTTATAGTAAGCTATAGACTGTTGTATGTATATGTTATGTTGGGTAATTTATTTATGATTTTTTCTTGCCCGCTGACACAGCTTATACGTCTGCACTACGTGTTAAATAGTTTTTAAATTTTATAATTAATTATACTCGTATATTAGTTTTAAGGTATATATTCTATGGGTCTCTGTTTACATATTTAAGATCCTTTTGTAAATATTGCCTGAAATAAATGATTAAACAAATAAAAAAAAATACCAACTGTATACATACATGTGATTATGTGAGATTCACCATCTAGAAAAGCTAGTACTGCCCACAAAAACCCAACTAACACCACTGTCTCGCGTCCGTGGTGATGAGTTTCCGGGAAATCAATTGTTAATCCCTCAACGACCGCGGACACGCCGGCGTGTCAGTTAACAATAGATTTCTTAATTATTTAATTAATTTCTTAGAAATTTACCTGGAGGTGTTAACTGAAATGCCGGAGTATACGCGTCTGTTCAAGCGTTGAGGCGCCGCATAATGACGTTGCATCATAATTAGCATAATTATTTTAGGTTTTACACTCTTTAAATAAAATTATCTTTTTGTATCAATTTTGGTTTTTGGATTCCCCAAAACCACGGTTTTCGTTTACATTCTTATTCAAATTCCGGTACCTAAGTAGATGGGTTAAGTCTTTCTTTAAAAAAACGATGTTACCGAACCTAAATATATTTTGTTGTCTCTAAGTTGTATCCCAACTTACTGAATGAATTCTAGACTCCAGCTGTAGATAAAAGTTAACGATTTCTAATCTATTTTTTTGTATTGGATTTTTACTACTGTTTATCTGACCTGATGTAAGTTCTATTTTTAAGGTCAATTACCAGTTTAATATATTTATAAATAACTAATAACTAGAAGGACAAAAACAAATCTATCCCTCGGGAACCGTATATTTTATGGATAAAAGTAGCCTATGTGTTATTCCAGACTATAATCTATCTTTGTGCCCAATTTCATCCAGATCCATTGAGCCGTTCTAGCGTGAAAGAGTAACAAACATCCACACATACTCACAAACTTCACATTTATAATAAATAGATAATAATAATACGGACATAGCTTACTCGATACTTTTATATAATATGCTAGTGTGTTGCTCTTCCCACTAAACTTTAGTGTACTATTTAGCTTTAGAGATCCTATCTGTCCTTATAATTTCTAAAGATCTTGAAGCAAACTTCAACTCCAGGTTGTTACTGATTTTTTTTACAGAAAAACTAAATTTCAACATATACTTGACCTGACATAAAGTTAGAGTACTTACTGGACTGCTTGACCAACCGGACAGTTATTTTTGATTTTGCAGTGTAATTCTTTTATACATTTTAAGAAAAACGGTTTATTGTCAAAAAACAATGGACGATGAGGAAAATAATGAAGCCTATAAGAAGGCTATTTGACTACTGGACAGAATTTAAATAACCTCGTTTTAATTTTGGCGACATGTTTTTTACTAGTATATTTATACTTAAAAACATAAAAAAATGTAGTGTATTTACATACATACATATATGGCTTTTATATTTTTTTTCCTTAACACATCGAGATTAGTTACTATTAGACATTTTACATTAACGAAATTTAGTTTTAAGATTTGTATTTATATGATAAATCTAAGAAAGTATTATTTATGACTGGAGTACAAACATTCGTGCTCATCACACAAATGAATGAACCAGCGGGATTCGAACCCGCGACAGTTTGCACAGCAAGCAGATTCACTACAAACTGAGCCAAACGTGTCGTCAAAACGAGAAATAAGAGAAGGAAAATTAATAATTGAAAATACCAAACTTATGTTTCAGAGAGCGAGTACTACAAAATGCCTGAATTATTTGCGATGGACAATTATCAAGCGTGTATGCAGCCCGGTGGCGTGTATTGTTTGGCATCATATCATTTACATAGCAGAAGCCATTCAGATCTCTTGCACTTTATCGAGGTAAATAAAAATTGTGCATATAAAGAATGGGATTATAAATGGCGACGCCTTCATTCACTTTTCGCTTGAAAACTAACGCTGTAACATCTACCAAAATAGCCCCCAACAAAAATATAAAATATTGATATCTATTAACATATTTCAGGAATTGAACAATCTGTAATAGATTATTACATATTAATTAAAACAATAAAAGCTTAATATAACTTATTATTAATATACATATTACAAACATGATTTTTTTGCCGTTTTTATAGATAACTAGCATTGCCCACGGCTCCGCCCGCGTTCAGATGACCAAAACCCAAATTCTTAGGTTTTACATGTTAGTATACTCTTACAATGTAGTAGTTTTTGTATTTTTTCTCAGAAATGAGACATTTTCTCGAGGTAAAAAGTATCGCATATGTCGACTCGGATAACCAGCTATCACCATACCAAATTTCATCAAAATCCCTCCAGTGGTTTTTCTGCGATGCGGTAACAGACAGACAGAAATTCTAAAAACTATACATTCGGCCTCTGTATCGATAATAGTGTTTATTTCAATAAGATTTTCCATATAATATAATGTACAGATTCGGCTTAGTTACAATTTTATTATATGTATAGATGGTACGGTACCCTTCGTGAGCGAGTTCGACTCGTACTTGGTCGGTTTTTTATCCCATTCTTTATCTTCCCGGCTAAATCTTCTCTTCACCTATCTATAGACGCAAGTTAGTTTTACTACATTCTGTCCATAAAGATATAGATATATATATATATATATATATATATATATATATATATATATATATATATATATATATATATACTATTTCAAATATATCGTTCCAATTTACATATCGTGCGTATAATCGTTTATTTATACTACTAGTTATAAAAATGAGCTTGAACTCTTAACATCTATTACGCTCACAGTAATTATAATTATATGAAACGTGTAATCATATACATGTAAAAAGCCATTTATAGATATATTTATTTATTACTTTATTAGGACTTCTTACGTAAAAAAACATAGTATGTTTTCCATATTTCGCTTTTAAGTTTCGCGTTATAACTCTTCGATTTTCCATCATAATGTTACCGATGAACGGTTTTACCAAAAATTACGTATGTGCTTATAAAAATAACTTTCGCTGACTGATTTCATATTTCGGTGGGTCAACAATTAGATACGACCGGTGAGAGGTATATATCTTAATGTGCTCTCCGATCTGCTAAACTGTTTTGCGCAACCCGAGAGTCAACCCGTTATGTCACGTCACGCGTCACCCGTCACGTCACGATCCACGTACTAGCCACTAGACTAACGAGAGCAGTCTAGAGTACCTCGAACACTACACCAGGACGTCTATACATAAATCCATCTATACTTCCATAATTCCGTACTGTCCATAGGTACTTATAATAATATTAATATTATAAAGAGGTTTTATGAATTTGTGAGTTTGTGAGATTGATAGTTTGTGAGTTTGTGACGTTGTAGGGGGTAATCTCTGGATCTACTGAACCGATTTGTATGAAATTTGGTAAGAAGATAGTTTGAGACCCTGGGAAGGACACAGGACATACTTTTTATCCCGGAAATCATCCCTTAAGGGGGTAAAAATGGGGATAAAAGTTTGTATGGGCAATAAATCTAGGGACGAACCCGAGCAAAACGAGGGTGGGTCGCTAGTAATATTATAAATGTGAAAGTGTGTTTATTTGCTTGTTTGTCCTTCTTTCACGATGAAATAGAGCGACAGATTGACCTGATTTTTTGTGAGGAGATAGTTGGAGTGCTGGAGAGTAACATAGGCTATACTTTTTACCACGGGAGGTTATCTCATTATCACGGGAAAACACTTATAATACAACTTACAACAACTCATCATACCCGCGTATATATAGTCTATACTCTTCCATACTAACTGTCAAAACGCCTAAGAACGAACCCGAGCGAAGCGAGGGTGAGTCGCTAGTATTATACAAATAGGCGAAAACAAATCAGTTTAGTACCTTTTTCTCCTCTGTTTGACAAACGAATTTCTTTTTTTTATGTAGCTATTGACGAGCTTTAATGCTTTTATGATTTTTTTGGAAACAGTTAATTTTTTTATATACAAAGAAAGTAAAGATAAAAGAGTAATTAAATATAAATATATGTTGACACTACCACAGTACCATACGGTTCCCTGGTAAGTTACGAGGCTTATGCTATGGATACCAGATACACTACACATCTTCTTCTTCTTCCTGCCCATTTCCCAAGTCACTTGGGGTTGGCGCAGTAAGTCTTCCTCTTCCATTATCCCCTATTACTCGTCATCTCATCATTCACCCCTTTCTCTTTCATGTCTTGTCTTACACAATCTATCCATCTTTTCTTCGGTCTTCCTCTATCTTTCCATCCACCTATATTCATTTCCATTCCTCTTCTCATCACATGCGTTTCGTCCCTCCGCTTCACATGCCGATATCAACTAAGACGATTCCCTTTCAACTTCTCTGTCACTGGTGCTACTTTTAAGCTTCCTCTTATGTACTCATTCCTTATTTTATCCATCCTCGTCACTCCACACATCCACCTTAACATTCTCATCTCTGCAGCATGCAATCTTCTTTCATCAATCTTCTTTGTAGCCCAGCATTGCAATCCATACATAACGACAGGTCTTATTACGGATTTATAGATCTTACCCTTCAACTTATGGGGCATCCACTTATCGCATGTTGTCACTGTGACCTGTCGCCATTTTATCCACCCAGAGTTGATCCGACGCGTAATGTTTCGGTCAATATTACCATCACCTTGTACAAGAGATCCAAGATACCGAAAGTCAGTGCATATTGGTAAGGGAGTTCCCGAAAGGGTTACGGGCACTAGACTGGATAGACCACCAAAGTCACAGAAAAAGTATTCTGTTATACTTCTGCTGACTCTCAAGCCAACACTCTCCAGTCTTTATCGCCATTCCTCTAATCTGTTCTGAACATCTAGACTATTCTCGGACGCTAGCACAATGTCGTCGGCGAACAGCATGCACCAGGGGGCTTCTTCTTGTATGTCTGATGTTAAGGCGTCCAATACCATCAAGAAGAGGTACGGGCTAAGGGCAGACCCCTGGTGTAAACCTACAGCCACATTGAAGCTAGTAGTGGTGCCAGCTGTGGACCGGACTTGTGTACTGCATCGACTGTACATCGCTCGGATCAACATCACGTATAAATTATTTTATTTTTATTTTTCAATAATGATTATCGTGGAATTTCGATCACTACACGAACACTAGTTATACATATGTAAATTCAAAATATTTTGTTCAGCATTAAATTATTACTTTTTACTGAACGTCATGACTCTACTACCAGTTCGGAAAGTAGAAGCCTCAGACCTGAGGAGAACTGGCGGAAGAAACTCAGCGGGACTAATATTAACTTGTTATCTTTTTTTAGAGTGAAATTATAATTTACAATATTTCTATCAAGTTGAAATAGCCTATAATACTTTGTAATCCTCCATTAAGTATATTTTACAACTTAAGTAAATTTATTACTTGAACTCAAGAATTAGTATCGTAGTGATAATAGCTTTATTAACGGTAAATCATGGCCTCATCACCATAAAATATCTGATAATTGATAAATAATTTTCTTACACTTAGCACTAAGAAATTAAAATAATGTAATTTTGTCGTGAAATTTTTACTCTTCTTTGTTTTTGTACACTAATTTTATTGGTGGGTATACAATAAAAAGTACTTCTTTTTTTTATTTATTAGTTAGAACTACAAAATTACTATTATTAATAAACTAGGTATGTTTTGATGGTTAGTATGGAGTAGATAGACTATATAATATATATAGATACATAGATATGATGAGTTGTTGTGGGTTGTATTATATTTATTTATTTATTTGTAAAAAGCACACTTACAACATACATATGAAACATTTTCAATTTAATTAATGTAATAATAATATACCTTATATGCATGTCAATTATAAGTGTACATAGCATTTAAATATACATGAATTAAAAGTACAAAAATTAAAAAAATATATATTATTATAGATAAATGTCATAATATAAAAGAAATTGATAATAATACATAATAATATGAAGTAAAATTAAAATCATCATTATAAACAAAAAAAATACAATAATTAAGATTAACAATCATGCATTTTATAATAATTAAATAATTAAATTATATCGTATTTTCCCGTGAGAATGAGATAATCCTCTGCGGTAAAAACTAAAAAGTAGCCTTTTTCACACTCCAACTATCTCCACAAAAAAATCACGCCAATCTCGACAGACAGAGTGACCTTTGTTTCAACGTGAAAGAAGAACAAATAAACGAACGAACGACGAGAGAGAACGGACGAACGAATGAACAAACAAAACACACTTTTACATTTTCTTATTTATAATATTAAAAGAATAGACTTTAATCACAATTGTACAGAATAGTTGATAAAAATTATCAAATAAATCATTCAGAAGTTGAAGATAACTTAAGATAAAGATGATGGTCTTATTTATCAACTCATTGCGATCTAGTTAATGCGAATGCTTTTATATATTATACAGTTTATTCCGCTCTGATTAGTTTCTGGTCTTTGAAACTTCACAGGCTACTTTAGACTACGGCCGTGCCCTCGCTAGACTTATGTCGATTATAGACATTTTTATTTCAATATGCATATTAGGTTTAACATAAAAAAAATACACTAGCGACTCCGCCCCGCTCGGATTCATCCCTAATTATGTTTTTTATTTATTTATTTAGAAGGTACACTAATAACACACATGTTAAAACATTTATATACATTTAGAAGACAATAACAAGTAATCAGATATGTATGTCTTTATAAGTGTACATAATTTCGCTATAATCTATACATATAATAAAATTGTAGCTAAGTCGAATCTTTACATTAAATATTTTTTGAAAAATCTAATTGAAATAGACATTATTATCGATACAGAATCCGAATCTATAGTTTTTAGAATTTTTGTCTGTCTGTCTGTTACCGCATCACGAGAAAACCACTGGAACGATTTTGATGAAATTTGGTATGATGATAGCTGGTTATCTGGGTCAACATATAGGATACTTTTTACCGCGGGAAAATACCTAATTTCTGAGATAAAATACAAAAACTGCAAAGTAAAAGTATACTAATACGTAAAACCTAAGAATTTGGTTTTGGGTCATCTGAACGCGGGCAGAGCCACGGGCAATGTTAGTTAGGTATATAATCAAAAGTATACATTAAATTATAATAAATCCCTGATATACAATTAATAAATACAATTCAAATACAATAAAAATGAATCAAATTAAGTCAACACCTGTCAGCTAAAATAATTTAAATAATATTAAAAAATGAGTCAAATAATAGGTAGGTATAAGTCGAATAAAAAATTGATCAAATAACAACTAAACCGTATATGTCAAATTAATCAAGTGAATCAATGGAGTCAAAATAAGTCAAATTAAATACAAAGTCAAATTAAAGATTAATCAAATAATAACAAAGTCAAAATAAAAAAAATACAGAAATTACAAATTGATAAAACATGTCACTTTTTTTAAAAATCAAAATAAATAAATCAATCAAGATTAATCTAATTAAATAAAAAATAAAAATAAATGTTTTAACGTTGAGTATAGATTTCTCAGAGATGAGATATTTTCCCGCAGTAAAAAGTATTCTATATGTTGACTCGGAAAACCTGCTATCATCATACCAAATTTATCAAAATCTGTCCAGTGGTTTTCTCATGATACGTTCCCAGATAGACGGATAGACAGACAAAAATTCTAAAAACTAATAATAATAGATAAGTAATAATAGATTCGGCCCATGTATTGATAATAATGACTATTTCAAGATTTTCCAAAAAATGTTTAATGCACAGATTCGGCTCAGAATTTTAATATATGTATAGATTGCAAACGGTACTAATAGCCTGCAATTCTTAAAATTTCCCATAACCGTTTTAATTAAATGTGTCAGAATTTTGTTAATATTAACTTAATTTTCTCGTTTAATGCAATAAAAAATGTATATATAACAAATGTATATAACAAATTTTAGTAAAGACGAAATATGCGTGATTTTTTTTATACAATAGCTAACATCGTTAAATAATTGTAAAAAATATCCAGTTTCACAAAACTAAAATTTAGTATATTTTTTTTAAAATATCATTCCGATACGGATATTTATAACGCCCGCAATTTCTAACGCTCGGCATGACGTCACAGTATGATATTCACAGAAAAATGGCGACTTAATTTGTAGCGACAAAATCGCTAATCGCTCTATTCTGATCATACTTTGACGTCATATTCGGTCTGACCGATGGCGTGCGTTTGAACTACTTTAAATTTCCCACCTATATTTGTACTTTTTAATAATTAAGTTTCTTAAAAAAAATACATTAAACATATTGATATAGACTTAATTCAAAAGTCCCCCCCAACGTGCGTTCACCTTGTCATGGTGGGGGGGCTCAGTAGTGCCCGGCAACCCAACCGGGCGCGAAGCCAAGAAACGCACAGGGAGGTGGTCCACTTCGATGGGCGGTAGGAGGTGGCCCTCTTCGGAGGGTGGTGTACCATGAGGGTTGCTCCTGGTACTTCTCTGATAGCAGAGTGGACCTTGGAGCAACCCCGTGGTTGTTGTGGTCTGCTTTGGCAGACCTGCCGTCGGGGCGTCGTAGTTGAATGCGTAAGCGATCCTACGACGCCCCATTAAGACGGGGGAAGGCTTTGTTGGGTTTTAGTGGGTAGTACTGGCTTTGCCGGTGAGTCCCACACCTCGTGCGTAAATGCATTTCCCAACGTTAAAAAAAAGGCTTAATTCAAAAGTAATAAGCAATATTTATTTCACCGGTGGTAGGACTCTGTCAAGTCTGAGGAGTCCGACTGGATGGATACCACCCCCTTATCTATTTCTCCCGCCAAGCAACAATGATTACATTATTGTGTTCCGGTTTGAAGGATAAGGTAGCCAGCGCAATTACAGGCAAGAGGCATATCATCTTGATCCTCACAGTGACAACGCACCTACGGTTCTGCATTTTTGTTACATAAAACCTAAGTACATGAACCGTAGGTGTTATGGACGACAGATACCGCTTTCCATCAGGTGGGCTGTCTGCTCGTTTGTCACTGAATACCATATATATATATATATATATATATATATATATATATATATATATATATATATATATATATATATATATATATATATATTAAAAAAATCACCTTTATTTAAATCTAATATTTTAATAGTAATTATTGCACCCTTTGTCAGAAGTGTCATGATAATTCTTTAAACATCTATGAAGAACATATTTTGCATAACAACATAACAAAGATACTTGTTTGGTATAATTAAATCTTATAAATGCTATGTAATTAACATTGATCTGTGAGATATAATAAATACTCGGAAAACCATATAATTTGTTCAACTTTAACAAGGCAGTGTCACTTATTATTAATTATACAAGTTAAATAGAATGTTTTACGAATCAGACATTTACAGAAATTTTCTGTTCAAAAGATCTGGCAAGATCATATTCTACAAACGCAGAAAACCAAAAATTGTATAATAATATTATCTATATATAAAAATGAATCCCTATTTCCCTTGATCACGCCATCACGCGTGAATGGCTGGACCGATTTAACTATTTTTTTTGTTTTGCTATTGTCAGGAGAAGGTTCTTAAGAAAGAAAAAAAGTATAAAATTGCACGGAAAATTATAAAATTTAAGAATACTTATTTAAGAATACACACATTTACAAGATGAATTACGTTTACAAACATGAATACATACATAATGCAAAAATATGATATATACATACATGTATAATATATATGTACACATATACATAAATACATACATACATATAGATACATAAATACATAGTATATACATATATACTCAATAACTAACAAGACAGATAATAATTAGTTAGACGACGTTTAAATATATTTAGTGACTTTGAGTGGCGAACATCATGGGGGAGCATATTCCATAGCTTTGCAGCTTTTACGGTCAGAGAGTTACCATAGTAATTTGTGGTGCAAGATGGTAATTTCAAACGGTTGTCGCTCTGAGATCTAAGTTGCAAACCAGAGACGTCCGAACCCAGAAAATTAAAGCGTTCCTTTAAGTAAGAGGGAATAGTTGGGTTATAAAGGATGGAGAAAAGGATGGAGAGAACGTGCAAATTGCCCCTAAGTCTAATTAGAAGCCACTTTGATTACTTACGGTAATCGGTGATGTGGTCGAATTTACGTAAACCAAATATAAATCTGATGCACATATTCTGCAAACGTTCGAGCTTGTTAAGCTGTTCCTCTGAAACGTCGAGGTAACAGCAATCAGCATAATCTAAAATTGGTAGCAGTAGTCAGTGAGCTAGTGCAGTTTTAGTTGTAATAAGCAACAGATTTTTCCATCGCCTCAAACAACTTATTGCAGCAAATATCCTTCTACTTACCTCTGCAAGTTGCACAGTCCAGGAGAAGGAGTTGTCGAAAAACAGTCAATAATAAAATTCTGAGTCGAATCTGTACATTAAATATTTTTTGGAAAATCTTATCGAAATAGTCATTATTATCGATACAGAGAACGAATCTATAGTTTTTAGAATTTTGTCTGTCTATCTGTATATCTGGGATAACTCACGAGAAAACTACTGGACAGATTTTGTTAAAGTTTAGTATGATGATAGCTGGTTGTCCGTTTTTTTTTTATTGGGAAATGCATTTACGCATACCACCTGCGGATATACAAGTGGTTATGTGGGACTCACCGGATAGAAAATCCAGTACTACCCACTAAAACCCAACAAAACCTCCCCCATCTTAATGGGACGTCGTGGGATCGCTTTCGCACTCAACCACTACGCCCCGACGACAGGGCTGCCGAAGCAGACCACAACAACCACGGGGTTGCTCTAACAGTCTACTCTGCTATCAGTGAAGTACCAGGAGGAGCCCGCATGGTTCATCGCTCACCGAAGTGGGCCACCTCCCTGTGCGTTTCTTGGCTTCACGCCCGGCTGAACTGCCAGCTGCTAGTCTGTCTTACTAACTGCTTGAAACAAGCTTTACTTCTTTCTTTTAGATGTAAAAACCAGTATCCCATTACAACGATCCAATTAACAAGATATTTTATATTTTTTCAGGAATATTCAAATTATAAACTGAAGCATTTCAATCATACACACTTACATAGAGCGACCTGCGTCACATCCACGTGCATTTATTATCTAAATAAGACATTAGAAACAACGCCGGACCTAAACAAGACCCTTGAGCGATGCATCAATGAAACTATATGGAAAGAATATAAAATAGAGGCAAAATTAACAAATATATTATATTGTAAGGAATATGATAACAGGGTTATTTTAGATCCAAGTGACTATATCATAGCAGTTGCATATGCGTTGATTATAATTCTCAATGTAATTGGAAGCTTTTACGACATCCTTATTTGCGAAAAGGATAATAAAACAGGTACTAAATTCTAGATAATTTTATTGTTTGCTAGAATTTGTTCACACTTAGACACGCACGTTCACTCATGTTTCTACACATATATCTATATATTTACTTGTGAATTCGTAAGTGGCTATATACCTTGTTCCTCGTATTGTACTAATACCATCATCATCTTCTATCGTATTGTACTTATACCATCATCATCATCATCAGTCATGATTCTCAATAATGTATATAGGTATATTTTTGTTTTAATTATCGCGTTTCATAATTATATATAATAATTACACTACGGGACTTAACGCGTAGTATAATTATTATATAAGAATGAAACGCGATAATTTAAAAAAAACAAATATACCTACATACATTATTGAGAGTCATGACTAATGATGATGATGATGGTATTAGTACAATACGATAATATAATCAAAATGAACAATTTGCCAAAGAATTATTTATAATAAAGAAGTTTTTTTATTTGATCAATGCTAATATTATAAATGCGAAAGTAACCGCAAAAAAAATGGAAAAGATAGTTTTATTTCAATAAAACTCAAAAAAATTCAAAAATGTGTTAGTTTATTTGTTTGTTTGTCTTTCTTTCACGTCGAAACACGGATTGTCGTGATTTTTTGTGTGAAGATAGTTGAAGGGCTGGAGAGTGACATAGGCTTCTTATCGCGAGAGATTTTTTTTATTTACACGGGAAAACACGTTATAATACAAACCAAAAGATTATTTGTAATCAGAATTACTTGAAACTTGGCATTAATACTCTTCAGTATAAGTTAATAAATACGTGTTTAAGCATTTTTCGAAATTCATCCTATAAAGGGATAAAATAGGGAATCAAAGTTTTCCCCCCAACGTGCGTTCACCTTGTCGTGGTGGGGAGGCTCAGTTGTGCCCGGCAATACAGCCGGGCGCGAAGCCAAGGAACGCACAGGGAGGTGGCCCACTTCGGTGGGAGGTGGCCCTCTTCGGAGGTTGGTGTAATATGCGGGTTGCTCCTGGTACTTCTCTGATAACAGAGTGGACCTTGGAGCAACCCCGTGGTAGTTGTGGTCTGCTTCAGCAGACCTGCCGTCGGGGTGTCGTAGTTGAATGCGTAAGCGATCCTGCGACGCTCCATTAAGACGGGGGAAGGCTTTGTTGGGTTTTAGTGGGTAGTACTGGCTTTGCTGGTGAGTCCCACACCTCGTGCGTAAATGCATTTCCCAACGTTAAAAAAAAGGGAATGAAAGTTTGTATGAAACCTACCTTTTCAGAGATCTTTTTGTAGTTTTAGCGCGAGCGAAGCCGCGGGTTCTGCTAGTATATAACATGTTCAACAAATTTTTAATTCAATTTAATTGTTCACAAAACATGCTTAAGTTAAATTCAAATTTACAGATATCATCTAAGAAATTATTAAATTATATTATTACTAGGAACTACAACATCTATAAGAATCAACATTATGTTTATATTAAATGTCATAAACGTTTTTATTACTTTAGCCATATAATTTATATACGTAATATGGTTTAAATTACGTCTAATCCCTCCACGACCGCGGACACGCCGGCGTGTCAGTTAACAATAGATTTCTTAGAAATTTAATTAATTACTCAGAAATTTACCTGCAGGTGTTAAAGGAAACTTTGACCATCTAGTTCCATGGTAAGCTACGAGGCTTGTGTTATGGATACTAGATAGTTGATACACTACACATATATAACTTTAAATATATACATATTATAAATATAAACACCCCTGACTGGAGTACAAGCATTCGTGCTCATCACACAAATGAATGCTCCCAGAGGGACTCAAACCCGCGACCGCTGGTACAACAAGTAGGGCCACTACAAACTGAGCCAAACGCCTCCTCAAAATATAATAATAATTGAAAGTATATCTTCCACAGGAAATCCATATATACTAGCATTTTCTTTGCCAAGAAATTGGACAAAACTTACGGCACCCAGTGGAGTTGGACCTGACCCGAGATATGAAAGATTGAAATTATTTAATGGACTAAGGTATAATAATTCAAATAAAACATAGAAACTATAAGCTTATGTACTTTATTTCTTTTTAATTCATCTATACATATAATAAAATTGTAACTAAGCCATTGTAAGAAAATCTTATTGAAATAAACATTATTATCCATACATAGACCGAATCTATGGTTTTTAAAATTTTTGTCTGTCTGTCTGTTACCGTATCACAGAAAAACCACTGGAGGGATTTTGATGAAATTTGGTATGGTGAAAGCTGGTTATCCGGGTCAACATATAGGATATTTTTACCCGCGGGAAAATGTCTAATTTCTGAGAAAAAATAGAAATACTGCAATTTAAGAGTATACTAATATGTAAAACCTAAAAGTTTGGTTTTTGGCCATCTGAAGGCGGGCGGAGCCGCGGGCAATGCTTAGTACCTTCTAAAGTTGACGAGGGTCTCAACATGATATAAATAAATGTGTTATGTTTTCAAAAGTACAGAATATACGAGTAATGTTAATATAAATGTACAAACCAATGCGGCTATGATCCCTTTTTAATTACTTTAAATCCATATCCATACTTGCATACTAATATTATAAATGTGAAAGTGTGTTTGTGTGTTTGTTTGTTTGTTTGTCTTTCTTCCACGATGAAACGGAATGAAGGATTGGCGTGATTTTTTGTGTGGATATAGTTGGAGGCCTGGAGAGTGACATAGGCTATTTTTTACCGCGGGAGATTATCTCATTCCCACGGGTAAACACGTTATGATACTATCCAAAAATTATTTGTGATCAGAATTACTTGAAATTTGGTATTAATGCTCTTCAATACAATTAAGTAAAAAATTGTTTTAGCATTTCTCGAAGTTCATCCTATAAGGGGGTAAAATAGGGGATGAAAATTTTATGAAACCTACTTTTTTTTGTAGTTTTAGCGCGAACGAAACCGCGGGTTCTGTTAGTAAGTGTATAAAGTTATTGAAGGCTTAGAATATTTTAATTCGTACACGGCATAATGATAAATGATTCCCTCTCAATCATTCTAGCGTCGATGCATAATTTATCATAATATAATTAAATGCTAATCTTACGAGCTATTTAAAAAAAATATGTTTGTACCTACATTGCATAGTTTTTTTTTTGTAAATATTGATTGTTGATGCTTACAATATACCATTTATCATATTTATTTGTACATCTATCTTTTTGTCTTAAAAAGCCTGCTTCGAGAGTTGAAGCTATTAATAAACGAAATAGAAGCTGTGGTAGCTATTATTCCATTATTTACACTTCTATATCTATAAGTGAAGATATAAGCACAGTGTCTATTAATCCACGGTGGCATATTACTTACAGACTCACATACTGACATATAATTTAATTTTAAAGTTTTAATTTAAAGCTTGTTTAAAGTGTAAAACTGACGATTCAAAAGTGTTTGTAAAAGTCTATTTGAATTAAAATATATTTTGATTTCATTTGAAGTCCATACAGTCGTCTAAAAATTACATATACATGGCAATTGTGCGGCATGCTATGTGGGATGCGAATGATGCGATACCAACTGTGATTTTTATTTTTATATAACAGTGTAAAGGGCTTTAGAGTATAACTGTAATATGCCACGAGATGGCACTACACTGCACTAACTTTGAAACTGTTCGCCATAAAACTTGATATTTTTTGACCACCTTTTATGGACACAGTATCCGAGTGACTGAGAAATCCCAGCATTTTATATTTAGTATGATGTGTTTAATGAATTATGCATATTTTTAATAGTAAATACTATGAGAATCCGCCAGTTATTAATAAATTTTAAGACGTTGTTATTTTTTTTACAAGTTCGGAGAGAGTGTCGATTTGATCCAAAGCATCTGTTTCGTAAGACATTTTTTTTTGTTTTATGTAGGATTAGAAATATTAAATTGTAAAACGAGTTCTTAGAAATAAAATTAAGGCAATCATTATTTATTTCCACATATTCCTTATCAACCCGCAATTGTATCAACCACTTTCAAATTTTCGTAAAGAAAAATATATTATAAAAATAAAAAACTCGACAGCATAAAAGCTAACTTAAAAGATGAAAAAATGTTTCTAGTTAGCTTTTAAGCAGTTGAGTTTATTTTTTTTAATAATATATTTTTTCATTTACAGTATTTTAGTCTTAGCCAATTAGAAATTTGATGTAATTTTATACATACATACATAGACTGATAAACACATTACCCTCCTTCGCGTTGCGCGGTCGGGTAAAAAGAAAAGTTGGGTACCTTTTCAAAACGAAGCTAGTCGTAAAATTTCAGCTTGTTATTAATCATTAAGAACTACAACAACTACTAGAACAAAATACTTTGTGTACTGTGGACTATTTCCGTACAGAATTATAATTCATCTTTCGTTTTATTTTCAGAGCCTTAACAATGGTGTGCGTGATATTCTCTCACACTGCTCTCGTCATGTCGTTCACCTATATTCAAAATCCACTTTATATTGAAACGGTAAATTATTATTTTTTTTTTATAAAAAAAAGTTAAAAAAATAAAACTGCTTTGACCTCTTCAGACTTTTCTCTAGAATAAAGATGATCAATTTTGTTACTTATGCAAAATGGTAATAGACAATAGTGATCTTTGAATTATACATATAAAGAGTATCTACCTATATACAATTAAAATTATAGAGGTAACTTAATAATTTTTATGTGTACTTATTTCCTCAAAATTATAACAAGATCTTAATTGTTGTTATCAGTCATCAAATTCAAAAATTTTATTCAACATTACTTTCTACTGAAAATCATAATTCTACCAACAGTTCAGAAAGAAAAAAATCTTAGTCCTGAGAAGTACTGGTGAAGGAAATAAGTTGTAAATCTGATTTCAGATTTTTTATTTGTTTGTCTTCCTTGTTCTTGATTTGGATAACCTTTCAGGGACTTATAGCTAACTGTTTGAATTAAAGGTGTACTTATGTGATTTCAGACTTACGAAGATCCTTTGAAGCAGTTACTGTTCAATGGAAGTTTGGTGACGCATACATTCTTCGTTTTGTCAAGTTTTCTGCTAGCATACAATTTGCAGATACACGCGGAGAAGCAAGAGGTCACCTGGGTACATATACCAAAGGGCATCATCTTCAGGTGGATTAGGTATACTCTACACATATATATCTATGCATATATAAATAGGCATATAAAACAGTTCAGTACCTGTTTGTCAACTGATTTCCTTTTTCTTTCTTTTTTATTTAGTAGCTTTTAACGAGCTTTAGATCAATAAAAGCAACCGATTGGGAACCGATTTTTATAGAATGGTTATGGTTGAATTTCGACCAATGGCCAAGGTGGTACATTAACTTAGCCTGAATTAACGTAGAGCGGTAATTACGGTCTCGTTAATTTCGTTTTGGTGGTATATGGTTCGATTTAATTTGCGTCTAAAATATACGTGTCTACACAAATGGTGCTTCAATTTTTTTTCTATCTTATGAATTTATGATTAATAAAATTTATATGGGGCCATCTGGGAAGCATACCCTTTGAAACAAAAAAAAGTCCAATTAGATTCAGGCATCTCCGAGTAATCGGTGAACATACATAAAAACAGAAAAAAAAGATTCCGGCGAATTGATAACCACCTCCTTTTTGGAAGTCGGTTAAAAAGGATTTCTAGTGATATATAACATTATAGTATATCTCTGTACGTTGTGCACTATAATAAAGACGGGACACAGATAGACAATAGATTAGTCTCAATGACGTATCCAAAAATCGTTAAAGAAGACATTATAATAATTATATTATCTCCGAATTTTAAGATCTCACAATATGATTTATTACTGACTACAAAAACATAAAATGATAAGTTCAGCTCGTAATTCATATAGAATTATTTATTAAAGCATTTCGTTTCATTTTCAGACTGACCCCTACATACGCTCTTGTATTAGCCACTATCAGTACTTGGATGAGGCATCTAGGTAGTGGACCCTTGTGGGACTTGGTCGTCACAAGCGAATCTAACTTCTGTAGGCAATATTGGTGGGCAAATATATTTTACTTTAACAATTACATATACTACAAGGACAGGTGTTTCCCTCAAGCATGGTACGTTTCTATTAATTCCTAGCATTTTCCTTAAAATATTAGACGTTGTTTAAAGTATTACTGACATTAGTTTTTGAGCCTTTCAATTATAATTGACTAGATCTGTTTAGCCGTTCTGGTGTAAAAGAGCAACCAACATCCATCCATCCTCACAAACTTCACAACTATGGGATTCAAATTTGTATTTCTAGTAATAGTTTAAAATAAATGTTTATTGCTTAAATTACTCACACAGTTTGAATTTTTTTCTTTAAAACATATGATAATATCTTAAAATTCCACCCATTCCAAAACTTGTTTATATGATATAAAGTATTTTTTTTTTGCTTATTAGGTACTTAGCAGCTGACACTCAGCTTTTCTGCTTGGCTTTGATTCTTTTGGTGATCGTCCAAAATCAAAAATACAGGAAGGTGTTACTCATATTGCTGTTTTTGATTTCACTAGTCATCACAGGCGCAAGTACTTACTTCTTCAATTTAGATGCTGTGGTCTTACAATCGCCTGAGTAAGAATTTCTTTAACTTCCAATTATATACGTCCTTTAAATATACTAAGAGACTAATTTAAAAATACTAAGACTAAGCTACAAGTGTTATTTTATTATTATTTCTAATAAAGCTAAATGCATTTCTAAAAACTAGCGATTTACCCTCGTTTCACTCGGGTGCATGCCTAGTTACTTTTTAAACAAATGAAAACAGGCTTTTAATTTTTTTGCGCGGAACCCTAATTCTTTAAACCTTTTGGTACCCTAAGTTACTCCTTATACACCATATATCTGCCAGTGAAAGTCTCGTCAAAATCGATCCAGCCGTTTCAGAGATTAGCCGGAACAAACAGACAGATGCACAATTTTTAAAAAAATGTTTTTTTTTTTCTTATAAGTGCCGTATATCATTTCCATGAACGAATAAGTCACTGGACCAGACATATAAGCGGACGTACCTTAATCTGTCTTATTAGTAGCCAGGAAATTTCAGCCTTTGTCGTTTGTTTTTTGCGTCAGTCTCAAGCATTTACTTGTCAACAAACAATCTGCCAAAAATGACTAAATGTTCTGTTAAATGGTGTAAAAACTACAGCGGCGGAAGCAGCACTGTTTCTTTTCACTTGTAAATACATTATTTTATTACATTTATTGTTATTTATCACACAATTTAATAAAATTGTAAAATAAAATGTCATATTATCCAACTATGTTAAATATAGTCGATATTTCTATGTATTGTTGACATCTGACAACCATCATAAAATCCCTGGATTATACCATTCAGAACAAATGACTAAACTGTCGAGTGAGTCCATTTGACATCGACTAGTGCTTGACAATGTCGAAAAATATATCGATATTTGGCGAAATAACTGAACGAATTGTGTTATTTGTACAGTACAATAACATAAAATACTTTTATCAAAGTATCCTACAATCTGATGACAATAAATTTATAAAAATATTTTCTAAGTCGCATAAAAATATAAATGCAAAAATTATAATTAGTATGTGTACTTAATTTTTTATTTTATTTTATACCACATTTATATACTTTGGAATATTATTCCATTGTAATAATAATAAAGATCATTTTATTTCAACACATAAATTACACAAAATCAAACAATAATGTTTTAGCACTAAACTTCTGGGTTGGCGATTTGTAATAAAACACTTTACTTTCACGATCTATTTTACTTTCACGATCCAACACTCACTTTTTCACAATTTGCAATCACTTTTTCTTATTCCTAATTTCACAAATGTTTATTAAGAACTGAGCAATATTAGGACAGTGTCACATTTTTATAAGCTACCCGAGACAATCAATTGCCAATTAAAATAATTCAATAACAGAATCAACAAAATCACTTTATTTAATTAAATTAGCTTAATATTTTTTTAATCTTTAAAAAATAATTTTTATTATATATTAATGGAATATACACCCGATATTCATTTGTTCATTAACATTATTATAGGCCAACAGAATGCTGCCATCAATGCCATCGTATTTATATAAATCAAATTAAAAAATAATTATTATTTGACACATTATTATTGCCTCTTTAATTCATTTATTTTAATTTATTATAATAAATACAGATATTTTAAATTAAAAGATGTAAAATATGATGACTATGCTAACCAATGTCTAAAATGTCATTAATTGGTTCATCGATATATGTATTTTATCGATTACGTTCAAGCACTAGAAATATTGTATTGTGTACCTGTGTGTATAATAATGTAATAAAATCTTTGTGTGCGTTATGCGTCTTTTGGTTGAACGAGTTTTCATACATTTGTATTTTATGTCTCGTCCAGTGGTTTATTCGTTCATGATCATTTCATATGTACCAAGTAAAAAAACTGTTTATTTTGACATTACAAGCAGACACTTTAATTTTATTTATTTGTATGTATACTGTATAGACTGACTCGCTTAACTCGGTTATGCAGGATGAACAATAACTACATAATAATTATATGGAACTAGATGGTGCTGTGTGTTAATATCCCAAAATATTTATTTATTTTATATACATATAATAGAAATTCACAGTTGATATTGAGCTTGCCATTTAAACAATTTAAGTCTAAACTTTAAAATATATTATAGAATAAAGCTTATTACACTATCACGGAATACTTTGAGGATGTCAATGTGTGAGACTAATGTCTGGTTGGATCTCGTGTAGGATAAGCAGATAAATAATTATATTGTAAACAAACATTATTTTAAAAGAGCAACTGTTGAGTTTCTCGCCGGCTCTTCTCAGCAGAACTGTCTTCTGAGTCAGTGGTAGATTCGTCACGGACGCACACTCTAAAATTTAATTTAAATTTTGAAAATGTGGAAGTAACGATTTAAAAGTGCTTGTAAAAGCCTATTTGAATAAAGTATATTTTGAGTTGATTTGATAAAAAATATTGAATCCATTCTTCAAACTCACTGACAGATAAAGCCCTGCCAAAATGCTGGATCTGAACATAGTTTATTTTCCACACATGACGAAAGTAGAAGGATTTTAGAAAATTCATCTATCAACAAGGAAATATTACTTTTGAAAGTTTACCTTAGAGGTGAAAGGGTTTCCTACTACTTCATGCTCTCTGTTTCAAAGGAGTTTATATATATATATATATATATATATAAACTCCTTTCCATACGAGGGGGATCAGGCCATAGTCCACCACGCTGGCCAAGTGCGGGTTGGCGGACTTCACATGTCTTTTGAAAACTTGCTAGGTTCTCTCAGACATGCAGGTTTCCTCACGATGTTTTCCTTCACCGTAAGGCAAGTGGTAATCATGCTAGAAATGATTCGCACATGAAAATATCAGAGGTGCGAGACCCGAGATTTGAACCCGCATCACTCGGTTTCCCAAGCGAGAGTGTTACCACTGGGCTACCACTGCCACCACAATATATATATGTATATATATATATATATATATATATATATATATTGATTCTGATTGATTGATCTTCTAAAGAAATAATATATTTTGTTTGTTTTTCAGGACATATCGTACAGTCTATGCCCATGATGATACATTTAATTTAGTATACATCAGAGGTCACACAAACCTCTCAGCTTATATCCTCGGACTCACAGCAGGTCTTCTTACTTACAAATGGCAAATGGAAGGAATTGATTTGTCTAAATTAAAGGTGGGCTTAATAGATTTTTAATGAAAAAAATAACACGAAACTACAAAAACAAATAACTTAATTTCGCTTGACTCGAGTGCGTGTACCTTTTGTAGATACGTATAAAATTATATACTGGCAGCGCCATCTTTTGGCAAATTTTATAGCTAGCAGGTAACCTATCTGTGTACTAAACTTCATTCAAATCCGGCCAGCCATTCCAACCTGAAGCAGTAACGAATGTATATACACTTGATTTTTTGTCCATTTATTATAACGCAGAAAATATTTCTATTTTCAGAAGTATCGCTGGGTCATGTGGACGCTGTTTCCACTTGGTGTATTAACCATTTTATCGGGCGGCTTCTTTTACATCGATGACTACACGCCCTCAACCCTTATCATAGTGCTATACGCCTCACTATACAAGCCCATCTTTCAAATAATTTTATTAACTTTCATAGTAGGCTGTATTTTTAAATTCGAGCGTAAGTATAATATGTAGAGACGCTTGTTAGCTTGCGATATTTATCTTATAATATTAAATAAGCAATAATTCTTGTATCTATATAGGTACATGTATATATAAAACAAAGTCGGGTTTGTTACAACACTTATAACTCGAGAACTGCTGAACCGATTTTTCTGATCTTTGTTTTGTTGAATTTGTCTTCACTCCGAATACCAGAATAACTATAAAATATTGAAAAAAAATCAGAAATGGCTCTAACGATTTAACATTTAATTTTTTTTTTTTTTAAATATTTATTAAGAACCCTTTTCTATCTACTTTTACGCTGAGAATATCATAAGTGCCCAGCCATCTATTGTGAACTAGCGCCTACGCTGAACGAGGCTGGATGATGGCACGATTACTCTATAAAATAAGTTTTAAAAAAATCAAATATTTACGTTTAAATTAAAACAAAATTAAAGTCGCTATTTGTTGTTAGATAAAATTTTAAAACTATTTTAAATAACACTATTGTTTCAGATTTTAGAAAAGTTAGTTTTATTTAAAATGTAAAATAATTGTGAAAGTATTATTTAAATTAATTATTATTTTACAGATGTGCAGCGTAAAATACTAGAATGGCGAGGTTTCACTTGGGCAGGTAGAGTTACGTACTGCGCGTTCCTGCTCCACACGGTGTTTCAAAGAACCTACGTCGGCAGTCAAACAACACCTTTAGTCATGTCGGATTATTTTGTTGTGAGCATTTAATTTTATTCTACTTGACGACTATCATTTGCTAAATGTAAAAAAGGCGATTAATCGTTGGATTTAAATTCAATGTCATTTTTAAATGTTTCATTTAATGCTATGTACTTAGTTGGAATAAAAAAAACAAATATTTAAGTAATATTTTTCTTTCAAAGTTAAATGAAATAAAACTTCATTCATATAGACTTAAACAAGCACGTTTGAATTCCACGTTCATTCCGTAGTTAATATCCCATGGAAACTACTTATTGTATTGGAATAGTCATTCTTATGACTCTCTGTTTTTGAACTATTTCCGTGTAAAGATTATCTTTTTTTTAGTATCGATTGATGAGTGTTTAGTGCTATCAATAAAAAATTTGGAGACAGTTTTTTTATAAAGATATATTTCAAGTCCTCCGTAGACCTATACAGATAATAATAAGTGACTGCTTCGGTGGTGTAGTGGCTAGCATGTACGGCTGCACATCGGAGGTCCTGAGTTCGAGTCCCGGGTCGGGTCAAGTTTAGTTATAGATTTTTTCTGTTTAGTAAGCCTCAGTAACATCCCGGGGTTAGGAAGTTGGCGGTGTTTCACTCCCATGCTTTGGCGAGCATGTAAAGCATGTAAAGCCGTCGGTCCTGCGACTTAACTCTCACTGGTCGTGTCTCGTGTCGGTTCTGAAGATTAGCAGAAACATACAGCCAGATATACAAAAACATTTATGTAATCTTTAATTTAGGCAATCTAAAAATACTAGCTTAATATAAGATGGTATTTATATCAATATGCCCTTTTCCTTCTAGATGATGTTGCTTTGTTCTTCAATCTTCTTCTCGTATGCATGTGGTGCTATTCTTTGGCTTTGCGTAGAAGCACCTGTTGCTGGACTGATGCGTGCTCTACTTGCGCCGAAGAAAAACAATACAGAAAAATAAGTTATAAACATAATTTTTTCATGCTATTAGCATAATTTTATTTATAATAAATAAGAACTTAAAATTTTATGTGTTTTTGTTGTTCTAAAATAACTTATACATATATTATAAGGTCTTCAACAATCGTGAAATTATATCGTGGCTGTTCTTACTCTTTCATTTCTTATTGATCTTAACAAAATGTGACAGTCTTAAAATTGTAAGTTAATATTATTATTATTAAAAATATAATTTTGCGTGCATTTAAAATATAAAAGACGTTCATTTTAATTTTATTTGGTCTAAAGGTACTTACAAATTAAGCTAACATGAAAACGAATTACTCATCACTGTTAATAACTAGAAAAACAAACACATCAAGAAATATTCCTTTTTTGAATTTAGTTAAAAGGAGATCATTTCTGAGCAGTTCCGTCAAGGAGACAGAGCAATCAAGTAAAGTTTATAATAAAAAAAAATAAAAGTATAAATAGTAAAAATGTATATTACTATGATCAAACAAGTGCAAGTCTGACTCGCATACCATGGGCAGTATAAAATATTAAATTTATGTTATATTCTAGCGGAACACACTCGCTTCGCTCGGGTTCGCCTCTAGAAAAACAGAAACGAATCTATCCCACGAAAACTGTACATTTTCCGGGATAAAAAGTAGCTTATATGCTATTTCAGACTAATATATCTCCGTATCAAATTTCTTCCAGATCGAGCAGCCGTTCTGGCGTGATTGAGTAACCAACATCCAAACCTCCATCTAAACTTTCACATTTATAATATTAGTAAGATTAATTAAAAATAAAAATATTTACTACAGGGATTTTAATTACGGAATAAGTAAGTTTATATTATATCTACTTATATTATAAAGAGGCAGAGTTTGTTTGTTTATTTGAAAGCGCTAATCTCAGGAACTACAAATCCGATTTGAAAAAATATTTTTGGATTAGACAGGTCGTTTATTGAGGAAGGCTATAAGGCTATATATCATCATGCTACTACCCAAGGGAGCGGAGCAGTAATCATAAATGTCAACTTATTAGGCAGACTTCCATACATTATTGTAAAACTGATGCTTATAATATGTTTAAATGCAAAACTTTGCTCAAATATATGTATGATCAAATCACGCTTGTAAAACCGCGGGGCACAGTTAGTGATAAATAAAGTTAATTTTGCGGCCGAATCTGTGGAACGGAAAATATCGCATATCTTATAAAAAATACTCTACATATCATATTCAAAATAATTTTCATTGAAGTATTTTGGAAGCTCTATTATATGAAATTTTCAGAAATGTTTACCCTATATTCAGGGGGGAGGGGGACACAATGTGTATGTTGGCACGTGCCCAAAATTCTCTCAGATTCCTGACATATGTGACCTTACCGTTATCGAAAAATGGAAAAAAGAATGACACCATACAGATCTTAAGTATATTTAACCACTCCACTAGGATATAACTCTGAAAATGTTAGTTTAATCAAAAAACCTATAGCAATCTGAAATTTAAAGACCTATTTAGGGATAGATAGAAACTTAAGGAGACTTATGCCCGTTTTCACCAACATCCCATAAGCTACAACCTACGTATGGGATCCCTAGCTTAAAAGTTTCCCTAAACTAGCGCCTAAATTAAATTTCGTTTTACCATCGTCAGAACCCGTATTTCTAGTACCTATATTCAGGTGGCATTTTAACATTTAGGTGACCCCTAACTGTCGATGAAACAGAAACTGTCCCCTAACAGCCCCCTAACCATGCTTAGGGGAACCCCTAAACTTAGGTGACGTTGGTGAAATTGGCCATTATTTTTTTTGACATCAACATGAAGCCACATCATTACAAGGTACCTACGAAAATCCAGGCATGTAGTTCCAACAGCTTTCGAGTAAAATGGCTATGACATACGGATAGACATAGGTAGATAGATAGTAAATGATGAAATTATAAAGGTTTTTTTAAACTTTGTGGCTGTGGAATCCTAATGAAAATATATATTTTTTTCTCTTGGATATAATATAAATGGAACTAAAACTGTAAATGCGAAAGTTGGTGAGCGTGTGTTTCCTGCTCCTTTGGATTTGAACAAAGTTCAGAATGGAGATAATGTATATCTTCTTCTTTTTTATCATTAGAAAATCATTTTAGTTTTTGGGAATTGAGCGTCGCATAGCTTATGCACTCCACTACGGCGCCCAGATGGCAGGCCTGCCGAAGCAGACCACAACAACCAAGGGGCTGCTACCACAGTCCACACTGCTATCAGAAAAGTGCCCGGAGCAACCCGCATGGGAGACGTGATCCCAGTGTGCATCTTAGCTTCACGCCTGGTTGGATTGCCGGATGCTAATAAGCCCCTCCACAAGGAACACACATCAGGGGAGAATAGCTTTACCTCCTACTTAACTTCTCAGATTCTTCTCTTCTTATTTTATCCCCTTTGGGAGATCGATTTTCAAAAATCCTCTTTTATTTTAAAATAACTTTTTTGTAAATATGTATACTTCAGAGCCACAGTTTTAAGTTTTAATAATAAGTCAGTTCATAAATTTAAGATTTTGCTTTTCAATAAGTGTATGTAAATAATGTGACAAAAGAATACTGATTTTATGTCTTATGTTTTATGAATTAATGTCTTCTGCTGAGGTTATAATATGTTGTTATAAAAGTGCAATTTCCATTACAATTCAAAATTTGATACAGAGTAGTCGTTATTTTTTATTGAATAAAATAAAAATATATAAAAAGTTGTAAGGGAGTTGTTTAGAAAAATGAAGCGATCTGTTATATATTTGCTTATTTTCCTATTAAAAAGAACTTATGCAGTGATTTATAATTTAAACGGTAAGTGTTGAATAATTCTATGTTAAGCTTAAACATTGACATTTTTATGAAAAAAAATATACTATGTGTTTATATAGATATCTGTTTAAAAATTAAAGAAAGTAATGCAAAAATCATGATAATCTAATTTTAGATATTGTAGGAATCCGTGTCTCAGGAACTACGAGTTAAGTAATGTACCAATTGAAGGCACTTAGCATAATCAAAAAATATTTTTTAATTTTATACAAGACTAGTGACTCACCCTCGCTTCGCTCGGGTTCGTCCCTAGGTACGTTTTAAATTAAAATGGATATAGTATGTTATCCTTAAGAGATAGACATATGCCATCGCGGACTTTTCTGTAGACCTATATAAGATACGCAATTCCACCATACATTGTTATATCTCAAAGGGTTTAGGCAGCGTTTTCGTTGAAAGCTCCCAGACGTCTTATTTTTTCTGACACCTCCAACAAATATCGTTATATTTTAGCCAATGTATACAAAAACTTTACAAATTATATACTAAAACCTTCCCCTTGAATTACTCTATCTATTAAAAAAACCGCATCAAAATCCGATGCGTAGTTTTAAAGATTTAAGCAAACATAGGGATATATAGACAGAGAAAGCGACTTTGTTTTATATTATGTAATGAAAATATATGAAGTTGAGAATTTCTCGTAAAATGCCATTTATTTTTCTATAGATATAGTTTTATTTATTTTGTTGCTCAATTACCTATTGCCGAGGGGTAGAACCATTAATTAATATGATTGTTGTTTTTGTGTTATTATTTTAGATACAGAATATCGACGCATGCCACCGATATATCAGATCGATAATTTCGAAGATTGTTTCATCTCTCCAAACAACGTGTATTGTTCAGTACACTTTAACCTCGTGTCGGATCAGCCCAGTGAATTGCTTCACCTCATACAGGTACGAGAATAATCTATTTCTTCTATATAAACAAAAATTAATGTTGGTAAGCGCATAACTCAAGAATAGCTGGACCAATCTGGCAAAAATATTTTTCGTACGTTTCTTAAGGCCCACGGAAAGTTTTAACGAAGGTACATTATATATAGTGTTATGCAGTCGGAGATATATATGTTTTATACTTGCTGCGAGTCTTGCTAAGTGTATCCTATACATACACGTAGCAAAACATGGCACTCTCGTCATCAAGACGAATCTCATCGTGATCAAAATAGGTTATGCTGTTTAGTAGTTACCAGGAAACATAAGGTTACATACATATGTATGTACCTACAATACATTTGTGTAAAAATATTTTTTTAGTCAACGTTTGTACTTCTTTGTTAATTTTCAAGTATTTGAAATATTCTCATAATATATCCACTTCATTTTGATTGACATGATATAACACTTTGGCCTATTTAACAAACATACCATATTTTATGGTAAAGCTACTCTTAAATGTAGAGAGAGATATTATTTTATCCGATTAATAAATATTTCTTTTGTATTATAATAGCCCAATAATTAAATAACGTTTTAAAATAAAACAAACTTTTCGGATTTTTAAGCGGATTTATTTTGATTTTTGATTCCCGATGTTGTTATATGTAACACCTATATAATCACTTTTGAGACCTCTAAACCCCTACCTCTCTTACGTGACTATGATCGCTGTAAAATATTCGAATCGTCGGGAACCAAAAATCAAAATAAATCCGCGAAAAAATCCGAAAAAATAGTTTTATTTAAAAATGTCAAATATTCGCGTAAATTTAAGAAAGTATTAATTAAATAACGTTTACTATTGCTTAACAATAATTTAGTTTTATAACATATTTAATGTTTTAGGAATATTCCAAACACATAGTAACACATTACAACCACACTAAGTTAAGATATGGTGTGTGTGTTACTAAGAGCTGCCAACATATACGGAATGAATCAGCGGTCTCAAGACACGCCCTTGAGGAATGCCTGAATTCGAGTATGTGGGAAAATTATGAGTTGAAGACGCAGGTGGAGAATTATTCCTGCTATAACCAGTATGATAATAATTATATAGATACAGCAGATATTATTGTTGGTGTTGTCCTGGTGTTTATAATCCTACTGAATATTGTTGGAAGTATCTATGACGCTTGTTCAGGAAATACTAAAGGTAAATAATAAGTATTTTTTTTAACTTAAGAGATGTACCAACTTCAAAAAATAAGTTCTACATACATCGTTACTATAGGTACTATTGTATAACAGAAAAGTAATGAACAGTGAATAAATTTTTCACCTTACGCACATGTGACGGTAGCGAAACGGTCGAGCCACTTATTTAGACTAAAGTGTAAAGTTTGTGAAGTTAGGGCTTGTAGAGTTAGTACCTTGGCTCAATATGAGATCTGATAACTTTTTGACAGTGCGAGCCATAATGTGGTCTCGTATAGGCATTATTTTACATGAAAATGTTTTTGGTGGGATATAAATTATATTATATTACGAGCATTGCCCGCGGCTCCACCCGCGTTCAGATGACCAAAAACCAAATTCTTAGGTTTTACATATTAGTATACTTTTACATTGCAGTTTTTGTATTTTTTCTCAGAAATGAGATATTTTCCCGCAGTAAAAAGTATCCTATATGTTGACCCGGATAACCAGTTATCACCATACCAAATTTCATCAAAATCCCTCCTGTGGTTTTTCCGTGATGCGGTCACAGACAGACAGACAGACAAAAATTCTAAAAACTATAGATTTGGCCTCTGTATCGATAATAATGTCTATTTCAATAAGATTTTCCAAAAAATATTGAATGTACAGATTCGGCTTTGTTACAATTTTATTATATGTATAGATTATTAAATAAACTAGTTTTTCCAATTAGATATAGTTTGCACGTTCTTTCTCTCCTTTTCTCCATCCTCTATAACCCAAACACTCCCTCTTTCTTAAAGGAACGCTTTAATTTTCTAGGTTCGGACGTCCCTGGTTTGCAACTTAGGTCTCAGAGCGACAACCGTTTAAAATTACCATCTTGCACCACAAATTACTATGACAACTCTTTTACTGTAAAACTGTAAAGCTATGTAACATGCTCCCCCTTGATGTTCGCCATTAAAACTTACTAGATATATTTAAACGTCTAACTAATATTATCTATCTTTTTAGCTTATATTATATGTACGTATATATTACATGTAAGTATATATTTATGTGTATTTATGTATCTATTGATTTTCAGTTATTTGAAATATTCTCATACTACATTTTGATTGACATGATATAACACTTTAGCTTATTTAACAAACATACCATATTTTATGGTAAAGTTACTCTACAATGAGAGATATTATTTTATGTTAATAATTATTATGTGTGTATTTATGTATATGGGTACATAAATATTATACATGTATATATTTTAGTCTTATGTATGTAGTTATATTTGTAAACGTAGTTTATTATTATTGTATTTAGTATTAATTGTACCGTTCTGTCTATGGTTCCATTAATCCTTTCACCGAAGGTTGTCTGTAAGAGATTGGTCATAGCAATAAGACCTTTGCATGCCTTTGTGTTGTTTTTCTTTTCATCTTCTGTATTCTTCTTTTGTGTGTGCAATAAAGTATTTATTTATGTGTCTATCTAGTTTTGGACCGTGGCTTTGTTCACGTGATAAGCGGGACTGGCAATCTATACCCTTGCCAAATTTTATTGAAATCTATTCAGCGGTTTATCGTAAAAAGGTAACAGATAAGACAGAGTTACTTTTCTATTTATAATATTAGTATGGATTATTTTTTCAGATAGATCAGTTTTAGTCTGTTTTTCAATAAAACGTAATTGGAGGCGCCTAACATCATCCAGAAAGAACATGGAGCCGCGACTGCAGAGGCTCAAAGGACTAAACGGAATTAGGTAATATATCATTTAGATAAGTTACATAAAATATTGATTTATGTAGTCAATTTTGTTGAAAATCCCACACCTAGTGCCTAAATGCATTTCTCAGGGTGCGTATAAAAAAAGAGTCAGCCATCTTTGGAAGTCCGCCATATTAGATTTACAATGACGTCTCTTTGCTTATTGTGTTTCGCTCATAAAAGTCCTTTTATCTTAACGTCCTTGCACGTAATTAGCGGAATAGGAGTTAAAAAAGTCGACTAACTTAAGTTTTTGTTTGTAATGACATATTTTATGTACTGCGATAATATAATATCAAAATTTTAAAGAAATATAAAAATAACATGTTCAAAATGAAGCTTCTCGTGCTGTTTAAGCTTGATATTATTCATTTAAAAAAGTCGTGGGGAGCTGTAGCTATGATGCTATTATAAAGAGAAAAGATTTGTATTTTGTATGTTTTTGTTGACCGACTTAGATGAAATTTTGTAAGATAATAGTTTGAGACCCTGGAAAGGACATAGAATATTTTTTATTCCGGAAATCATTCCTCAACGCCATGAAAATGGGAATCAACCTAGGAATGAACCCGAGCGAAGCAAGGGCGAGGCTCTAGTAAACTATAACCTTATAACTTATTTCAACATTTTTAACTTTTTCCAGATGTATTGTTCTTTACGGTGTTATATTGGTGCACTGCTACTGGGCGTATGTCGTAGCAGTAGAAAACTCTCATGAATTGGAACTGGTAATTATGTTCAATTTATATGTAACTAGTTTTTGCCTACGGCTTTTTACATGTGTTATGAAGTAAGTAGCTATGTCCGTCTCCAGGATGTAATATATGGCCACGGCTTTTATCGAAATCTGTTTAGCGGAAAAGCGTGAAAAAGTAAGAGAAAGAGATGCTTTCACATTTATAATACGTATTTAAATAAAGTGATGAGTGAATATTTGTTTGTGCCAAACCGCAAATCTCCGAAATTACTTTTTCTTTACCTGCTTTAAAAACGCTATTTAAATTTTAATTTTTGGATCCCGACGTTTCAAATGCTTTACCGCAATCATGGTCACGGGAGAGACTAAGGATTTAGACGTCTCAAAGGCGTTATATACTTGTTGAACAAACAAACACAATCTCAGTTATCTGGAGAAGGTTGCTATTGAATTTGCTGTAAATTGCAATAGACAACGCTACAGCGTCGTCCTTTCATCATGAACAACACATTGTCTTATCAAGCAAATCGAATTAAATTGTCTTGAATCTATTTTTATTTGCTTTTCAGATGTTTCACAGCTTGCCCCTGTACTTATTCTTCAACGGCCCCATTGCAATACAGACGTACATAGTCATATGTGGATTTCTTCTAGCTTACAAAATGCAAATTTATTCTGAAAAGCATTCCACAAGTTGGCGGACAGTTCCGAAGGCTTTATTGTTGCGGTATCTAAGGTCAGAAATTACTTTGAGGCACTGACATAATTAACAATTGCGCTAATTCATCTAATACTTGACTTTGTATTTATAGTTTCAAATAGAACTACTATTTGCTATAATGTAAGGTGGTTAAAAAGTTAAAATCATTCAAATATTATTTTAAATTCAGCCAAATTATACTGATTCTGAATTTTGTACTTCATCAATCACTTTTATAATTTTCATTAATAATTAAAACTCTATTAATGAAGATATAATGACACCGTTATATATGTACAATGTGCATATATACGAATTAAAAGGCTTACAAATTAACGCAACTTTTATTGTAGCACTTGACATTCCAGAAGAGCATCTATTCACTTAGGATAAATATAATATAACCTACTTAACAGAATACATATTATTGTCTAAATCACATTAAAAACTAAAATATAGTCAAATTATTAGATAATAAATTACTGATTCAATGGAGCTTTTTAAAATTGATTTCAATAAAGTATTTTAATTTTGAATCACTATATTTCCAACATATGTATTCAAATTGTTTTTTATTTTTCAGGTTAACACCAGCGTACGCCCTGACAATAGCTTTGATGGCGACATGGTTAAAGTTTGCAGGACCTTCAGCACTGTGGGAGGTATTTACTTGCATGTAATGTTTTATCAGTCGGCCAACCTCTACTTAATCAGTACGGTGGAATATGGTCTGATCCCCTCACATTGATCTCAGGTCCACGCCCAGTAGTGGCAGATCAAAAAGAAAGACTGAATAGAGAATTCAAATTCAAAATATTTTATTCAGCATTAAATTATTACAATTTTTTACTGAATGTCATTAGTCTACTACCAGTTTGTAAGAATGTTTATTCCAGGGTGTGTTATGCACAACTTGGTCTAAACACAAGCCAATTTAATGAATTTTATTTCAAAAAAAAAAACATTAAATTGGCTCTCCTGTAAAGTTAAGAAATTGTCGCTTAAACCAAATAGCCTTTCACCCGGCGATATATTTGTAAACATATTGTATGACTACATTCAAAGTAGATTAAACCGTAATAATAAGACATTCACAGGTTGATGGGGTTCGTCGACGCCACGAATAAACATTAACAACCAGCAATAAATAAATCACTACAAGACTTCTTCATATTTCAGTTTTTTTAATATTTTTCTTATAACAATGAAATATATATTTTAATTTTTTTAATCCCAGGTCACAGCGAAGCCCTCGTTTGTGGATTGCCAGAAACGTTGGTGGATAAATCTGCTTTACTTGAACAACTTCGTGTACGACTCTCAGTGTATGGTTCATGGCTGGTAATATATTCATATTCTTATTGGAAAGATGTTTGAAAACATGATCAAACACACGGTTTCTGAGATGATTATGTGCGGATTACATTTTCAACATGATCATGCGATCATTTTGTAATTTTGTGGGTTGGCTCTACCTGTAACTACTTTATAATGACCTTTGAGACGTCTGAAACCTTAGTTTCTCCCGCAAAACATCTTGAGGAAATCTGCATGTCCTGTGGCTTCTCCTCAGAATTTACTTTCGGGCCTAAATATTATAATGCAAGTATAATGCGCAAGCGCAGTGACATGTTACAGTTAATGAAACGTTAAAAAAGATATTCTTATAATGCAATTATTTTTATGCAAAAATATCAGTTTATTCTCAACTAAATGAAATAAATTTGTTTAATTTTTAGAAAGAAAGTATTTTTCGAACATGATATTACATTTTACAGGTATTTAGCAGTCGACATGCAACTCTATTTTTATGGACTCATCCTATGTGTTTTATTAAAAAAAAGTAACTATAGAAAAATTATCCTGATATCCATCTTTATCATCGGCTTTCTTATACCAGGAATCCTCACATACATACATGATCTTCAAGGCGCGATGCTCTTCATACCTAGGTAACAAAAAAATACAATAATAATAATAATTTTAAAAATTAAAACAAATCACGGTTTTGATTATTTTTAATATATTCAAGTCATAAAATCAAATTTAAAATGTGCCTAAAGTCAAAATTTACTTGCTTAAATATGAGATGGGCAGTCACTTGGAAGGTATCAAACCCAGATAACAATAAAATAATGTATAAGTATTTAGCATACCTAGTCACTAAGTTTCAAATCGATACGAGATATCAGTCTTATTATTAAAACGTAACGTTTAAGGGGCGTATTTTTTTATTTAACTATGAAATATATTTTTCTTGTTTTTTTAGTGAAGCTACTTATTTATTCAAAACTGAGCCAACATTTAATAAGAACTACATAACGACGTATGGAAATATACCCAGCTTTGTGATTGGTCTATCACTTGGCTACCTAGTGCACAGTTGGCAACAGAAAGACATAAATATTGAAAAATATAAGGTAACCTTCGAAAATCTTCGAAATACGATTTTTAGATGCAGGAAATAATACTTTAAAAATAATTTATATTTTCATTTTGCGAACACTTTAAAACAGATATCTCTCAATATACTGGAATAGACATGAATCTCATTAATCCCATTGTTCCTAACATCCCTGTTATAAACGCGACAGTTTAGATGGATAGATGGACGGATCTGGATGAAATTTGGCACAGAGATAGATTATAGTCTGGAATAACACATAAGCTACTTTTTATCTCGGAAAAATATATGGTTTCCAAGGGATAGATTTGTTGTTATTTTTCTAGAGGCAAATCTGAGCAAAGTGATGTTGAGCGGCTAGTATTAAATAAAATACATCGGCAACAATTAGAAATTATAAAATTGACATTTTTAAAAGGCTGTTGCTGATGGGAATGATTTTTAAGAAATTTTAATCTAAAGAATATGAATCTGAGGCCGGCTGCTAGTTATATAAATCAGAAAACTAATATGTGACCGCTGACCATGGTTATTGAGAACATGGTTATCACTTATTTTTTAATGCTCATAATATACATAATATTTATGCAATTTATATTGTTTTCAGAAATTTCGTATCATATATTGGGCCTTATTCCCTTTGATATTAGCCATCGTACTATCGGGCACATATTTACAACGTGATGCACCGATAGATCCAATTTATGTTCGAGTACTTTTTGCGACGTTTACGAAGCCTTTATATGGAGTTACGATGGCTCTCTTGATTTGTGGATTGATATTTAAAATAGAGGGTAAGTCATAGTTACGTACTTATACCTTATGTATTTACTGGATGTATGTATGTATGTGTATATGATAATTTAAAATTGCAATAACAGGATTTGGGCGTGAAAGGTCTGGAGACTTGAGTGCTAAATAAATATACACATTTTAAAAGCATGAATCAGACAGATCCATTTTTAATTAACAAAAGTAAGCAAGTGTGAATCTGACTCGCACGTCCAGGGCATTTCTCATGTATGCAGTGTCATCCTTATTCATATTTTTCATTAGTTTGACTGCAGAAGTATTTAATGGCTCATATGAGGCACCCATTTATCAAATTTGGCATTATAACTCCAATAGTTTCTAAGTAAAGTAGCTATGACACACGGACAGACGGAGAGACGGACATGAGAAAATTATAAAGGTTTTCGTCTTTTAGCTACGGAACCCTAAAAACGTTTTGCCGTCTATATTATCAAATTTTATTTAATTTTAAGTTTGCAAAGAATGATTCCCTACATTTATTATATATACTCCGCGAGAGAACTATAGCACACTACACATTTTTCATTCCTGCCGAAGAAAATACAGGGTTCGGAACTGGTTTAAAAAACGGTTTATTTCAGTAATGTAATGATTAATTCATAGCTCGTTCTTTAACCAGTTAATGAAAACGACCGGCTTAGTAAACCAAAATAACAATGGTTAACAGTTATTCTTAGAGAAAGGTTAGAATTCGATTTTGATACCGAAATAAATCGGTTAATTCATTCATAAGTAAGAAACGTACATGCATCCTTCTACTGCCAAATGTAAACACACAAAAACTCATTTTAACCGGTTAATTTTGTTCATGGAACCTAAACTCGTCAAAAACCGTTCTCCCGGATTTAACCGGTTAAAGAACGTAACCGAAACTTTAAACCGAAAAGGCATTCGATTTAAGGTAAATGACCAAAACCAAAATTAAACGGGTTTTCGAGCCTTGAGAAAATATCGCATGGTAAAAAGTTACGTTATGTAATAATTTCAGATGAAAAGAAGTTTTATTTTGGTGGGTCCAACCGATATAAATATTACTATCAAGATTTAGGGAAAACTAAATAATTTTAAGTCGTAGACAGTTTGTAGGAGGAAGGATGTAAAATATTGCCTGTGTTAAAAATACCACACTTATGCCTGATTTCACCAACATCCCATAAGCTACCACCTACGTATGGGATCCCTAGCTTAAAAGTTCCCCTTTTTTTTTAAACGTTGGGAAATGCATTTACGCACGAAGTGTGGGACTCACCGGCAAGCCAGTACTACCCACTAAAACCCAACAAAGTCTTCCCCCGTCTTAATGTGGCGTCGCAGGATCGCTTACGCATTCAACTACGACACCCCGACGGCAGGTCTGCCGAAGCAGACCACAACAACCACGGGGCTGCTCCAAGGTCCACTCTGCTATCAGAGAAGTACCAGGAACAACCCGCATGGTACACCGCCCTCCGAAGAGGGCTGCCTCCCTCCGCCCACTGAAGTGGGCCACCTCTCTGTGCGTTTCTTGGCTTCGCGCCCGGCTGTATTGCCGGGCACTACTGAGCCCTCCCCCCCCCCCCCACCACGACAAGGTGAACGCACGTTGGGAGGAGCTTAAAAATTCCCCTAAACTAGCCCCTAAATTAAATTTACCTATATATAGGTGGCATTTTAACATTTAGGACCCCTAACTGTCGGTGAAACACAAACTGTCCCCTAACAGCCCTCTAACCATGCTTAGGGGATCCCTTAAACTTAGGTGACGTTGGTGAAATCGGCCATTAGTGCCTTAACCTATCATTATCTTTCAGGTATATACCGCAAATTTCTGGAATTGGATATGTGGACGATACCTAGCACGCTATCCTACGGCATCTTCGTCGTTCACTTCTCTTTCATACGTATACACGTCGCCATGAATTCTCATTTGTTTTACATAACTAGTTATAATGTGGTAAGTTATTTAGTTTAATTAATATACGTAATCAAAGATAGATTTTTTTTAATTAAATTAAGAAAATGTTCCACCGTTGAGTGTGGAATAATTATTTTTAAACTGATTTTAAATCAGTATAGGTAGACAGATTCATTATTACTAAGGATATAAAACATGCAAAAAATTTCGCCTAAAAATATATCTATGTCTAGAACCCTATTGCAATGCCACGTACTGGGTCCAATTGTAAATCTAAACCGTCCAGGGACAATCACGCAAAAAATCATTCAGATTGCCAAATTGTGAAATAGAAGAATTTACATAACTATTATTGTAGGCATTACTCGGAAAAATCCTGTCCTGCTTTCTCTCTTTCTAGGTTGATTAGGTTAGGTTAGAACAGTGACCACAACGCCATAATTATACCCACGGATATCATTTTTAACTCTATTATGATCAATTCTTCCAATTCACAATTTGACGGTTTCACTTTGATAATTATAATCTACATAAAAATAATGTCAAATTGTTAGCAGTATGTTACGGTTCACAATCTTTCGACAGTTTACAATCTCCCTATGTCGATATGTATTAAGGTTTTTTTTAATGTTGGGAAATGCATTTACACGTGCCACCAGCATACAGGTGGTTATGTGGTATTCACCGGCTCGAAAAGTCAGTACTATCCACTAAAAGCCAACAAAACCTTCCCCCGTCTTAATGGGACATCGCAGGATCGCTTACGCACTCAACTACGACGCCTCGACGGTAGCTCTGCCAAGCAGACCATCATAACCATGGGGTTGCTCCACAATCCATTCTGCTATTAGAGAAGTACCAGGAGCAACCCGTATGGTACACCGCCCACCGAAGTGGGCCACCTCCTTGTGTGTTTCTTGGCTTCACGCCCAGTTGTATTGCCGGGCACTACTGAACCCCCCCCCCCCCCCCACGACAAGATGAACGCACCTTTGGGGGGGGGGGGCTATATATTAAGCTGTATTAAGTACATTTAACACTAAAATTGGTTGAAGGTGGATCCCGTGCACTTTATACGTAATTTATCCACACTTAACCAAAACTAAAACTTAAGGAAGCTATTAAAAGTCGTAGCTTACTGACTGTTAGTTACAGATAGGCAAGTTCAAACAAAGAAACCCATAAACAAACTCTTTAGCTTAATACATTAATATACAGAATATTTTTTTTCTAGATTCTAATGACAACGTGTATCGCAGCTGTGTCTTTCATAGCAGCGGTCCCTCTCTGGTTGTTTGTGGAAGCTCCTTTCATAGAACTCATTAAGTGTGTTATGAACTTAAACGCCCCGCCGAAGGAAATGAAAGTGCTCAATATTGAAAAACCTGTTGCTAACACTTATTTGTAAATAGTATATTTATTGTTACCAACTATTGCCTGTTTTTTTTGTTCTGCTTAGTCCTATATATGTTTGCAAGACAAACAGACAAAAGTTCTAACAAGCTTACAAAAAAAAAGTGTATCTACATTATGTATATCTTACTAGCGTTGCCCGCGGCTCCGCTCGCGTTCAGTAAACCAAAAACCAAATTCTTAAGTTTTACAGATTAGTATACTCTTACATTGCAGTTTTTGCATTTTTTCTCAAAAATGAGATATTTTACCGAGGTAAAGAGTATCTTATATATTGACCGGGATAGCTATCATCATACCAAACATCAAAATCCCTCCAGTGGTTTTTCTGTGATGCGGTAACATATAGACAGACAGACAGACAGACTGACAAAAATTCTAAAAACTATAGATTCGGCCTCTGTACCTATAATAATGTTTATTTCAATAGGATTTTCCAAAAAATATTTAATGTACAGGTTCAGCTTCGTTACAATATTATTATATGTATAGATAACCAATAATGTTATGAGTATCTCATAACATTATTGGTTATCTATACATATACACTCAAAAAAATTATACTTATTTTAATTTTTCAACAATACTTATTTTAAAGAAAGTGAAGTAACGAATTCTATATAATAATATCTGTGAGGAATTTAGATGTGGAATTATTATATCGATAGTCCCTACGTATAATAAGTGAAAAGGTAAATATTACATTAGAACGATTTGTATCTTTAAAGGTGAATCATTTAAAAAAATATTAAAGCTACTAAGTTATAATTTGGCGTGTAATTTATTTACGACTTACAAAAAATTAAATATATAATTTTGTCATTTTCTTTATTTTAAATATAATAAAAATACAATAAAAGATATTTACCTCAGAAAATTAAAAACACATATGTAAGTAAATAACACTTATTTATTTTAATTATACTAAATCTCCCATTTACCTTTTACAGATATTTACGCTTGTCATTTTTTAAAGATATTTTTAGGTATTATGCCGCACATCCTATTGATTTTCAAGTTTGAGTTCAATGTATATATAAACAAAATAACTTATTTTAATGATTTTTTTTATTTGTAACTAAAAAACTAACATTAACATTTATTACACACCATGAAAAATGTTCCAAACAAGTTGGGAGGCATTTTTAAGAAAATGTTACAAATGGTCACCAAATTTGAAGCGCTAAGAATTGACTTTATTTTTGATGGTGTGTAATAAATGCTATGCTAGCAGTCTTATAAATCATCTAGTTACTACCCAAGTATAAAAATCAGCTTTTATACTATAACGTAAGTACAATTATGATTTCATGAATAGGGTGTCTGGCAAGGGTTTGCCACGATGTTAAGTGTCTGGCATTAAATGACGTGATTTTTAATAATAATATGAAGGTAATACCAATAAATCACACTTTATTATTTTTCGAATTTAGGTCGGTATTTTACACACCTTTAGTACCGTGTACCTGCCAAAGCCGTATTCAATGTACGGATAGACTCTCTTGGGAACCAAAAATCAAAATAAGTCCGCGAAATAATCCGAAAAGATAGTTTTATTTAACACTTGACACCACTTTTTCCGCAATTTTTTATTGCTGAAAAATAGGGCAATATTATATCCTTTATCTGCATTTTTTTTATTTCCAAAGTATTTATTTCAATATTCAAGTCTAATAGGTACACCATTTCGGTAAATTTTTATATATTTATTTATAAAAGAACACTAACAATATACATATAAAAACTTTTTAACAAAAAAATAAAAACCGACTTCAAACAAAAGCACTAAAAAGTGAAAAATAACTGATTGGTAGTTTTCATCTACTATACATACCTAATCAAATATTTTCGAAGTCGGTGTGCTTTGGCTAAGTAATTAAAGCCTACCTATTAAATACATACCTAATCAAATATTTTTGAAATCGGTCCCAGCCCATACAAAGCAAAGCACACCGACTTCGAAAATATTTGATTAGGTATGTATAGTAGATGAAAACTACCAATCAGTTATTTTTCACTTTTTAGTGCTTTTGTTTGTAGTCGGTTTTTATTTTTTTGTTAAAAAGTTTTTATTTTTCCCTTTTTAGTGTAGACTGTAGTAGCAAAGTAAGGATTCTAACGTGTTAGGCTTGTCAAATCAAACAAAATAAGCCCAAACTCAAAGTATCTACTATTAGCCGTTGAAGACTTCCACCTATCCACCTTCTGGCCTTGCCATCAGATCAGGTCAACAACACCGAACCACTTTACTATCAACAGAAATAGAAATACTTGCAAAGTTTCAAGTCAATATGACAATTAGAAGTAGGTTAAATTCATCATTAGTTGTTTTTCCACCCTTAGGGGTGGTATTTTTTTTTTGTAATTTAAATGGGACCAATCTGGAAGTATACCCTTTCAAACAAAACAAAAATTGTCCAAATCGGTTAATAAATGACGGAGTTCTGAGGTAACAAACATAAAAAAAAAAAAAACATACAGTCGAATTGAGAACCTCCTCCTTTTTGAAGTCGGTTGAAAATCATTTCTGATAATATTATTTGTAATATAGGTACTATTACAAGTGTGTGTTTAAATTATGCTATTTTTAAGTAATCTAATAAGTTTACGTCTAAAAACAGAGGGGAAATCGTGAAAAATGTCAATGCTTGGTATCGAATTCTGAAAATTATTATATTTAGCCATCGATTAAAAGGAACTAGCTACACAATTCCATCTAATAGAAAAACTAACAAATGGCATCTGCATCATTCCTGGCATTCATAACGTCGACCACTACATATACTTGGGCTCCCAAATCAACAATGATGGCAGCTGTGTCCCCGAGATAAAAAGGAGAATCGGGATGGCAAAAGATGCTATGTCCCGACTAAACAACATCTGGAAGAAAAGGGAAATTGGTATCAAAACTAAGACTAGAGAACTAGATGATACGAGCACTGGTTTTCTCTATCTTCCTGTATAGAGTAGAATCGTGGACAATATTGGCCGTGAAAGGCAAAGGATTGATGCATTCGAGATGTGGTGTTGGAGGCGAATGCTGAAAATACCTTGGACAGCGAAACGCACCAATGCATCGATCCGGAACCAGCTCCATATAAAAACTCGCTTGTCCACCTTATGCCGACAGCGTATTCTTTCGTATTTTAGCCACACAATGCGCACAGACGACGAAAGCTTGCACAAACTTATTGTGGTTGAAAATACCGAAGGCAAAAGATCGCGCTGTCGTTCTTCAACAAGATGGGCCGACCAAATTAAAGACTCGTCATCCAAATTCTACCTGGTTGTAAGAGACGCACTGACCAGGCAGATCATCCGCTCCAGATGCAACCCTAATGCTGACCACGATCCTCAGACATGAGGGACCGACCCCAGAGAAGGAGACACAATCCCATGCAAACGTACTTTTAAAACTGTCACCAATTGTGTTTAGGTAATTCTAGATAAAATACATAACATACAATAATGTAAATTCGACCTTAAATACAATGCTTAAAGTAGTTTTCACAAAACTATGTTTAAAAATCAAAAAAAATTATGATAGAGACTCTCTGACATAAAATCAAACAAATTCAACCTTACGGGTATGTCACAAAGTCAGAATTACAAAGTGCCAAAAAAGTACAAGAAATGAAACAGAGTCAACGCACATAACCCGAACAATTTAAGTAGACATGTTAAGTATGATTACTACGTTTAGTGAGTCTTTAGAATTGGGATGCTTTATAACTCCTGCTGTTTGTTACGACTTAATTTAAAAACTGTTTTTACGATGATTTATCGATAAAATATCAATGTCTACAATACAGTGATAATAATTATATAATAATAATAATACTTACTGAAAATGTGAAACTCCATTCTTTTTTAGCGTCCTAGATATGTGATTTATGCAATTTTTAAACGAGCACAGGCATGTTTACTTTTGAAGTATTCGAATGCTACTAAATCAAAAGCGCACCCAAATTGTCAAATAGACGCTCATTCGATGAGGATATTTTTTTCGCTGATTCTGTATCTAGTTTTTTAGTTATCGATGTATTTAGCATATTTACGTAAAGCAAGGGCTTGGCTACCCAGGTTAGATCTTACACTAGATATGTAAAATATATTATGGGCATTATTCCTAGGATTTCTGAAGGGAACAGATATTGAGATACGTTCAATGAAATCTGAGTTCAGAACTCTATTGTGTATAATATTATGTAAAAATCTCAAGTCAAGAATTTGCCGAATTTATTTGATGAATCTTTTCCCGAAAATCACGAAGGGACAGAATATTGAACTTATCCAATCTTTAATGATGAGGCTGTCTGTGAGAGAGATTCTCTTCATAGATTATATCTTATATTAGGTATCTCTTCTTACCAACCCCTTCACGTGTGTTTTTTCTTCAAAAACTATTTAATACCTTTGTACAATATATTTTAAATTTAGGTTCGAGAAATCCTTTGTACCTTTATGCATGCCTTTATGTCATTTTCTAAGTTTCGTATATTTTTTAGACTATATAGAACAATATACGACGATGCCCTCCGGAAATACCACGTGTTCTTTTACAACAATATAACTTGCTTTGTTATGGTAATGGCGATTGAATATTTTGTCTACTTCTTAAAACAGAATAAAATAGAATTTCCTGAATTTAAGGTAGGTAACTTAATGGTATTTGAGCTTACTTTTAAACTTGTGATTTGGATAAGCCTAAAAAATTTCCAAGTGCGAAGTTCGAGTCTGTCTACAAAATTATACAATAGTTTAGACGTGACGACACGTTTGGCTCAGTTTGTAGTTACCCTACTTGCAGTGCCAGCGGTTGCGGGTTCGAGTACCGCTGGGGGCATTCATTTGTGTGATGAGCACGATTTTTATACTCCTGTCATGGGTGTTTATATTTATAATACGTACGTATTTATAGTTATTAACTGCCTCGGTGGTGTTGTGGCTAGCATGTACGGCTGCACACCCGGAGGTCCTGGGTTCGAGTCCCGGGTCGGGTCAAATTTAGTTATAGAGTCTTTCTGTATAAGTAAGCCTCAATAACAGCCCGGAGTTGGGAAGTTGGCGGTGTTTCACCCTCGTGCCTCGGAGAGCACGTAAATCCGTCGGTCCTGCGCCTTAACTCTCACTGGTCGTGTCGAGTAGTCGTCCCACCAGAGTATGAGAGTGACAGGAATAGAGAGTGCACGTGTGTCTGCACGTACACTTGTGCACTATAATATCTCCTGCGCAGTTGGCTAGTCTCAATGAGATTAGCCGCCGTGGCCGGCATCGGCTAGGAGAGCATCATCATCATTTAAAGTTATATATGTGTAGTGTACCAACTGTCTGGTATCCATAACACAAGCCTCTTAGCTTACCATGGATGATGGAACTAGATGGTTTTATGTGTTATTAATATCCCAACATATTTATTTATTTAGTTTTTTTTCATCAACTATATGCTACATTGAAATGACTGTACCACTGTACTTACAATTTAGTCGTTATTATCATGCTAATTCATTTACTAATTAAATGTGATTTTTGTCTCTGTTCGGCATATTTTTTTTTAATTTATTGACTGCGAATCCCAATAAATTATTTATTTCCTTACTAGAGATAGTTTGATAAATTATATAAAAAAATCTATCAGCAGTAAAGAAAAGTTGGCCGTATGGAAGTAGTATTATACTACCTTGCTAAAAATTAATACCAATAACGTTCTATAATATTTTTTTTTAATTCAGCCACTAAAAAGGTTTCAAAAGTTTTCGTGTGTCAAATTAAAAAAACCGGCCAAGTGCGGTGGGACTCACCCTCGAAGGGTTCCGTGCCATTATCTGTAGAAACAGCAAAAAAATCACGGTTGTTGTTTGGGAGCCCCCCTTAAATATTTGTATTATTTTAATTTAATTATTTATTTTTAAAGTGGATATAATATTCTGTGAATATTTCAAGCGTCTACCTGTTGCCGTTATGAATATCGAGCAAAAACGAGCAAAAAAATCACGTTTGTTGTATGGGAGCCCCCCTTAAATATTTGTATTATTTTAATTTAATTATTTATTTTTAAAGTGTATATATAACTATTCTGTGAATATTTCAAGCGTTTACCTGTTGCCGTTATCAATATTGAGCAAAAACGACCAAAAAAATCACCTTTGTTGTATGGGAGCCCCCTTAAATATTTATTGTATTCTGTGTTTTAGTATTTATCGTTATAGCGGCAACAGAAATATATCATCTGTGAAAATTTCAACTGCCTAACTATCGCGGTTCATGAGATACAGCCTGGTGACAGACGGACAAACAGACACGGACGGACGGACAGCGGAGTATTAGTAATAGGGTCCTGTTTTACCCTTTGGGTACGGAACCCTAAAAACGTAGCTCGGACCAATCGGGGCAAGCTGCCTGTAACATATGTCTTGTAGCTAGTATATAAGTCTGCGTGTATCTTATACATGATAATATATTGCACTATATGATGGGCACGCGGTCCCAGCTATATACGGCATCCTTCTCAGAACTGGTAAGTGATAGACACTTAAAAATTTTTCAGTAAGTTCATGCTTATGTCTTCGTCTATCTTACACAAAATCAAAAATAATGTTTCTGCTAAAAGATAAGGGGAATTTATGTATATTTCATTCCGTTTCATTTCATAACCATGCGAGTGGAACCGCGAGTAAAAACTTGTATATAAATTTCGCAGTCTCAGATTTTACTTTTAACATTTTTTAAACTTATATTAAAATTGTAACTAAGTCGAATCTGTACATTAAATATTTTTTGGAAAATTTAATTGAAATAGACTTTATTATCGATACAGAGGCCGAATCTATTATATAGTTTTTAGAATTTTTGTCTGTCTGTCTGTCTGTTACCGCATCACGAGAAAACCACTGGACAGATTTTGATGAAATTTGGTATGATGATAGCTGGTTATCCGAGTTAACATATATGATACTTTCTTAGATTTACGCGAATACTTGACATTTTAAATAAAACTATCTTTTCGGATTTTTTCGCGAATTTATTTTGATTTTTGGTTCCCGACGTTTCGAATGCTTTACAGCATCCATGGTCACGGGAGAGACTGAGGTGTTACATGTCTTGAAGGTATAGTTGTTACAGACAGCCTACCCACAATTAACAAAATGACAATTGCACCAATTACATTACAATATATTTTTTTTTTTTAACTTTAAAACATTTTTATAATTTTAATTATAATTGAATATGGAATATTATTTATTTAATTTTGCTATTATTTTTTATAATTATTACAATTTTAAAATATTAATTAGTAATCTATATTTAGTGTTGACATTATTATATTTATAACCATAAAGAAAAGTATAAAATATAGTATTAATTATTTAAGCCATATAATTGTTCTATGTGTAATTTAAAAAAGTTAAAATTAAGGATAATAATATTAATTTAGTTTGCTGTTATTTAAAAACAACTTACTAAGCAACACTATTACTATATACTTTTACAAATAAAAAATAAAAAAAATTTAATCTGATAAGCTGGCATTTTGATCTACACAGTAAGAACTTACTACATCTACCTGTCTGTTATGTAAATAATAAATATAAACATTATTTAAAATATGTATATGATACTTTTTACCGCGGGAAAGTATCTCATTTCTGAGAAAATATACAAAAACTGCATTGTAAGAGTATACTAATATGTAAAACCTAAGAATTTGGTTTTTGGTCATCTGAACGCGGGCGGAGCCGCGGGCAGTGCTAGTGGTAAATAATTTTAAAATTTTAAAAATAGCATTAATTTGTCACTAGGGAGATTCTTGAAGAAAAAATGTGTGGAATGAACGAAATATGACTCGCTCGTATGCTACTATACTTACTGTTGTATTAAAATTACTGAAATACAATATTTAAAGGAAGAATGGTGAATTTCTTAATTTTAATTTTTTTTCTTTCCTTACAGTCCTACGTCTTCGTCGTAGTGATGTTCTGGGCGCATGTGCTGGCACTAGTGTTGCATCTCTTCGTGGAGGCCCCTTGTAGTGAATTAATGAAAATATTTATGGGTTTCAATAGAAAAAGGAAAGAAGCTTAGAGACATACAAAATCACCCACTAGATGATGTGCAAAGATATTAAATTAATGCTGAAAATTACCTTTTTTATTTTTTATGTATACGTATAACTAATGTTATTTTTATTTACTTGAAAACATTTAAGTACATTTTGAAAATAAACATTCTGTCCACTTGAGAATCGAACTCGCGATCGCTAGCAAAAGGACAAAGCCAAAGACAATTTCACGCTATCATTTAACAATAACATAAATGAATTTTCAAAAAAAAACTCCTTAGTATCGTGGACTTTTTTAACGTAGAGAAATTCATTTACGCATTCCACCTGCATACATACAGGTTGTTATGTGGCACTCCCTGGCTAGAGAAGCCAGTATTACCCACTAAAATCCAACGGAACCTTCTTCTCTCGTCTTATGGGACGTGGCAGGATGACTTGACACACGAATAATGATGTTCTGAACGTTGCTCATTTGTTTTGCAAATTCAAGCTTGGTACCAGATCCAACTGGTATGCTTCAGGGATCTCATGAAAAAAAATGTTTTATTTCTTAACCTTCTTTACAATAAGTAAGTTCAACTTTTCCCAGTAAGTAATCCGAAGGTACGCATATCGTTAGGCATAAAAAAAATAAAATATTACATTTAACGACAATAAATTTAAAGAAAAAATATGCTTCAAAATCATTTATTTAAACACCTTAAAATATTTACAAAAACAACCATTATAAACAACTATATTTCATACATTAATTGCTATTTCTCTTACAAATAAAATATTATTTTGCAATAAAATGACGGATAACATTAGAATATCTATCTATACTATAATAAAAGAGTAGAAGGTCGAATGTCTGTACATAGCAAAAAAATGCTAAAAACCGAGTCAGGGGGATGTAAGATGTAATAAACTTTACAATAATATAGTTCATAGATAATAATAACAAATCGGCTACTTTTCATCCCAGAAAATTAAAGATTTCCCGTGGGACAGTCAAAAAACTATACTAACTTATACAGCTTAGTACACAAAAACTACTAATTAGATTTTGATGAAACTTTACAATAATATAGTTCATATATTATAATAATAAATCGGCTACTTTTCATCCCGGAAAATTAAAGGGTTCCCGTGGGACAGTCAAAAAACTATAGTAACTTATACAGCTTAGTACACAAAACTTACTGATTGGATTTTGATGAAACTTTACAATAATATAGGCCATACATCAGAATAACAAATAGCTTACTTTTTATCCCGGAAAAATGAACGGTTCCCGTGGGAACTAATAGAACTCTATTAGTGTTTTTATAGAGGCGAACCCGAGCGAATCGAGGGTGAGCCGCTAGTCTTTCATAAAAAATGCCTTCCATACATTTCATTCCATACCAATGTCAATAAAGGCATTAACATTGGTCTTAAAATATTATAAAATCAAGAGGTCAAGCTGTAAATAATCAGTAAATCAATAATTGTACTTTGAAAAATTCTGTTCGTAAGAATTATATAATAAATGTATGAGCGTCATAATACAATATTTCGCGCATCGAGGGTTTTGTTTCATACCATACGGCAAATAATTTATACGAGAAGCAAAATTTCCAACAAACAACCGTAGGAAAAGGTGACTGAAAATATATATTTGAATCTCCATAACTAAGTTATATTGTAACTTATATGATAACTAATTTCTATAAGACGTGTTCGTTTGACGGGTTCAATATTTTTGTGGGTAAAATTTAGTAAATAATATTTTTAAGAACTGTCACAGTTCTTAAAAAAAGGTGCTTAAAATGACTTTTTATTTCAAATTGATAATCGCAAGTTAGTCCCACTAACTAGAACTATATAAAAAAGCCCTGTCTAAAAAAGTATCATCAAAATCGGATTATCCTGCAAAATATATGATATATAAAAATATAAGCGACTTTTTAAAAATCTTAACTTTTTTATCTCCTCCTTTTCTCATCGGTGATAATATCACTTTAAATTTATTATTTTATTCCACCAAGGAAGCGCGACTGTAAGTTGCATTCGGCTGGTTTCTAGTACTTGTTCAACATAAAAGAGAGTACCTATTATAACCATACAAAGTGAAAACTAAAAAAAAACCCCTTAAAATCACATTTTTTCTACGAACACTTTTATATATTTTTTTAAATCACCATAATACATTATTTATTATTTATTTATTTATATTTATTATGTCAAAAACAACTAGAACAAGTCACTACCAGAAAGCCACATGGAAAGATGGACATTGTATACTTAGTGATAAAGCTCCATTTTGAACCCTTTGTCTAGAATCCTCGAACCAAAAAGGGTTTGAAACCCCAAAATCTAAAAAATATCTACAATAAATTGAAAAAAAAATTGCATTTATATACTCGTAATACTAGAACTAGCCTAAATATACCAAACATAACGTATAATTCTAAATTTAAAGGATGCCGTTTTTGAAATCTTTCCCCCCCCCCAGCCTGGCCATGGCAGCAAGGCAATTCTATTATCAATATAAATTTATATGAAATAATGCAACATCGAATTGCCTAAATTATAATCAAAATAAGTACTTTCAAGGATTTATTCAAATATTTATTTCTTATTCGAATATTTATATGATTTTGGATTTTTTGAAATAAAAAAAATATATTTGCCCTTTCTACATATACAGGGTAAAACAAATCGACGGGGCTTGCAAGAAAAGTACCTTAAATATTGAAGTTATCAAGATTTACTCAAAGGAAACATTTGTTTATTTTTAAAAATTATAATAACTAAATAATTAAGTCCCTCTATAACTGCCTTTAGAACGAAAATAAAGCAGCACCTTCTCACCCAAGTTATTCCACAATAATTATATTGACTACTCGGTGGTGTAGTGGCTAGCATGTACGGCTGCACACCCGGAGGTCCTGGGTTCGAGTCCCGGGTCGGGCCAAGTTTAGTTATTGAGTCTTTCTGTATAGTAAATCTCAGTAACAGCCCGGAGTTGGGAAGTTGGCGGTGTTTCACCCCCGTGCCTCGGAGAGCACGTAAAGCCGTCGATCCTGCGCCTTAACTCTCACTGGTCGTGTCGAGTGGTCGTCCCACCAGAGTATGAGAGTGACAGGAATAAAGAGTGCACGTTGTGTCTGCGCGTACACTTGTGCACTATAATATCTCCTGCGCAGTTGGCTAGTCTCATTGAGATTGGCCGCCGTGGCCGGAATCGGCTAGGAGAACATCATCATCATATTAACTACTATTATTATGCATTATATTATATAGATATGTATTTGTGTATGAAGTAGTATGTACATATGTTTTGGTATATAATATGTATAATGTTTTATTATATGTATATATAATATATATTTATTAAAGTATTTATATTTGAGTAACTGCACTTTAGCCTGCTTTTTAATACTATCTCTCTAACTCACTTAGGTTGACTGGAAGAGATCCCTTCTAGAGATTTTATTGTTTGTTACACTCTGTATTTTACATATAATTGCAATAAAGAATAGTATATAACTGCATTTTATTTTTAAAGAAAAAGCTTACTTGAACCGGGAATCGAATAAAATAAGAATGCAAAAAAGGACACCATCACTATTTTATCGAATTAATCGGTATGGATTTTCATTGTGCGATAGGTAAAAAAACATAGCGTCTACTGAAACCCATTCTAAGTAGAACGTGCAATGAACAGGCTATTAAAGTTAACAGCCAGTTTATTGCACAAACGACACAATTAATGCTATGCTCTAACAGATATCCTAGATAACTCTTATTCGGGCTACACATAATATGTACTTCATTCAGGCTACTTTGCTTTGTCTGCTTATAAGTATACGTAAAAAAGCCGCAAACATTAATATATATATATATATATATATATATGTATGTATATGTATATATATATATATATATGTGTGTGTGTATATGTATATATATCAGATAATTAAAGAATTATAAAAATTGAACTAAAGAACTGTGTATATTCCATTATAAACAAAAGTCTCTTTTCGGATTTTTTCGTAGATTTATTTTGATTTTTGGTCCCCGACGTTTTGAATGCTTTACAGCAATTATGGTCGCGGGAGAGACTAAGGTTTTAGACGTCTCGAAGGTCATCCCAAAAATTTAAATAAATTCGCGAAAAAATCAGAAAAGATAGTTTTGTTTAAAATGTCAAATATTCGCGTAAATCTAAGAAAGTATTATATTCCATTGATTTATATAACTCATTGATACTAGTATTATATAAATATTTTATTTAGAGTTGGTCGTTATTGGCTTCATAAAGCACAGTTTCCAACAAACGAAGTCTTATTAAAAAAAAAATATAACGTAAATTTTTATTATGTTCTAATAAAGATTTTGTTTTTATTTAATATTATTTCGCTGAGAATATTTTGGTAATTAAAATAATCATTTGGCACAAAAAGCAATAACAAATATATTAATTTGTTATAAATGCCATCTATTGAACAAATTTTCTTTCTTCAGATGAGACTAAATGTCTGTAGCACTTACTAAAAGTAAGTAAAGGGGTAGCCCTTAACTTAGAGCATTTTCGTTCCTTTAAGAGCGAAATCCTTAACACTTTCTTATAAAAATTACAATGCTCTTAGGTGCTTGTTTATAATCGTACAATTTCGTGTGCTTACAACAATTAATGTAAATAATTAGGTTTATTAAACGATTTGCAAAACAACATATACGTGTAAATACTACCTATGTACATACGAATATGTATTACATGTACCTACCTAGATGAAAAATTCAAAGTTAATAAGAGATCCCTTGTCTCTTATTCAATACAGCTACTCTCAGGGCCGGTTTTAACCTTAGTGCCGCCCCTGGGCATAGTAAAAAATGCCGCCCTATTATCGAAATTTTGAATAAAATGTTGAAAGTTTAAATTTTTTAACTATTAATTTTTCGAAAAATGCAAAAAATAATAATTTATAAATGATATCAATTTTTCGAAAAATGTACCTAAAAGTAATCTTTTTTTTACCTTTCATTTTTTGATAAATAAAAAAAAGCATTTTCTTTAACGCGAAGAAAATTTGCCGCCCTGGGCACTAGCCCCGAGTGCCCCTCGTGTAAATCCAGGGCTGGCTACTCTACTAGCAATTATTATCCTACAAAACACTTAACAGGTTATAAACATTTCTTCATAGAACGTTTGGTAATAGCTTACATAACCATTATTTTTATGATAATTTCATGATTATACATTTATATAATATTGTTGTTGTTAATCAAAAACACCTATATGATCACATCATATCACATATAGATCATGCCATGACATCATTTTGTCGGCTTGAACCATTTAATTTGATGGGTGATTCTTGATTTTTGGCTTCTTGTTTGTCGTTTCTAAGAAAAGCTTTCCACAGTTGCACCGGCGGCATTTCAATAATAAGATAGACTGGAATCGCTACTATATAGGACATTGCCACACCTCCTATTAACAGTGAAATCTGAAAAGTGAATATCACACGAATATTATAAATGTTGTTACTCGTTGAAGCAGCTGGACAGATTTGGATGGAATTTAGTACACAGATAGTCTATGACCTGTAGCAATACAGAGTTTGGAATAAAATTTGCCAAAAGATGGCGCTGTTTTTTTTTTATGGGACTACGGGGGCAAACGGGCAGGAGGCTCACCTGATGGAAAGTGATCACCGCCGCCCATGGACATCTGCAACACCGCAGGGCTTGCAGATGCGTTGCCGGCCTTTAAGGAAAGAATACGCTCTCTTCTTGAAGGTGGCCAAGTTGTAGCGGTTCGGAAAGACCGCCGGCGATAGCTGGTTCCACAGAGTGGTTGTGCGGGGCAGAAAATGTCTTAAAAATCGCACTGTTGTGGAACGCTGGACATCGAGGTGGTGTGGATGAAATTTAATATTTTGGCGCGATGTCCGATGATGAAATTCAGCAGCCGGGATCAGTCCGAACAATTCCTCGGAACACTCCCCGTGATAAATGCGGTAGAAGATGCAGAGTGATCCAACATCTCTACGCAGAGCTAAAGGATCAAGCCGATCGGAGAGAGCTTGATCGTCGATAACTCGAGCCACCCTACGTTGAATGCGGTCAAATGGAAGTAGCTGGTACTGGGGAGCTCCCGCCCAAAGATGAGAACAGTACTCCATGTGGGGCTGAATTTGCGCCTTATAAAGTATAAGACGCTGACGCGACGTGAAGTACTGTTTCGCCTTGCTGAGCACACCAAGCTTCTTTGAGGCCAGTTTGGCCTTACCTTCCAATTGACCACGGAACTGGACGTTGTTCGAGATGTCGACTGTTTTTTTTTCAAAAGATGAATACATATGTACATATATTATTTGTATTTTTCTAATAAATCGTATAAGGCAATTAACTAGGGATGTACCCGAGCGAAGTAAGGGTATCTTACTAACTTATAATATAAAACGATACGTTTCTTACCTATCCTTTTATATGGGCTTGATGACATCTTAATTAAATAATATAAAATAGCTTTGGAAATGAAAAATTATTTGAATTTAAAATGCATAAAAACCTGCCATAAAATTTTGGCTATAAGTAGTGCATTTAAATTATTTATATAAAAAATTAACCCACCTTTATCAACCTCGATGACTCTATTAGTATAGTCATCTTTAAAGTCGGTTAATATTTAGCACATGTGAAGTCCTCCACTTTTTAAGCCGGTTTAAACATTAATCTATACCAATATTGTAAAAGTAAATCTATATGTTAACTCATCACGTTTAAGCCGCTGAGCAGATTTCTATAAAATTCAGCAAGTACATAAATTATATCTTGGGGATAAAATGGGTTACCACTGATCCCCGCCCAAGATACCACGCGAGCGCAGCCACGGGCAAAACTGGTATAATAATATAAAACTCTGTTAAATTATAGAGTTAATTCTTACCATAGAGTAAGTAGAGACGTGTTCAAGTTGAGTGTTGGTGACGACCGCGAACTTCAGGATGAAGAAGTGGATCATGAATACAGAAAAGGACAACCGTCCCAATATGCGGAATCCCGGCCATAACAAGGCGTTTCGTAAGATTGCTGAAATTATAATTATTTGTCAACTAAAACCTTAAAGCACCTACAATCGGTAGTATCAGGAATCATAATTGGCAAAGATTTCACGTAACAACAAATAAAATTATTTTTGGATTTTTTCGCGGATTTATTGAAGCAAAACTTCTTTCTAGCGATTTTTGGTAGAGGCATAACCTATTAGTTCGCATCACCGACATGCTACGTGTGACATGTTACATGACGACGCAGCCTGACGCGGAATGGCGACGCGCAGCGTCATATATTTTGATTAATAAATAAACATCATCAAAATGTAAATAATATTATTGTGTAACGTACCCACAAGCAATAAATATTTCTAGTCATTCAAAAAGTACTTACATATTTATGGAGATTGTTAGTTACTGAATTAAATGTAAGCATTGATGATTGACTACTACTATGTACTCAGACATACCATGTCTATGACCAACATAGGTACGCGTAAAACTAGATCGTTACCTCTCAACAAATGTTGCTTTTATTATAATAATATTTTAAGTTCATTTTAGTAATTCGAGTTTTAATGGGTAAGTACTTTGCTTAATCTATTTCTTATAAATCGTGTTTCCATCTATATAGAAGATATATTTGTATGATGAATACATATTATTTACACGGTAGGTATTCCAAACCACTCACCGCTGGTGGCGTGTTACTTACATTTGCAATTACTGATGCATCCTAAAAGGAAGATGTTGACGCAAAGCGCGACAATGAAGCGATCCAACGAACTGTATATTAATGCAACCAGTTGAGGAGGTTTCTTCTCCGCAAGGAATATGACTCCAAGAAAAGAGACTATAAGAGCGACGCCCAGGGCTAGATGAAAAAGTATGTTAAACCACTGTAAAGAAAAATTTTTAAATTTATTATCTAACTACTATCCCTGCGACTTCACAATTGGATGTACTTTTATTCAATCTACACCTACTGAACATGAACTGCTTTATGTAAAAGAATGTAAATCTATATCTAAAGTTTAGATCTTCGCCCTAGTTTGAAAGGGAAAAAAGGGGAAATTGCTGTTTTTTTATATTAATCCATACATACATTGTGCTTGAAGGTTCCCAATAAAAAGTTTCAATAAACAAAAGAAGAACTTATCATGTTACATTCAAAATTCGAACACAAAATGTGTCCTCATGATGAGAAATGGGACAGTGCCAAATACAGAGAAATTTATTTAAAAGTAAAAAAAAATTAAAATTGTCAATACCTTTATTTCACTCAGCTTCACCCCATTGATCTGATTATTATAGTAGATGAATGCAGTAGCAGCACCCAGGAAATATCCCGGAAGATTCATCCAAAATGGGAGGTAAAATTTCGCTACGATTTGGGAATCTTTGAACATACTGGCTATAGCTCTAAAAATAAAAAAGTCATAAATTATTATGAAATTTAATTAAAACTAAACAATAATTTCACGCTAGGTTTGCTCTTCACATGAAATGTAATAGCCACAAAAGTTACTATAAAAGCCCGTATATTGTATAGATAGTAGGTTTAACGAGTAAATCTTAAGGTTTACCAACATGAGTTGATAAATGTAAGGATTTTATAAATAAGGCCGGCCAAATGCGAGTCAGACTCACGCACGAAGGGTTCCGTACCATTATCTATAAAAACGGCAAAAAAATCATGTCTGTTGTATGGGACCCCCCATAAATATTTATTTTATTCTGTTTTTTAGTATTTGTTGTTATAGCGGCAATAGAAATACATCATTTGTGAAAATTTTAACTGTCTAACTATCACGGTTCATGAGGTACGGCCTGGTGACAGACGGACGGACAGCGGAGTTTTAGTAATAGGGTCCCGTTTTACCCTTTGTTGAAAATGATTCGCACATGAAAATATCAGAGGTGCGAGACCCGGGATTTGAACCCGTATCACTCGGTTACCCAAGCGAGCACGTCACCATTGGGCTAACCCTTTGGTTTCGGAATCCTAAAAGGAGACGACCTTTCGGACTTTTACCACCAAGTAAGTCGCTGTCATTAATAAAATAAGAACTAGGCAAAATTTCCATATCAAATCGTATTAAATTATGTAATATGTATGTTTTAGACGGTTTTGCCAGAAGAAACGTTTTATTCAAAATGAAACGTAAAAAATCTTAATCGTAATTAGAATTTCCTTTCGACTAATTCTCAAAGAAAACTGTGTTTTGCTATTAAAAAATATACCCACTCAAGTGATTGTGCAGTTATGATGGGTGCTAAATTATAGAAGTACGCCAAGAGACCACTTAATATGATGGAACCCAAAAGGATAAGGAAAATAACTGGCTTCACAGTACGCCTCCACCTAATGAACATTAGTAGCAGAAACATTCCCAGGACGTGTAACTGCATGTCTGCTCCCAAATACCTAAAAACAAAATATTTTTCATAGATTCTTTGAATAAGAAAACACGTCGACTTCAAAATAGAAAAAATCATTTTTCAGGTCAATGTTGTTAAGTTCACTTACCAAGTGTGCCCCATGCAGAACTTTCCTAAAGTCAAATAGTTGTGTATATAAAGCACGTGGTACCACCAGCGTTCAGTGCAGTCCTGGGCTTCTCGTAGCATCTGCAACGTCCACTGTGGGCCCGAGCCAAGTCGAGGGCACCAAGTCATTGTGAACCATAATGTGAATATTACTACTGGAGTTATTCTGAAATAATGTGAATTTTGCTGGTTTATTTATATTGCTATGTTAATTTATGTTTTGTTTTCCATTTATGTAATCTTCTTTAATGAGATGGGGTTTAGTTTTGTAACAGTTTCAAATCCCAATATAAAGTAACTTGTGTGTTTCTCCAGCTAATAAACTATCTCTATGCAAGAAATCATGTCGGGGGACGTGGCCAGAAATACACTTTATCATTATTATTTTTATTTCTATTTGAAAGCAAAAAATGTATGATTAGTACCATATTCTTACCTGATATATCGATCTATAATAGCTAGGCAGCACCTGAAGAATGTTAAAGAAGATTTCTCTGAGTACACGAGCGCCAGGTAAGTGGAGAGGAAGCCGGTGATCGAGAAGAATACTTGAATCCACAGAGGAGTGTTGAATGCAGCCTTGCCACTAAACGAGTCGTACATCTAAGAACGAGTACATTTATAAATATTTCTAGTGTGAAAATTTAGGATTAAAAAATTCTAAGAAATTGTATCCGGCTTTTCACATGCTTATTTGCATGTATTTAGATGTAATAATAGCCAATTTCCAGTAATTATTATTTTCTTTTGATTAGTCTAAAATTGTAGATGAACCTGGTAAGGTAAAGTACTTACTCGTAACATCAGCATTAAGTTTTAGCTAAATAATGAATGTTGTCGTTATTAATTTACTATCTTAACTATTTATTAAAAGTTATTAATTTAGGTAAAATTAATAATAAATGCATCGCCTCTACTTACATGTTCCAGAAAATCAGGATTGTCGATGTATGACTGAACATAAATAATAGTGACGTGTGTTAGAACTACGCCGACCGTACCAAGAAAGCTGAAAATGTAATGATGTTCTTTTTTTATCATATTATATCGCCTAGAAAGGACTAATAGAGTTTATATTATTATGTGTATATATTAGGTGTTTATTTTAGGTCTATGGTAATTTGTATAATAAAATGTGATAGTAGGTATACAATTATACTTACAGGACAGAGACTGTTTAAGTACGCCCCCATGACCCTATCTTATCTATATAAACTGGTTAGGTTCATTAGCTTCAGGTAATCCAGCAGGGCGTAAAGCCAAGAGACACAGGGAGGTGGTCCACTTCCGTGGGCGGTTTACCATGCTGGTTGCTCTTGGTACATCTCTGACAGCAGAAGGGACTGTGGGAGCAACCCCTTGGTTATGTGGTCTGCTTCGGCAGACCTGCCATGGGGATGTTGTGGTCGAATGCGTACGCAATCCTGCGTCGCCCCATTATGATGGGCGAGGGTATGTTAGGTTTTAGTGGGTAGCACTGGCTTTCTAGCCGGCGAGGCCCACATAACCACCTGTATGTATATAACAGGTGGTATGCGTAAAAGCATTTTCCAATATTAAAAAAATGTACAGTAGTAGTATGTTACATACCGAATTCCTTCAAAACAGCTGAGATCACAATGTGTTTTTTGATTTTCTACTTTTGAATTGGATCTAAAGGACGATAGCACTTGCCAGTTTCTTTTCAAGGAAAGTGCAAGTATGTATTTATTATCTGTAAAAAAATATAACAATTTATTATTCTGGGCTAACTTTGAACAATGCTTACGTAATGTAAAGCTCTTGAGATGTATTTCATTTTATTCTAAGTCGTGCTTTTATTGGTGCTGTACTTTTTGTGCTGCTTTATCTTTTTGGATTTTCTTCTTTAGAAGTGATACGATAGCAAACTCTGAATGCATTCGAAATTACAGTATATACAATTGAAATGTTTTTAATTTTGTTTCACGTAATTTTTAGTACAAATCAACAACATAAAAAATAATTCGGTTAAAATATAATATTATATGTATAGTCAAAATTCAAAAATATATTATGTACCTGCAAGCCGTCCACAACGTCGTCGCCCCAACACGTGCAGTCCAGTGGCCAACAGAGTGAGCGCGAGAATAGTAAGATAGACCACGATGAATGCTTTCGCTGACATACTGGGCTTTTCAACTTCAGGTGAACTACAGAGCCGGATTGGAAGAACTTTCGCCTGAAAAATTAATATATAAGAGTAGATACATATCAATGATGATTCTTCTTCTTCTCCCTGCCCATTTCCCAATCACTTGGGGTCGGCGCAGTACATTTATTTAAACTGATTTAGCAAACGGATTTAGCAAACGTTTTACGACCGGCCGCCTGCCTGACGTCAATCCTCCTTGGGAATGCTATTGTCTCTCTTTGTCTGAATGGTATCGCGGAAGTCTTGTAATATGCACTTTTGATTTTTTTGTCTTTTAAAACATTTTTTATACTATTACTAAAATTTTTAATGTTATTTTCGGATATATTTTAAAATAAATTTTGATTACACAATAAATTTTGTTTTTGATCATCATATCAATGATGATTGTGACTAAGAAATTAAGTTTATTTTTGAGAAGTAAAATACTCAAAAATGGAAGACATGAGAAGAATAATTGTTACAGGTTTAATAATTGGTATTTCTTGTTAAGGTGAATAAAATCATGTATACAATATAATATAAAATAATATAGGAAAATTAACAACGTTAAAATTTTTCAAGTACCACCTACATACATATATTTTAACAAAATATAGGCCTAAAACGGACTCGTTTGACTCTACTTTTTAATAAAAATCTTAGGCTCATTTTCAAGTAACAGACCTCAAGTCCATAATCTGCCAAGTTTTTGTTGATACAGCGCTGTGCAGCATCATGCCAAGTGTCTGGACCCTCGGCACCACATCTCGTTATGCAAACACCTCGATGAATCACAGTACGGTTGAAATGTTTTTGTGTGTGTGCTGAATATTCCTGCGCAAAATAATGTCTATGTTAAATATAATATATTTATATTATACTTCATCAAACCTAATTTAAAATTTAGGTGAAAACGGGCGGTTTATATGGAAACAGTTTTTGTATTAAAGTTTTTTAAGACCGTTTACATTCAGTTCATTTTCACGGCTAGTAGTAAAGAAATAGCCAGTAAAATAAGTAACGCGAGTATAAAACGACCATAAAATTGTTTGCTGCGAACAATGGCAACGCCGGTTTTTTCGGCGACAACGAGTCTGCTCTGTTATCACTAGTACAGGCGATAAGTGTTTAGAACTTTGGCTCCATTAGCCAAGGGTTTGTACTGCAAAGACTATGTAGGCCTAATTTTCGCTAAGGGAGGCATATTTATAATACTTGAGTAGTTCAGCCTTTTCCGTCGCGATTAAATTATGCTTTCTAGGAATGTCTGATTTTAGGAGTGACTAGAGTCTGGACGGAGACGAGGCGAGCAACAAGGAATATCTCATCAGGTAAGGTGTAACGGTTTTGTTATATTGCTTATAAACTCTGCACACTGTGATGTAATGGTACATGACCATCATGTGCCACATTTGTATTTAAGCAGTAGCCTGAGAAGAGTATTTTCTATTAAGTAAAAGTACATCTTTACCTATCCGATGTGTAAGAACTTGCATTAACAATATACGAATCATATAACAAATAAGTTTAATGTCTTATGACGGCACTAGAGTATATTTTTGATTAGTCTCAGCAATAATGTACATCAAAATCGATCAATAGTATTTATCTCTATGATCTTCTCAGAGCCTCCAGTGTTACATCTGTTATCATACCTTATACAAAATAAAGTATGAACCGAATAAACTTTCATAGCATATTGTCCAAGTCTATATTGCGTTTTAAATAAAACTATCTTTTCGGATTTTTCGCGGATTTATTTTGATTTTGGCTCCCGACGCTTCGTATTCTTTACAGCAATCATTGTCACGGGAATGGGTAATTCAAAAAAGATAGTTTTATTAACCGACTTCCAAAAAGGAGGAGGTTCTCAATTCGTCGAATTTTTTTATGTATGTTCACCGATTACTCGAAGACGCCTGAACCTATTTGATTTTTTTTTGTTTTAAAGGATATACCTCCCAAGTGGTCCCATATAAAATTTATCTAAATCGGTAGAAAGGTTTTTTAAAATCTCAACAATAAATATTTTTTTAAATAAATTGTTTAATCGAATATATGTTACTAAAAAACTTTCTTCTTACAGATTACCTGCTTATTCTACACTAAACATGGAAAAATAAAAACTTAAAAAAAACGACTTCCAGGCACTAAAATGTAAAAAATAACTAAACGGAGGTTTTCATTTAGAATAGATACTCGTATCTAATCAGATATTTTCGAAGTCTGGCTGGCACCGACTTCGAAAATATCTGATTAGGTATCTATTCTAAATGAAAACCTCCGTTTAGTTTTTTTTTTCATTTTAGTGCCTGGAAGTCGGTTTTTATTATTTTTTTTAGTTTTTTTTAAAAACTCAAATATTCGTTTAAATCAAAGTGTTAATCTTTATTGCGTTTTAAAACTAAATACTGTCCGACAGACTTATTAATATTATTTATACTTAGATAAAAAAAGACATGTAGCTACGTATTTAATGATTATCACTACATTTTAAATATATCAAGAAACCATAAAAAATAATTGGATTCATAGCCTTGAGTTCATTTCCTATATTGAATTATTTTAGGCCTTCCATTATATTAAATAGTATATCAGATATGACATCAATACACATTTAAGATATGAGCGTTAGTTACATCGTTGATTGTAAACACATTGTAAATGGTTATCCTTGTACAGATGAATGTTAGTCAATGCGTTTGGAATTTATGATTAACGTACAGTCAAACAAATATATATTTTTGTTTAAATATATGTAAAAAAGTTTTGTTGGTCTGTTGAATTACTTAAATAATAGCGACTCACCCTCGCTTCGCTCGGTTCGTCCCTAGCTTGATTCCCCATACAAACTTTCATCCCCATTTTCACCCTCTTAAGGGATGATTCCCGGGATAAAAAGTATCCTATGTGCTTTCCAGTGTCTCAAACTATCTTCTTACCAAATTTCATCTAAATCGGTTCATTAAATCCAGAGATTACCCCCTACAACGTGACAAACTCACAATCTCACAAACTCTACCTCTTTATAATATTAGTATAGATAAAGGCTCCACGTATATCACGGGTTTCACAGGTTCTCATAAAATTGGGCTTAGATATAGATTCAAAGATAGCTAGAAATATAGAGCATATCTTGGATTACCGCAGTGTAGTGATGAAAGCAGAGATAGCCCAGCGGTAGCGCGCTTGTTTTGGAAACCAAGTGAAACGGGTTCAAATCATGGTCCAGCGCCTCTGATGTCATCGTGTAGTAATCATTTTCAACATGATTACCACTTGTGTTATGGTGAAGGAAAACAGCCAGTTTTCGAAAGACATGTAAATTACACTAACCCGTAATTTTGATCGCAGTGGACTGTGGCCTGTCAAGAAACGCACCGGGAAGCGGCCCACCTCGGTGGACGAGAGTGGACCCTTATATAAATATCATGGCTATTGTGATCTGCTTCTATAGACCTCCCGTCGGAGCAGAGTGGTTGAGCGCGTAAGTGTTCCTGCGACGCCCCATTAAGACGGGGGAGTTTTGTTGGGTTTTAGTGGGTAGTACTGGTTTTTCTAGCTAGGGAATCCAGGTACGTTTGAAGATGTGGTAAAAAATATCATAATCAATGAAGAAATGTCCGTCTAAACTCTAAGCTATAAATAATTGTGACACACAGGATTCAAATTCATAAACAGTGCCATAAAATTAACATAAGCAACGCGTCAAATGCTAAAAATTTCTAAATTTATACTTAATTAAATGAATCTGTATCTATAGCATCAAAAGTAAGACATTTTTTCCTTTCTATCCTCATGAAATGTAATAACCTGTTCATAGCATCAGGGTGTTTCAACACGCGGGCTGCACCAATAGTGTGTTAAAATAAAAAAAAGTGTGTACTTATGTACGCACGTAAGAAGTTAAACTACTTTTTTTTTTTAAATACTTTAAATAAGAACTGTTTGTTTTTTTCTTTTTTTTCTTTTTTATTCATATTTTTCTCAGCAACCCGTTTTTATTTAGATACCACACTCGATAGGTTTTAAAAAAAAAAATTTTGAAAACTTAATATAGCGCCAAAAATTGGACACTTTTATTTTTATAATTTTAATATTGTTGCGTAATAAAGAGTGTGTAACGTCATTACACCAAAAACAAATAATTAAAAAGACACGTCTAAAGCATACTTATACATCCTAAGACAGTTCTCATAACATTTCGAGAGAGGCATCGAAATTACTAGAAGCTTCGAGATTTAGACAAGAAAGTCAATCGAAGAAGTACGAAAAAAGTGAAAAGTGAAGAAAAGTGGAGAGGAGTGACAGTTGTTTCAAAGTCTCTTCTTTAGTGAAAGTGTATTTAGTGGTGAAAATTAGTGTTTAGTGACTGAGTTTAACCAGAATTGTGTATATACTGTGCGTATTAGTGAATCTCCTTATGTCACTCTAGTTAACCAAGAGTAATAAAACATACATAATCCAAAAGACGTGCTTTAATTTCCCATCCCTGAACTCATAGAACGTAACAATATACGAGTACATATATCTCTCTCACAATTAAAACGAATCTAATGACATCTCTTAAGTTAAAATCCATCAAGTCGTTCAGGCTGCAGAGTGTACCAAAGAAAAATACATACATTCTAAAAATATAACCCTCCTTTGGCGCAGTCGGGTAATAAAGCTTAAATTATGTCTATGTATATTATGATGCCAATTAAAGGCAGAGGCATAAATCATAATAATGTATTAGAAGCTAAGTGGGTAGATTTCACTAAGAGTCTATATACTTGTATCTATTCACTATTCTGCGCGTACACTTGTGGACTATAATATCTCCTGCGCATCTGACTTATCCCTCTGGCCTCCGTGACGGAAATCGGTCAGAACATTACTGTGATAGGAATATTATCCAATGTGTGTGCAAGTGTGAACAAATGAACTCTTTATTCCTCCAGTTTTTGACCGACTTCATAAAGGTTGAGTATCATCTTCTTTATCCATATTTTTTATTTAGATTTTCGTATTTTTTTGATGATTACAATATTTCCAAAATTATGAAACTTCTCAGAGTAAAACAATTAGATTACTTTACTCTCTTTAAATTATAAATCCAAAAGTTTAACAAGAATGATCACGATTCGATTACTAGTTTCGGACAAATGCGAGGACAAAATTTTGTGTATTTGTTTGGAAGCCCCAATAAAGTATCATAAATGAATATTTTGCAGTTCCAATAATATTACGTACATACGTGTCGAATTGATATTTTCCTTTTTTTGACGTCGGGTAAAAAATTTAAAGTTTAGATACGAAAAATTGATTAAAATGTAGTATATTATGTTCTACAAATAAAAATAACATTTATATTAGGTATTTACTTTACGAACGAACGTCACTACTATTAGGCATATTACACCACTCTATTTTTCTATGTTAGGCCAAATCCCAAAAAAAGTTTTTGTATAGCAATTCCTTTATTATATAAATAAATAATAAAGACAAAACAGTTTAGTACCTTTTTCCATCTGTTTGTCAAACGTTTTTTATTTTGTTTAGTAGCTTTAGGTGATATCAACAAAAAAATTGGAACACTTAGCTTTTTTTATTTAAATATATTTCCTCATAAGTAATGATTATTTAATATATTAACCAATAATGCGACTCTTATTGCAAATATGTTTGAACAACTCTGACTGAAGCAACTTAGCATGTAGTCGACCTCAACCTAGTCAGTTCAAATACCTCATTATATTATGTAAATAGGCTTCGAGTAACAAATCATGTTGTATTAAATAATGAGGTAGTTTTTTTTTATGATTTTACACATAATAGAACATTTACTAAAATTATATAACGATGTAGTAATACCCGCGGCATCGCCCGAGTTCAAATTTCCGATCGCTACCAAACTTCACAGGACCACCTACCGGGCTAATCTGAAAGTCGTCTGAAAATTTCCTTAAAAATTTCTCCAGCCGTTTTAGAATCCATAGGGAACATACATACACAACTCTATGTTTATAATTTACTAGCGACTCACCCTCGCTTCGCTCGGGTTCGTCCCTAGCTTGATTCCCCATACAAGTTTCCATCCCCATCTTCACCCCCTTACGGGATGATTTCCGAGATAAAAGTATCCTATGTCCTTTCCAGGGTCTCAAACTATCTTTTTACCAAATTTCATCTAAATCGGCTTAGTAAACTCACAAACTTCACCTCTTTATAGTATTAGTATAGATATACATATACTTATGGATGGAGTGCGTCCAAAGGTATGTACTATATTTATTTATATTCACCCATATATATATATATATATATATATATATATATATATATATATATATATATATATATATATATATATATATATATATATATATATATATATATATATATATATATGATCACTTTATGATAACAAGGAAAAAAGACAAGAAGCTAATCAAAATGATACTATATCTTTAAAGTTTTGTGATTGAGTTCAAAAGCACCTGGAAAGTATTATATCTAATCTAATATATTTAAACGAGCAATTCTTGTATATATAATCTGAATCTCGGAAACGGCTCCAAAGATTTTCATGAAATTTAGTATGCAGGGGGTTTCAGGGGCGATAAATTGATCTATATTAGTTTTATGTCTGGGAAAACGCGTGTTTTCGAGTTTTCATGTGGTTTTGTTTCTCACGCAAAATATGTTCGCTAATTCGCACGCTCAGATATAAGCATCGTAGTCAAGCGGCCAAGGCGCAAGTTTGATAGCTACAGATGTCTGGGTTCGTATCTCGGTCGAATACAAAGTTTTTACTTTTGTTTTTTTTTTTGTTGTTATTCAAATTTTTGGTTTGTTTTTTTTTTTAATGTTTTTTGAATAAAAACTCCAAGCGTAGCTCGGTGGCCCAGGTACTTTTACACTTATGGATAAAATCTTTAATTTATTCGGTTTACAATAGGCGAAGATATTATTTAAAAAACAAATTGAGAACCATCGTCTTTTTTATGCCTCTTAAAAAAATAAACATCTAAACAACTAATTATATAACTTTAGTTTATAAGAAACAGTGACCTTCACATTTATAATATTCAGGAAGTTTTATTACATAAACTTTGAAGTTTGAAGGGCCGTTTTTTTACCTTAATCCATAAATAATTAATAAATCATACCGGTAGCTTATTAAATTATCTCTCTTTTATACTTCGAAAGAGCGGAGGTTGTTCATCTGTAAGGATATTTTTAATTTTTTTTTTATTATTGCTAGTTTCTGAGATCATCCCGAACAAATACAAACTCAGCGCGACAAGGGACTTTGTTCGGATGACTATAACATGTAAGTGTAACTATTATGTGTGTGTATGTTTGTTTCTCCGTCACGCTAAAACGACTGGATGGAAAGTATACAAATAACATGACGCACGCGAGCGAAGCGAGGGTAAGTTGCTAGTTTATAATATATCGTAGAGAAATGGATACGTATTTCAAATTGTAGTAGATATAATATAAAAAAATATGTTAGTGGTCGGGGAAACCTCGTCAGAAACAAATTTCCTCACGCCTTTTCTTCAATTTCGATATAAAGTGTCTATTGGCACACTCCACGGATACAATACTTCAGCATGGGACCCCTTAGAGGCACGGATAACTTAAATGTATATAAATAATAAATAATGAACTAAAACACTAAAATAACATTCAACGTATGGAAACAGTAAATGTTTGAATCAAAATATAAAATTTTATAAACTTACTTATCTAAGTTTGTATTACATATACTTGCTACAGTTTCCATTTCTAGAATCAACATTACAAAATTGCAATAAACTGTTATCTGATTATATACATTATTGTAATTCGCTTTTTAAAAAACTGTTAGTTAGGTATTGAAAAACGATTTTATTTAACGGGAGTGAACTAGCAAGGCCATTATATATTTTCATGAATTTGTTTAATGAATATAATAAATATAAATATGTTGGGACATTAACACAGCGCCATCTAGTTCCATGGTAAGCTACGAGGCTTGTGTTATGGATACCAGATAGTTGAAACACTATACATATATATATATATATATATATATATATATATTATATATATATATATATATATATATATATATATATATATATATAACTTTTAAATACATATATCATACATATTATAAATATAAACATCCATGACTGGAGTACAAACGTTCTTGCTCATCACACAGATGAATGTCCCCAGCGGGACTTGAACCCGCGACCGCTGGCACAACAAGTATCACTACGGTCACTACAAACTGAGCCAAACGTGTCGTCAAATGAATGATTTGATTCTACACGAGTTTATTCTAAAAACATTTTAAAATGGTTTAAAAGCGAATGAATTTTACATAATTTCGTAGAAGAAATACGTTAGGAATTTTCCCATAATATACAGTATTAAACTTCTCGTTTCGAAATGCATATATATTTCATGTGTTAAAACTAGTACAAATTTCGCAGACTAGTTATGGCGAAAGCACGGCGTCTGCGAGTGGGGTTCAAATGGCAGGGAAGAAAAAGTCAAATTAATAGGTTCAATTTATTAAGTAGTCGTGAACAATTGGTACTGATTAGATTACCCTTCTGACTGTTTACAGAACTAATAAGAGCGTTTTACAGTTTATTACTTATTAATAAAATAATAAAATTATCGTTTGTTAGTAAATTTAAAAATGTTAAGTTTATATCTAAGTATAGAAAAGCATGTGGCAGACATATCGTATGAATCGTTTATTTGCAAATGATCGCGAATTTACAGAATGTCGAAAGCAAATATATACACAGACTAAATAGGGACTTTGTTGAAACGAGTTCTATGATTTATCGGTAGAGATTTTGATTGCCGTAACACCGTCTAAAATACTCTTGTAGCCTAATGTAGAGCGAGATCATTTTATGTATATATATATATATATATATATATATATATATATATATATATATATGAAATTGAAGTGTCTGTTTGTAATATCAAAATAACAGCTTTTTACTAAATGTATATACGGTACCAATAAGAAAAAAAAAGTTTAAAGTCTTTCTGTTTGTTCCGTCTAATCTTCGAAACGGCTGGACCGATATTGACGAGACTTTCACTGGCATGTAGCTGATGTTATAAGGAGTAACTTAGGCTACTTTTATTTTAGGTAAAGAATCAGGGTCACCACACGCGCAAAACCAAAAATCAAAATTAATCCGCGAAAAAATCCAAAAAGATCGTTTTATTTAAAAGGGAATAAAATTTTAAAAATACACTCATGCACCCATGGCTTCTAAGAAAAACATGCCGGAAATCCATGCAGATCAAATCCTCAGTAACGCAAATCCGACTCGCACTTGGCCTTATTTTATGTTATAATTAGATTTCAGTGCCAATGTTAAACCCGAAACCAAACTAAGAGATTGTCATTTTATTCTGAGAAATTACTCTTATATGTCCTTCTCAAAGATTACAAATCCATACTATACATTATAAAAGTCTAAAAGTAAAAGGTGTTTGTTTGTTTGTCCTTCTTTCACGTCAAAACAGAGGGACAGATTGGCGTTTTTTTTTGTGTGGAGATAGTTGAATGGCTAGAGAATATCATAGGCTACTTTTACCGAAGATTATCTCATTCCCACGGAAAAACACGTTATAATACAACTCACAACAACTCATAATACTTATGTAGACCATACCTATGTATGTATACTAGCAGAACACGCGGCTTCGCTCGTGCTAAAACTACAAAAAAAGAAACACTTTGGCTTTAGGCTATTATTATTATTTGATGGCTAGAATGATTTTCAAATGTGTATAATTGTGAATGAGTATGATTGTGGCTCGCGCATCGAGGGTTCCGTACCACCAAATATTGTGCTCTTTTTACTAACATACTATATACAAATAAAAATTTTATGCTTTCGCAATACATATTTTATTAATTGCAAAAATAAATTCGCGTTTCATATTATTTTTTAAAGATATTAATATGAAAAACAAAACAAATTGTGATCTTAACTCAAAATATTCAGTATGTGAAAAAATATTTTACGTATATTCTGTAAATTAATTTTCGTTTAATTTATTTAGCAAGCTACACTTCCATTTTTTGCACATTTTCTACTGCATCTAAGTTAGAGAAAGAGAGTACAATGATACAACTCGCATATACTGTTAATGACTTAAGAATCATGTAACTCGGCTAATATGGGCTTAAACTATCATATAAACATTAAACAAGTTTTTTAAAGGATTTTTAAAGATCCAATGTTATGTACACCTGAAATTCATAAAATACAGTCTCCTTCCTTTATCTCCTGTTTTAAGATACTTTAAAGTTGCATTTTAATTTTGCTAAGCTTTGCTAGCTCGCTGGAATGAAGAATTTGATGAGTTTTAATTTCCATTGAATTTATATGTTCTTATATGCATCGAATTTGTAATAATATTATGTGAACATTTATATTATCAAAATACTAAAAAGTAAAAAAAATAACTGTTTTTACTCAAATCGGATTGAGAATTCAAACATGTGTCAAAATAAAATGTAACAGCACTAAGGAGTGTTGATATCAACTTCGAAGCAAATCACGTCCATAATAAATCATTACCCCTTGTTAACTCCGTCAGGGGATGAATTTCAATAAAATACGAAGCACGTCTGCCATCAATTCTGTTGAAAATGTTTATGCTTGCAGTAGATTGGACCAAGGAATCACGCTGTCCCATACAAACTTTGCCCCCCTTTTTCACCCCTTAAGGGGTAGAATTTCGGAAAATCGTTTCTTATAAGATGTCTACGTCATACAAAGAACACACATTTCAAGTTTCAGGTCTCTACGATCAGCGGCTTAGGTTGTGCGTTGATTCGTCAGTCTGTCAGTCATTCGGACAAAGCATCTTATATGTATAGATAATATAATATATAATCTATCTATTCCATATTAATCGTTAAAACGTGCCGCTAGTATAATACGAATGATCCATAAAACAATACAAAAGCTAGGATCATACATATTGGTCAAATGATTAACGAAAAATTTGGATTTTAATAGAGAAAGAGTGAGAGGGAATTTATGGACCTATTTTTCTTTCACTTTTTCCTCTATAATTTGCTATTGGCAATCGACATGAGCACAGTCGCAGACACAGCTAGTGTTTTATAATTTAAAGGTTATTGCGAAAAGATAGAAAGGATAAATCGGTGCTTGCATATATTATTTTTTTTTAAATATTTCTTAATCTCGGCGTGCAATAAATTCGTGCAGTTTCAATATTTCACCTTTGTGCTATTCTATATATCTGTGCCAAACATCTAGATCAAATTTCATCAGACAGCCAAAACGACTGAACAGATTCTCCGTTCTTCTTTTTTACCGGCCTTATAGATTTGTTTTTTTTTTTCAATAGAGAGGAACACAAGCGAGATTTAGCCGCTAGTTTCTATATATTTTTTATATTGCTTATTACATTATTTCAAGACCATCGATTCCATTATTTCGTCATCGTAAAAAGCTATTGCAAATTTAAAAGTAAAGAAATGTACATAACCTTCAATTATAATATTAACTTTTGTTTTAAAATGATCGGAAATGTTTCGAATAATACATAATAATTATTTATTATCTATACTTGAAATAAATGGCTGAAGAGTTTATGTGTTTATTTATTTGAATGCGATAATTTCTGGAACTACCAGTTTGATTTAAAGAAATATAAAAAATATTTAAAGAAAAGAAAAATAAAAATCATTCCACTGAGTTTCTTTCGACAATTGTTCTCAAGACTAAGGTTTTTCTTTACCGAACTGGTGATGTTGAGTATTTTTTTTTTTTTTTTGTTTTGAGTTGATTGATATTTTTAAGTTGAAGACCATCATGCCAAATCTAATCTGTGTTGTCACGACGTACACAAGAGAAATAGTTTTGAGAGAAAGTAGCAAAATAAACCTTTATATAGTCCAGAAGCGGTGATGGTGTCGACGAGAACAGCACAGCATCCACCATGCAATACACATCCTTCGGTCGCTGGCACTTAATCCATTCATCTAAGTGGTACAGCGGTGGGAAATCCGTGTAACTCGTTTCTGTGGAAAGAAATATTTTAGGTTATGCAGATGTGGCTTAAAATAGTCCAGGAAAAGGAGATTTGAACACATTATTTTGTATTTTATGTTCAGAATGTATAATTCTTTATTTTTATGGGCTATACAGGCATTTTGAGAAATAATTTATTTATTGGTTATTTAGTAGCTAAAAGTTACATTTTTTTTAAATTCAACAATAATTTTTTTAGAGCTTAAGATCTTTATGGCTCATATGTCATGGAACCTGGATGTACACCAGAGGTCGTGAGGTTGATACCGGGACTTCGCCCCTCCTGACCACCGTTGATGGACTAAGACTTTCTTGAGAAAAAATCTGAATATATAGTCCTACCCGGAACTTGAACCCGGGAACACTGAATCAGAAGCCTTCTACGTCAGTTGTTATACCAACAAGACAAAGATTTTATAGCTACTCAATGATATAGTAAAAATGGTAGAATATAGAGTTTAGTAGAGAGAACAAACTCTTCTTTCCTTAAGGTATCTCTGTGCAGACGATCATATCCAATTCATATACAAGATGCATGAACGAATAAGTCACTGGACCAGACATATAAGCGGACGTACCTTTATCTGTCTTATTAGTAGCCAGGAAATTTCAGCCTTTGTCGTTTGTTTTTTGCGTCAGTCTCAAGCATTTACTTGTCAACAAACAATCTGCCAAAAATGACTAAATGTTCTGTTAAATGGTGTAAAAACTATAGCGGCGGAAGCAGCACTGTTTCTTTTCACTTGTAAATACATTATTTTATTACATTTATTGTTATTTATCACACAATTTAATAAAATTGTAAAATAAAATGTCATATTATCCAACTATGTTAAATATAGTCGATATTTCTATGTATTGTTGACATCTGACAACCATCATAAAATCCCTGGATTATACCATTCAGAACAAATGACTAAACTGTCGAGTGAGTCCATTTGACATCGACTAGTGCTTGACAATGTCGAAAAATATATCGATATTTGACGAAATGACTGAACGAATGAATTTTGATCGTCGAAACGACGGGAACCAAAAATCCAAATAAATCCGCGAAAAAATCCGAAAAGATAAAACTATTTAAAATGTCAAATATTCGCGTAAATCTAAGAAAGAGTCAGTAAACCTATTTACTGACTGACTTATTGCAGTGTTAGCCCAGTGTAACCGAGTGATGCGTGTCAAATCCGGGTCTCGCACCTTTGATAGTTTCATGTGTGAATCATTTCTATCATGATTACCACTTATTTTACGGTGAAGGAAAACATCGTGAGGAAACCTGCATGTATGAGAAAAATCTAGCAAGTTTTCGAAAGGCATGTGAAATCCGCCAAAACGCACTAGGCCAGCGCGGTGGACTATAGCCTGATCCTCCTCGTACTGAGGGATGCCCGTGCCCAGAAGTGGGACGTTAAAAAGGGCTGATCATGAAACCTATTTACATAATTTAAACTTCTATAATTGACTAAAACATCATAACAATGTCCTACTTATTTTAGTTTAATTAAAATATAAATACCGGAAGCTTACCTCACCTTCATTCTCCCTTTATTTCCTTTGTCTCACAGCTTATTTATGATACGCCTTTTCATTCCCATTCGAAGGTTCTGGATTTGATTGTCGGCGCAAAATCAAACAATAATGTGCTAGCAATAAACTTCTGGGTTTAAGCGATTTGTAATAAAACACTTTACCACTTGCACTAATTATTTAACGTTCACCATCCAACACTCACTTTTTCACAATTTGAAATCACTTTTTCTTTTTCCTAATTTCACAAATGTAGATTAAGAACTGAGTAATATTAGGACAGTGTCACATTTTTATAAGCTACCCGAGACAATCAATTAACTAACATAGTTAAATAACAGAATCAACAAAAACACTTTATTTAATTAAATTAGCTTAATATTTTTTTAAATAAGTTTATAATTATTATCTATACAAAATAATATTTATTATATATTAATGGAATATACACCCGATATTCATTCGTTCATTAACATTATTATAGGCCAACAGAATGTTGCCATCAATGCCATCGTATTTATGTAAACCAAATTAATAAATAATTATTATTTAACACATTATTACTGCCTCTTTAATTCATTTATATTAATTTATTATAATAAAAACAGATATTTTAAATTAAAAGATGTAAAATTATGATGACTATGCTAACCAATGTCTAAGATGTCATTCATTCGTTCATCGATATATGTATTTTATCGATTACGTTCAAGCACTAGAAATATTGTATTGTGTACCTGTGTGTATAATAATGTAATAAAATCTTTGTGTGCGTTATGCGTCTTTTGGTTGAACGAGTTTTCATACATTTGTATTTTATGTCTCGTCCAGTGGTTTATTCGTTCATGACAAGATGGTATGAAAGAAGGAAAATCTGTAATATCAATATAACATTAAAATATACACCTAAATTAACAAAACCAGCAGTCACGTTTCTCAGTGTGCCTCATTTATGCCGGTGTCATATTCAAATAATAATGATTATTATATTAACTTCATTCTTGGAATATTGCATATAATAACATAATAAGTGTGTCAATGTTAAAAAAACTGGCTATGGTAATCGAAATCATAACGTGATGTCAACATCATTGCTACCACACCGCCTGGCGAATACCTAGTTAGCAACTTGTTAAAAAACACTAATGGCCGATCTCACCAACGTCACCTAAGTTTAAGGGATCCCCTAAGCATGGTTAGGGGGCTGTTAGGGGACAGTTTCTGTTTCACCGACAGTTAGAGGTCACCTAAATGTTAAAATGCCACCTAAATATAGATACTAGAAATACGGGCTCTGACGATGGTAAAACGAAATTTAATTTAGGGGCTAGTTTAGGGGAACTCTTAAGCTAAGGGTCCCATACGTAGGTGGTAGCTTATGAGATGTTGGTGAAATCGGGTATAAATGATCCAGTACCGGATTCAACCTAAGCGCCGCCTCTCTGGGTTTATGTAACATCTGGGCACTGTAAAAAATGCCGCCCCATTATCGAAATTTTGCATAAAATGGATAAAGTTTTGATAAACTTTAATTTGTTTTAATTATTATTTTTTTGAAAAATACAAAAATTGATTTATAAATGTTTTTGAAAAATGTACATTTCTTATCTATCTGTCTGTTTGTTCCGGCTAATCTTCGAAACGGCTCGACCGATTTTGACGGAAATGTAACTATCAGATAGCTGATGTTATAAGAAGTATTATATATATAAAAGCTTTTTATTCCTATACTTATTAAAAACATACAATTAAAAAAAACATACAATTAAAAAAATGTCTGTCTGTTTGTTAATCTTCGAAGCGGCTGGACTGATTTTGGTTAGACTTTCACTGGCAGATAGCTTGACGTTATATGGAGTAACTTAGGCTACTTTAATTTTAGAAGAAGAATTAGGATTCCGCTCAAAAAAATTAAAACGTAGCAAGTGATGCACCCGAGCGAAGCAAGGGCAAGTCGCTTGTTTTGAATAAAACTAGTCTTTCCTGTGACCATGTTGCTGTAAAGTATTGGAAAAATCCTAAATTAAAAACCAAATTAAATCCGCAAAAAAAATTAGAAAACATAGTTTTAATTCAACCACTATCACTAAAAACTAACCTGTGTTATTTTATATTCTTTTGTATTGCAAGTAATAAAGAAGTGGACATCTTAAATAAGACAATTCAACAATGTAGAGTTAAAATTCTATAAATAATTAATTAATTAAATACTCAACCGATTTTGATACAGTTTTCAATTTCATTTAGAAAATATCTTCCAGAAGATTGATATGAAAAATGCATATCGTCGTAATATTACAATTATTACAAAAGGTTCTTAGAGGCTGAAGGCATCTACTAAGACGTTTTAAAGACAACGAGACGAACAAATAGACCGTTCGACTATTACGTAGAATATCTACTTCTTATATAATATATAACACAATTGTAAATATTGAGAAATACTGTTCTCCGCATTCCGAGCCAGAGCCTCCTTCCTCAATATGTCCAACAGTTTTATGGTATAACTTGTCGCCATCGTTTTAACGCTTCATAGTTATTATTTTAATACTAAATCCTTATAATAAACAGAATCAAACCTGTTATATACGTATGGCGATGTTTAATTAAGGTCAGATTTTATTACTGTTTCATTATTTACTGTTGCGTATATTATTTTACGGCAATTCCCAATTATAAGTGTTTTTTTTTTTTTGGGATATAAAAGTGTAAAAGTATGATCATATAAGTATATGCTCTTCGCAAGTCGCTGACTTCCAAAAAGGAGGTTCTCAATTCGACCGTACCTATATATATATATATATATATATATATATATATATATATATATATATATATATATATATATATATATATCACCTGCGTGCCTTGGAAAGTATGTAAAGTCAATCCTGTGTCTGATCTCTCATCGGTCGTGTCAAATTATATATGTTTCCATCGGAATTTGAAAGTGAAAGGAATAGAGAGTGTACTGGGGTCTATATATTATAAACTACTAGCGACTCACCCTCGCTTCGCTCGGGTTTGTCCCTAGCTTGCTTCTTGATACAAAATTTCATCCCCATTTTCACCCCCTTTAGGGATATTTTCCGGGATAAAAAGTATTCTATGTCAATTCCAGGGTCTCAAACTATCATCTTACCAAATTTCATTTATATCGGTTCAGTAGATCCAAAGATTACCCCCTACAACCCCATAAACTCACAAACTTTTCATCTTTATGATATAAGTATAGATTAAGGAATTCTACAAGCAAAAACTACAGTCAAAAGTAGTATTAGGTAAAGCAAGAAACAATGCTCCTACCTAAATTTGTATTACAATGTATGACGCAAATTGAAATGATATTAACAATCGTTTTAATTAATATGTAATCTGGCCACATTCTTATTTTGGTCTTCGTATCTTTACATAACTGATAATGGCAGTTTGAGTCTAGGTTTTAAATCTGTCTGTAATACAGCCTTTCTCTTATCCAGCATTGATATTTTGGTCCACTTTAAAAAGACCTCTATTTTGTATGGGCGCAGGTACAAGGATCGGATCAAGCAGTATTGAGTTTCATTTAACTGTTTTTAATTGATGTACCATTAAACAGTAATACAAAAAGAGAAATTTTAAACGTAGAATAACTGAAAAGCGTAAGAATTCATTTTCTAAAGTCGCACATTGATGGTTTCCAAAAAAATCTAGTCGGCTTCAGCAAGGAACGTGAACAGCCAGGTTGGAATCTTTCACTCCATTAAGACAAAAATAAAAACTTTTTAACAAAAAATTAAAAACCGACTTCATAAAAAGCACTAAAAAGTAAAAAATAACTAATTGGTAGTTTTCATTTACTATACAATATGATGATGTTCTCCTAGCCGATTCCGGCCACGGCGGCCAATCTCAATGAGATTAGCCAACTGCGCAGGAGATATTATAGTGCTCAAGTGTACGCGCAGACACAAGTGCACTCTCTATTCCTATCACTCTCATACTCCGGTGGGACGACCACTCGACACAACCGCTGAGAGTTAAGGCGCAGGACCGACGGCTTTACGTGGTCTCCGAGGCACGGGGGGTGAAACACCGCCAACTTCCCAACTCCGGGCTGTTACTGAGACTTACTATACGAAAGACTCAATAACTAAACTTAGCCCGACCCGTGACTCGAACCCAGGACCTCCGGGTGTGCAGCCGTACATGCTAGCCACTACACCACCGAGGCAGTTACAAGTATACAATATACGTACCTAATCAAATATATTCGAAGTCGGTGCCAGCCGATACAAACGCTTTTTTTAAAGTCGGTTTTTATTTTTTTGTTAAAAAGTTTTTAGTGTAGACAGTAGTAGCAAAGTGAGAAGAAAGTATTTTAATAAAATATTCGCTGAAACCATTGAAGTTACTTTGATGCCAATTTTTATACGAAGACTTATACTAAAATTCGCTTTTATTAGTAGCACTTAAATTTCTACTATTAGCCGTTGAAGAGTTCCACCTATCCACCAATGGCCTTGCCATCATATCAGGTTAACGATACCGAATCACTGCACTATCAATGGAAATAGAAACACTTGTAAAGTTTTAAGTCAATATGACAATTAGAAGTAGATTAAATTCATCATTAGCTATTTTTCCACCCTTAGGGGTGGTATTTCTTTTCGAAAGTTAGATGGGACCAATCTGGAAGTATACACTTTCAAATACAACAAAAATTGTCCAAATCGGTTAATAAATGACGGAGCTCTGAGATAACAAACATTAAAAAAAACATACAGCCGAATTGAAAACCTCCTCCTTTTTGAGGAAGTCGGTTGAAAAATGTATAAAAAAGGTATCGAGGTCGTTGAGACGTCACTCTGGTAGCAGATTATTATATAGCAAAAAGATTCATAAATGAAAACCAAGCAAAAACAGCTTTTTTCGAACAAAATATTATGTTTTTGCTTTCTGTACACCTTTTTGCTTTATTTAAAAAAACTCACACGTTTAATAAAACTTCGAAGAATTATAATTATAAATATATAATTTATTTATTTTTTTGCACCATCTTTATCTGGTTTTGACGTGGTGTATATAATACAAATACTGTTTTATATTACTTTAAGCACAATGATCTTATAGAATTAATACACATAAATAAAAATGAAGTGTCTGTTTGTAATGTCAAAAAAAAGCTTTTTACTAAATGCATATGAAAGTATATACAGTACTTATAAGAATTAGTACAATTTTAATTGTCTGTCTGTTTGTTCCAGCCAATCTCCGAAACGGCTGGACCGATTTTGATGGGACTTTCTCTGTCAGATAGCTAATGTTCTAAGGAGTAACTTAGGCTACTTTTATTTTAGAATAAACATTATGATTCCGTGCAAAAAAATTAAACTCATGAAATTGTGAATAAAATACGCGTACCTAGGGACGCACCCTAGCAAAGCGTGGCTAAGTCGCTAGTTTTATCCTAAACCGCTTAGCCGTTTCAAAGTTATTAAGTAACAAACAGTAAGGCAGTGATAGCCCGGTGGAAGGTAGTGGTAGCCCAGTGGTAACGCGCTCGCTTGAGGAATCGAGTGAAGCGGGTTCAAATCCCGGGTTTCGCACCTTTGATATTTTAATGTGTGAATCATTTCTAACGTGATTATCACTTCCCTTACGGTGAAAGAAAACATTGTGAGGAAACCTGCATGTCTAAGAGAATCTAGTAAGTTTTCAAAAGACATGTGAAGTCCGCCAACACACACTTGGCCAGCGTGGTGGGCCTGATCCCCCTCGTATTGAAGGGAGACCCGTGCCCATTAGTGGGACGTTAAAAAGGGCTGAATACAAGTAACAAACATACACACATAGGAGAACATAAACCTTAATAATAAGATTAATAAATAATATGATTAGTAAAACTCGTTATTAATTTTTATTATCGACTAACGGCTCACCCTCTCTTCGCTCCGGTTTGCCTCTAGAAAAGCACAAACAGATCTATCCCACGGGAACCGTTCATTTTTCCGGGATGAAAAAGAACGTGCTATTTGACTGGCAATATATGGTATCAGCGTGCCAAATTTTTACTAAATTAGGTGCGTAAGTTGTTGTGTACTAAGTTGTATAAGTTACTATAGTATTTTAACTATCCCACGGGAACTCTTTAATTTTCCGGGATGAAAAGTATCTAAAATGTTGACCGAGGATATAAGATACCACTATGCAAAATTTCATTCAAATCTGTTCAACAATTTCGGAGATTAGCCCGTACAAACAGACAAACATACAAATAGACAGAGAAACAAAAAAAATTAAAAATATCTGGATTTATTCTATTTCTCTTCTTACATACCCTGACTCGGTTTTTAGCATTTTTTTTCTATGTACAGACATTCGACCTCTACAATTTTATTTTATGTATAGAATAGTTATCTAAGTATATACGAGTATAAACTCTATACTCGTATGAATAGTAAAAACAAGTAATTTTTATTGATTAGCACGCGTTACTTAACTACTCGTATGTACCTCTTCATGGTGATTTGTACAATATTAATTATGGTAACCTCTAAATTTCACAGCAGTGACTTCATCTGCGTGATCGCTACACGCTCTCAAAGTTCTATAGTTCTTCCTAAAAAACCCTTTATATTAATATAGTTAAAACTTCCAGTTTGGAAGTTTATTTTCCACCATGTATTCCCCTACCCTTTATGTATACCCTTTTTAACGTCCCACTGCTGGCCACGGGCCTCCCTTCAATACGACGGGGATCAGGCCTGCACAAGGACTTCACATGTCTTTCGAAAACTTGCTAGGTTTCCTCACGATGTTTTCCTTCACCATAAGGCAAGTGGTAATCATGTTGAAAATGATTCGCACATGAAAATATCAGAGGTACGAGACCCGGGATTTAAACCCGCTTCACTCTGTTTCCCAAATGAGCGCGTTACCATTGGCTACCACTGGCCCAATTTTCCATTAACTTGATATATAAACCAAAATAATTATTATAAATGCATTTAAGAAATAAATAACGATATATACACAGAAATAGTTTAAATATAGGTACATATAATAAAACAGTAAGTTAGCGAAATTGATGTGCACGTTTAATTGATGCGTTTGTGATAATTTACAACTCGGGTCAATGTTTAGGATATTATTTACTACAGGAAAATCTTTTATTCCCACGGGAAAACACAATGACTGGCTCTATCGAGTCGTTCTTAGAAAACATCTCTAACTAACAACGCTAACTAACGCTAGCTATACCAAAAGAAATACATGAAAATAATACAAAAGAAAATTGTAGGTCTTAATAACGCCAACAGAAAAATCTGCAATAGCATAAATCTTTCTCCTAAGGTACACTCGCAATAACTATTCATATCTATTATAACACACCCAGGGACCCACCCGAGTGAAGCGAGGATTGGAGATTGAAGTTACTAAAATTAGTACTAAATTGAAATCTTGTTATTTTGTGTTATTTGGAAAATTACCCATAAACGTCGCCACGAGTTTGTGAAATACCTATGCAGTTTAAATAATTCTAATAAAAACTTGTTAACAAAAAAATAAAAACCGACTTCAAAGAAAAGCACTAAAAAGTAAAAAATAACTGATTGGTAGTTTTCATTTACTATACATACCTAATCAAATATTTTCGAAGTCGGTGTGCTTTGCTTTGTATGGGCTGGCACCGATTTCGAAAATATTTGATTAGGTATGTATTTAATAGGTAGGCTTTGATTACTTAGTCAAAGCACACCGACTTCGAAAATATTTGATTAGGTATGTATAGTAAATGAAAACTACCAATCAGTTATTTTTTACTTTTTAGTGCTTTTCTTTGAAGTCGGTTTTTATTTTTTTGTTAAAAAGTTTTTATTTTTCCCTTTTTAGTGTAGACAGTAGTAGCAAAGTAAGGATTCTAACGTGTTAGGCTTGTCAAATCAAACAAAATAAGCCCAAAGTCAAAGTATCTACTATTAGCCGTTGAAGAGTTCCACCTATCCACCTTCTGGCCTTGCCATCAGATCAGGTCAACAACACCGAACCACTGTCCTATCAACGGAAATAGAAATACTTGCAAAGTTTCAAGTCAATATGACAATTAGAAGTAGGTTAAATTCATCATTAGCTATTTTTCCACCCTTAGGGCTGGTATTTTTTTTTGAAATTTAAATGGGACCAATCTGGAAGTATACCCTTTCAAACAAAACAAAAATTGTCCAAATCGGTTAATAAATGACGGAGTTCTGAGGTAACAAACATAAAAAAAAAAAAAAAAAAAAAAAAAAAAAAAAAAAAAAAAAAAAAAAAAAAACCATACAGGCGAATTGAGAACCTCCTCCTTTTTGAAGTCGGTTGAAAAGTAATAATGTACAGAATACAGATAGAGTCGTCATGCTACTATGATTTTGTTAGAATTATACATACTAATAATTAAGGTAATTGTTTTTGTGAAATAAATCATAAGAAAATTTATAAAGGATTACGCGGTCGAACTAGTTACGTTGTTTTTCCGTGGGATTGAGAAATTTTCGTTTACTAATATGTATCCCAAATGTTTACCCGAGCAATAAGTTATAACTACACAAAATTTAAAGTCCGTTCGGTACTTTTTACGTGAAATGCACACATATTATATATACCTATTCAAACAGACGTACAGCCCGAGAGACAAAAATTTTAACAACTATTATTTTGAGGTCCATACCTTAATTAATACTTAATACTTGTTAGGTACTTGTACCTAACAAGGCAAGGTAGCTCAGTAGTATCGTACTCGCTTGGGAAACCGACTCAAGTATAAATCCCAAAATTTTCATGAGCGCATCATTCCCAACATGATTACCACTTGTCTTCCGGTAAAAGAAAACACCGTGAGAAAATAAATAAATACGTTGGGACATTAACACACAGCACCATCTATCCATGGTAAGCTACGAGACTTGTGTTATGGATACCAGATAGTTGATACACTACACATATATAACTTTAAATACATACATATTGTAAATATAAACACCCATGGAGTGGAGTACAAACATTCGTCATCGCACAAAGAATGCCCCCAGCGGGACTCGAACCCGCGACCGCTGGCACAGAAAGTAGGGTCACTACAAACTGAGCCAAGCGTGTCGTCTGCCTGCAGAACCTAGGAACTTTTCGAAAGATATGTGAATTCCGCCTACCACCCAGCGTGGTCATTAATAAACCTACTTGTTGCAGACAGTGCCTACCCACAATTTTTTTTTAAATCATTTTGTAAATTTATGGATAGGCACTGTCTATAACAAGTCTATGACCTTTGAGACATCTAAAACCTTACTCTCCCGTGATCATAATTGCTGTAAAGCATTCGAAACGTCGGGAACCAAAAATCAAAATACGAGTAAATCCGTGAAAAAATCCTAAAAGATTAAGTTTTATTTAAAATGTCAAATATTCGCGTATATTTAAGTATTGTAAAATGATTTAAATATATTTACCATTAAGTTCCATAGAGCTCCCAAAGCTCGAGCATGTCGCTAACACTAAACAAATAGTCAGTGTACACTTCATTGTCACTCGTTAGCACGTTTATTTATTATAGTTTATATTAAATATTTCAATTATATTGATAAATATTTCGTTAATTATTTATTTTATTAATTATTAATGAAAAATAATCTCTGTTGATATATTAGGGTTGATATATTCATTAATTACAATTGAAAATTTACATATAGAAAACTGTCAAATAATACTGAAAAATTAAATAAAATAAATATTAAAATAATATTTAATTAAATATAACAATATGATTTAAAAATTAAAAATCAAAATACTTTTAAAATAAAATATTATATTAAAAGCTTAATTCAACGGCTAAGTATGAACGAACACGCACTTTCAAGTCGACTGAACTTCTCGCGGCTTATTGCGAAAGCGTTGCTTAAGTTCTGGGTTTCGTCCTTCAAATATTTACAAGATTACGTTATACCAATATACGGGTCTGGTTAAGTAATAATAACTTATTAGTCTAAGATCCCGATCTATGTGGTGGATCCCTCATTATTTTAAGCCGAAATATATTATGATTATTTTATTTATTAAAATATATTATAAGGCAGTGGTAGCCCAGTGGTAACGCGCTCGCTTGGGAAACCGAGTGAAGCGGGTTCAAATGCTGGGCTCGCACCTTTGATATTTTCATGTGCGAATCATTTCCAACATGATTACCACTTGTCTTGGTGAAGGAAAACATCGATCACCAAAAATTTGCTGCATGCTAATTTTAATTAAAAAACCTCTAGTGCGGAAATTTTTTGGTATAACAACCCTAAATCATTAAGTTTCTAATAAAATTATCTACATTTTGACACTTAGTTCCGAAAAATACGATCCAATACAAGTACTTAATTAACTACTTCAAATTTCAATTTGCTTGTTTAAACCTGGATGTCAGGTAATATGGAGTCGAATAAGGCCGCCAATAACACCATCGTATGATGCCATTTTGTACAAGTCTTTTAACTTTCGATTGATACTAAATTGTCACAGGAAAAGAGTTCTTGTACTTTAAAAAAAAACAATTAAAAATAGCCTAGAGCAAATCTTTGCTGACAATGTTAATATGTTTTATTGTTTAAAGAATATATTTTGCCTGGAAAAAGACTAAGGGGTTTACCACATAGATTGGGATCTCGTACTATATAGGTTCCTAAAAATAAAACCTGTTCACGTTAATGAGATGAATTCTTAGAGATTTGACTGAGTGTAACGTAATTAGAAGACGTCAAATTTAATTATTTATATCTAAAAATTCACAACCGCTGAGGTAATCTGAAGATTACCTGAAAATTTCATCAAAATCGCTCCAGCTGTTTTAGAGTCCATAGGAAACATACATACACACATCGATTTTTATTTTATTTATTGAACAATTTAAATTTATTTATTGCTCGGAAAATGGAGTCTTTTATGAAAATTTAGTGACACACCGACTGCAGCGCCACCTACCGGATTTATTTGTTAATTGAAACCTTGCAGGGATCCACTCAAACATACACAAAAATTGTCATTCAAATTGTCCTGCCGTTTAGGAGATGATAGTGGCACACTGACTGCAGCGCCACCTACTGGGTTCATTTCTGTTTTCGAACCTTGCATGGACCCACTCAAACATACACAAAAAATATAATTAAAAACGTCCCTGCCGACTAGGAGATAGATGATCAGTGGCACACTGACTGCAGCGCCACCTACTGAGTCCATTTGTATTTTATACCATCCAGGAACCCATTGAAACATAATAAACACACAAAATTTCATCTAAATCAGTCCAGTTCTTTAAGAGGAGTAGGTTAACAAACACACTTACAGAAGAATTATATATATTAAGATTTGCAGAGGAAATGGAGGAAAAGTACCTTAAATAGTGAAAAAATCGAGTTACACTCAAAGGAAACATCCCTTACTTTTTTTTAATTAAAATTTATTGCGTTTAAACTTTTTTTTAAAAACCTGACCTAGTAAGTCATCGAACCACCAAAAAACTCGTTCGTTCGTTTGCTTGTATAGTTTATTAGTTTGTATATATTTTAATTTGATGATAATATCAAAATTAACTATTTAGACTAAGTAATATAATGAATTATGTTTTATGTCATTTATCTCATACATATTATTACCAGCTTGGATAGAAGATGGAACGAAATGTGGACATTTGGAAGAGATATTTTTATTGCTTATGGAAATTCGGTAATTACATGTTCACGTCCCAACATGCTTTTTATCGGCCAGTTAATTGTCTTGTGTCAGTCGGCTTAAAGTACGTCGTTTATTTGCAATCGTTAATTATGTTGACGGGCCACCTATAGTTTTAGTTTTGATGGTCCACTAATAGTTTAGATGATGATGTGCTATCAATAATTCTGATATTGTTGAGTCACGAATCTTTTATTTGTTACTTTGAGTCTCTTATTATATAAAAAACAAAAAAAAATGAAATAATATTAGTCCCCCTGAGTTTCTTTCGCCAGTTCTTCTCAGGTCTGAGACTTCTTCTTTCCGAACTGGTAGTAAACTTATGACGCTCATAAAAAAAATATGTATAATAATTTAATGCTGAATAAAATATTTTGAATTTGAAAAATTTTGAATTACAAGTATTAAGTTTAGATCTGAAAATAGAGAAGACCTGAAATAATTAAACCTTTGGCTCATCGTTTGAGGGGTCACAAATACTTGTCAGGATGTACGAACTGATAAACTGGCTTACACGGAGCCGTAAATTTATACATAATAATATAATATACATAAATTAGAAATCATGAATAATAATATTTTGATTAAAAGTCATTAACCGTTTGAAGGGCCAGTGTTTTGGACAGACGTTCTTTACGAACGAAAAGATAAGTATTAGTTGTTAAAATAATATTACTGTTTTGCATTACAACATTAACAAAAAAATAAAAACCGACTTCAAACAAAAGCACTAAAAATTAAAAAATAACTGAATGGTAGTTTTCATTTACTATACATACCTAATCAAATATTTTCGAAGTCGGTGTGCTTTGGCTAAGTAATTACAGCCCAGCCTATTAAATACATACCTAATCAAATATTTTTTCGAAATCGTTGCCAGCCCATACAAAGCAAAGCACACCGACCACTTCGAAAATATTTGATTAGGTATGTATAGTAAGTGAAAACTACCATTCAGGTATTTTTTAATTTTTAGTGCTTTTGTTTGAAGTCGGTTTTTATTTTTTTGTTAAAAAGTTTTTATTTTTTCCCTTTTTAGTGTAGACAGTAGTAGCAAAGTACGGATTCTAAACGTGTTAGGCTTGTCAAATCAAACAAAATAAGCCCAAACTCAAAGTATCTACTATTAGCCGTTGAAGAGTTCCACCCTATCCACCTTCTGGCCTTGCCATCAGATCAGGTCAAACAACACCGAACCACTGTACTCAACGGAAATAGAAATACTTGCAAGTTTTCAAGTCAATATGACAATTAGAAGTAGGTTAAATTCATCATTAGTTGTTTTTCCACCCTTAGGGGTGGTATTTTTTTTTTGAAATTTAAAATGGGACACCAATCTGGAAGTATAACCCCTTTCAAACAAAACAAAAATTGTCCAAATCGGTTAATAAATGACGGAGTTCTGAGGTAACAAACATAAAAAAAAAACATACAGTCGAATTGAGAACCTCCTCCTTTTTGAAGTCGGTTGAAAACAGGCATTATGTGTAGGAGAAAACACACAGCATTGAGATGAAGAAAGCAGCTTTGTGATCTGTCAAAACTATCAAGAATACAGATTAAAACATACCTGAATCCAATAAAGTTTGATAATTATGTTACCAGAGGGCGCAGGCATCTGCGCAGGCATCTGCTTGCCGCCTTTTCCGCTGTCAAGTGTCATAGCGTCTTCATCGCCAGCAAGCACCTTGAATCAATGCTGTGTGTTTTCTCCTACACATAATACCTGTTTTGTTGTAATGCAAAACAGTCATATTATGTGTCTCCAAAACACACAGCATTGAGATGAAGACCTGTTTGATATCTGCTCGTGGTGACCAGAATTAGCTGCACAAAAACGCTATGTGAATGAATTAAACATTAATTATATAATTATCAGCTAAGGACCTCTTTAATTGTTATAGATTTTATGTAACTTCTTTCATAACTTCTTTCATGTAATCAAAATATTACTAATTTAACTTAGGAAATTACTTATTAAAACAACATGATAAACAAACAAACACTTTAAGTGCACCTTGCACCATTTTTACACCTAGTTCCATAAAATTCAAATCTAATAGGTCCATTAAAATAATTCAAATTACTATTTTTAGATAACCATAGGCATAAATTTCTCTGAAAAGATAATAATTACTTACACCCTGTGTAATAACACATAAATAATTCAATTTTTAATTATAAACCAAAACCAAAAATTGAAATTCAATTATTACTCTAAAATATTAAGCAGTCTTAAAATTATTATCTAATAAATCAGTACAATATCACTGTTAGAAGTGAAGGATCTATTTACTTATCTATAGTAAAATTTCTTAAATGTTTCTAAACATCTCTCTAGCTCTAGAATCTCCTCTATTTGTCTATTGTTTAGCCATCTCCGCGATGCTACAGTAGACTTGATGTTTCCTGAGGAATCATCTATTTTGGCCTGCCTAAACACTGAATGCAGCCACCCGGAAGTGACAGGCTCTGCCGACTTCACTTGTCCCTATAACTGTGATAAAAAGACATTGCAAATCCTTTTCCCATCTTGCATCTGACCTCCGAGGAGGCCATCCTGCGAGCCCATCTGGCGAGCAGGGATGTAAGGAGCCAACCAGATTGTCTAAGTTACTGAGCCAGTCTTAGAACCAAACCCCCTGGTTCACAATATTATGGAATTTTTGCCTCCTTAATTAACTATATCATTAGAAAGTCCCAGAAGAGTAGATCATGCCACCTACAGCCTGAAGCTAGTAACAATATTAAGGCTGTCTCTCTACCCTTATGAAACAATGAATCAGAACATGATGTTGAATTCACACCAGTTAAATACATATTAACATCCCCATATGGGCAGTTTTAGCTTCTTGTGGTTTAGAAAATTAAATTTCTTTTAAAACTGATGAATAATAAGCATTTTGGTAGATTCTCAATTGTGGCTGAACAATAAGTAGATATGGCTAATTTATGTTCTAAAATCATTCTGTATGCTAACTTATTCTTTACATAAAGCTTAGCTATCAATCTGGCTATATCCTTCATTTCTGGACTTTAACTATTGACATTGTTATCCCGGCACCATAATAACCATTTTTTTTTAATGGAGTACTGGAAGAATTCAATGTAACTCGATACCAACTCCATTGAAATAGTTGCTTTTTATTCTCACTTCACTCTATTATTTGGGCTGCCCACTCCCAATTTTTTAAGCCTGAAAATTAACTTGTCTACTTGTGGTGGGCTTGTTACTATTATCTCATCAACAAGAACCTTCCGCAGGTTCTTTACGAGAACGGGATTGGCCAGAACTCTCGTTTGAAGGTCTGGATACCAAAAACATTGGAGCCCACTGAGGCACTATCAGAAAATACGTTTCCCTCGCCTCATTAAAGTGTGCTAAGACTAGTAATTAGACTGGGAAGTGGAAACTCCCATACGACTTGAAATACCCAATCACGGCTATCCGCCGCACTTGGCGTCGCAAAAATGAAATGATCTCTCATTTAAGTCAAGCGATACATAGGCCTCTACGACGGTGGTCTCGCTGAAAACGCGAACAAGGTCTATGTCTAGTACACCCCACACTTCAAAAATAGCCTCCGTGGCTGGCGGGACCAGATGCCATTCGGGTACTTGCTTTCCCCCCGATAAGCGATCTGCGATACCGTTTAACTTTCCTGGAAGGTAAAAAGCTGAGATTGTTATATTGATAGAATTCCGTTACTTTTAAGTTTTAACCCAACATACCCTCTACCAGAAGTTCATACCTTTATCAGACAGGTTTCATAGACCGAGCCCCCTTGATTCCGAATATAGGCGACTAGGGTCTGATTATCGGACTGCTCCAGTATGTGCGCATTCCTTAAAAAGGCACCTGTGACTTGATCCCAGCAAACAGTCCATACACCTCCTCTAGATTGGAGTGCCAAGGTATTTGATTTGGAGCCTGTCTACTCCTTAGGTTGTCTAAGTGCTAAGTGCTAAGTGCCCAGCCCGCATCCGCTGCGTCTGTGGTCAAGAAGTACGTTACTTCCTTTTGTGTGGAGTTTGGACTGCAGCCTATTGCATCCAACCACTAACTTTAGCTCCAGTAGGGCATAATTTCTTTTTCCAACCTCTCTGGGTGAACTTCTTTAGGAAAAGATATACCTTAAATCTGACCTGGCATACAACAGGTAATCGTCCAGCTATAGCCAACGAACATCTCGGTTTCGTAAGGTTTCCGCAACCCCAGTTCGATACCGCTGCCAAAGTACGTCGGTTTCGCAAAGGTTTCCGCAACCCAGTTCGATACCGCTGCCAAATTCACCTCGGTTTTCGCAAGAGGTGTTCCGCAACCCAGATCGATACCTGCCTGCTGCAAATATCTCGTTTCGCAAGGTGTTCCGCAACCCACCCCAGTTCGATACCGCTGGCCAAAAGTACCTCGTTCACAAGGTTTCCGCAACCCGGTTCGTACCGCTGCAAAGGTTACGGGGGGCTAAAGACAGACTAAATGATGAGTAGGTGTTAACTGAAGGATCTCTCTCTCGTAAATAACACGGAGGAACCGTCTGTGTGCCTTTTTTTTCATACATAAATGAATATAGGCCTGGTGAATTATTATTTTTTTCACCATCCACATTATTGTCCTGAAAGAAAGCTTATTCTATCTTATCTAAAGTAAGTGTTTATTATATTTTCCTAAGATATCAATAACAAAACAACGCTTTTAATTACTATGCAAGTATTTTAAGTCCCTGAGGTCGAAAAGGGGACATAATTCACTATTTGTTGTCCTCACTCAATACACATTTTGAGTTGTTCTTAAATTTTTCAAGTTACGTCTGAATAACTTGGGTAGCTCATGTACTAAATCGGCTTGGATGGGAACTTCAAAGGTGGTTTCATTCTGACGGGTAAAGGCAATTGGCTATAAAATTTAAAACAAACTGATTACAGCGCCCTTTCGACTCCATTTGTCTGTAAACAAAAGCTTAGGCACCACCCTCTGAAGTTCTGTTGAGTTTAATGCCTCCTTATTTTTGGAGCTGAAAATCTGCTATTGGACTCACATTGACAAAGGGGTTGACCCTCTTAACAGTATGTATACATCTCTTTTTAGATCTTTTGAGCTTCACCCTTTTTCTATATTTTTTTAATAAAAGATAAATCAGTATGTTTTGTATGATTTATTACCCTTCTATTCCTCAAATAAACCTTAGAATATCCAAGAACTATAATTGGCCCTAGGGCCTCTACAGTAAATAAATACTCTGAACTACGAGGAACATTCTGTAAAGTTGTCCTAAGCTTAAGGCTTAATTTCAAAAAATTCTGAACTCTTGTCACATATTATTTGCAAAGCTATTTTTCTACATTTATATGCTTTGCAGAACTGAGTCAGGCTCTTGACAAATTTCTCATATAAAGAATTTAAATTAAAATCTTTTGGATTGACTACAGTCCAATCAAGTATTGATTGTAAACTCTTTCTTATAAATCTCTGCTCCCCTAGTAGATAGCCCAGCTATTAAGAGTTCTGTAGAAGCTAAATAATTTTTTTATTTATTGAAATGACCCTAACTCATCATCAACTTTTAAGCCTATAAAACCACAGTAAAACCTAGATTATTCTGCCCTAGTTTCTTATCTTTAATATGTGCTTTCAAGCTAGGGAAAAAAGCCACTGTAGTTTATTCAATTAAGAAAAACATTATCTATCAATAGGTTGAACAAAGCTTTTGATGGCAAATTCAGTACTTAACTATCAAGAATTAATATTAATGTTTCTGGCAATTCATTTGTTGACAGTTGATTAGAATTAATAATAAATTTCTCAGAATTAGCACTACTACCCTATCTTATGTATACAAATACATATAAGCTAGTAACTGTGTTAAATATTTAATATATGTATAGCACATCTGAGATTAAAGTAGGTATATACCTACCATAGTATCTAAATTTCACTTATGCGTTCTACGACGTTTATTCTGCATGAGTAAATCCAAGCCCTCCTCAACCTCCGAGGAAGAGAAGAAGCCGGTCCCTGAAGCTGCAGAGGTCAAGGCCGAGACATGTTCTCCCTCCAGAGCAATTGACTTCCGACCGACCTTCACGTCGTCGTAACGCATAGGTTCCATGTTTTAAAAATATTAACAATGCTTACCAATCTCCTTTTAACACATAAAATTCGCCTAAAACTTCATTTACATCGACTTTCTAACTTTTCGATGTAAACTTTTTCAAATCACAAAACGCTATGACACTTGACAGCGGAAAAGGCGGCAAGCAGATGCCTGCGCAGATGCCTGCGCCCTCTGGTAACCTAATTATCAAACTTTATTGGATTCAGGTATGTTTTAATCTGTATTCTTGATAGTTTTGACAGATCACAAAGCTGCTTTCTTCATCTCAATGCTGTGTGTTTTTGGAGACACATAATATTGAATTTATGATGGTAAGCTTGTGTATTCAGCCCTTTTTATCGTCCCACTGCTAGGCACGGGCCTCCCTTCAGTACGAGGGGAATCAGGCCATAGTCCACCACGCTGGCCAAGTGCGAGTTGGCGGACTTCACATGTCTTTCGAAAACTTGCTAAGTTCTCTCAGACATGCAGGTTTCCTCACGATGTTTTCCTTCACCGTAAGGCAAGTGGTAATCATGTTAGAAATGATTCGCACATGAAAATATCAGAGGTGCGAGAACCGGGATTTGAACCTGCTTCACTCGGTTTCCCAAGCAATCGCGTTACCACTGGGCTACCACTGCCTATGGTAAGCTTATTGATCAAAATAGTGGTGTCTAAAAAGTGAAAAAGATAAAGCGTTTTCCTGTGATTAGTTAAATAGTAGTAAATATAAAGTGATCGTTAAAATTACATTTATATGTGTTATATTAGATGGAAGGCTGCTTCAACTGCCTCGGTGGTGTAGTGGCTAGCATGTACGGCTGCACACTCGGAGGTCCTGGGTTCGAGTCCCGGGTCGGGCCAAGTTTAGTTATTGAGTCTTTCTGTATAGTAAGTCTCAGCAACAGCGTTGGGAAGTAGGCGGTGTTTCACCCCCGTGCCTCGGAGAGCACGTAAAACCGTCGGTCCTGCGCCTTAACTCTCACTGGTCGTGTCGAGCAGTCGTCTCACCGGAGTATGAGAGTGACAGGAATAGGAGTGCACTTGTTTCTGCGCGTACACGTGCTGCACTATAATATCTCCTGCCCAGTTGGCTAGTCTCAAGAAGATTGGCCGCCGTGGCCCGAATGGGCTAGGAGAGCATCATTAGATGGAAATATGAAAATTTAAGTGACATTATAAAACTTATAAAGTAAAAAGTGATAATATAAAGCTTATTGCATCGGTTTACTGTGTTCTTATTTTCCTTGTTCTGAACTTATATGGTTATTTATACACTGTTTTAACAATTGTTATAACTTATCACAATCCGATGTGTCTAATGTGAGTCAACAACACAATGGTGATTTACTATTCTTAAGAATCCGCTAATACTCTCACAATCTAACGACGTTTATGAAACGATTGTTCGCACAGTGGCTACAATTCGACCATAATCATTTCCATTCATTCACTTCATTCGCCTTTTCCATTAAATCTGAAGTACCTCAAGTATCCATTTAGGACCAATATTATTTAACGAGGCAGTGGTAGCCCAGTGGTAACGCGCTCGCTTAGGAAAGCGAGTGAAGCGGGTTCAAATGCTGGGCTCGCACCTTTGATATTTTCATGTGCGAATCATATCCAAGATGATTACCACTTGTCTTAACGTTGAAGGAAAACGTCGTAAGGAAACCTGCATGTCTGAGAGAACCTAGCAAGTTATCAAAAAACATGTGAAGTCCGCTAACCCGCACCTGGCCAGCGTGGTGGACTATGGCCTGATCCCCCTCGTACTGAAGCGAAGCCAGTGCCCAGCAGTGGGACGTTAAAAAGGGCTGAATACAATAATTATTTAACATTTTCATTAATGATATTTGCAATTGCTTTAGGTATTCTGAATTTGTCCTTTTTGCTGACGATTTAATGATAAGAGTTACTTATGACGATAGCTATTAACTTGTAAATTCTATTGTATTACTTAATTATAATTATTTTTCTCACAATAGATATTTTTTGTTGCTTTAAGTAAATAATTATAATAAAGTATTAGATTTTTTGTTCTTTTAGTTTATGCATGTCGTGGTTACCTATAAGTATGATAACAGTTGGATTTAGACCTCCTTTGTAAAATTGAGAATTTTTGTTAAGTTACTGTATATCATGTTGGTGATCCTAATTAAATAAATAAATATCTCGTACCTTTACGAAACATACATACATATAAATAAAACCAAATAATGAAAGGAATTTTTATTTATTAATTTGCTTTTTAAGGGATACAAACAGTACAATATATAATTATAAAACATATAAAAGTAATTCTAAAACATACTAAAAGCTTGCCACCATAATATGCTGTATAAAAAAATTTAAAATATAAAAATAAAACATAACTGAATGGTGTTTAATTATAATTAAACATGAAGTAAATACTTATAAAGTTAAAAGTAATTTTATATATACAACCTATAGCGAAACTACCAATTATCTAATTATAAATTAAGTTTTACAATTATTATTATTTTTTGTAGCACATATATTTAAAGTGGAAAATATCTAATTTACAATATTTTAAATTAAAATTACATACACGGGATACAAAATTAAATGAAACTTTGAAGCATACTTTGTTTTAACTTTGCGTAATTCAATACATTCGAAATAAGCCTATTTCGTTCGCCTAATCTGTGACACGCAAATTCACTTTCTTTAAAAGTGGAGGAGAGTCGGTGATATTTATTTTATTTTGTCATAAATTGTTACCTAATTAGTTAAATAACATTTTATAGTGAACGTGTCAATAATAAATATGTTTTTATATAAGCGGAGAATATAACCCTTGTTTGGAGTTTGGACACACGTTTCATGTTCATGCTCATATGTATGGCCGTTGCGGGAATATTAAATTATTTCAATTTATGTTATTGAAATAATTGCATATAATTGTACGCCTTTTTAATGTCCTCTTTTTACCTTTTTACAAAATCTGTCAAAAACGTAATTTATAAAAAAGACTATTAAAAAATGTCTAAATCAAAAATGGAAAAGTATTAAAAGGGTGGTTATTATTATGTTGTTATCCAGCTCATAGTCATCTTTGTACTAAATACCATCCAAATTCATCCAGCCGTTTCAGCACGAAGAAGCAACATTTTCGTGCTGAAACGGCTGGATATATATATATATATATATATATATATATATATATATACTAGCATTGCCCGCGGCTCCGCCCGCGTTCAGTTGTCGTTCAGATGACCAAAAACCAAATTCTTAGGTTTTACATATTAGTATACTCTTACATTGCAGTTTTTGTATTTTTGCTCAGAAATGAGACATTTTCCCGCGGTAAAAATTATTCTATATGTTGCCTTGGTTAACCAGCTATTACCATACCAAACTTAATAAAAATCACTCCAGTGGTTTTTCTGTGATGCGGTAACAGACAGACAGACAGACAAAAATTCTTAAAACTATAGGTTCGGCCTCTGTTAAGTCTAGTTCGCATTAAGCCAGTATTTTAGTCTAGTAGCGAGTAATTTAGTAACTAAACGTGTCTGAACACTAAAAATTTAGTCGATTAGTTCAGTAAGTAATTTAGTCGAGTCAATCCATTTTATTCTATTTTTTGGGCGAGTAGCAGCCCCCACCACGCGTCCGAGCTCACTGGTTCACCGGCTAAACAAGTACGAACCTGTCGAATTGGTCGAGTTTATTAGTTGCCGCCATAATGTCGTTTCGCTGGAGCGAAGAAATGACTTTTAAATTTGTTTCGAAATATGTTGAACACGAAACATCGATGCTGAATTCGGAAACAGTTGATTTTCCGAGTCCAAATATATGTGTGAGTGTCCTTAAACTACATCCAGTGGCAAGAAAGTATAGAACTGCTTGTAATTTTGTAATTGCAGGAATCGCACTTCTTAACAGAGTATCTTTACGCTGAATTTGAGAGTGTATTTTCATTAACAGAAAATTTACACAACTTTCGGACATTCTCAAACTATCGAAGTATTCTTTGGGATCTTCCAATGCTAATTCCTTCAGAAGACAATTAATAGCTCCTAGTTTATCTCGTCTTTCGATCCATTTTCGTACCCATAGCTTCTTTTTATTAATCACACAAATTTCCTCATCCACCTCTTCTAAAATAGCCGTTACGATCAGCTTAATCAGTTTATTTACTTTATTGCGTTGTAGGCTGTTCATCTTGCAAAACACCACTCACTTGTAAACTGTACTCGACCAAAGTGCGAACGAGTTTTGGTGAGTAGCGAGTAATTTAGCTACTAAATTACTCGCTACTAGACTAAAATACTAGCTTAATGCGAACTAGGTTTTAGCGATAATAATGTGTATTTCAATAAGGTTTTCCAAAAAATATTTAAAGCACAGATACGGCTTAGTTAAATTTTAATGTATCTATAGATGTAACTAATTTATAAAGCCAAAAAGATTGTTTTTTTGATAATTTGAACACGGGCGGGGCCGCGAGTGATTTTATAGTAATTCTAATAAAATCATAGAAAGGTCTAATTTGTACATTCAATGTTTTGGAATTTAAACTACGTATTATAAAGACACGTGGTGACATCTATTGACAAATATCCAAATAATACAAAAATAAATATTCATTAAAATAACTTATTTAATGAATAAAATAATGCTATTGATATACTTTTTCAAGATTAGCTATTTTTAATAGTTTTTGTCATATTTTGTACGTTAACTTGCTAAAATGTATATAGTATCATCGTTTATTTATTCTAACCAGTTTTTGTATTTTTTCTCAGAAATGAGATATTTTCCCGCGATAAAAAGTATCCTATATGTTGACCCGGATAACCAGCTATCATCGTACCAAGTTTCATCAAAATCCTTCTAGTGGTTTTTCTGTGATGCGGTAACAGACAGACAGACAGACAGACAGACACAAAAATTCTCTGTATCGATAATATGTGTATTTAAATAAGATTTTCCAAAAAATATTTAATGTACAGATTTGACTCAGAATTTTATTATATGTATATATATACATATATATACATATATATACATATATATATATATATATATATATATATATATATATATATATATATATATATATATATATATATATATATATATAAATAATGGAATACTTAAAACGTGTTTTAAATTTTTTGTCTTCAAATTATAACAAAATTTGGTGAATTTCCTAAAACGTATTTTTTTTTCTAATTTCCTAATAATTCCGCATTAGATAATTACAACCATTTGAAAAAAGTCGTTCAACTACTTAGTAATGTAAGATTTTAATCTAATACAGACCCAGTGAGATAGATAACACTGGATTTAAAACCATAAAAAATTATAAGATTTCTTGATATTATAATGAAGGTGAGCACTATGGAAAGATTTCTGAAAAGTAATCCCTAAAAGGATTTAATTAAACTCCAAATTTCCAATGTTCCACCTTTGCCCACATTATCCTCTGTATTATCTGTGTTACTCTGTTAATATGCAATAAAGAATAAATAAATATATATATATGTTCGTAACTTGACCTAAATCGTTATTAATAAAGTTAATATTTAATAAGACATCTACAATAACTTATTTATCTGAGTGACCTACGGAAAATTTTAGCCCATCAAAAGGTATTTCATAGAGACGTGGGGAAGTGGCTAGGAGGGTCTGGCCTATACTTTTTGCATTTTCTGAGAAAATTTACCATAGTAATGTTATTTACACTATCTTAAAGTAGAGATTTCAACGAACAAAAGCCCACCGACTTTTTTAAAAAAGCAGATATTTTGACTCGAGAATTTTCGATTGAAAATTAGGGTGCTTTTTCGATCTTAAGTCAAAATAAGGTGGAAAAATAAATATTTAAAAAAAAATAGTATGTTTGGGACATAAAAAGAAAACTTTTCACCAAATTTCGTGAAAACATTTTTTTTTTGTAAAAGAAAAATAAAAAACCAAAAACTTTGATATTTGAATTTTTCAAATAAATTTTGAGGTTATATGAAAAAAGTGTAAATACAAAAGTTGTAGATTTTTTCATTACCTACAACTTTGCTATTAAACTTTTTTCCATAAGACTTATAGTTTTGCCGGAAATCGAGATAAACCGTTTTTTTACCCTTAAAAATTCACCACCTTCCACTTTCCGACCTCAAATTTTTGTTAAATTCTCTTTCTTTCCCAATGGGTTTCATCCTACTATTATCTTTTTTTACTTTTTCAGCCCTGGTCTATATGTCACCGCGGAGATTATTCGCCTGGTCAATCTATAAATCTATACAGATAAATAAAATCCAAGTGTCTGTTTGTTATTACAAAATAACAGCTTTTTACTAAATGCATATAATACTATATACGGTATTTATAAGTAAAACACATTTTTTTTTAAATCTGTCTGTTTGTCTGTTTGTTCTGGCTAATCTCCGAAACGGCTGGACTGATTTTGACGGGACTTTCACTGGCATATAGCTGATGTTATAAGGAGTAATTTAGGCTACTTTTATTTTAGAAAAAGAATTAGGGTCCCGTTCAAAAAAATGAAAACGTACCTATAGACCCTAGTGTAAGATATAGGTAATGCAGTATAAATGTAGGTAATAGGGCGGTATTTTTGACGGTGCCCCAGGGCGGCACTTAAGGTAAATCCGGTCCTGGTTAGCGATCGTAAGTTCAATCCTCAAGTGGACAGATGTCTATTTTCAACGGTCTGCTTAAATATTATATTCATAAAACAAATACAAAAGATAATTTTCAGCAATAATTTAATATCTTGGCACATCATCTTGTGGATGGTCTTTGTTGTGTCTAAGCTTCTTTCTTTTTCTTATTGGAGCCCATGAATATCTTAAGTAATTCATTGCAAGGGGCCTCCACGAAGAGATACAACACCAGCGCTAGCATATGGGCCCAGAACATCACTAATAGGTAGACGTAGAACTGAAACGAAAGCAAAACAATCAATATCAATTATAATAATAATGTCCTCCCGACCGATTTCAGCCACGGCGGCCTATCTCAGTGATACTAGTTGACTAGAGTGATGTTAGTCGACTAGATTCAGTGTGCTTGCAGACATAACGTGCACTCTCTATTTCTGTCACTCTTAAAGTCCGATGGGACGATACTTCAATACTTCAGTAAGGAGCAGTTCCGACTCTACACGTGCTCTCCGAGACACGGTGATGAAAGAGAGCCAGACCTGTCAATTCCTACCACACGCCACATTAAGGAGCTTCATTGCAAAGTATACACGCAAGCGTCCCTTACATATATTCCTTTATATATTAACAGTATTTACATCTCTTGTGTTGATAAGATAATGTAAGATAGTAAAACACATCCCACTTACTGTTAAAATTTTAAAATGTTTAAGTCTTACCAGTTCTGAGAAAGATGCCGTATATAGCTGGGACCTCGTGCCCATCATATAGTGCAATATATTATCATGTATCAGATAGACGCAGAACGAGAGCTTGCTTGGTATCATCCATCCTCGCCATTCCCATATAGATAGGGAGTTTCCTGGGAATAGCAGTTTAAAGTTTTTGTTAGAGTATTAGAGAGTTAGTCTAGTCTGTCCGTATATCACAACTACGAGTATATTACACAGAAACTAATTATACTAAAACCCACGACGGGAAATTGTTACATGAAAAAAACTTCCTTTAATTTTTTTTATATAATGCCATAAGGTGTAGCTCAAGGTAAAACCCAACTGATTCTCCCCATGTTACTGGGTCTCTCAGGATCGCTTAAGCACTTAACTATGGCAGCCCGACAGGCAAAGTTACCGTATCTATATGTATGTTTTTAAATAATCAATCAAAATCATACCATGAAATTTCATCGTGAGTCCAAGAACCCAAACGCTTGCAATTACCCCGATAACGATTCGATGTAAAGATGCGTACAGAAGGCGCCATGTGAGGGATTTTCTTTCAATATCATCGTAGACGGAGCTTGAGAAATAGTAGAAAGCATATATCGATGGCATGATAAGCCAACACATTAGAGTACCGATCTGTAAAACCAAAAATATTGTCATCAATACATATGTATATACATGATGTACTCCTGGTCGATTTCGTCAACGGCGGCAATCTCACTGAAACTAGCCAAATGTTTATTTATACAAGTGTTTACTCTTATCACTTTTATACTCCAACTGGACGACAATTCGATACGACCAGAGAGAGATCATGCTCAGTTTCAGGCACGAGGGTGAAACACCGCCAACTTCCTAACTCCAGGCTGTTACTGACTTATATGAGACTGGCAGCTTGCATCAATTTGTCTGAGCTATATGTTTTTTTAATTTGACACCCGAAAAATTTGAAACCTTTTTAGGGGCTAAATTCAAAGAATATTTTATGAGAATATTTTTAAGCAATGTTACTGATAATGAAACATACGATAATTTTTGAGTCGTACAAAATTTTCTGAATTCTCTCTATTAATCTAAATTACAAGTTTAAAAGTAAGCTCAAATACCAATCAGTTGCCTACCTTAAAATCAAGACGTTCTATTTTATTCTGTTTTAAGTAGTAGACAAAGTATCCAATCGCCATTCCCATAACGAAGCAAGTTATATTGTTGTGAAAGAACACGTGGTATTTCCGGAAGGTATCATCGTATAATGATCTGAATAGTCTAATAAATATACAAACATGCATAAGGCTACAAAGGATTACTTAAAGTGAAAATTAAAATAAATTGTACAAAGATATTGAATAGTTTAAAAAAACACACTTGTATAGGATTACAACAATTTACCGAAGTGGTGATTTGAACTTGAATATTGAACAAAATACTTTAAAAAAAATAATTTAAGTTTACAGATAAAGTTTCTCGGAAAAGGTGGTAACAGGTTAATAATTCAATTACATACTCGGGCTTGCCTACAACAAGTCCATTCAAATCTTGGAAATATACATGGACGATAGGACTGAGTACGCCAAGCAGCAACAGAAAGGACAAAGTTCCAATCTTGAACCTCAAGCTTCGTCGACGAATACAGAAGTAGACGAAAATACCTAGGACTGACAACTGCATATCTGAGGCAATATGCCTGAAAAGGAAAAAAAATATCGTTAAAAATATAGGTGTCATGCCACGACTAAAAATAATCAAACTTCGACAAAGATCTTCTAGCGCCATAATTACTTATTATTTTCTGATTTTTTAGCAATTTTTTGAAATATAAAACAACATTTTTGTTGGTAACACTGCAGATATTAATACATACCAAGACTCTAAAGAGCATAGAATGTCATTAATCATAAAGTTATTGATATAAAAGATATGAGCCCAATAATATTCTCGGCATTGCGACGTAACTCCTTCAATTATGTAAGACTTCCATATAGGTCCGGATCCGACGTGCCGGAACAAAGTGGCCATAATTCCTATTACAACTGCAAATGACGGAGTCATTCTAAAATAATAATAAAAAAAATTAAAAGTTAATACATAGACCCTAATACATAAATCCCATTGTGTTATCTAATAAAAATAGTTTTTTTTTCTTTTAAAGTTGATTTTTTAGTATTTCTTAAGGATTTGTAGGTTTATTTATTTTGAAACTCTTTTCAGAATGCTAGTTCTCAAAGCCCCCAATGTATGTATTTGACTTGATTAGAATTGTAATCAAACCACGTACTGTTTTATAAGTTATGTAAGCTATGTGCTTTTATTTTGAGCTAACTAAAACTCTTGATTTACCACTTGAGATGAAAGAGATGGCGAGATAGGAAGAAGAACATAGAGGATAGAAAGAGTATAGGTTGCACTGCAACAGTGCGTCTACTGACTCATTCACGCTAACAACAACAAGATTGTGAGTATATCCTACTTCATTTAAAATTATTTATTAAATAAGTGCACACATGCTCGTACAGCTTAATCAATATCTAAATCAACTTAACAACACGTTTGGCTCAGTTTGTAGTGATCCTACTTGCTGTGCCAGCGGTCGCGCATTCGAGTCCTGCTGGAGGCATTCATTTGTTTGATAAGCACGAATGTTCGTACTCAGTCATGGGTGTTTATATTTACAATATGTATGTATCTAAAGTTATATGTGTATAATGTATCAACTATCTGGAATCCATGGTTCCATGGATCCATGGTTTAATCCTATAATCAGCAATCCAATCGATCAGCAGGTATTAAGAAATTCATGTTCAAATGACACTGACAATGAACAGACTACATATATAGTTATAACTAGCGCCTCGCCCTTGCTTCGCTCGGTTTCGTCCCTAGTTACGTTTTAATGTTAAGTAAAGATTTCTCAGAGATGAGAAATATCTCCCGGGAAAATATTCCCGCATTAAAAAGTATCCTCATGTTGACCCTGATAACCAGCTATCATCATACCAGATTTCATCAGAATCTGACCAGTGGTTTTCTCGTGATGCGGTCACAGATAGACAGACAGACAGACCAACAATTCTAAAAACTATAGGTTCAGCCTCTGTATTGATAATAATTATGACTATTTCAATAAGATTTTCCAAAAAGTATTTAATGTACAGATTCGACTTAGGATTTTATTATATGTATAGATTATTGTTTTAGCGTCTATCACGCCCTAATCATATCCCAAAAAAAAAAAGTGTGTTTGTTTGTTTGTCCTTCTTTCACGTCAAAACGGAGTGACGGATTGGCGTGATGTTTTGTATGGAAAAAGTTAGAGTGCCGGAGAGTGACATAGGCTACTTTTTACCGCGGAGATGATATCCTTGCCACGAGAAAACATGTTATAATATAATCCAAAAAATTATTTATGATCAGAATTACTTGAAACTTGGTATTAATGCTCTTCAATACAATTAAATATGTTTTTTAGCATTTTTCGAAATTCATCCCATAAGGGGGTAAAATAGGGGATGAAAGTTTGTATGAAATCTACCTTTTTATTTTTTTAGAGCGAGCAAAACCGCGGGTTCTGCTAGTATAATATACGTTCACATTTTGTAAAAACAACATCTTACCTCCACCATCTGAAAAATATAGATGGGGGTACATCTCTAAAGGACATTTTGTGTTTTTCTTCTCGTATTTGTAAGATGTACGTCATGAGGAAGCCAGAGAGGAAGAAGAAGAATTGCACAATGCTCGAGTAGCCACCGAGGATTAAGAAGAATTGATACTCGAAGAACTAGAACATAATAAAAAATAAATCAATTATTTTGCATTATTATGCAAAACGAAATATTAAAATTAAAAGTATATTGTGCCTGAATTACAGTAGCTAAAACAACGTACTATGTACGTATATATTTGGCTAACACAATATATTACTACAAAACTCAAAAATACTGGACATCAGGAACAGCATGAGGTGATTATATAAATAACGCACGATTTCACAAAATGTAAACTCTGGTGTTAATCTTGTAATCATGTATTTTATAAAAAAAAGCATTATTATATTTTTAAATCTAGTCCACTTCTCGAAGGAGAACATCGTAATCTATACATATAATAAAATTGTAACTAAGCCGAATCTGTACATTAAATATTTTTTGTAAAATCTTATTGAAATAGACATTATTATCGATATAGAGGCCGAATCTATAGTTTTTAGAATTTTTGTCTGTCTGTCTGTTACCGCATCACAGAAAAACCAGTGGAGGGATTTTGATGAAATTTGGTATGGTGATATCTAGTTATTCCGGTTAACATATAGGATACTTTTTACCGCGGGAAAATATCTCATTTTTGAGAAAAAATATAAAAACTGCAATGTAAGAGTATAATAATATGTAAAACCTAAGAATTTGGTTTATGGTCATCTGAACGCGGGCGGAGCCGCGGGCAAGGCTAATTTAATATACATACGTACATATTCTAAATGATGTCTATTATAGAGGTCAATTTAGAGAAGCATATCAGAGCATGTAAGAAAGTCATGTTTATGTAATATGTATATAAGTATTTTGTACTATACCTTTTCGAAAGCGAGAGGGTCGCGGATATATTTTCCAAACAAGAATACACAATGGGCAAACACTACCAGACCTGAGTTAAATGCACTGAAAAATGATTAACATAGGTTATCCAAATTAATTTCCTTCAAACATAATACATAAGTAATTTATGTCAAAATTCACGAAAAATATATTTTACGTGCAATTATTTTCTAATAAATAAAATATATTAAAAACATTACTCCCGGTCCATAAAACTTTATAGGTTTCCCGATAGCGAATTGTGTTTTTTTTTTCAGAACATTTTATTTGTAACCACGCACCATAACCTCACATGAGGTCACCAGCAGCCTTTTTAAACGATAAAATAAACGATAAACGAGATAAATTACATTTGCTGAGACAATAATTTTAAAATATAACTAATAATTACTCCACCTTCGTTAGGTCCTCTTAGAGTATACATAAGCTAGGTATACTCTAAGGTTCCCCCCAACGTGCGTTCACCTTGTCGTGGTGGGGGGGGCTCAGTAGTGCCCGGCAACCCAACCGGGCGCGAAGCCAAGAAACGCACAGGGAGGTGGCCCACTTCGGTGGGCGGTGGGAGGTGGCCCTCTTCGGAGGGCGGTGTACCATGTGGGTTGCTCCTGGTACTTCTCTGATAGCAGAGTGGACCTTGGAGCAACCCTGTAGTTGTGGTGGTCTGCTTTGGCAGATCTGCCGTCGGGGCGTCGTAGTTGAATGCGTAAGCGATCCTGCGACGCCCAAATAAGACGGGGGAAGGCTTTGTTGGGTTTTAGTGGGTTATACTGGCTTTGCCGGTGAGTCCCACACCTCGTGCGTAAATGCATTTCCCAACGTTAAAAAAAAAAGGTATACTCTAAGGTTAGGTCACTTTAGTTTTTTCTTCATGTATATCGACATTAATGATATATAATATGTATATGTATTATGTACCTATAATACTATCAAGATACAGCGTGTTTTATTTTAAAGGATTATGGTTTTAGTTAGAAAAATTTTTTACCGTATTCCGTGAAGTCCTTTCAATTCTATTAGTCTCTCATCACCTTTATCTTCTTGCAACAGTTTTTCGAAATTTCGAAAAAGTGAAAAGCATAGAAGTGGGTGGCGATCTGGAATATAGTGACACGCTCAGTGTGATTCTTATAAGAGCAAATGATAAAGGTTTGTATCGGGCACACGCTAAGACAAGTAGGTAGATAGTATGTTTAGGTATATATAATGTAGTCAAACCATCGGTGTTTCACTCGTAACTAGTATTTAACCGATTTTACTGTAATATTTTTTAGTTCTTCAATATCATATTTTACTTGGCATTCAATAAAAGTTTACAATACCGTTATAGATAAGTTAGGCAGTGGAAGCTCCTGGTGACGCTTTGGTTTGGGAAACCGAGTGAAGCGGGTTAAAATCCCGAGTCTCGCACTTCTGATATTTTCATGTGTAAATCTTTCCTAAAATGATTATCACTTTTCTTACGGTGAAGGAGAACATCACGAGGAACCTAGCAGATTTTCGAGGACAGATGCATTCCGCCAACCCGCACTTGACCACCGTGGTGGACTATGACCTGATCCCCTTTACTGAGCAATGGGACATTAAAAAGGGCTGCATATAAGATAAAAAACCCAAATTACGAAATTATACCTTTTTCCAATATCTTGTCTGTTTTTCTTTTTCTTTGACAAAAGTCGAAATAGCTGCCCCATGCAACTATTGCGCAAATGCCTCCTATTACCAAAAGCATTATAATATCTGTACTATCAAGTTGAATTTCTTTTTTTTTGTCTTTTTGTCTTTCACAACTTACAAATTGTAATTTTGAGCCCAAATCATATTTTTGTTGTATCGTTTCATTAAAACATCCCTCAATGATCAATTCTACGTTTTGATCTATATCGAGGCCATTTTTTTTTATATACTCCTGACATGTTTCCTGCACACATATACCCCTGTCCAGCTTCGTATAGTTGAAATGTTTGAGAGTGTGCTTTGAATATTCCTGAAAATAAAGTCAATACGTTTAAAACTAGCCTTTCCTCGTCCCGATGAGAAGATTTTCTTTCTTTCTTAAGCAGAACTTCCATCTATTGATATGCTCAGAATAAAAAAAAAACATTAAATTAAAGTTACATTTTAATCTCCAGAATATGTATAAATATAAGTCTAAGCGAGTAAAGGATCCAATCAAAAATCAATCCGACATCGTCTAACTATTTACGCGTTTTTGAGTCACTAACAAAAGTCGGAACGTCCACACCATCACCCTCTATTCACAAAGTGATAGGTTTGTAAGAAGTTAATAAATAACATTATGAAGATTTATAGAATAGAATTGAGAACAAAAACATGATACGAAAGAAAATGTGCTTTATTGGATCCTCCAAAACCGGAGTTAAATTCAACATTATAAAGTTACACGAAGAAAAAAAAAAGAAAATTTTAGAAGGTATTATAGAACATTTTTGCGTTCTTCAGTTTCGTGTTACAATTACAAAATTAAGGGCAAAACTATAATGAAATCTCTCGCAAGAGTCCTGTTATAGATATATTTTCCAATACAATGTAAAAGTAAACAAAAAATTAAAGATATTACGTAGGGTTTAAATTTTAAACTTTAATTTATAGTAATATACATAAAAGAAATTGGTTAATGTTATTTAAGTACTTACGTTTGTGTATGTACTGTAGTTGGTACGTCTTATTCAATAAATATAAAACAAACATTATATATACAGTATTTATAGCTAATCTTAGAGAATATTTGCATGAAGTTTAGTATTAAAATGGAAATAGATTTTATAATTGGTTTTGAACTCACTTGTATAAGAGTATAGATTTCATTATTGGGTTCCCCATACAGGTCGAAGGCGACCGTGCAGTAGACGCCGGAGTTTTCCATGCAGCTCTCATAGTCGTCGAGTCCGAACAGAGGAGGCAATTTTTTGTGCTCTGTGTCTGCAAAAAAAAAAATTAAGCAAATAAGGTGAATTTAAACCTAATTAATTATTATCTGGGATTTTATTCATAAATATAATACTTTGATGTTGGTAGTTCTGTCTGGGATTATTTCTTTTTGTATCTATTATGAGAATATTCTTTTTTTAAACGCGTTAAAGTCAGGCCACACTGTGGTGCCGATCACAGTCCGTTCTTGGTCCTATATTGATCTGTTAAAGTATTTTGCGTTTAAAATACTTTACCAGGCACTACTGTAGGGGTCGGGCCTGTATATATTAAGGCTAGATTATAACGCTTTTAAGAGAGGAGCGATAATTACAAGCCTATAGCGATAATTACCTACATAATCATATTATGTACTACACGGGGTGAACGACGGGAAAAAGCTAATAAATATCACACTATCCCTATAAATGCGAAAGTTTGAAAGTTTGTATGAATATATTTAATATATATAAATTAATATATATAAATTTTAAGTGTCATTTTATGGTATTTTGTTGTTGGGTAATGCAGCAGACATTAAATCTAAATTTAATCTTCAAATAGAGTTATTCGGGCAATTTATAACATTGGAGCTCGGGATACTCTACATGAACTTTAAAAATAAATAAATATATTATAAAAATAAAAAACCCGACTGCATAAAAGCTAACTAAAAGATGAAAACAAGTTCACGAAGGAATATAGTCTCGGAATAGTCAATAGGAATATGTGTCTATCTCCTAAGATTCCCTCACAATAACTATTTTTGTCTATTTATAACATACCTAAGCTAGTAAAAAATAAAATAAAAAAGTAATCAATAACATAATAATTAATTATAACACATTACATTTTATATGATAATCTAAATCTAAATTCTATTCCGACCTGGACAAGAAGAAAATAATTTTATCAAAAATTTTGAATTTTGCGGAACCTGCAGCCTAAATTTTGACAAAAATTTGAATTATAATTACTTTACGTTTAAGTCCTTATTTCTTGCACTTTTTCCCACGAGAAGAAAAGGGTTCCCCTGGAAAGGGCACCTTGCCAGTTTGCCTTGCCTTCGCCAGTTTTATGAAAATCCTTTTCTTAGGTGGAAACTACTGCATCGATTTTCATATAACTAAGCAATTATTACTTATTCGTGAAGTCATTATTCAGTGTAACTTCGATTCCAGAAATGAAAGGGTTTATAAGGAAAGGACAAATGTTAATATTATAAAAAAATAATTACGTGTTTAGATTTGCATTGACGTAGTTATTACAGGCACATTTGAATATTTAGTAAATAGATTTTATTTTGAATAATAAAATGACGATAAAAAGATTTCTCACGGGACAGAATTGTTAAATTTTTTTAGTTTAAAGATATATTTTTTTTCCATAAAAAATACACATGTCACTTACTCGTGCATGGAAACATTTGTGATGGTGTCGACCGTGCTAAATTACAGTCGTCATTTATTTACCCATTTTATATATTTAAGTTATCTTTATTTTACTCATTTTTGACGACACGTTTGGCTCTGTTTCTAGTACTTCCTGTGATAGAGGTCGCGGGTTCAAGTCCCGCTGGGGGGATTTATTTGCGTGATGAGCGCGAATGTTTCTACTCCAGTCATGGATGTTTATATTTATAATATGTATATGTATGTATTAAAAGTTATATATGTGTAGTGTATCAACTATCTGGTATCCATAACACTAGATGATGCTGTGTGTCAATATCCTAACATATTTATTTATTCATTTGCCCCAGCATATTATTTTTAAGTTTAATATTTAAGGAATATATTGCACGACGTTTTAATGTCTGCTAGAATTATTAAGAGTAAGTATTAATTTCTCGCACCTCTATATTTTCATGTGGGAATCATTTCCAACATGATTACCACTTGTCTTAACGGTGAGGGAAATCATCTTGAGGAAACCTGCATGTCTGAGACAACCTAGCAAGTTTTTGAAAAATATGTGAAGTCCGCCAATCCGCACTTGCCAGCTTGGTGGACTATGGCCTGATGGCCTTGATGGCATCGTCAATACGATGCCTTCAATAAGGGAGGCCCGTGCCCAGCTGTCGGACGTTAAAAAGGGCTGAATGTATGTAACATCAGTGTATTACTCATTTCACATATATGCATTGTGACCCTTTATATAACTAATATGTAACCTATTTTAAACGCGCTTCCTTCTTCAATATATCGGAATCGGAATACTATAACTACGTAGGTAAACGTTGACATACATAATATGTAGATAGACAAAGTCTAACTTGGAGTAATACTGTTAGGCATCTAGGGTCGCACCCGAGTGAAAGCGAGAGTAAGTCGCCAGTAGACTATAAAATGCAAAAAAATATTTCAAGTCCGACAAAAATTAACATTTGCAGAGAAACTCTTCAGCTTTAATACTTTCTTAGGTTTACGCGAATGTCTTTTCGGATTTTTTCACGGATTTATTTTAATTTTTGCTCTTCAGCTTTATCTATCTATCTATACATATAATAAAATTGTGAATCGAATCATTTTTTGGAAAATCTTATTGAAATAGTCATTATTATCGATACAGAGGCCGAATTTTTGTCTGTATGTCTGTCTGAGAACGCATCACGAGAAAACCACTGAATAGATTTTGATGATTGGTATAGCTGGTTATGGTCAACAGATAAGATACTTTTCACTAGGAGAAAATATCTCATCTCTGAGAAATCTATACTAACCGTTAAAATGTGCCTAGGGATTTATCCCGAGCAGAGCAAATTGAATGGTTGAATCGCTAGTATAATATAAAATTAATAAAAATATAAGCTATCTAGCATCAGGCAACAGCTTTTAGAAACGTCGTAATTAAATATTTAAGTAAACTACGCTAGTGGAGCCACGGGCAATAGCAAGTCAGTTCAGATTTTAGTAATCCTTCTCCACATTAACTTTAACTATGCCAAAGCTCTCACTCCTCCGCATTCCTTATACTTAAAAAAGTTTCTTCTTTACGTATTTAATCTATACTAATATTATAAAGGGGCAGAGTTTGTTTGTTTGAACGCGCTAATCTCAGGAACAACTAATCCGATTTAAAAATTATTTCTGCATTAGATAGACCGTTTATTCAGGAAGGCTATATAGGCTATATATCATCCCGGAATAATGTGCGGTTCCCGTGGGATAGTTTGTTTTTGTCTAGGGACGAACCCAAAGCGAAGCGAGGGTGAGTCGCTAGTATATAGATAAAAACAGACTAGTCTTAACTCGAATTTAGTTGTTTAACTTCACCCCCACCATGTATATATATAGACTTCATGATTTTTAGAAAAGTGTATTTTATATGAGAAACTTACCATTTAGATGGTATATAACTCCTAAGCTGTAACCAAACACATTAAATAATAATAAAATATATAAGTGAACAAACATTCTCACAGCTCCTCTAGGTCTACGGTTTGACTACACTACTGTACTCAACAATAAACTCTTGTGTTTTTATAGGTTTTAAAGTATCATAAGATTGTATTAATTTGAGGTTCTAGTATGTTTTTTTTAAACAAAAGAATAATTACCAGGCTAATTAATGTCTTTATCGCGCGGAAAACTACATTAATATATGTATCGTGTACCTATAACACTGGCGACTTACCTCACATCGCTCGAGTGCGTCCCTGACTGACTGAGACAGTTTTCCTTCCGGTCATAGTATATCTATTATCTGTGTACAGTGTACTCATCCAAATCCGACTAGCCGTTTCAGCTAGAAGGAGTAACAAACACACGCACAAACAAACTTTCGCATATCACCTCCAGGTAAATTTCTAGGAAATTAATTAAATTTCTAAGAAATCTATTCTTAACTGTAACGCCGGCGTGTCCGCGGTCGTTGAGGGATTAAGTAGTAGTATAGTCTCTCACCCTGGTTTCACTCGGGTTTAAAAAGAAACAATATAATATATATCTTAAAACCAAGCGAAGAAGCCCTATTCTTACAAACGTCTTGAGTCACTCTAACAAACCTGGGGCTGCAGAAATCCTTGATGACCCATTACCGAAGACCTCACTCAACATAGCAAATGCTACAACTTACGCAACCATCACCAAAACCTCTAAAAACCATATCGAACTAAAGAACCAAAGTGATCACAGTCGCAGCCAACAAAACACTACAAGTGTTAGTAACCCCACCCAACAAAATATCAAAAGTGATATAAATCACAGTCAACAATCTACTTCAGTAGAAGAGATATTAATCAGGCAATCAGAAAAGATAGATCAGCTCTTGCAACAAATCAACACATTGCTTGGTCTCCTCACTGTCATCATCCCTAAGCTAATGAAGTAAACAATGGCGTCGCTGAGGATTGCAACTTGGAACATAAATGGACTATCATCTAGCATTAATGAACTTGAAGCTTTGATTATTTCCTTCCGCCTCAAAGGATTTCAAATTTATTATACGCCCCATCCTGATGAAGGAGCTCACGCAGGGTCTGCACTGGTGATCAAATCAAGCTTGAAACATTGCCTTCTCGAAGCCTCCTCTACTAACCATTTACAGGCTACCAGTGTACGACTGGAAGACCGCGCAGGACCTATCATTCTCTCAGCGATCTACTGCCCGCCTAAATATAACATAACGGACAACATGTTCTTGGAATACTTTGAAACCCTGGGCAACAGATTTATATCCGGTGGAAAAATTTATTTATATTTATTTATTTATTTATTTATTTATTTATTTATTTATTTATTTATTTATTTATTTATTTATTTATTTATTTATTTATTTATTTATTTATTTATTTATTTATTTATTTATTTATTTATTTATTTATTTATTTATTTATTTATTTATTTATTTATTTATTTATTTATTTATTTATTTATTTATTTATTTATTTATTTATTTATTTATTTATTTATTTATTTATTTATTTATTTATTTATTTATTTATTTATTTATTTATTTCCATTGAAAACAACCGAGGATGTAGAGGAAGCTTGCAAACACATCACAAACACCAGTCAGGTAGCAGCATGGGTGAACACCTCCCCAACAAACATAGCCACAAATTTCATACTAACCCAGCCCAAGGAAATTCGAAATAAAATAGCTGAGAAGCGGCGCCTGAGGCGTATCTGGCAGCAATCACGGCATCAGTCAGACAGAACCATACTTAACAAAGCAATAAAAGATCTAAAGTCAGCTCTTGAGGAACATACTAACACAAACCTAAGAACAACTCTTGAACTAATGTCACCCTCCGAATACGGAGAGTACTCGCTGTCGAAGGCCACTTAACTACTACTTAACTAAACACCTAAACAGACTCTAGCAGTCGTGCTATCCTATAAGAAGCCAGTCGTCCTGGGCGCGCACCGATGCAGAGAAATCCGAGGCTTTTGCTAAACACCTAGCCGAAGTATTTAAACCAAACGAGGGTAATGAGCAAGAGACAGATTTGGATTCCATACTTAAACAAGATATCTAAATGTGTCTACCCGTCAAGCCAGTATCGCCCAGAGAAATCGTGAGAGAAATTAAATCACTCAATTCCAAGAAGTCGCCGGGTTATGACCTAATTACTACCAGGATCCTGAAAGAGCTGCCAAAAAAATGTGTTACGTTTCTGACCAGCTTGTTTAATGCCACCTATCGAATCTCCTATTTCCCAAATTTGTGGAAGGTCTCAGAGATTGTGATGATTCATAAAGACGGCAAACCGCCACACGAGTGCTCTTCATACCGGCCGATAATTCTCACTCCGAACCTATCAAAGCTATTGGGAAAGGATCTTTCTCAAAAGACTGAGCGAGCTAATGAACAACCACGAAATTGTTCCCAACCACCAATTTGGATTCCGCAAGGCACACTCGACCACCGAACAAGTTCATCGCGTATACAATACTATCAGATAATGTTTCGAGACTAAAAAATACTGCTCTGCCACATTCTTGGATGTACAGCAGGCCTTCGATCGGGTCTGGCACAAAGGACTGCTTTGTAAAATTAAGGAGAGATTACCACACTCAGTGTTCCACATCCTAGAGTCTTATCTTGCTGATAGATTGTTTCAAGTCAGAGTGGATGAGGCCACATCCTCTCTGTTTCCAGTCGAGGCCAGTGTACCCCAAGGCTCGGTGCTAGGACCAGTTTTATATAACATCTACACATCTGATCTCCCAACCTCAGATGATGTTACAGTTGCCACATACGCCGATGTGCAGCAAGTGGAAAATTGCAACGACTTCTCTACGATACATCAGACTTGCTCAAAAAAGGCGAATTAGAGCCAGTGCTCAGAAATCCAGTCATATTACATTCACACTGAGAAAAGAAAACTGTCACCGGGTATACTTAATGAATAACATCTTGCCTCAAAGTAACTGCGTAAAATATCTTGGCTTCCACTTAGATAGACGCCTAACATGGAAAACCCACATAAAAGCAAAAAGAGATCAAATCAACCACAAATTCAGAAGTCTATACTTGATGATGGGCAGAAACTCAGTGCTCTCCTTGGACAACAAAATACTTATATACAACTCCATTCTGAAACCCATTTGGACCTACGGCATTCAGCTGTGGGGAACGGCCAGCAAGAGTAATGTCATATGCTTGCAGAGAGTACAAAACAACATACTGAGGAGTATCGCAAATGCCTCCTGATTCACGAGGAACGACGAGATACATGAGTATCTGAATATTGCAACAGTAGCCTCAGAAATAGAACGCTTTAAAAAATTGTACAGCGAACGTCTTGCCCATCACCCCAATCCACTTGCTTCTGGATTGCTTGACAACGCCAACGAGGCTGAAAAGAAACCACGTACTTTGAGTAGACAGCGAGGCATTGGCCCTGCTGCTCTATCAGTCATTACCTACCGCACAACCTACCTGCTTATAGTTTGGCGACTGATTGCAGGGGACTACCACAAAAAAAAAAATAATATATATCTACACACAAACATACATTCATATTATATAGTAGCTGTAATATTCGGTTCAATAAATTCTAAATAATCTATCTCGTGGCCCATTATTGTGTAGGGTCCTGCATCACATAACTTCTCGGGTAAATTGCTCGGTGGTCTACTGGCGGCTGCAGATCCGGAGGTCCTGGGTACGAGTCTCGGGTGGGGCCAAATATAGTTATATCGTAAACTGTCGTCCCAACGGTGTGAACCACTTTTGTGTGGGAACTTGAGTACTAAAACACCTCCTTCGCACGTGGCTTACCTCAGATTGGACGCCGTGGCCGAAAGTCAGGTCAGTCAGGAGGGCATAATTATAATAGGTACGTTATTTTTTAAGTCTATAAACAAACCTAATTCTCATTTCCATTTCCAAGCCACACCTTATATACAGCCGAGATAATAATAAATAAATAGAAATTCTATACCGAAGTTTTAGTGTTACCGGATTTTGTACCGAAGTATCGTGTTAGGACCTTGTTACCAAGCACGTGAGACCCAACACTCAATATTCATCACCATCGACTCTACCGGAAACAAGAACTATATTCATATACATATTAATATATCTAGCGATAATACAGAACCATGCTTGCGCGAGTCCATCACGCACTTAGCCAATTTTTATTGCATTTTCCATGACTCATGTCTCCTATTGTTTCTATTTTATCTGATTTTATTGTTTTGTTTTTATTATTAATATCAAAGGTTAAGCTTTTAAAGCAAATAGGTTACTTTGTCAACGCGCATAGATAGGACCGATTGCTTCACTATTTTAGCAGGAATATTATCATAACCAGTGGCATAATCACAGTGCAGCGAGCTCATAGGCGTAGCTAGGGAGGAGCAAGAGTGTTCAATGCCCAGCCTAGAAACTTCTTTGCCCACTCTCGACAGTATTGAAGAATTATTAACCGTTTAGTCGCCTTTTAATTAAATATAGAATAATTAATTAATTCGAAATCCACCACAAACCACTGGACAGATTTTGATGAAATTTGGTATGATAGCTTGTAATCCGGGTCAACATTTAGGATACTTTTTACTGCGGGAAAATATCTCATCTCTGAGAAATCTATACTTAACGTTAAAAGTTAAAACGTCTCTAGGAATGAACCCGAGCGGAGCAAAGGTGTCGCTGTTCGATTTAAATTCTGTAAATGTAAAACGTGACGATTTAAAAGTGCTTCTAAGCATATTTGAAAGTATATTTAGATTTTTAAAGTGGCCTGAAAGCGATTAAGAGGATTGTGAAGCTGTAAATATTCATACAAAAAGCGATAACGTTTTTCCCCCCTTAAACATAGTCTAATTTTCGTAATTTTTAGAAGTGTTGTAGATATAATCAAAATCTAGGTCCGTACGTTTTTATTTTTTAGAAATATTGCGTACGATAGAAGTTATTAGCATCTAAATATCGATATTTTGGACCTAAAAACTTCCTCCAGCGTTTTTATTTTTTTAAATTAAACTAAACTGAATTACAAAAAAAGGAAAACATACAGACCTAGATTAAGGTGTACTGAATGTAATGAGACCAAAATTGTCTCATTTCGTTAATGTTTAGGGGGGTGAAAACGTCATCGCCCGAAACAATATTTCAAAAAGGAAATGTAGGTAATTGCCTTTAAGACTTGCAACTCTCTCTATCGCACCATACGGGTCGGGGGCAGGGGCATATTGTAGTGATGTTGAAGGTGCTATCGATATTATTATCTCCTAGGGAGGAGAAGGTAATATCGATATATCGATCGATACTGAAAGGATTCAATCCAAAGTTTAGAATTTTATTATACTCGTATGTATAGATTGTAACTAAGCCGAATCTGTACATTAAATATTTTTTGGAAAATATTATTGAAATAAACACTATTATCGATACAGAGGCCGAATCTATAGTTTTTAGAATTTTTGTCTGTCTGTCTGTATGTCTATCTGTTACCACGTCAGACTAAACGGTAAAGTTCTAGCATCTGGCCAAGTTTAAATGAGTAAGAGCCACTTCCCACCCCTCCCCCTCCACCGGTCACGCGCTTTCTTTTGCTAATTGCTGGACTATTACCGTTTAGAAGGAGCAATAAAAATACTTTTATTTTTGTAAAATTTATTCTATATTCGTTATAATTTATAATATTCGTTATAATTTATATTTTTTTTTTATAGTAAAATCTTAAAGCTGCTAGTATTAGCTTCAAAATGATATAAAATATTGTAAGGTTTATTGCTCACACAACCCAACAATATGTTGTGATCAGTAACCACCCTTTTTACGCTTGTTTACAATAGTGCTAATTAAGGGTTACTGACCCATATAAAAGGTTATCTACCTGACCCACCCTTATCAGTTAGCCGTCAAACGTCAACCGATACACATCTCCGTTATCAACAATCAAGAATTCTACCTGAAAATGGACACAAGCGATTTAGCAGCTCAAGCGATCACCCTATTGCGACAAGGCCAGAGTCAGCGTGAAGTGGCACGTGCACTGAACATGAGCCAGTCTGCTGTTTCCAGAGTTTACCGTCGTTACCAGGAGACTGGTGGCTTTAATCGAAGACGCGGTTCCGGTACAAAAAGGTGCACATCAGAGAGAGATGACCGATTTATTGTCAGCACATCGTTAAGAAATCGGGCCCTCACTGGCGTTCAAGTCCAACAAGAGCTCAGAGAAACGCGAGGAGTAGCTGTGAGTGGCTGGACAGTCAGAAGACGACTTAAGGCAGCTAGGCTTGAGCCAAAAAGGCCAGCTACTGGCCCCAAATTAACCCCAGACCACCGAGCAGCCCGCCTACGTTTTGCTAGAGAACATGTTGATTGGACTGACGAACAATGGAGCACCGTTCTCTTCTCAGACGAAAGTAGAGTGTGCTTGCATGGTAGTGATAGAAGAGGACGAGTCTACAGAAGACCTGGGGAAAGATTCGCGCAGTGCTGTATCAAAGAAAATGTTGCTTTTGGAGGAGGTTCCTGGATGGTGTGAACACTAAAAATTAAAAAAATAATTTTAATTAAATTATTGTTTTGACGAATTTTACGTGGTATTTTCTTTACCGTCAACCATCACTTTTTTTATTGCTTAAGACTCCCATCTCATTCAATATTTTTTCTTTACCAGAAAACATTTTTTAATAACAACATAGACCACTCATTTTAAAGCTAAAACAAAGAACTTTGAGATGTTAAAATCAGAAATACATAAAAGCTTCCGATTTTTTGTTAGAGCTTTTTAACCGCAAGCGTGCGTCCTGAGTCGATTTTTTTGCTCACGAGTGTATATATATATATATATATATATATATATATATATATATATATACTATTCGTTATAATTTTTTCGTATTTATCGATATTTTATTAGTTTTTGGAGTCAATTTTATTGATTTTTCTGAAAAATTTGATTTTAAGGCAATTACAGAAAGAATTGAAATTCATTCGTAGTCTAATCTTGTTTATTCATTAGTTAAAAATATATTTTAAAAAATTAAGTTGATATATTTTATAAAATTTAGTCATAAGTTTGTTAAAAAATCGTAAATCATCATCATTCATGATCAGGTCATTTTATGAATTTCTATTCCTTATATACCTGCTAACATTTTAAAATCATAAAACTTCATTTTTTCAATAAAAAATTTCTTTTAAAAATAAAAGGATTCCGATTAGTCTATTAGTACATATACAACAAAAAAATCGAAAACTTTCAACTTTTGGAACGAGATTTTTGTAATTGATCTAAACCACCTATTTATTTTTTTATGATTTTTTGAAGTCATCAATCTAAACAAGTCAAATTTTAAATGATATTCGCCACAAAATTGTAATTTAGAGTTATTTCAGTTTATGAATAAAGGTGCGATGTAACTTGTAGGGAATGTATATTGTACACAAACCGTAGATATTAAACTTTGAAATTGCTCTTGCGCCGAGTCGCGCCGCCCCCGCGCCCCGCGAGCGCCCGCGTGTCACCGGCTGCTGCTATCATAGTGTGCGTGAGAATTTGCGTATGTTGTATTTGTGTTGTTGACGTCAGGAGGGATGCAAAGCGGTATGAAACAGATAGCATTTTTTAAAATACCTACTCTCACCGCGTATCGGCACTTTACAATCCTCTTAAGCCGCCTTCTACACATTCTCTATTTTTATATATATATATATATATATATATATATATATATATATATATATATATATAATGTATATTACATTAAATATTTCTCATTTCATTCTACCAATATTTCAAAAATTACAAATCGTATCCGAGCGAAGCGAAGGCGATTCCTTGGTTATAAATAAATAGAATAAAAAGTATTACTTAAAATAATCTTTTTTTTATTTATACATGATCATAGACAATTGTTATCATAACTTTTTTATTATTACAAATTAAATAATGATAAATAATAAACAGGAGGGAATCAATCTTTATTCAAAAGGTATTGTGCTGTGTATAAAATGGCCATTTAAAATTACCATTTTCTTTATAAAAATTATAAAACAATAAGTGTTGCATCAAAATTAAAATGATTAAGTTATAAAAAAAAATTTAGAAAAGGGCTTCGATACATTTCAAAATTTAGCATGACCTATATTTTTATATATGCACTGAAAAAAAAAGAAGTATACAATATTTATTTCTTTTATTTCATTAGTACAAAGTAAATTTTATATTCAATTTCAAACAGCAAGGCATTTACATATATGTTTTGACAAATTAAATACGACAAAGCTAAAGGGGAATCTGTAGTTGTTAAAACTTAACTTGTTAAGTTTAACAACTGTAGTTGTTAAAACTTAACCTGCCATAATAAATACACTATTTGTCAATTTATATGATGTAACCAGAATGTGCAATTTTCCAATACAAAATTTACTTTATAAATCTGTTCAATGTAGGTACAGAGGTTTATTTGTGGACTACTATCAGTAAGTGTTATTTTGCAATACTTGCCGCTTGCTTTTTAGCTTTAACCAACTCTACAAGCTCCTTGTACCTCTTCATGCAGTCTTTTTTTGATCTGTTTGGTATACAGTCAGCTATTTTGTCCCATCGCTCCGGTGTACTCACTGGAAATGTCTTGATTGCTTGTTCTAGTAACTCTTGCTCAGTTTTAGTCCACGGCTTGTCTTCTTTAACTTCTTTATCTTTCACATCTCCGTTGACTTTGGGTTTGGTCGTACCATTCACTAGTTTTGGAGCATCATTCTTAGATATACTATTGTCATCAACAACGTTAACAGCCTTCTTTTTGTCTTTTTCAAATTGATCAAAAGCCTCCTCATTTGCTGCTTTCTTGAGACTACTCTTGGAGAAATCGGAACTTTGTAAGTCTTTAGCCTTATTCAAAACCTCCTTGGCATTAAAACGTCTGTCATCTGTAAAAGTGCCATGTTGATTTAGAAAATTAGCTACAACATCCCATCTTTGATTTGTTCCCGCTGGAAATAAATTGACTGCTTTAATGAGTAACTGAGTCATTTCTGCCGACCATTCTATAGGCGCCTTTAATGCTGCACTCTTTTTAGCTTTATGCTCTTCTACTTTTTTATTTTCAAATAAAGCCCGACGCTCCGCTTCTAATTTTTCTTCAGATTCAGTGAGAGCTTTAACAAATGCTTCACGTCCTTTGCTTTCTAAATCTTTAATTAAGTCCTGTAACTCAACAGCTTTGAGCATTTCACATATTTTTTCTACGGCTGCCATATGTGATACTGTTTCGTCATCATTCCTTGCATAGTAATTATTCGCTTTACAAATATCTCGGAATGACTTCCGTTCTTTACGAAGATTCTTCTTTTGCAGTTCCCTTTCAGCCCTTGCTGCTTCTATTCTTGCTCTTTCAGCTTCGTCTGCTTTTTGTTTGGCGAGCTGGGCTTCCTTTATAATTCTTTCTTCTTCAGCTTTTTTAGCCTGCACAGCATCCTGTAATGTGAAGAAAATATTTCTATGTAGGTTTTTAAGAACTTTATCAACTGTTATTTTATTTAAAAAAAGTTTTTTTAACACAATATATTAATTCTGATTTTAAAATGAATTATTGTATCAATTGTATAATTTGTTATTATGTACATATACTTTTTTAATCAAATTGCTAGTGTTTCAATAAATTAAAAATATTATAATATGCAAAGAGTATTTATATATGTTTGTTTACTAATAATGTTTTTATACCTATCAAAGAATAGATGATATGATTTACCTGTCTTGCCCTTTTGGCTGCCAACTTTTTATCTTTATCTTCTTGTTTGAAGCGTTGTATCCTGGGATCGTTGGCATATGCTAAGTCAACAAGACTACGTATCCTAGCCATTTCTTCTTTCTTTAGTTTTGCTCTAGCAACTTTGTTCTGCTTTTCTATCCATCTGCGCTCCTCTCGATCAGATCCTTTTTCTTTTTCTTCTTCATCTAAATATGAAAACTCACGCCATGAATCAAATTCATACCAAAATGAGTAAAATTTTTCTACAAATTCTCGAGGGCTTTCTTCATCACCTAACAAAGGCACATTCTTTTTTTCTGACCACCTAGCATTTATTTCAAAATATTTAGCAAATGACTTGAAAAATCCGTCCTTTTTAATTTCACTCGATGTTGGTATTGCATCGTCGAATTCTGGATCAACAGAGTCATAGGATCTCCTAGTTTTTGGTGTACCAAGAATTTCGTAAGCCTTTGTTATACATGTGAAGTAGTCGTCATCGCTTCTGACCTCCTCACCTAGTGCTTTACGTTTGTCTGGGTGGTGTTTTAAAACTTTCTGCCTATAAGCACGTTTGATGTCATCGTCAGTGGCTTCGTAACGCAATTTTTTTATGCCTAAAACTGCGTAATGATCCTGTTTCTTCCATTCTTTAGGATCTAAGCTTCGGAGGTAGTCTACATCATCTTCAAATACTACTTCTTCAGCTTTGTCCTTAGAGTTTGATGTGAGCAGCAGGGTATCTTCGCCGTGACATTTTATGTTATAATATCGTAAAAATGCACCACCCGCACATTCCACTTTTCGTTTTACAAATGGGCATGGTATCGCTACGACCCGGCAATTATTCCCAGATTCTCCTTCGGTCATCGTTTAAATGATTTATACAATAAATATGAACTCGTTACTAACATAACCTAAAAGCGAATTTAATTCTTGATAAATTCACGTTGCTGGCAGCGTGAAACACTACACACGATATTTCAAATTGAAGAAAAACTATCCTAAATTAAATTAATCACAAATGCTATGACAAATACATTATATTTTATATATACTAGAACGCGCTTTAGTCCCTAGAAATATTTCCATACGACATTGTCTTGATGTATTATCCTTCCGTCTATGTCGTCAGTCGTGAATGACAGAATGAATGATTAATAAATGAATGAATGTTATAAAATAGTAATTAGTTTATGAATTTATACAGATTTAAAAGTCAATATTTATATTATAAAAAATACATATTATAAAACAAAAACAAATCTATACCACAGGGAATCGTACATTTTTCCGGGATAAGAAGTAGCATATGTGCTAGTTCAGACTTTAATCTATCTCTGTGCCAAATTTCATCTAGATCCGTTAAGCCGTTCTGGCGTAGTTGAGTAACAAACATCCAAATATCTAAACTTACACATTTTTATAAGTATAGATGTACTTTTAAATTTTTTAATCTTCTACATATACCATGTGAATTGGATGACAAACAAAAATATATACCAACATAAAAAACTCTATCAGCTGACTGTTGTCATATTCAGCTGATAACAAATAACATCTCTGCTTCTTAGTTCTTACTTCTTGTATTCAAACTTAGTAGTTAGTCGTGTTAAAACTGCGGTAAATTTTTATATTAAGATTGTTTTACAGTTTAAACTTTAAGTGGAATTAACGATGGGTGACATGGATTATCTTTTTAAACCTATTGTCCTTGTAACTGGGTTTGGCCCTTTTCTTAATCACCCAGTTAATGCAAGCTGGGAAGCCGTAAAATTGATGAATAAAGAGGAAATAGAAAAGAAACATAATGTAGAATTAGTTACGATAGAGATGCCTGTCACGTACGAAAATGTGGACGAATTCGTTCCAGCGCTTTGGGAAACTCATACACCGAAGGTACCTTTTCTTATTTATTTACTAGTAATTTAATACTAAAGTCCATCCTGAAATTCCATTCTAAATATTGGTGTAAGATTTCTTAAATCGCATGGGTAGTTTTGATGATTACCTCCTACATCTAAACTTACAAACTACAGTATACACTTCTTTATAATATTAGTATAGATTATGCATAAAAAAATATATTTATAAGTATTTCATTTCTTTTAATACATTTGAATTTAATATATTTAAGTTTACCTTTTGTTTTAGTTAATGATACATGTTGGTGTATCAAGTATAGCAAATAAAATGACACTAGAAGCTCAAGCTCATAGAAAGGGCTACCAAAGGTTAGACTATTTTGAGAAATGCCCAGCTAACCATGTATGTACTGCTGAAGGAGCTATAAGAATACATACAAAACTTGATGTAGAAAGGATATGTAAAGAATTTAATGAAAATAATCCACAAAATGATACTGGTGCAATTGTATCAAAAGATGCTGGAAGGTAAATCTATCAAATCATATAATTTGGTTTATTAAGTGAATCCTTATTTATTCTTAAGTGTCTTATTTTTTTATTAGTCTGGTATATGAGGGCTGAAGCCACTGTGTAAACAATAAAACTATATTTGACGACAAATTTGGCTCGGTTTGTAGTCACCCTATTTGCTGTGCCTGGGGCATTCATTTGTGTGATGGGCACAAATGTTTGTACTCCAGTCATGGGTGTTTATAATATGTATTTATTTAAAGTTATTTATGTGTAGTGTATGAACTATCTGGTATCCATAACACAGGCCTCATAGCGTACCATGCAACTAGATGGTGCTGTGTGTTAATGTCCCAACATATTTATTTATTATATTGCTTAGCAAAAACTTTGAAACAAAAATATTAGTGAGTGAAAAATTTCTCTTATATTTTTATTTTCCTCAATAATTAAAAAAAAGCTCTGTGAAAAAATAATATGCTTTTATAGCTTCCAAACGATTTTGATGAAAGGGGATTAAAAATGGACCCCTTGTAGTACTTATGTATCTAATTATTTTTTCGAAATGAATAAGTTACGAGCCCTATTATTACTGAGCCCAGAATTTAAAAATATATCGAATATAGGATAGGCCCTTACTAAAATTTACAAAATTAAAAATACACTATATTAAACTTTTCATAAAAATGTAACTTTCGTTACATGTATCATCCGTCAACTTCTGAGATTTTCTATCTACTTATAAACAAATAGAAATTAATTTTAAAAAAGTGTGGAGAATTTGGTAATACCAATAAGTATTTGAATAATACTTTCTTAGATTTACGCGAATATTTGACATTTTCAACCGACTTCAAAAAGGAGGAGGTTCTCAATTCGACTGTATGTTTTTTTTTTTTATGTTTGTTACCTCAGAACTCCGTCATTTATTAACCGATTTGGACAACTTTTGTTTTGTTTGAAAGGGTATACTTCCAGATTGGTCCCATTTAAATTTAAAAAAAAAATACCACCCCTAAGGGTGGAAAAACAACTAATGATGAATTTAACCTACTTCTAATTGTCATATTGACTTGAAACTTTGCAAGTATTTCTATTTACGTTGATAGTACAGTGGTTCGGTGTTGTTGACCTGATCTGATGGCAAGGCCAGAAGGTGGATAGGTGGAACTCTTCAACGGCTAATAGTAGATACTTTGAGTTTGGGCTTATTTTGTTTGATTTCACAAGCCTAACACGTTAGAATCCTTACTTTGCTACTACTATCTACACTAAAAAGTGAAAAATAAAAACTTTTTAACAAAAAAATAAAAACAGACTTCAAACAAAAGCACTAAAAAGTGAAAAATAACTGATTGGTAGTTTTCATTTACTATACATACCTAATCAAATATTTTCGAAGTCGGTGTGCTTTGGCTAAGTAATTAAAGCCTACCTATTAAATACATACCTAATCAAATATTTTTGAAATCGGTCCCAGCCCATACAAAGCAAAGCACACCGACTTCGAAAATATTTGATTAGGTATGTATAGTAAATAAAAACTACCAATCAGTTATTTTTCACTTTTTAGTGCTTTTGTTTGAAGTCGGTTTTTATTTTTTTGTTAAAAAGTTTTTTAAATAAAACTATCTTTTCGGATTATTTCGCGGATTTATTTTGATTTTTGGTTCCCGACGTTTCGAATGCTTTACAGCATCCATGGTCACGGGAAAGTCTCCCGTAACCGTCAAAATAAGTATTTGGTTGATATTTACGCCTTTTTTTGATTACATAATTAAATTGATTATGTTACTTTTGCCAAATGATGGGATTAAAATAAAGTTTTACTAGTAAGGAGGTATCAGAAATTCATAGATGATATGTAAAACAAAGCAATCCTATGCATAAATATAATAATAGGTACATAATATAATATATTGCATTTTAACAAAGAATATCTCAAGTTACAACATCATTTAATAAATTAAATTTGTTCTAACAAAGGGACTTACATTATCTTGATCTCGTGATAATGTATTGTTTATTTTATTGATAAAGACAATAAATGTTGTGTAACTAAATTTATTTATATAATTTATAAATGGATTGCAATCTTGTTACCTGTGTAGAAAAATTGGTATTTTTATTTTAATTTTATTGTATTCCATTTTAAATAATAATCTGAAATTTTTAAATTTGAAATTAATGTAAATTCTTTAAAAGCCCATACTTTTAAACTTAAGTCAAAATAAATGTGTGATCACATTTATACGTAAAAGTACAATTAAGCCTAATATTGAAGTTCTTGATTATTTTTTTGCTGTCCGCTTCACGTAAAATACCCCAAATGTGAAAGTTTGTTTATCCTTGTTTCACGCTAAAATAGTGCCATCGGGTCTCATCACAAACAAAGAAAAATTAGTTCAAAAAATGTCAATAGATGACGTTACATGTATTGATTTTATTAAAGTTGTGTTAAATTAACAAAAGATGAAAAATTTGATCTCCTAAGATATATTATTGTTTTATAAAATATTCTAAGTGAAGGGAAAAGAAATAATGGGCTCGTAAATCAAATTTTACTGATTAATGACATATCAACAATCAGATGACGGGTTTGTAATGCAAATTCACAGATGGTGATTCCTTTTTATAATATTAGCATAGATGAGGCATCTACACTAGTATGTGATATGATAGTGCTATAGAATAATAAGAATTTCTTGTATGGCTGCAGATATGAGGTCCTGGATTCGATTCCCGTTCTAGTTAAAGCTATTCTGTCAAGACATTCTCAATGACAGCTCGCAGTTGGGAAGTTAGTGGTGTTTTACCTTCGAGCTGCGGTAAGGCACATAAAGCCTTCGGTCCTGTGTCTGATCTGTCACCGCGAGTGTTAAATTAATTATCGTTCTGGAGTTTGAAAGCGCACTTGTGTTTACTCACATATTTGTGCACTTTAATATCTCCTACGGTGGGCTAGTTCCAGTGAAATTGGCCACTTTGACTGAAATCTGTTAGAAGGGCATTATTATATAATATCATTATTTATTATTTACAAAATAATGCTTTCTTCCAGATATCTATGTGAATATATTTACTACACATCGCTGAGCGTGGACAATAAACGAACTCTCTTCATTCATGTCCCAGATATGAACATTTATTCTTCAGAGCAAACAGCAAAGGCGCTAGAAAGTATTTTAGATTTATGTTGGGAGCAAGTGAAAACAATGGATTCTGCTAAAGAAGTCACTGACAAGTTACAAAATTCAAACTTATTATCATAAATTTAATGTTTAATTTAAATTATGTCTATATGCTTAAGTCGGTTAATTATTTAATATATGACTAAACGTTTACATAATAAATAGATATGTACATGCTTTCTATGTAGTAATAACAATCTATATACATCTATACAAATAAATAAAATTGAAGTGTATGTTTGTAATGTCGAATTGAAAGCTTTTTACTGAATGCATAAAAAACACAATTTTTAAAGTTTTGTCTGTCTGTCTGTTTCTTCCGGCTAATCCTCGAAACGGCTAGTCTGATTTTGACGGGATTTTCACTGGCAGACAGCTTATTTTATAACTAACTTAGGCTACTTTTATTTTAGAAAAACAATTAGGGATCCACATAAAAAAAAGTAAAATGTACGTATAGACGCACCCAAGCAAAGTGAGGATAAGTCGCTAGTTATATAAATTATCAGAAATGCGATTTTAAATAATAATTTATTATTTTATGAAAAAACAGTGTAGGTATGTACTTAATTGTAAATTTTAAACATTTACACGTTTTAAACAGTCAGTACAAATATATATACATTTTTTTATACTGAGCCGATTTTATCAAGGGACGATGCCGATGGGTGAAGTGTTGATTTGTTTTTATATGTAGTAAGTACTAATATATAGATAAATTGTTATTTTAATTTTAATATTGCTTAAATAGAAATTATTAGTCTCAATAGTTATATGTACTAAAAATAAATGTTCTGACGCACAGAATTACATTCCAGACTTTGTAAAAATATGACCTGTATAACTAGGGCTTTTATCCCGGGAGTCTCGGTCTCGAAAATTTCGAGTCTCGACGATTTTTTCGAGTTTTCGAGACTCGAGACTTCTACCGCCAGTCCCGGGAATAACGAGACTTTCGAGACATAAGTCAAATAAAATTATTCAAAAATGTACTAAATCACCAGTATTTTTTATTCCATTTACGTGGTAGCACTGAAAAGTGAAACTTAGGATAAGACCACAGAGGGAATAACTAAACCATGGCTATATAACTATTTAATATTTATTACCTATCTAATACTAGCGTAGCGTAATAAAATCAGATCCTCTCTGTCCGAAAGTATGTACATTAAATACTCTTTGTTTTTACGTGCCCACTGTAAAAATGAGAAAAAATCTCATAAATATTAGGTTCTTACTATGAAATTGGCGTTTTGTTGAACTGGCTACTTTGATCTCAAATATCTGGCGTTTGGTTAGGAATTCCATATTCTTTATTTCAAATTTAGGCTTGTGTATTTGTTTTTCGAATTTAGATATTCATTAGTCGTCGCGCCTTTTGATTTTTCTTTGACATCATTCATTCTGTTTACAACAAGGAACGCTTAAAATATCGAAATAAGGAAAGCTTAAAATATCGAAATATTTACGAATACGAGTTCCACCGTGGCACCAGCGTGGAAAATGCTTGAAGGATTAATGATGTGTATGAGGAAGCTACTGTAAAAGAAAACATGGTTTTGGTTCCAATGTTTTCGTTCTGGAAGTTTTGACCTATAGAACAAATCCCGTGGACGGCCGAGGTCGACCATAGCAAACTACGTCAGAGTTACCGGCAAGCTTCGGTGTGAGTGATAAAATAATTTTAATTTAAACAAATTGGAAAAACGAAAAAGCTCGAAAAATGGGTACCGCATGAATTGAGTGAAGCACACCAACGAACACGCGTCGCGCTGCGTTACATTACTCATCCGTCACAATAATGAGGGAATTTTGAATCCTGTACAATCATCGGAAACGCTCGTCATAATGGTTGAGCTCAGGAGAAATCTTGCCCCAAGGGAAAGTTGGCTCAAAAAAAGGTACCTACTGGTAAGTGTAGTTGGACCAGTGCTGGTGCCCCGTGCCATCCACTTCAGCTTCCTTAGATCGGGCTAGACGATTGCTGTCACATTATCTGTATTGACAACGATTTCAAACCATGATGGAAAAGCTAGCCGTTAAAAACCGATACTGGTCAATTGCTCTAGCCCACTGCTGTTTCAGGACAACGCTAGACCACACACTGCATCATAGACAGTCACTAGATCAGATGAGCTGCGATTGGAATGTCTCCGATAACCGCCATAGTCCCCGGACCTTGCTCCAACAGATTACCACTTTTTCCGAAATGTGGACAATTTCTTGCAGGGAGAAAAATCAATTCCGATGAGGCAATCAAAGCCACCTTCGGAGATTTTATTGATAATCGCTCCCACAATTTTGTCAGCAGACGAATGAACTACCTATAAAATAGCGGAAGTGCATAGATGACAATGGTACATACTGTGTGACTGATTAAATATATATTTTAAATATTTTTTTCGTTTTCTTTTTCCATAAAAAACGCCAATTTCATATGTAAGGGCCTAATAATTGTTAATTTTACTTGTATTGAGTTTGTAAGAGTATGGTTAATAAAATACTTTATTGAAATACCTTCTATCGACTGTCTGACTGCCCAGCCTATGAGTATGAAACCATTTTTGGAGTAGTCTCGAAAGTCTCGTTTTTCCCGAGAATTTCGAGACCACACCGAGTCTCGATTTTTTTCCCGGGACTCGTAAATATAACGAGACTGAAAGCCTTAATCAACATTGTGGTCCAGAATGATTATAACGTCATGTACAGTGTACATATATGTTGAAATTTGTATCTAATACCTATCTACATATTGTTTCTATATTTTTATAGAATACAAATAAATCTAAATAAAAATCGTTTAAAATTATTTCTTTCCGTAGTAAGAGGTACCGTCGCATTTCATCTAATCAATGATGATTGAATACATATATATGAATATGTATACATTACGCTGGCCAAATGCGGGATGGTGGATTACACATGTTATTCGAAAATTTGCTAGGTTTTCTCAGACATGCAGGTTTCCTCACGACGTTTTCCTTCACAGTAAGACAAGTGGTAATCAAGTAGAAAATGATTAGCACATGAAAATGTCAGAAGTGCAAGACCCGGATTTGAACTAGCTTAAAACGGTTTCCCAAGCGAGCTGCCACTGGCTTTCATCATAATATATGTCGCAGGTAAATTGTAAAAACCGTGATGACATGAAATTATAATTCAATTCAATATTTACTTTTTGGGTTTTAAAAATATCCGATCAACCAATCAAAACTGACCGAGGCTTCCCATATCCAAGTATTGCTACAGGCTACTATTGACAATTTAACGTAGATAGCTTATTACGATATCATTGAATGTTCTTATTGAAATTATACCCTGTCCCGTCACATTGTAAGAAAAGACTATGACAATACTCCGGGATATTGTAATTTCACTAGTGATATTATAATTAACTTATAACTATTAATTTAGAATTTTACTAATGAAATTTTAATATAACTATTTTTACAATTCCCTTGGGACATTATAGATTGAAATTTATAAAACTATTTGAAAATAAAAATGTATAGTACCCCTGTGAAAAAATGTATGTTTCAATGAAAAATTAGTATATATGGATTGTAGTAGATGCTAATATAATACCCCAGTTACATAGCAATAGCCCTAACTGCTTTCCTGACACGTTTCGAGGATATGTGATTATAATATATACTGCCTTAAATATGATTCCTTTCGAACCTGTTAGGCACAGATCACATTATACTAGTACATATGCCTCATCCCATACAAAAACAATTGAACCGGGCTATTTTTGTTTGCTTGAACAGATAATAGATGTCGTTGATGCGCAAATAGTTGAACTGTTTTCTATACATATAATAAAATTGTAACGGACGAATCTGTGCATTAAATATTTTTTGGAAAATCTGATTGAAATAGATATTATTATCGATATAGAGGCCGAATGTATAGTTTTTAGAATTTTTGTCTCTTTGTCTGTTACCGAATCACGGAAAAACCACTGAAGGGATTTTGATGAAATTTGGTATGATGATAGCTGGTTATCCGGGTCAACATAAAGGATACCTTTTACCGCGGGAAAATGTCTCATTTTTGAGAAAAAATACAAAAACTGCAATGTAAGACTATACTATGTAAAACCTTAGAATTTGGTTTTTGGTCATCTGAACGCGGGCGGAGCCGTCGATAATGCTAGTATTTTATGTGCAAACCAACATATGGTAAATATTGTAAGTCATCCTGCATTCGATTAAACAATTTTTAATCGTGATAAACGACTTATAAAAAGCGAAAGCGCCACCTATGAGCGTGCACTACAAATTCATTATCTGATTTTGCATTAAGTAGAATTTTGAAATTTCAACAAGTGCATTATTTCGTTTCCCTTCATTTAAGAGTATTTTTTATAACCATAGTATACGTTTTTTGGTTTTTTTTTATTTTAACTTTCAATAATCCCTCAACGACCTATAATACCAAATTAATAGCACAATTAGATATAAACAAGTTTGTAATGGCTGGACAGACAGTTAAAATTTAAACATAGACTATAACCTGGAGTAACAAAGAACTGCCGTTAAGCACCTAAGAATGTACCCCAAATAACCAAAATAGCTACCAATAAATATCTCTAGGACATGTTAAAGTTTCTTATTTACAAATAAGTAAATATGTATGCACTATCCACATATCCTAGATCTAGATCAACCTCGTGTCTATACTGGTACATATTTGAAAACAAGATTTTTAAGAAAAATAGTATCTAAATTACATTTAGCTAACCCAGGGTGATGTAATGTCAATTAAACAAACAAATAAGGTTTTAATCACGACGTTTATTGTCTAATCTTCTTCTTCATCATTGGTAGCACCACCACCCTGTCCCTTGCGGAGGTTCTTCCTCTTGACGCGTCCAGGTCGGCCACCACCGAAGGGCGATTTGAGCGAGAAGTCAATGTGCTTGCCAGAGTCCAGACGGACAATGAAAGATGGGATGTTCACCACTTGCTTTCGGACACTGAAATCAAATAATTTGAATTAATTACTAACTTGTAATCTATACAGATAAATTCTCTTATGTTTAAAAAAATATGTAAATAACAATTTTTTACTAAATGCATTTATGGTTCTAATAAGAACAAAACAATTTAAAATTAGGATTCCATGCAAAAAAAAACTAAAACCCGTTAAATTAAGAATATATGTTGATAGAATTATAAATCGTGTAGATTTATCTTATTTCAACTACATATTTATAATGAAAAAATGATAAGACATGTAAAAAATCCAATTAGGTAATTTTTAGTCCAAAATTTAAACACTTATGATTTCAAAAACAAACTATTACGACTTAATGTAAGTAAACCATTTTGCTATCCTTACAAGACATACCATAATGTATAATAATTAATAACACAGACAAATGGATAAAACTTTACCTGCATTTAACTCTAAAAGAGCTTATAAATTTCAAGACATTGATCTCACAAAGTGAAAATCAAGTGGTCTTTCAGAAAAATTTCATTCAAACCCACAGTTCTCGGAATAGCTGCATGTGTTACCTGTATTTTATTGCAATTAGCATAATTTTCAAAAATTTCAGGAGAATCAATTTTTTTCAAAATTTTCTGATATAAGGAAATATTATGACATCACAAATTATTACAATCTATAATCTTATTTCTACTAGTTTTATATAATTGTAAGTTAAAAAAAGCAAACTTACCGAATGTGCCTCTGTCTGATCAAAATACGAGCGTGATGGATGGACTTAGCAAGACCAGCCTTGAACACTTGTGTCTGGAGACGGCGTTCTAAGAAGTCCTCAATTTTGAGACCGAGGACATAATCGAGCTTCATCTGCTTCTCATCCAACACTCCAATCCTGACCAGACGACGGAGAAGGGCATTACCTGTAAATCAAATGGATATAAATCAGTAAATTAACTTATTGCTTCATTTATAGTACTATTATTTATAGAAGTGCTCAGCATTAGTAAAATCACCATAAAGTTATCTGACAAGAGGTTGCCATAAATCATCATTTAAAATTAAGAAAATATAAAAAAACAGTAAAGTAGCACATGTCTAGGATGTAAACATTCTAGACATGTGCTACTAAAAGCCATACAAAATCATTAAATAAACGATTTTTGTATTTCTTACCTTCAAACAGACGTTTAGGGTCTTTCTCTTCAAGGGTCAACAGCTCACGGGCAGCCTTACGGATGCGGGCAAGGGTGTACTTGACCCTCCATACTTCACGTTTGTTCCTCAGACCATATTCACCGATGATCTTCAATTCTTGATCAAGACGCGCCTTCTCAAAAGGACGACGCGGTGTGACGTAGGTCTTCGAAAAGACTGACGGTACTCGGTTGTTCACCATGATGGCGAGCTAAATTACAAGATTTTTTTTTAAGTATTAGAAACAATCTCGACAATTTTATATCAATATGAATTTCTTTTGATATTTTAGGGGGGTTTGTAGCCACTAGCCATTACAAACCTAAATTACCAGGAATGTCTCTGTAAGAACATTACTGGATTATATATGCTTGGGAATCTGTGCACGTGGCAATAATTTGGCCTTATTTTTCCCTCATAACAACCTATAAGAAGGTGATTATGATCTACATAAAGGCTCTTTTTCAAATATAAATTGACAAATTCAAATGTAATTTGTAGGTTGTGTTTGAGTCAAGAAAAATCCACTCTCATCACATAAATTTACAAACATTTATATATTCTTTATTCACCACACATTTTAGTTTTACAACTCACATGAGATTTACTGCATATTTCTAAAAATTCAAGTTTTTTTTTATTTTCGTACCTTCTAGCAACGAGGCCCGCCGAAAAAGAAACTGAAAGAACTATTAAGCTCAACTTCAAATTGTCAATGTCAAATGTCAATACGATTTGGCGAGTTGAATCAGTAATCGATAAAATCGATACAGTTTTATTATCCGATAACATTTAAGTAACATTTAAAAATGCCATAGCAATTAAATAAAATTAAACAATTAAGATTGTGATTTCGCTTATTTAGTCTCATTGCTTTAGCCCAGAATTTCTTCAGTTTTTATCTTTTGGGACCAAATAATATCCATTTTCTTTGTATCCTGGTACTGCACAATTTGTCATTTTTATTAATTAAATTTTAAATAAAAATAAAAAATCCATTCACGATATAAAGGTTTACAATATACTGAAGGCTATAGTGATCGCGACATCTGGCGGGAGAAAAATGCAAAATTTAAGAAAATTAATAATCAAAATTGGTGAAATCACAATCTTTATGTTTAAAGCTGGCTATGCAGACATCATTTCATCACAAGAAAGTGATTTTAAAACTCTTAAATCATCTGCAGAGGCCCTCGTAAGGCTGGAGGCCCTGGGTATGTACCCCATGTGCCCTTAATGTAAAGACGGAATTGACCATTATAGTAATAAAAAAATGTTTCAGAAAAAGTATTTTATTTATTTGTTAGATATATTTTATTATACTTATAAGTAAATAACTGCACAATCTATATTATGATTAAAACTTCTTATATTTTAAGAAACTTCTATATTTCTTCGGATTTAATCCATAGGCTTTAAGTCTTTCGTCTGATAATTTATTAAGAGGATCACTTGTTTTATCATTCTGTTTATTACTATTTTTATTTTTAAACTTGTTTTTGCCCATATTTTTACTATTTCCCTGATTTTTATTATCTTTGCCTTTTTGTTTATTTTTCTTATTTTTCTTTTTGGGCACCTGATTAGAGTCAGATTCTAATTTTCGTTTTAAACTGCCTTCCGTATTATTTGAATTATTAATTACGTCGCTTTGAGTATCATTTTCTGTAGTCTCAACTACAGAGTTTTTAAGTTTCTTACGTTTTTTAGATATTTGTTTACTGTCATTGTTTAATTCACTATCAATTTTGCTAGGGCCTTCATTTTCAACATTATCTACAGTGAAAGAATTTACATGTTTCTTTTTCTTCTTTTTATTAATTGTCTGTGTACTTTCTGGAACAACATTTGGTTCGTCATTAATTTCTTCTCTTTTAGCCGAAGGTTCTTTATATACTTTTTCTATGTCATTATTTTCAATATCTTTATTGCCTAGTACAGAATTATTATCAATGTTGCCATTTTCTTTATATTTCCGCTTCTTCTTTTTCTTAGGTGTTTCTTCTGGTGCTATTGGTGTATTGATTATATTGTCATCTATATTATCTGTTACTTTTGTTTCTTCTTCTTTTTTATTTTTCTTCTTCTTTTTCTTCTTCTTACTTACTGGTTCTGGTGGCACCATTAACTCGGGCTCTCTGTAAAAAGTTAATTTAAAAATGAATATTTTGCATTCAAAAAATATCTATACTAATATTATAAAGAGGTAGTTTGTGAGTTTGTGATGTTGTAGGGGGTAATACGGACATAGAATGCCTTTTATCCTGAAAACCATCCCTTAAGGGGGTGAAAGTGGGGGTTAGTTTTATGTGAAAGCACCCTAGGGACGAACCCGAACAAAGCGAGGGTGCGTCGTTAGTTGCTAGAGACTAGCCATTTTTCCTTCACTTTTCTAGACTGAGGAAACCACTCGATATAGCCTAAATTTTAATTTTTAAGATTTAGTTTCCGAGATATATTTTATTAGATTTAAATATTATGTAATCTACATACTCAGGTAAATCTTTGAAGAGACTCGGCAGTATCTTCTTCTTCAACCTTTCATCGGCCGCTTTTTGGGAATAAACTTTGACATCACTTTTTTCTACATTATCAGGCCGGTACTTAATTATTTTCTTTAGTGGCACCCATTGAGTTAGTTCTTTGTCATCTGCTAGAAGTATCTGTAACAATAATATTTTATTATGAAAATTTAAATTTAAAAATTAAATACATGAAGTACTAGTGGCTTCTACTAGCTTCACTATTCATGTCGCTTTTAATTAAATAATCATATCTTTGATTTTTATATTTCTCCCAATGTCAGACGATGCGTTTGGCTCAGTTGTAGTGACTCCACTTGCTGTGTCAGCGGTCACGGGCTCGATTCCCGCCGAGGGCACCATTTGTGTGATGAGCACAAATGTTTGTACTCCAGTTATGGGTGTATAATGTATATATTTATATTATATACATTTATACATTATACACCCATGATAATATATATTTGTATCATATTTATAATATGTATATGTATTTAAAGTTATATGTGAATAATGTATCAACTATCTGGTATCCATAATACAAGCCTAGTAGCTTACCATGTCACTAGATGGCGCTATGTGTTAATGTCCCAACATATTTATATTTATGCATATTGAAAGTTACATATATATATATACCAAGAAGCTGATCTGAGGATTGAGCCAGAAGACGGCGAAACTCTTCATTCAACCAACTTGTATACCTTTAAAATATTTTTTCATTAATATTATAATATCACATAAGAACAACATACCTCTTCAACCGTCAATCCATAATTATTGGGAACAACCTCTCTGTATTTGAATCTAGTCGGTAAATCCCCACCAATGACGTCTTCACAGTCCATCTTATAATACTCCTCCATAAATTCTGAATACGTTTTATCAAATTCAGGTACAAATTTCGGTTTTTTATCTGATAATAACTCAGCTAATTTTGACTTTTTCTTTCTATTCCTTCTTTTCTTGCCCATGTTCCGTTTGAGTTCTTCTAAAAGGTTCTCTTTTGCTTTCTTTGGGTCGTAGTCGGCATCCATCTACAAAAAACACAATTAATAAATAAGTGTGGCAAATATTTAATATAAAATTACATTTATTGCTGAGAATAAAGTTAGAAACCAAAAATTAAAATAAATCTGTGAAATAATCCGAAGCGTTTTATTTAAAATGTCAAATATTCACATAAATCTAAGAAATTATTCAAGTTAATTAAATTATGTGACTGAATAAATTACTAGTTTATGTTAATTTTTTTCGTATCCTTATTTGTAAGCTCGAAAGTAAATGATACAGATAAATAATTAATATTTTCAGAATATGTGATCTTTAACTATTTTAAACAATATTAAGGCATTTGGAAATTTAAGAAAGTTTAAATGAATCAATTATTTGATTGATTGATAATACAAACATTGAAGTCTTCATCTTCACAATGAGGTCCATTTTCATCCTGGTCTCCATTATAATTGTCTTCGTTTTCAAACTTCTCCCAATTTTCTGTAATATAAATGAAATTGTGTAATATATATTATACATGTAGCATTTGCAAAATGAGTATGCGTGAAATGATATTTTAAGAATAAAAGAAGAGGTACGATATAATTTTAAGAATGGAATGAAAGATGAATAAAAGAAACGAAGGATGTTTTGTTATAATGACGACACGACGAGACGCGTGAACATAGTTTTATATAATTTTAGAAGAATAAATAGTAATTAGTGTACTATAAAAGCTTTTATTGATTTCCCTGGATCCTACATACAATATATATTTGACGACATGTTTGGGTCGGTTTGTAGCGACCCTACTTGCTGTGCCAGCAGTCGCGGCTTCGAATCCCGCTGGGGGCAATCATTTGTATGATAAGCACGAATATTTGTACTCCAGTCTTGGATGTTTATGTTTATAATATGTATGTATTTAATGTTATATATGTGTAGTGTATAAACTATCTGGTATCCATAACACAAGCGTCGTAGCTTACCATGTAACTAGAATTTGTTTCTTGTTCATAATAAACTAAAATCCAAAAATATTTTTTTAATATTATACAACAAACCTATTTCCAGCTCCTCATCTAAGTCAGGAAACACAGGTTTCTGATCATCCACATCTCCATAGTATTCTTCATCGAACAATGCTTTCATTCTTCTGTCATGTTCTTCAGGATCGAAATCACCTTCTATGTCTTCTTCCTGCAAAGAGTATTTATTTAACTTAAGCGGTATGGTTCAATACTCATAAATATTTTTCCCCAGTACCAACTAGAAAAACCTTTTTAGGAGTCCTCTATATCAAAAGAATATGCTGTCTTATGTCAGTTTATGGATGATGACATATAAGTAGTTTGTATAAAATTGTTTGTAAACCTGCATTGACACGCTCAAAGTATGCTTTGACAAAGTAACTTTAATCATAGTTTAGTTTGGATATCTGTTGACATGCTTAGTGTATGCTTTGACAAAGTAGCTTTGTAAAATAAATTTAGATATGATATGTTTGTGTTCCAAACACGAATAAATAAATACACACCTTGAAAGCTAGATCTTCATTGCCTGTAACTTCTTTAATCTTCGCAATTTTCTCTTGAATCTCCTTCAGCTTTAATGCTTTAAGTCTGGCAATTTCTTCCATTTTCTTCTTTTTCTCTTCTTCCTTTCGCTCTCGTATTTCAGCTCGTTTGCGGGAGCGGCGGTCGTCCTTCGGACGGATGTAGTTCATTGTGCGAGGAAATCGTTTTAACTACAAGAAATATATATTTTTAATACAACTATACTATTTTAATTTTCATTCATTCTGCCATTATCATCAGCAACGTAACTGTCCGCAAAATAGACACAATAGTTAAACAATCGAAATGTTCATATGGGACAGGGAAATGGTTAAATAAATATATTGGTGTATCAGTCAAATTATAGTAGAGTAAGTACTGCTGGTATAAGTATGAACAGTCTGATGTCTGATGATTATTTAATTTCAATTTATTGAGCATTTGTCGTACGACTATTTGAGAGTTGACAAATCTAACAGTGACGAGAGATTGATGTCGACTTTCAAAATTAATGTCCAATTTACAATCAATTACAACTTCCACAAATTGTTTCTGTAAAGTGAATTAAAAATTGATAAGTGTAGTTAAGATTATAAGAAATCTCTAACATATTCGTCATAATATAAATATCTCTTACATATTCGTCGTCAGGCTCTTCGAAACGGAAATTATAGGCGCGTTCAAACTTGCCCTGCTCCTCCACCATCTTTTCATCTTCTTCTAAGTCATCATCATCACGTATCTTATCACCTGCTTCTCCAGGATCACCATCTTCTAGATACCTGAAATATAGCAGAATTTATTTATAAAAACCAACAAATTCTCTTGATCTATCAGTTATGACAAGTCCTCACAACACTTACAAAAACTAAGGTACAGGAGAAATTATATACTAAATTTAATTACTTATTGTACAATGCCTATTATTTGTTTTATATTAAATAAATAAATAAAATAAAATGAAAAATTATTTATATTGCTGCAGATATATTTATTAAGCTATGAAAAATAGTCGCCCAATACTATGTTATTTCCTAACTAAATTTTATTATTTTGAGTACTATTTGCTAACAAAAACATATTAACACTGCTCAAACCTTAAATATTGAAAAAACCATTTAAATAATTACAGTCTTACTAGCGACTCACTCAGGTTCATCCCAAGGTACATTTCACACACCAATTCATTTCTTTGAAGTTTCAGTTTTGACGTGAAAGAAGGACAAACAAACACACTCTTACATTTATAATATTTATATAGATTATAATAATGTTTACCTTTTATTTAATATGTAATCCCTTAAGAAAGCTTCTCCATCATTTAGCTTAGGATTTGACCAGAGTTCCCTGAGCGGAGCCAGCTCTTTTTCAATTTCTTCATCTACATGTTCAGCCTTACCAACTAAATAATCTTTAATTTTATTATCCTGTAAATATGTATATAACATGGTTAGTTTTTAAGGGAAAGAAAACATGTTAGAATTTTAGTGTCATTTTGAGTAAAGGATTTATTTATTTTGGGAACAAATGATATCAAGTAAATATATAGAATAGCAATTCATTAACAAAAGTTAACCATTAACAGTTTTCAATGTTACAAAAATACATATATCAAAGTCGGAGAGAATATGCAAAATACAATTGAATTAATAATATAAAAAAATTAATAATAACAAATTATAAAAGAAAAAGATAAAGATAGACCATAATCAATTAAATATAGGAAAATAAATTATTAAGACACTATAATACTATATTTATTAAATTTTATTATAACTATATAGCATAACAATACTAATCTAAGATTGAACGAACCTTTGATGATTTGACCATATTATCTTCCTCTGGTTTATCAATTTCAGCTTTCTTTTCAATACTAAATATATTGGGATTATTGTTGTCATCATCATCATCATCATCACTGTCACCAAAAGTTAATTTCTTGCCATCTTCTTCCTTTTCTAAAAATATAAATAATTAAAATTACATTTATTCATCTTGTTATAAAAATAATGACTTTGAGCTTTGATCTAGATTGCAATGTGAGACTACAATAAAACTGGACATTTACAAAGCATTCTTAACTTAGTTAAAGCTTGTATATATAAATATAATTGTTTAGAAAAAATTACAGCACCAAATTAAGACCTGGATTTAAATGAGAAAATTAAAACCATTTGATCTTTAATTACTATTGTAAATATAAAAACTTTGCCGACATATGTAGGTAATTTCCCGTAAGTGCCACCAGTTTATAGAGTATGAAATTAGAAGTACAAGAACATATTTGTTGAATAAATTTTATAAAGAAATGATGTTAAAGGAGTTAAAAAAGAACTACTTTGTTAAAATCTATATTTTGAATTATTATTATTACAGTAGAAATAGTAAAATAAGGTTTGTTTTATATTTATTTTACCTTTTTCTTTCTCAATTTGCTCATCAAAAAACTTATAATTAGGGTCATATATTCTAGGATCCTTTGTTTTTAAAAGAGCCAAGGTTTTAAGGAATTGCTTCTCCACCTCTTCTGAAACTTCTGGAGGTTCATCACTTTCATCTTCACTATCAGATGATATTGAAACATACTTTTGTTCCACTAAAATAATAAAGTGTATATATGAGTTGCACTTATTAGTTTAATATTATATAAATAATTTAAATAAATGTATTTTGACATTTAACTCACATTTATGTAATTCTTCTTTTTCACGCCAGGCATCGTATTTTTTTGCGTATTCATTTTCTGTTTTTAGAGCCACTTCTTCCTCTGAATCTTCATCAAAAAGTGTTTGTTTTGGCATCCTAATAGTAAGTTTAGACGCGATCGAACATTTAGTTAAGTATATCACGTAGTAAATATAACCAAAAAATGTAAATAACACTACAGCATGGCCATCGAAATTCGATTTCCATTCGTATTTCGTGAAATATTGTGAATGTGAACAAAAAAATATGTCAAATGTCATGTGTCACTGTCATTGGACGTTAATTTTTTTAGATTTTCATCATTGTCTTTCTGTCAAGTAACAATAGCTGCCAAGTTATATATAACAAATGGGAAAGACTTAGAGTATACATATGCTAAGTATACTCTAAGGGGCAAGATTTCTCGAGACGAAGGCGTTACACGTATGACCTATTTACATTCAGACTGAGGTTAAGTAACTTATTGTGACATCTCTTTTATATGGTTTTTTTGCTTCTATTGTGTTCGCATCATACCTGTGCAATGTATTTTATCTGGAAGTTAGACCAGCTGAAGGAAGAATTGAGAAGGGAGGTGTATCCTGTGGTGGTCCTGATTGACTGATGGATCAACATACAGCATAAACCGCTGATTGTAGAAACGTAAAATTTGAAGGACATATTCCTTATATGATTAGTCCCTTAAAAGTACCCACTAAGGTATATTAAAGATTGTATGAAACTTTGTCATTCTTATTGTAAAATATACAGAAAGTGGTGTTTAGCTTTAAGATAAAAAATAAGAAATATGTTTATTTGATTTGTTTCGAAATTTACCTCATAAAGGAGTAAAAGGGGGAGCTAAGAATTACATTTTATGATCAGAATTACTTGAAATTTGGTGTTATTGCTCCTCAATACAATTAAATAAATACGTGCTTTAGCATTTTTCAAAATTCAATTCCATAAGGGAGAAAAAGGAAAATTTGTATAAAACTCTGTACTAGATATGTAAACAAGTACAAAAAATAAAAAAGTATTAATCTGTAGACGGCGTAAGAGTTATAAAATCACTTTCTTTAAAATGATGTCCACATATCCTTAAATATGAAGATTGCGATGTCGTCTTATTGGCCCACAATCTTCAGTTTTTGTCTTTTGAGAACAAATGACATCCATTTTTTGGCATCTTGGCACTGCATAATTTATTATTTTAACTCAATTTTAAATAAAATAAAATCCATCCACACTTTATAGCGTTACAATATACTGATGCTATAGTGATGGTGACATCTGGCAGGAGAAAAAGGCAAAATTCTTCCCTATAGATAAGTAGTAAGTACTAGCAATATTGATAATATTACGGATAACCCAACTTAGTCTGTGCCAACTGTCAGCTCTTCTTACTATCTGTGAAATGTGGATATAAAAATATAACCTATGTCCTATATTCGTGACCGGTTGACTAATGACTTGTTTGTTGATAGTTTATACTGTAAATAATATTGTGGATACTACATGTTTATAATATAGTGTTAATAAAATATAAACAATTTAAAATCGAGAGTCCTCGATCATGACAACAAACCCACGCAAAGGTACCGATCCGGTGCCTTTAGAAGAAAGTGATCAACTAACTATACGTCCTTTGTAAATATCAACATTTTTCTATATTTCACTTCTTGTTGTATGTAAACTATAACTATATAACTTCACAATCATTTTTTACTTACATACTAGAAGTTATGTAATGAATAATAATTCATGTTTCATTTTTATTTATTTTATTTCATGCTCTTAATAAAAGTTGAAACAAGTTTTATGTTTCTAAAAGTTAGTTTTAATAAAAATATTATTTAGTAGTAAGTTCTTAAAATATCTATGTACTTATTTAAAAAGAAAATATTTTACTTTTCAGAGGAGCTGGACAAGAAGTAGGGAGATCATGTATTATGTTAGAATTCAAAGGAAAGAAAATAATGGTAATTGATAATTAATATTTTAGTTTTTATATGTTATGGTTAATATTGCATAATTATAACTACTTTTTAAGTATTATTATTATTATATACATCTGTGTTATTTTTATTTCAGTTGGATTGTGGAATTCACCCTGGGCTATCAGGAATGGATGCCTTGCCTTTTGTGGACTTAATAGAAGCTGATGAAGTAGATTTACTATTGATATCACAGTAAGTTTTTTATTCAATATTATAAAAAGTGTGGTTAAATCTTAGTAGAATACACTGCTAATATATGACGTATACTGCTAACATTATCACAAAATGAGAATTACATATTTATTATATAAAACAACCCAAATTAAAGTAACTGTTTATTGTCGTAAACAAGAATGTTAATTTAAAAAAAAACATTATAGTTATATTGGTATTGTTTTATTCAAGTTAAGACTTATTGATGACAATTTATTACGATTTCTTTTATTTTCAGTTTTCACTTGGACCATAGTGGAGCTCTGCCATGGTTTCTCACAAAAACTTCCTTCAAGGGCAGAGTATTTATGACTCATGCTACTAAAGCTATTTATAGGTGGCTCGTATCAGATTATATTAAAGTTAGGTAAGTTATTTTTTCAATTGCTTCATAGTCATTAATAAATACTAGGTATGTATCATTTAGATAAAAACACTCGTATTTTTAATAAACAAATCTTAATAACGATAAGCATAAAGAAGTTTTAAATAAAACTATCTTTTGGGGTTTTTTTTTATTTTTGGTTCCCAATATTTCGAATGCTTTACAGCAATCATAGTCATTGGAGAGGTATCCCATCGAAAATTTGTGTAAATCTAAGTGTCACAAGAAGCAGTTTTTTAGGTAATAAGAATTTTGTTATTAGTCAGTGTTTGTAATCACCTAGGTATTTTTTTTAATGAGTAAACTTTAAGCCTATATAATATTATAAACTACAATTCATAGTGTTTGGAGGTAAAAGTATAGTTGGTCAAAGAAAAGAATTATTTTAAATTTTTAGTTAATAATAAATATTAAATTAATCACAATTCATTTATTATATTTATAACTGATTTATTACAGCAATATATCAACAGAACAGATGTTATACACAGAGTCGGATCTAGAAGGTTCCATGGACCGCATAGAAACAATAAACTTTCATGAGGAGAAGGATGTTAGAGGGGTTAGATTTTGGGCGTACAACGCTGGTCACGTGCTTGGTGCTGCCATGTTTATGATTGAGATTGCTGGCGTTAAAGTAAGTTTTTAATATAATATTCAATTATTAAAGCAATGTTGCCATATATATAATTATTATTATGATGGTATGTATGGATGTTTCTTACTCTTTCACCCCAGAACAGCTGAACGAATCTAGATGAAATTTGGCACAGAGATAGATTATAGTCTGGAATAACATATAGGCTTTTTATTCCAGAAAAATATGGTTCCCGAGGAACAGATTTGTTTTTGTTTTATACAATGTTTTAATACTTTTTGGGGTTTTAATACCTCCAGGTAAATTTCTAAGAAATTAATTAATATTCTAAGAAATCTATTGTTAACTGACACACCGGCGTGTCCGCGGTCGTGGAGGGATATATGAATTCAGAGTTCAATGTAGGAAATCTTTTAAAATTAAAAGACAGAATTTTATAAATAACTTGTAAACATTTTCCTATTTTCGACTTAGTTTTTCAATGGTTGGCATAGTAATGAAGCTAATTAATTATTGTTATTTTCCATAGGTATTGTATACAGGTGATTTTTCAAGGCAAGAAGACAGGCATTTGATGGCAGCCGAGATTCCCACTGTGCATCCTGATGTTCTGATTACCGTAAGTTTTGTATTATATGACAAACAAGCAAGGCAATTTTTACAGATCAATTTTGGTTATTATAAATGATAAATGTATATAAATAAGTATGAAGGATAAAGAACAGTTGGTAAAGATGTACTGGACTGTAATTATATCTTGATAGTGATCTGGTGAAGTTGGTATGTTTGTATGTAGGTGGTTATCTTTGAAACTACTGACCCTATTTTGAAAATTCATTTCTTAACAGGAAGCTACGTTGCTACCGAGTGCTATATGTTATTTTTTAATCCAATACAAATAAGTTTACTGTCAAAAATTATAATCTCATTGAAATCCGAATAAAAGTGGCACTTGAGTTTCTTTAGTGTGCTGCTTGAATGCACCTCTATAATTACTAAACACGGTACGGTACATGGCCCGTGGATAGCATGTACGGCTGCAGATCCGGAGGTCCTGGGTTCGAATCCCGAGTTCGACAAATTTAATACTGAATTTTCTTAGTACTTGCCTGGAGTTGGAAGTTTGGTATGTTTCACTCCGATGCCTTAGAAAGCAAGTGTCATGTAGGCTCTGCGACTTAACTCTCTCAGTATTATGATTGTTATATGGAGTGTGTGTGTGTTTGCAGGAGTCGACGTACGGTACGCACATCCACGAGAAGCGCGAGGAGCGCGAGTCGCGGTTCACGGGGCTGGTGAGCGACATCGTGCAGCGCGGCGGCCGCTGCCTCATCCCCGTGTTTGCGCTGGGCCGCGCGCAGGAGCTGCTGCTCATACTCGGTCGGTAGCATCCGTCTGTCCCATCAGGCTGTTTGTATACAATGTCAATCTTGGTGTAAAGGATTCTATGAATCATGTGTATTAATTTTAAGGAAAAAAAAACTGTCAAATGGGTAAAAGCAAAGTCATATTTTATTTTCAAATTGTTAACAAATTATTTGTTACGTGTATTAGGTCTTGTCAATTTTGACCTACTTCTGATTTTTGTATTAATATAATCAATATTTATGAAATTTTATTAAGAATACAATAATTTGATACTGTTGAATTGATCTGATACATCATCAGATCACTGAGATTTTGGTTATATAGTCTGGAGGTGAATAGTGGAATTTGAATGAATCAGTGGATTTGTTTCCGTTTTTAAAATTTAAATTAAACAAATACCAGTAAGTCAGTGAGTCAAACTACCAACGGCTCGGAAGTCACCATGACAGTTAATCAAATGGGTGTTGTTTTAGCTTATAGAAAACACAACATATTAAATTAAACTATCATTTCGGAGTTTTTTTCGAACGGGAGAGTTTTTACCGTCGCCATAAATCTGAATAAATCTGCGAAAAATCCGACAAGATAGTTTTATTTAAAAATGTGAATTATTTGCGTTAATCTAAGAAAGTATTGAATAATATATAATATTTTGTACAATATGATATAAAGACGAGTACTGGTCGCTGCACCCGGAGCTGCAGGACATCCCCATCTACTACGCGTCGTCGCTGGCCAAGAAGTGCATGGCGGTGTACCAGACCTACGTCAACGCCATGAACGACCGCATCCGCCGCCAGATCGCCGTCAACAACCCCTTCGTCTTCCGCCACATCTCCAACTTGAAGGTCGGTCGCGGTTGCTCCCGAGTTTGTTTTGTTTTTATTTCTTTTTGATCCGAAACGCGAAACTTCCAAAAAGAAAACGATTCGACTGTAGGTTTTTGTGTATGTTATGATAATGAGATATTAATTATTTTCCCAATATTTTTAAAGCCTCATAAATTTTATGGGTTATGATTTTTTTTAAGTTTTTTAGCTTAGCTTTAATGTATTTCTTTTATATGTACGAATATGAGTAAGTTCATGAGTCATCATTTTTTGATCATACCTGAGAAGGTATCTACCAGAAAAAAATTAAATTGGTATTTCCGAGATGATTTTCCGTTAATATATAACAAATAATACATATTCAAATAAAAAAAAACAGTAGGTATATTAATTTTGTATAACATTTTGTTCACCAATCGCAAACACATCTATTTCCGGCTTAACCTTGTCGTACAGATGCGGGAAAGCCCCTTCCGCGCCATACTTCTTCCGGACAACTTCGTACAGCGCTAAATCAAACATATCCTCAAACTCTTTTCTCGTCATAAATATATCTGCATATAAAAACGAAAACCCGCCAACGTCGCGCGTGAACTTTTCCATCTTACGCATCGCATCCACTGGGTTATAGGGTTTTTTCTGTTTCACTCTTCCAGGGACACCATAAACTCCTAAATCGTTGTACATCGCATAGTTTGTGTTTGGCACTAAATATTTTCCCTTAGGTCGCCCCAACTGACCCGACAGTGGACCGTGGTCTATTATTTTGCACGGATATACTAGCAAAGGAAACTTCTCGAACAATTCGCTCGCTATATCAATCTGCCCTTCTAATTCGTGTATAGGAAGGACGATGTCCTGGAAAACTTGCTTAGTGAATGTATAAGCTCTTACACCTGGAGTTGTTGTAAATTTAAGAAATGCTGGCTTCGGAGGCAACAGCCACCCAAATAAAAGCCTGAATAGCGGGTCATTGCCGAACGATATCATATCTTCGACGACCCAGAAAATAGGTCTGTTGTGACGTAACAAATAGTCCTTCAAGGGTATTAATTCAACACGTTCACCCTTTACTAAAAAGGATTCCACGTGCTTATAGAACCAAGGCTTGTACCATCTCGCACAGTGATTAACGACGATCTTTCGATCGTAGTCTGAATATTCCCCGGTCATTATCACCGCTTTGTCTTTACTAAATATTGTGCCTTCTATGTAATCTGGGTGGCATTTAGGAGTGGCTTCCCTCGCTCCGGATAGATCTCTTAGCATGTCGCAGTATTTCTTCTGCCCTTCGACGGGTGTATACTTGATTTTAATATAAGGTTGAATTTTGATTATTTTCAAGGTTAAAGCGACCAGGAAGCCCAAACTTCCATGAGACCATGGCAGGGCTTTGTATAAATCAGAATATTCGTTGTTCGCTGTAGCGGTCACTAGTGTACCGTCTGCTAGTACTACTTCGTAGCTGGTGATTGTCTCGTGATAAAGCCCCGCTTTGTGGGAGTGTGTCGACATTCCCGTGCCGAGAGCAAGGCCTGAAACAAAACGTACAGATAAAAAACATTCATTAAAATTGGTCAAACGTCATCTGTGATAGATTTTAAACTGCTAATAATACTTTGAATATAAATATTCCTATAAATATCTTTTAGGTTATACACTTAAAAAAAACTTTTTTTAAATGCCGTATTTTTTGGATAAATGTGGTGAAATAAAGCAGAGTTCGAAGACTTGAGACTATAATTAAATACCTATTGTTTTAAAGTATACTTTATAATGTAACACTTCCCAAAGGACAAGTCCTTTGAATAAAGATTATGTAAAAAAATGAAGTATAGCACTCACCTCCCAAAGTAGCGTCCACCAACTCAATAGTAACAGCCAAAGAATATCCTTTAGGTATTAAATACTCGGTTATATCCCCTATAGTCGCCATCGGTTCGACTCTAACCGTCATGGCTTTCTCGTCTAACTCCAAAATATCGTATAACGGTATCGGGACTTTATGGTGTAGGTGCTTCTGGAAGAATGTGGTAGAGAGAGATAGCCAGTTGGGTCTCGATGTGCATAGAAGCCGTCTTTTGCTTGGTGGTAGTTTGTTCCATTCTTGCACCTGAAATTTTGAATTATTGTATATAGCCCTTTTTAACGTCCCACTGATAGGCACGGGCCTCCATTCAATACGAGGGGTATCAGGCAATAGCTGGGCCACTGTGGGTTGGCGGACTGAGGCATGTTTTTCGAAATCTTGCTAGGTTCTCTCAGACATGCAGGTTTCCTCACGATGTTTTTCTTCACCGTAAGACAAGTGGTAATCATATTGGAAATGATCCGCATATAAAAATGTCAGAGGTGGGAGACCCGGGAATCGAACCCGCTTCACTCAGTTTTTTCAAACGAGCGCGTTACATCGGTCTTTCACTGCCTTTTATGAAATTTTGAATATGAAGCATTATTGAAAAAATTAGATGACTTTTTTGTTAATGTATTATTTTTAACTAAGTTTGTTCTGAACAAGTTCTCAACTAATGAAACTATCGCATCTTATTTTTGTTTTAACTCTATCGTAATATTTTTTAACCGGACACCATGAGCTCTACCCCTAATGGGGACAAATATGGGAATATAATTTGTTTTTAGTGTAAAATTATATGACTTACAGACTTAGATTGTCTTAGAGCTTTTGGCTGACTGTAATATGTATATTAGTAGTTACGACGATTGAGTTTTTTTTCGCAAGTTAGTTTTATTATACACGAAGACAGACCTTATTTTGAATCTTCCTCACTGCGCTATCATGTCTCTGTGGGTCACTGTTGAGTTTTCTCACTAAAGCTTTTAAACGCATTATCAAAGTGAACAAAAAGCTCGCAGGCAGGCAGAACGCGCACACCACCATCTCACGGTGCTCCTCTAACCATTGTATGAGACGATTTTTGATCCATGACGGCGCCATTGCTGTCGAGATCTGAAGTATAGAAGGTGTTTTATATATTTTTTACTAGCGCCTCAGCCTCGCTTCGCTCGGGTTCGCCTCTAGAATAACGAAAACAAATCTATCCCACGCGAACCATACATTTTTCCGGGGTAAAAAGTTGCCTATGTGTTATTCCAGACTATAATCTATGTCTGTGCCAAATTTCATCCAGATCAGTTCAATCGTTCTGGCGTGAAAGAGTAACAAACATCCATACATACTCAAAAACTTTCACATTTATAATATTAGTATAGATTTACTAAATACTGAATATGGCTTTGTTTGTATAAATAATATTTTTTTAGTCCATAACAAATTAACATGGCTTTTGTTTTGTATGGGAGCAAGAACGGATTTCATTTAATTACGTGTACGTTTAGTAGGTTTGCCGGTAACATTGTAAAATTTTTCTAATTGACCAAATAAAATACTGTATTAATGTGTAAAATATTACTTAATATACAAAAAAAATTACAATATATGCAAACTCTTACAAAAAAATGGATTAAAAATTAAGACTTACCTCAAAACTTATTTACGAAACAGAAAACGATGAAACTTTGCCCTTGGCATTGACATCGAATAAAATTAAATTACGGGGCGTCTAGCGACACACGAAATAATTAATTATAATATCGAGATAATGAAACTATCTGGTCCGCGCACAGTGAGCAGTGAGGCCAAAATACTTATATAGAATGAGTGGCTTGCACTGGGTCAAGCCGAAAAGAGGTTATCATTTATATTTTTAAGTATAATAAAATTCTGAGTCGAATCTGTGCATTAAATATTTTTGGGTAATCTTATTGAAATAGTCATTATTATCGATACAAAGGCCGAATCTATAGTTTTTAGAATGATGAGGATAGGGAACCTGTTGAAATTTGGTATGGTGATAGCTGGTTATCAATGACTGGGGCAATATCTCATCTCTGAGAAATTTATATTTTTTTAAGTTTAAAATTGAAAGTAGTACTTTATCAAGTAATAATATTTGATAAAATTTTATTACTTTTAAATAAAAAGGTTCATCAAGTCCAAAATTACCTTAAAAGCATTTATTCCATCCCTCAGTAAAGAATATTTCATGGAATTTTCGGTGAACCACACTCAAGTTTGTTTGTTAAATAAATAGGTAATCGTTAAAATTGTATTTTGAAAACAAAGCGTCATTTGTAATAGTTTTAAAGCTCTATTTATTGATTGATTTTTAATGCCAATAGAATTTACACTTAAAAGTAGTAAAAATATAATAATTCTGTATATACAATCTCTTTCTATAAATTGGCCATTTGGGCACATAAGCTCTCTTAGATTTGCGCAGATATTCAACATTTTAAATGTAACTATTTTTATTTCGCCCCATGGGAGAATAGCGCCCGGACAAAATGTGAAATTAAACAACATAAAAACCTCCAAAAAATAGTTTTGTTAAAATAAAATAATATTTTTTCCAGGGCATCGACCATTTCGAAGACATAGGGCCGTGCGTGATCATGGCGTCGCCCGGCATGATGCAGTCGGGGCTGTCGCGCGAGCTGTTCGAGTCCTGGTGCACGGACCCCAAGAACGGGGTTATTATTGCCGGTATCCTTGTACAAACCTATTACTTTTAAAAGATTTAAGCGAATATTTCATATTTTAGAATAAACTATCTTTTCGGATATTTTCAAGGATTTTTTTTGATGCTTGGTTCCCGATGTTTTGAATGCTTTATAACAAATCATGGTCACGGGAGAGACTCACATGGCCACTCTTCCGTGGCCATGATTGCTAATGTACAAACCTAATTTAGTTAGCCTTAAAGTATAGATAAATTCTATCTATAATATTTTGTATTTTGTTTAAACTTAGGATATTAAGTACTAATAAACTAAACAAACCTTAAGTGATTGATGTTAAATTTCTATACTAGGCGACGACTAGTATTCTATAATATTAAATGAGCAATTCTTGCATATGTATGTTTTATTTCGTGTATCTCGGAAACGGCTCTAACGATTTGGATCAAATTTTGTTTTTAGATATTACTTGTATTTATACTTGTTATTATATTTGGGTTTTACTTCTTAAGTTTATCCACTTATATAGGCAAAGATCTTTTCTGAAAAAAAAAACGCTTTTTTTTCGAAAAACGTACTTTAATATTATTTACTATATGTATATAATGAATATATTTGTCAGGGTATTGCGTGGAAGGCACCCTGGCGAAGACAATTCTATCAGAGCCTGAGGAGATAACATCGATGTCGGGACAGAAGCTGCCGCTGAAGATGTCGGTGGACTACATCTCCTTCAGCGCGCACACCGACTACCAGCAGACCTCCGAGTTCATCAACATATTGAAACCTCCCCATGTCGTAAGGATTTCAAATTATTTTATATTCGTTTGTTGAAGTTAAATGGTTAAAATTAATTATTTTTTTTTGTTAGTTGTGTCGGTTTGAAATTGTATAGGAAAAAGTGATGATGATGTAATTTAATGACATCGAACTGGACTGATAAGGAAGTTAGCAGATGCTTGAATTTTTTAATGGCTACTAGTCAAAGTGTTGGTTTCAAAATATTTTATGCTTAATTTATTTGTATTAATGAGTGCTACTCGTATATTATATTTTGTCTAAAAATGTTTGTTCAAGTGAAATTATTTCTTATTAGGTACTCATCATATGACCGAAGCTTTTAATTGAGCAGATTTTTTTCTTGAATTAAGTTACAAATAATCATTGTATAGGTAGATTATTTTTGTAAATTGTTAATAAATTAGATGAATTAATCGGTCTATTACGGTATAAAAGCAGAAATTCAACCTTTCCCTAGAATAACCGCTAATTATTATTATTTCGGCTATATTTATATTTACTAAATCGTTCGTTTTCATTAACCGGTTAAAGAACGAACGATGAATTAACCATTATATTACCCAAATAAATCGTTTTTTAAACTGGTTCCGAGCCTTGGTGGCGATAATAAATAGTTTGTATATGTTCGGAAGGATATGTAGGTGGACGGGCTCAAAGAGTCCACATTAAATAAATAAATAAATATGTTGGGACATTAACACACAGCGCCATCTAGTTCCATGATAAGCTACGAGGCTTGTGTTATGGATACCAGACAGTTGATACACTACACGTATATAACTTTAAATACATACATATTATAAATATAAACACCCATGACTGGAGTACAAACATTCGTCATCACACAAATGAATGGCCCCAGCGGGACTCGAACCCGCGACCGCTGGCACAGCAAGTAGGGTCACTACAAACTGAGCCAAACCTGTCGTCAAATTTTTAAATTAAAAATTAAATTAAGTATTTGTTTTATTACCACTTTAGGAAAAAGTATATACAATTTATAATTTGGATTCGACATGTGTAGCGCGCGCGTGAAGAAAAAATTGAATGGTAATTGTTCGCGTATCGATCGAACGCGGACCTGAGGGACGAGGAGAGGGCGGCGGCTACCAACGATCACACGTGTCTCGCGTTAACTTATTCGCTATATTTTAATTTTCCAAAATAATACATCATTTACCATTCTCCAACGGTAATCGAAGCAAGTAGAACTGCGTCCGGCGGCGGGGGCCCGCAATGCCTACGTGTGCGTAGACGTAGGCTAAGGAGCATTGTGTCTGTATGTGAGTGTGTGTGTGTGTGCGGCAGGTGCTGGTGCACGGCGAGCAGAACGAGATGTCGCGGCTGAAGGCGGCGCTGCAGCGCGAGCACCGCGCGCGCCTCGCCGTGCACACGCCGCGCAACACGCAGCTGCTCGCGCTCACCTTCCGCGGCGACAAGACCGCCAAGGTGCGCCCACCTCTTTATAGTCACGAGTTTCATCGAATTTCAAATCACGACAATGCTAAATAAATTTCATTTTAAAAATACAAAAGAAACCGAAGGCTTCCGAATGAATACTTTCATATTGGCTTAAAAATATAAAAAAAAATAATGTATCTTTCTATAATATGTAGTGATTGTATAATATGTAGTGATTTTTTTAATTGATAATAAATTATGTAGGTACTTGTATTAAATATGTGTTTATTTTTTTATTGCTAATGTACTATATTACATTAATGAATCAAATAATAATATAATTATTATTGTTACATGTTATAAACTTAATGGGTTGCCGAGCAAAGGCCTCCCTATTCTTTTTTCATTTCTCTCATGAATTAAAACAACGTCGTCGCCAGGTGATGGGGTCGCTGGCGGAGGAGCCGCCGGTGGCGGGCAAGCAGCTGCAGGGCATCCTCGTCAAGCGCAACTTCAACTACCACATCCTCGCGCCCGCTGACCTCAACAGTGAGACATGCATACGTGCTTTTTAATATACCTCATCAATATAATACTTTCTTAGATTTACGCGAATATTTGACATTTTAATCCCTCCACGACCGCGGACACGCCGGCGTGTCAGTTAACAACAGGTTTCTTAGAATTTACCTGGAGGTGTTAAATAAAACTATCTTTTCGGATCATATTGATTTATTTTGATTTTTGGTTCCTAACGTTTCGAATGCTTTACAGCAATCATGGTCACGGTAGAGACTAAGATTATAGACGTCTCAAAGGCGTTATATACTTGTTACAGACACTACCTACCCAGTTAAATTTAAAAAATGGCATTACAGTACCTTACTATATTTATTGATTTTAATTCTAAACATTTTAAAAGATTTTTTTTTGATGAGCTTCATTAAGTACTCAATATATTGCTCGATGTCTATGATACCTTAGTATTCGTGATAATTTTTATAAGCCAAGAGGAAACAGCAAAAAGGACTTTACTCCACAGAGTGTCCCGCGGCATCGGCCGTCTTTACTTTTAATTTCGCAAATGATATAACACATTAGACGATGCGTTTTGCTCAGTATGTTGTGACCCTATTTGCTGTGCCAATGATCGAGGGTTCGAGTTCTGCTGGGGGCATTCATTTGTGTGACGAGCATGAACATTTGTACTCCAGTCATGGCTGTTTAATTTAAATATAATATGTATATATTTAAAGTTATATATGTGTAGTGTATCAACTACCTGGTATCCATAACACAAGCCTCGTTGGTTGCCATAGAACTAGACGGTGTTGTGTGTTGATTTCCCGCCACGCCTCCGCCCGCAGAGTACACGGAGCTGTCGGCGTCTACGGTGCAGCAGCGCGTGTCGCTGCCGTACGCGGGCGGCGCGGCGGCGCTGCGGCACGCCGTGCTGCGCGTGTGCGGCGCCGCGGTCTTCCTCAGCGAGGCGCGCTGGCGCCTCTACGGCTGTCTCGACCTGCTCGTCGACCTGCCCGTCGTCACGCTCGAGGTACGCACGCCCGGGACTCCACTCCCGGGAGGACAGAGTTTACTTATTGAGTATTTCCATCAAGAATGGTACGTGTCACTTCACTCCTGCGCTTTAACTCTCACCGCGAGTGTGAAGTGTGAATGTGACAAACATAGACTGTGAGCATTCTCACACAAATACTCGCGCTGCACTATAATATTTCTTGCAGTTGTTTAGTCTCACTAACTTATTACTTATTCGATTACCATATTAAGGTAGTAGTAACGTAGAATTGGGAAGGTAAGAGGGAGATTGGTTGGTAAAATAAGGATTATTAAATCAACGAATGATATGACAAATCCATGTTATTTTCAATGTATTTATATTTAACTGGCGACTTACTTTGCTTCGCTCGGTTGTGTGATATGTTTCTAACTTTGAATGATTTAAGAATGTATAAAAACGAACATACAAAAATAAATGTTTTGCGTCAGAAACCTTTGCATGCGTACGTCTTCCGTATAGAGAGTACACAGCAGAGTTTCATCACAACTAAATTAATGGTTAAGGAATGAATAGAGGATAAACATACGTACATTCATTTTTGTTGGTTAGAATCTAATCAGTATATTATATACATTCAATTGCAGTGGCAAGCGCAGCCCGTGACGGACATGTACGCGGACGCGGTGGCGGCGGCGGTGCTGGCGGCCGCGCCCGCCGCCGCGCCGCCGCCGCTCGCGCCCAAGCTCGACCGCATGCACTTCAAGGTATAACGTACCCATTCATATATGTAAATTAAAACGTATTTACTAATAAATATCTCTCCAAAAAGTGACGTATGACGTTAAGTCAAACCAAAGAAATTCAAAAATCGAAAGTTCTAATTGTCTTACCACAAATGCGAACCAACACACACCACATAGAGTACTTTTTATACGAAATACGTGCGTTTTAATTTTGTCGTCCAAAAGGCAACGAACAAAAGAGATTTAAAAAAATTATGTTCTTCTTTTTAGAGACACTTTTGATATGTTAATGTGTATCTTGAGTTTTTGTATATTAATGGTTATTTTAATAAAATTGATTTTTAGATATCAATAATTCCATAGTAAAAATTGTTTCCGTAAATTGATCATATGAACAAATAAGCACGGAGGCAACGAGATAATAGCCTGGTATAGAAGGTACATCGGAGTCGACTCATTATCAGTCTCAGGATAAGGCTGATGAGCCGAGGAGACGTGATCATCCCCGTCACGAAGTAAAAGCATGGTCATGGTTCAAAAGTGCTTGTAATTTAGTCTAATTGAATAAAGTGTAATTCTAAATATGTTTGTTCGAAAGAACCACTTAACTCTACATCACTATCAAGTGTAGCTATTTATTGGAATATCCATAGATCAGAAAAGCACTAGATACACAATCAGCGACAAAAAATGTCCTCACTGTATGAGCGCTCATTTGAATATTTAAGCATGCTTTTTTTTTGTGAAAAATTTAATATTTAAGCATTGAATTTAAGGTTCAATTTACATTGTTGTATATTTATTTTAACTAGAATAATTACCTAAACACAATCGGTGATAGTTTTGAGAGAACTTTTAGAAATTGATGGAATTATCTATACAAATGACCTTTCTATACCAAACAAATTGTGATTCCCTTATTTTATAAGCATTTTTCTATATAATAAACAATAGTAAAGCCAATGTGTGTGTGTGCAGGAGTGCGTGATCGAGATGTTCCAGGAGATGTTCGGTGAGGACGCGGTGCCCAAGATGTTCAAGGGCGACAAGCTGCACGTGGCGGTGGCCGGCCGCCGCGCGCACATCGACCTGCTCTCCATGGTACACATACTACATTTATTATTCATTATTTTTACATAATACTTTCTTATATTTAGGCGAATATTTGACATCTATACTAATATTATATGTAAATGTGAAAGTTTAGACGGATGTTTGGATGTTTGTTACTCTTTCCGCCAGAACGGATCTTTTTATACCAGAAAAATGTACTTACAAACTTTCACATTTATAATATTAGTACAGAGAGTACAGATTAATAGGATTCTTTAATCCTAGAGATATACATACAACATAATATACGATAAACTTGATGTAAATGTGCCGTGTTGGGTGCAGGAGGTGTCGTGCCCCGAGGACGAGGGGCTGGAGCGCACGGTGCAGGCCGCGCTCAGCAAGCTGTACTCCGCCCTCGCACCCGTCAAGGCGCCGCCCCCACCCATCCCGCCCACGGCGCCGCCCAACCCGCCCACACCGCCCACCGTGCCGCCCAGCTGAGATATTGGCCCACGGATACCTACTAATCTATATGATTGATGGCTTTTGGGCGTGTCCATTGCATATAGTTTGTCTTAAGTGTAATTGACCCTACCCTTACCCTTTGGCTATCTATTTGTAGAGTTTTATTGAATTCATATTAAAATTTGATTGTTATGAGACTTATTAAAGATGTGTTGACAGAAGATGGCGCTAGTGTAGTTATTTTTGAACATCGTCTCGTATTAAGATTAAAAAAAGACATAATGCATGATTGATTTTGTTACATATTACACATGTCGTGAGTCAATATTAAAAATAGCTAAAACCTGACCAAAAGTAACTTATTTTATAAAAGTAAAATCTATATATATAAAAGAAAGTCGTGTTAATTACACTATTTATAACTCAACAACGGCTGAACCGATTTGGCTGAAAATTGGTGGGGAAGTAGCTTAGACCCAGGAGACGGACATGGGATACTTTTTATCCCGTTCGATTGCGTTCCCGTGTGACGTGACATAAAACTCAAGAACGGCTGGACCAATTTTTATGATATTTGAATTTTTGGATTTCTCTTAGTCCGGAATAGGATAATAAGTATTAAAACATCAGAAAAATTAACGAAAAAAAATTATATGGCTAGCGCTGGCTAATAACTATTTATCTCTATTTAAAACGTACCTAGCGACGAACCCGAGCGAAGCGAGGGTGAGCCGCTAGTAAGTAATAAATCAGGGTAAGCATTTCTGATACAATATGAAGTAAAAGTGGATTAGTCATATAAATAGTAAGCTCACTTAAAGAAATAACAAATAATGGCCAACGATAGAAACACTAAATCTCATATTGGTTCATTTACCATAAACTATCGCCGGATTTTTGCATCATAAGGGGCTTGTATGTGGCTTCTCCATCCGAACATGGAGAAGCCACTTACAGCCCCCCGTCTAGTAATGACCGTTTTCAAAAACCTATCTCTCTGCAGTTTTCCTTGTAAAAGAAATGTGAACTCCATACAAGTTATATCAAATTCAAAAAATCTAGTAAGTAGAACCGCAGATGGACAGATTGTTGAAACCGCGGTAGTACGACGTGAAGTCTAATATGATTGTTATTTTGATAATAAATTATGTAAAAAATTGAGATGCTGTTTTAATTTTTCTACATTTAGTTTCGTCATGAAATAAAATGATTACAATTACCAAATATGCAAGGCCGAAAGAAAATTTAAGAAAAATGTTTTATATTATCAGTTATAACTTTGAAGCCCATACTTAATATGATAAATGTGTGTTTAAAAAGGGTTACATACTTTTATGAGTTTGTTTGTTTGTCGTTCTTTCACGTCAAAGCAGAGTGACGGATTGGCGTGATTTTTGTATGAAGATAGTTTGAGGGCTGGAGAGTGACATAGGCTACTTTTTACCGCGGGAGATTATCTTATTCCCATGGGAAAACACGTTTTAATACAAACACAAAAAAATATTTGTGATAACCTTCAGTACAAGTCGAATCTGTACATTAAATATTTTTTGGAAAATCTAATTGAAATTGACATTATTATCGATACAGAGTCCGAATCTATAGTTTTTAGAATTTTTGTCTGTCTGTCTGTCTGTCTGTTACCAAGCGAAGCAGCGGGTTATGCTAGTAATTTATAAATAAAACGATAAAATGTGGTAATTGAGTTTATTTACAATGATTAATAATGTACAGTCTTAGTTATTGAACACTTAAGATCAAATAAAAAACCTAAACATTGGCATCGCCATCATCATAAAAACAAAGTGTTTGATGACATATTAAATTAACATATTATACTTTATATTCGGTTATTATTCTTCAATTAATCCAAAAGTTTAGTTTAAAATGTCGAAACGATTGGATGAAGCGTGCTGTGTAAGTAGTCAGGATGTGAGACGCGAGGAACCGTGAGGAGTTTGTGGGTATAGGAATACGGGACTTCCTAGGGAGTAGGAAGATGAGTATACACTAGAGAGTACAGTCTACTAATCCATAGTCGTCTAACGAAGGCGGAAGGAGGTAAATGTCGTGATATCGACCATTATATTTACTTTTATTTATGACAATTGGGAAACAATTTTATGATTGACAGATTATATCTTGCCACGAGATGGCACTAGTTCGCCATTAAAATTGCGAACTAGTTAGATAATTGTTGAATTTGATAGCATTTCCTTCACAATCAATCGGATACTGCATAAATTTTTATACCGGTAATTTTTATGCTGTGACCAGAACGAGAGTGATGGGGCTAGAGTGTATTTGTATTTACGTGAACGTGCTTTATAATATCTCCTGTGCCGTGGGCTAAGATATTATTATTATGTGGAAAATGAGGAAACGAGATGACAGTATGATGATGATGAGGGAAGGAACGGCTGGGCGGAAGGGGGAGATGACGGGGGGAGGACGCGGCCAGTGCCTAGTTGGCCTTGGAGTGGCGCTTCCAGAAGCGGCGCACGTCGTCGTGCGAGGCGCGCGTGAGCACGAGCGTGCGCGCGCGCTCGCTGGCCCACGTCACGTAGCCGGCGCGCGCCGCGTAGTCGCGCAGCACCACGAACTCCGCCTGCACGTACACACACATACACGTTAGCTACACATATTTAATTTATTGTCTAGTTTTGTTTGTCTATCTGTTACCTTTTCAAACTTAACCAGCTGAACCGATTTAGATGAAATTTAGTATGGAGATAGTTTGATACCTTGGGAAGGATTCAAGATAATTTTATCCTGGAAATCATCTCTTAAGAAGGTGTAAGTTTGTATGGGGAACTAATCATGCACACATCACAACCGTGAGTGTATGTGTGTCTGTGTGTACCTGCGAGAGGAACTGGTTGTATATGATGCCGTCGGTGTATGTGAAGCGGTTGCGCTCGCCCTCCCACAGCCGCACCTGGTCCACCACGGTGGGCGGCAGCGCGCCGCGCGACCGCACTCCGCCCGTCTCCGACTTCAGCATCTGTTACACACGAGGATTATCATCGAAATAAGTCAAGAAACTTATTTTTTAATATATTTTTTAATTAAGATTTTTTCCATATTGGAGAGTAAAATTCCAAACGTCTTTCATTTTAGCAATCTAATAGTGTATTAGTTAAGATGAACCGATACAAAGTATTTATATCATATTTTTATACAATGTGCAACGTGACTGATGGATCAGAGCTGGCGGGGCTTCAATACCTATCGATTTAATCCTTAATGTTCAGTGATTTTAGTTTTAAAGTTAATTTTCTCAAAAAAAAAAAATTGTGAAAACCTTTAAAGACTTTACATTAAATTTCTCAAATACAGCTGAAATATAGACCTATATCATAGTGAGTTTTTTCTTTAAAGTAGTCTAATAGTGGGGTCATTCTACCGTTATAATAGTTTTTGTCAAAAATTTTTAAAGTCTGAATAAACATAAAATGCCCTGGACAACTGGACTGGCAAACTGCACTGCGCCAGTTTATAAAGAATAAATCTTATAAACATTTATCTGAGATATAAATGAAATGTATAGGCCGTAGGATTTACTTTTAATAAATTGGCAGTTTAAAAAAAATTTAGAAAAACAATAGCAGTATAAAACAAAAATTAAGGGACTTAAAATTAAAGATGATTTAGTCCATAATATATAATAATAAATATGTCGGGACATTAGCACACAGCACCATCTGGTTCCATGGTAAGCTACGAAATTTGTGTTATGGAGACAAGATAGTTGATACACTACACATATATAACTTGAAATACATATTATAAATATAAACACCCATGATTGGAGTACAAGCATTCGTGCTCATCACACAAATAAATGCCCCCAGCGGGACTCGAACCCGCGAGCGCTGGCACAGCAAGCAGGGTCACTACAAACTGAGCCAAACGTCGTTGATTGTCGAATAGTGTAGTGTAGCAGTGTAGTGTAGCAGTGTAGTGTAGTGGGGGCGCGTGCCTGCGGGTGCGCGTGCTGCTCCAGGTAGCGCACGATCTGGCGCGCGGAGATGCCGCCGCGCAGCGCCGCGCGCACCGACTCGCGCGTCAGCACGCCCACCACCACGTTCGGGAACCTGCCGCATCATTATTCATATACTATACTTATACAAATTAAGGTTTTATATTACACTAAAAATATTTTTTTTTTTTAAGTTCACATTGAAAATTTTGAGTTTAGAGATGCAACGGATCATTGTTTTACCGGCTGAATATTCAGCCCCTTGTTACGTGACGACAATTTTTCCGTTACGACTGGAGACAAAAATTAGAGGTTTTTCTTCTATCAAGAAAAATAAATTGAAAATAAATTTTTTATTGCAGTTTATTAAAGAAACATCGTGATTTGAAAATATTTATATTCGACTGGATATTGTGTCACTATCCTGTATTCAGCTGGATAATAAATAGCCGCATAGACCATAATTACCATATATCCATTACATCTTTAAAACATTTAAATTCAAGCTATTGTTTATTAAGGTTTACCCTTATGAAAAAATACTTGCAACTCTCAAAACGAAACTCAAACCACAACGCACCTGTACACGAGCTCGGTGAACAGCCCCAGCAGCGCCACCTGCAGGCTGCTCTGCGTGTATGCGTACACGCGGTAGTTGGTCTCCACCACGATATAGCCGGCGGGCCCCGCGGCGCCAGAGGCCCCCGCACCAGGTCCCCCCGCGGCCGCCGGGGCCCCCGCGCCGGGCCCCCCTGCCGGCGCATCGTCGCGCACGCGCGCCATGTGCAGCGCCAGCCGCGTGGGGTAGAAGCGGCCCGCCTTGCGCTGCCGGTACATTACATTATATGCGTCAAATATGTATGAACAAACTAATTATTTACTCGATATCACTCAGGTGCGTCAGCTTTTTGTACCTTTTGTAGGTTGTAACACATTTTATATTTATCGCAATAAAAAAATAACACTCAACAGTAGCTAGTAGTAGCGGTAGCTTCCTAAAGGTGAAAGAATTTTCAGTATCAAATCAATACTTTCAGAGAGTAATTCCTACATACAAAACTTACAAACTTAACCTCTTTATAATGTTAGTATAAATAAGTAAATCGAGGGTAAGTACACTCGCTTGACTTATCATCTCATACCTAGGTGCCTAACAGTATCCTATGTATCACTGCAGGTCATAGGCTTTAATCTATATGTATATAAAATTTCATCTAAATCCATCCAGCTATTCCAGCATGAAGGATTAACTAACATAATGACATAATGTCTAATATTTCAATTCTTTCATGTCCCACTCTTGAATAAGCCCATACCTGGCCTCAGTGCAAGACACTCGTACTGAAGTCCATTATGCTCTATTTTTTTCATCTTACTAACCTTTCTTTGATAAACAAGCCCAAATTCTCTCAAATGTTGTAAAAACACTAACATATTGTTGCTCATGCCCTCAGTGCTGTAATCCTGGAAACAGATTTGAAATATTTTTTTTATCCATCATACAACTAAAATATTTACTATGAAATATATAAGTTTATTAAAAATAATCAAAATATATATATTTTTTTAATATTTCAAAAGAAATACATAAGAAAATATTAATTAATAATTTCTAACCTTTCCAAGTGTACTAAAACTCAGCTGATATAAGAAGGCGAGGCACTCTGCTGCACTGAGACTGCGTTTTTCAGCTGTGTGCAAATAATGTTGTAGGAACAACCACACCTGGTGAAAAAAATATTTTTTACTGAAACACTTCAAAATAGGAATAAATAACCAATTATAACATTTTTGAATAAAACATAACATTATTATATACAATCTGTGTGTGTAATGAACACCTGTTTAGCTGTGCTAAGAAGTAAAAACTGAAAGCCAGCCCTCGTAATGACTGCAGATCCATCTTCTGCATCTCTGTAAAATAAAAAAAATTATTAAAAAAAAACAAAATACATTTCTGACATTTCATAAATCTTCAGATCCCATTTGGTAATTATTGTTATTTATATCATTAAAAGAATGTATGTCCTGTTGAGATTTTCTTGCCAATTGTTTTAGGATGGAGGCATCTTCTTTTTGAAAAACTTACTATTTGGTAGTCAACAAAACGAATAATATAAACTCATACTTAAAAGTTTACTATTAGACATTAAAAAGTACCATCATCCCACTTTAGGCTCTATTAGATCAGCCTGATGTTCAAATTATCGTATTGCTATCCTGACTTAGCGAACACGCCGGCATGGCAGTAACAATTGATTTCCCGGAAACTAACCACGGAGGCGTTAAAATACTTACAAAGTTTCAAATACAACAACTTGTATCTCAGATATAATTTTTTACATACCTGATAATTATATTAGTATATACCTTATTTAAACCAAATTTCAACATACCTTGTCATAAGTCCTGCATGTAACAGTATGCGAACTGCATCTGCACTTATACCTTCTGTCTGTGCAGATCCTACCATATAATGGAGGACACACTCCCACCTCTCTGTTGCATATGCATCTAAGAATGCTATGTCTCTTGCTTTACCATCTGGTTCTAATGATGATGATAAGCTCCAAGGGCGTCCACTATAAATTAAAAGTTAATATTTTTAATTAGCTTCTTCGGCATATTTTGTGTATTAAATTGTAAAAAGCATTCAATTTTTATTATTAACTTAAATTAATAACTCTAGTACTTACCCTCCAAGCAATGCAACTTTTAAATTTTTCTTGAAAGATTGGGAAAGAATCCAGCCAGGTAATCCACCAGGTATTGGGGCTTCTTGCCATACTGATAATTCTGAGAGAGCTTCACATGCTTTACTTTGTTCTCTTACAAAAAAAATAAAGCATATAATTTTAATGTTTTTTTTTAATATAAAATTATATATTCACTTAAAATTACAAATTATTTCAAAATAAAAAATCCATTCCTTTTTTATAATTTGCTTTTAAGCTGCCAATAGAGCACAATTTATTCTGGCTGGGTCACTTATTCATAAAACCCCTTCATTGGCCATAAGTGAATGTTCCACTTGTTAATAAAGGTTTTAAAATTATTTATAATTTTAAATTTCAAATTAAGTTATAAGAAAATTCATACTTAGCATGTGTTTGTGTGACCCATGATGCAACCACTGCTTGTGGTACCGGTTGTTCTACAAATAACAGGCGTATGACAAAGTGTCTTGCAAGCTCCGGAAGTTCTCTGATAAATAAAGAAAATACACAAATTATAATCACTTAGGATATTACAACTTCTAAAAAAGTTATAACCTAATACATTTATGGAAAAGCCTACTAATACACTTTGTTATTATACCTACCGATAAACTGCAAGACATATCGTAGGATAATTATACAATGTTTCTAAAAATTGTTGTGAACGACTTTTTAAATACTCGTGAAGATCTTTGCACTCTAATGTCGGTGATGGGTTTAAATTTATTGAAGATTTAGATTTAGAGGACTCTGACATATTTGAAAATTTAGGAACTCATGGAGATGATAAAAAAACAATGTATTTTTTACAATATTAATGTAAAACATTCGATATTACTTCGGAGCCTAGCCTCCAGAAATCACAATGTTCAATGTTGACAAGCAAATAGGTACCGTTTTGTCAACTGCAAAATGACAATGACATTTCCATCACATTATACACATAGAAGATTAAAAATGTAGCATTGAGATATTTTAGCTTTTGTATGATAAAAATTGATAAATTTATTTAAATATTATTTACTTATATTAAAAATATAATGTATTAAATAAAATGGTTTATGTCTGTTACTCTATTTTTATTATAAAATCTGATTCTGCTCTTATTTTAAAATATGCTCGCAAGTCATCTAGTGAGTGGTAAAATTAAATAATAATATACAAAGTTTAAAACATTAAAATCATTTTAAAAACGTTATTTTGTGAAAAAGTATTACACTTGTCCGGAAATTTGCTAGATTTAATCAAATATTTTCATGTATATTTTACCGTGTGAAAATTATAAGTACTTATTTTCTTTTCCAATTATTAACTGTATTTACCATTTTTTTATAGTAATATTTATTTCAAGGTATAAGGTTCAACTTTTCTATTACAATAAACAAAATATATGGTTACTGAATAAGCCTACACCAATGGGATTTTATCATCTCTTTTGTCCCATACAAAAGAAAAAAGTACACGCACACATGTTTGAACTCAACGCACACTGCAATAAGTGCGCGTGTGTACTAAAGTGCGGACGGGCGCGCACACAGGCGTGCGACAGCGAGTTCACCGAATTCATTCTCGTCGGCAGATGGCGGATGCAGTAGACGCCTTCCGTCAGTCGCGCATAGACAACTCGTCGAGTACAGTGCTACTCCGTTTCGTTTAGCACCATTTTGTGTATACCACTCGAACGGGACATTGTGTGTATGTGCTCCGTGAATAATCGTAAACCACGAACGGTGTTCGCTGCAGTTCAGTGTTTCACTTTCGACATGCCCGCGGAGGGATCGATGCGATATCTCGGGCGCTCGTAGAAACCGCGCCTCCGTTGTGAGCGAGCTATCGTCGACGTAAAAAAAGTTGACACGGGAAACATGTCCGGGCGGACCGCCGACGCGGATGCGAGCGAAGGGTTCGAGTTCGAAATTCGAAAGCGGTCATGTCATCGCCTCTCGGATTTCGTCTAAGTCACCGTCCGATGTCAAAATCGTGCACTCACCGCGAGCGGCGAGCGTCCGGAGCGAGCGGACAATGCGATCGTTGGTAGTGTGGTGGGCGGTGGTGTCGGCCTGGGCGCTGGCGGACGCGTGCTCCAGCTCCATCTCGAAGCGGCCGGCGCGGCCCGCGCGGCCGCAGCGCCCGCCGCCGCAGCCGCAGCCGCGCCTCAACGTCACCTTCCCCATCTTCAAATGCGAGCCCGACTACTCGGAGTACTACTGCCTCAACGGCGGCGCCTGCTTCACCGTCGTCATTTCCGACAGCCCCATCTACAACTGCGAGTGTCGCAGCGGCTTCGTGGGGCCGCGCTGCGAGTTCAAGGACTTGGACGACTCGTACGTGCTGACGAGCCGACAGCTCATGATGGAGACGGCGTCCATCGCGGGCGGCGCCACGGTGGCCGTGTTCCTCGCCATTCTAGTCTGCTTCGGCGCGTGGGTGCGCCTGCACCGGCGCAGCAAGGCGCCGCGGTCGCCCGAGCGCGGGCTGGTGCAGCTGGTGGCCGTGGCGGCGCCGCGCGGCCGCGTGCAGCTCTGCCCAGCGCCCCCGCAGCCCTAGTGTTGTTCACACAGACTCTGCCAGAGCGACCTGTTCGTACCCTATCTCGTGTACATATAGTTAGATCGTGTTAAGTTATGCGGAGAGACCGGGAGATATAAAATTTATGTGATAATTATTTTATGAAGCTCATAATTTATTTTGATGTCATGTACATACCGAATTCGAGCCACTCTGAAGTGTTGCGTTTGTCAAATTTCAGTCCTTCCCTGGTGTTTGTGAAATGTAATCTGTATTATTTTGTTCTTATTCAGTGTATTGGACTGGTGAGATCAGCGATAACTGTGTACCTAATGCTACTCGCTTCAAGTAGAGCTGTTATGTTGTATATTGTTGGCACTATATCGCAGGATGTGGGAGCTTTGCCCCTCTCACACAAGTTACTTATTTCATTTACTGTTTGTAATATGTTAAATTCTTATTGGAGTTAAAATGAATAAACTTACAAATGTAATTTACTATTAATTGTGTTGGAGGGGCAAAGAGACCGCTGGTGCCTCAGGTTCCACTGCATGTTATTGTTTTGTAATGTAGCAAATGTTTAGTAGAGGGCCTGGCATGTCGGTGCCCCAGAGAGCCCGCTGTGCCTGCACTGCAGTGCCGTGTAGCCCTGCCCCTGCTTGCAAGGGACGGAGAGGGCTGCACGGGGCTGTATTGCTATTCGCTGTGGATCAATGTTACTTGTATTTATAATTGTATAGAGTAGATGTGATGAACTGGGATGCTGTGAGGCAGCGAGTAGCGCAGTTCCTACCGCACATTCCATCGCGCGAGTGTTTGGTGTCAGTATTATTTTGTAATACGAATGTTAAGCCGGCAGCTTTACTTTATTTTTTAATTTATACCTGATATCCCGCGGGGATAGAGCTGTATTATATTCGTTTAAAGGCTGAGACGTGCCCTTGATGAGAAGGCTTCTTGTAATTTGTAAATATAGGCCGCGTAGGTATTTATTAGATATTTATGAACGTTTATTTATTGACTGCTTATTTAGTTAAAACTCGATGATCAGCCGCATCCGACACGTCTAATAACTAACGGTTGCATCTAAAACTTGCTAGTTCGGCCTCGCGTATCATTGTATGATGTATATTCCCTATGTAATCTCATTATGAATCTCGTTTGTTGTAAAAATCGTAAAACATTGGATTGTGTGTAAACCCACTCTCGCAGTGTAAACGGCCTCGCTCCTTTTCTCGTTTCCGATACAAAAGCTCATTGTTGACGTCTCGCTAAGCAATAAATCCGTGTGTTTCTGTCTGTCTGTACATCCTCATTACTTGCACATTCGGCGGCTTACACTGTGAGAGTGAATTAAAAAAAATAGCAAATCTATTTTGGATTTTATGTCCTGTAATGTGTATTTGGGAACTGATAAATTGGTGTTGTTTTATTCTAGACAAATATGTAGTTTGTTCCATTCCGATGGCTGTTTCATGTGTTTGACGTATCAGTGATGTCACCAGCTTCTCAGTTCCCAAATCTATTTAACGTTTCGAGTCGAGAGTCCTATGTTGTATCGATTCATATGAGATCGTTTATATGAACATTCCAAAGTATATGTAAAATATTACCTACATCACTAATAATTTTGAAATATCTGTTAAGATGCTACATTGTTAATTATACAGTTTTCTATTGATCATTTGTTAAAAGAAAATTATACGAAACTAAATCCTTAAAAATGTTTTTCATTGGTCACGCTCGCCTTAAGTTCACCTCCTACACTTCATCGCCATGTATTTTCCATGAATGGACAAAGATGCATTGAATTCTACAATTTATCGAATCTTCTCGGTCCAAATATTATATACTTGCCGTGTGAAACAGTTCGTTATTACTGATTTTGAGGAGCGGACACACGGAGTGAGAACAAACGTACCTACTCGCTATTCGATAATCATTTTAATCTTGACCTCCTTTTACATAAAGACTGAAAGATTCTTAACTTTTCGCTAATTGAAGTACATCGACCGAACTGGTTTCTATCAATAATCTAAGTTGTGCAAATATTTTAATGAGAGGTTGAGCAAACGCTACGTCACAGCCGCATACGCATTGCCACCCACATATCGGTTTTCTTTCACTTGTGCAATACACCTGTTATTTAAATTAGCTCAAAGATAACGATTTCCACGATTGAAATTGAAAGCAGTAATCGATATCAACTATCACTTGACTAACATTTTTGTTGACATAACATAATATTATGGCAATCGCTAGTCTTTGTCAGCTCTGGTAGATTTATTTTTTAAATTTTGTTTTTTCTGCCGGTTTTGTAAATTGTAACGAATCTATAGAAATAAACAAGTTTAGTATAAAATAAATTGAATAAATTTAATTTAAAATATGATTTGACAACAGTATTTCGGTTTAACACGCAAAGTTACGCATAGCCTGAGACTAATTTTGGGTCGCACGCAGTTGAAAGCTAACATTTCTCTCATTGAAACCGAGCGTAGTTATGTTTTACGGATCAAACAATGCGGAATAAAGAACGCCTAGTACAGAGCCTAGAAAAAACTTGTGGCCATTGAGAGTCGGGTAGCATATTTTTATGAATAGGTACCCGTAGACCGTAGACCGTAGACCGGTCCGCCACCGGCGTCGCACGCATGGGTTCATTGAATGAGTGCCCGTTCGTTTGTTGACATTCCCCGAAAACCTGCCCCGCCCGGAATAGCGCGTCCCGATGGATGGACAACGACCGAAATAGACGCTTAGTAGATTAAAGTTTTCGGGGTTCAATACTTAACTTACTCAGTCGGCATCGACAGGATGTCGACGCGCCGTGAATGCCACTCAATGAGGTTAAAAAAATAGCTGTTATTCCAAAAATTCGTTTTAATACTTTACGCGCTTTTGATGTTCGTAAATCTGTTCTGCTCGGTTTCTCAATGAGTAGTGCTATTTGCTTAATAAGCGCACCCGCTCGTACATAACTCAGAAATTGTTTAATGGATTTTGACGAAACTTCTTCAATTGTATTATAGGTGGGATTAGTCCTAATTCACATTCACAGTAAAGCAACCAGCTGATTATTTGTTACACAATGTGTAGTGATTTTACGGAATACCATACATCCTTGCAATAATCGATGACTTCTCTATAATGTATGCATGTAAAAAATAGAGTAGGTAATTCATTAGACAAGAGTTGTTATTTGTAAGACATTTTATGGCAGTAACGTTGGGATTATAGAATTGTTAATCTTATTTAAAGACCTTAATCCAGTCTTTGCCTACAGTTCATTCGAATTCCACAAATTTATTAATGTCATATATTATCGCACCATTTTATTCTTGATTAGTATGAAAATAATGTATATATGTTGAATAGTTTCATAACTTTGAGAAATACATAAATGACGCAAGTTGATTAGGTAACATTTTCTTTTATAAAAAACCTTACCACTAGTACAAACGACTATAGCATAGAACTAACTTATTGTGCTATATATGCAAGTTTATATCCCCAAAATGTAATGTATGACAAACAAAATATTCTGAACAATGTTGCAAAAATAGAATGGTGATCCTTATCTCTTTTTAACGTAACAAATAAAACACTAAGTTATTTGATTACGTCCGCGAGCAAAACTGTGAATGAATACATCGACTCAAGGCAAAACGTTCGGAGACATCTAGTAACAGCGTCGGCCAGTCTAAGCTGATCTTCCACCCCTCCGCATTCTGGGAAATACGAGGGAAGTGACGGCTATGTATTAGAGTTGCGAGGGTCTTGATCCTGGTCGTTGTTTTAGACGCAGCGTCGCTCTGCCTACACTTGCGTCGTTTATGGGCATCGGCCAGTGGTCATTGCGTCCAATTAACATGCCTACGTGCCGTCCCACTTTGTTATTATGCTCCGCGAAAATCTTCCTACTTCATTGACTCGGTCCGCACAATTTGTTGCATATGGATTTACTTGTGAAATTTTTAAATTGGTAACAGCTTGTCGTGATTTTTCTCTTATGTTAAATAAATATATAACACCAATACCTACGTATTTGTGTTGTCTTTTTTATAAAGAAGAAGACATTATAGATATTTTGTATTAAGCAGTTGCATTTTTTCAATGATCCAATAATATAAATGTGTCAATTATTCAGACAGTTGGGTGTAATTTTATTTAGTTAGCTGTACGAAGGTATTCAATTTTATACCTTGTAACGTTACGTCAGCGGTGATAGTTGGTTGTTCTCGTGGGCCTCATTATGTCGGCTTTTGAGTCCCTGGTTTGCGGATGTTTTATTGAATTATGCCACTTGGTTAATTTGGACATGATTTCATCATTAGCGCAAATGCCTCACAAATATAGAGCAATCTACACTTCCTCACTAATGTATTAATCCCGTCTTTCCGTTTGTCACGTGCCATTCATCCATCCACTAAATTATAATTAGGTTTTGTAACCAGATAGTCTCAACTATGAGCTGTAATTCTAGCCCACACATGGGCATCCGCTAGATAAGTGTCATTTGAATTTTTGGTATTCTTCAAAGCAATCATGAAATATGCTTATGTATACTTATATATAAAAAAAATCTCCATATTTTACTGATATGAATAAAAGTTAATAAAATGTTCATACAATTTTTGGAAAGTTGCTTACATTTTAATGGGAATCTAATTTTCAGCTACAATTTTGTTATTTCAATTATTTACTTTTTTAACAACCGCTTTTTGGACAGAGAAAATTTTAGAAACTCTGCTGTTAAAGTTTTGTGAATTTGAAAATTTATTTGGAAAATATCTTTTTTAATATCAGTAGCTATATTTTTGTTATAAGTACCTACATGTAATTATAAAAACAATGATTGTTATTTGATCTGCACTAAATCAATATTACCGCAAGTTAGTTAGGTTAATAAATCGATTCAATTTGAACTTCGAGTGCTGTAAGATGTGGATGGGAGATTAAAACCTTAATGATTGTTCAGTGCCATAGACTAGTTTTTACCCCGGCATACCTTTCACCCGGCCAGTTATAAGGATAGAATATTGTCGAGTGCAAACCAGTCGTGTCAGTTTTTCGTCCTGCACCTGTGGTCGTCAGGTTGGAAGCCCTGAGCCCGTGCTTCCTGCGACAGATGGCGGCACGTGCGCGCCTCCATAAAAACATCGCAATATAGATCACCTCCTTATGTGTAGTGCACTTGTCATAGCGAGCGCAATCTGGACCTACTCGGTTCTTGGTAGTCCGCTTTATATTTACGTTTCATTATTCGTCATCTAAACCACACTAACATAATTATTCAAAGTTCAGAAGCTCTTTAATATAACAGTTATCAAATGCGTCTATAAAATAACAAAATTGATGATACCTACTTCAATATCTCTTACATTAACATGTAAATTTTGGCTGTTCATTAACATATATTGACACTAATTAGTAGATAATTATTAAATGTGATTGTGAGATTAAATAAACTCATACTCCAATTATATTCATTAAGTAAAACATGTATCATTATATTTAATTATAATAAGTTCTCTTTTTTCATTGTACTCTACGGCACGGCGGTTTTTGGTCCTTAAACGAGTTAGGTTCGAGGGTGGGCTGAAAAAATCGAAACGCACGTGTCACCTGCCTTTTATCTCGTCATTGTTTTATGAAGAGCCTGTCATCGGGCGTGCGTTGTTACCGAAAAAATCTTAATTGGTAGTCAAGTATATGAACGCACACTAATTAATTGTGTCAGGTATATATTATGTAGTTAGGTGTTGATCACGGCGTCGGTCGCGGGCGGTATCGATTTTATTTGAACAGTACTTGTGTATCAATTGTAAAGGCTGTGAAAAAAATCGATTTGCTAGTGTAAAGATTAACAAATATATTGAATGTTGTAATTTTTTTGTACACTCAAATTTTAACAAATTATGTAAAGTAATATTATTTAGATAATTCTGTTGTGCATTTAAATTGCTATATTCATTTAATTATTATCAACAATACAAATTAATGTTTGAATAATTTAAAAATTAATGTGTCATTATGTGATTTAGATTCTTAACAAAATTATATCACATTTTTTAATGGTTAAATTAAGTACATCTGTTTGTCCATTCTAATATTTATTTTAGTTGGACTCATTGAACTGAACAAACACATAGGTACAAGAAATAATATAAAAAAAAGTGGTATAGGCATTGATATAAATTGTAATACAAGGGCTTAGGCAACAAGTCATTTTATAACCCTTGAAGAATGTTTTTTTTAATTAGATTGACACGAATTTTTGCCGTTAGAAGTAAAACTTTTTCGATTTGTAAAGTAAAATAACACCGCGGAAAAGTCCGAAAAGATACATTTCATTTAAATTGTTAAAAATATGAATAATTGTTTTGAAATGACAAATTTAACCATTATGTTATATGGCTCGTGTGTACCTACTAGAAATCAGAAAAAATATAAATTGTGTGAAAGTTTCTGCGGTTCACTACTAGTATTAAATATTTAATTTTGCTGGTGGAATTTTTACAGGAAGTTTTTTGACTTGAGAATTTAAATTTAAATATTAATTGTGATGTGTATATTTGAAGAAAAATCTGTCGTCATCTTTTACTCGGATCATAAACTTTTATGTTGGGAATGTCTGAAATGAACGTTACATTAACCTTATTTCAGTGTGATTATTTTAATATACAAGCTATTCAGGTTTGACGCTAGACGAAACGGCGTCGTGGGTTTGTATGATGTGTTTTGCATAAGTTTTGGTGATGATCCGTTTTTGAATCGAATTTAAAAAGGTTATTTTCAAGGTAGTCTGTTTATTTTTAGACCTGTGGTCTTTCATTCTCGAGCAAATTAAAAGAAAACATAATATTCATTTTCGTCGTTGTAATTACTTGCATATTATACTACTTTACTAATATTATAAATGTGAAAGTTTAGATGTTGGATTTTTGGATGGATGTTTGTTAATCAATCACGTCAGAACGGCTGAATGGATCTGGTTGAAATTTGTCACAGAGATAGAGTATAGTCTGGAATAGCACATAGGCTACTTTTTATTCTGGAAAAATGTACGGTTCCCGAGAGATAGATTTATTTTTGTTTTTCTAGAGGTGAACTCGAGCGAAGCGAGGGTGATCCGTTAGTATGTACAATGTACATATATCTATTTGTAATTTCCAGACTATCTAAGTGTTTATTATCATTTATAGAATTATTTTGTATATTTTGTATCGATCGTTATAAACTGAGTGTTGTCTTAGAAAAGACAAATGTAGATGCTGCCCTAGATGCAGTTAAGCTAGCTAAATTGAAAATACTATAAAAAAAATTATTTCCAAGGACAGATTTCAGACCATAGTAACTTTTATTTATTCCATCACATTTCGGTGGTAGTGACGTAACCTGCCGGTCGCCAGCCGCCGGCCGCAGCAGTTCCGACCCACGTGTCGAGTAATGAATGGCCGGGTATAATTGTGGATAAAATGTATATAAATTACCTATATTGCAAAATTTTAAAGAGCGTAATGTTTATTTAGGAAATAAACATAGAATGTTTGGAATATGTATATTTAAGTGATACTACTTCTTTTGGCACATTTGGAAAAAAATATAAAGTAACATTTTTACGATGCGCGACATGATGAAGTTAGCTGATAACTGTCTCTCGGTTCCCGTGAAAACTCGTAACTATGTATATTCAAAGTAGTTTCTCAAATATAAATCTATAACACGTGTTTTATGTCAGTGGAGATAAAAATATATATTTATTTTTATTAATTTATCATTCCTTTTACAAACAGAGTGTTGTGACACAAGGGATGAAATCTTTAGCTATTTTTGTTCTGTTACGCCAAAGAAGTATAACTTATTACGTGCGTACATAAGTACACAAACACGTTTTTAGGAGGATTTAGATTCTTAGCGTTGTTATTAAACCAGTAGTGACTAGGGATCTAGATTGTTAAACTGTCTGATCTTTGATGATGTTGGTCATCTAGTTCCTAAATAACGGTGTAGCGGTGTTAGCATTAAAGAGGAAGGATACAGCCATAAATATATTAAAGCTATAGTTGAACATAATAATGAATGAGCCCTCGTGCGTCGCTTTGTCGATTTCCCTTCTGGCGGGATTCTTTGATCGGCTGGTGATGGTATGATAATTGAAGTCGCAAATTGGCGATTCTACTATTGCGCTTTTGATGCTTTATATAGTTCTTTGTTAGCGAGTAAAATAAAATACGTGATCATTTTTTTAATAAAATATTTTAAGTGTAGATTTGCTTCTGTTGCCTTAAAAAATGTGTAGCGTCGCTTTTGGTGGCATCGCATTCGATCGCAGGTCTACGAGCTTGGAGAAGCCGAAGAGTTCTGCAAACTGTACCTATCGCTAGAAAACTAAAAATTACGGAAATACCATCTGTCACCTATTTAAACATTACTTCTCATTCATTTTTATCATATTTCACGGTATTCTTAAAAAACAATCACACATTCTAATAAAATCGATGTATCTTTATATTTAAATGTAAATGGAAAAATAATTTAATTTTCTATTAACGATATTGATTTTAGAAAGTTAGCTATTGTAAGAGGGTCAGTTATCGTTTTTCAGAACTATTTGGAGCAATTTTTCACTCGAAGAAAAAACATTTTTAATTGCTTTGCCCATTTTTTACTTATTTCGTGTATATTTATATTTAAAACATTTTAAGTATAATAATATATTTTAAACTTCTATTTATTAACATATAAATTACTTTTGCAATTAACGAAGATTTTATCAAATTATTATATGAATGCAGTCGGCATCAGTCTCATGACGTGAAGTGTTCTAGTCGTTCTTAGTTCATAGACATTTTAATTATTCATTTACATGACGTTGCCTGCGATTTTACGACACTTTTTAACTGATTTCCAAAAAGGAGGAGGTTCTCAATTCGTCGGAATCTTTTTTTTTTATATATGTTTACCGAGTATTCGAAGACGCTTGAACCGAATTGGACTTTTTTTGTTTCAAAGGTTTGTTTCATAAATTTTATCGAAATCGGTCGAGTGGTTTTTTAAAAAATCGACAATAAATATTTTTTTTAAATAATTTGTTGAATCGAATATGTTATTAAAAAACTTTCATCTTACAAATTACCTGCTTATTACGTCTACACAAAAAATGGAAAAATAAAAACTTTAAAAAAAATAATAAAAACTGACTTCCAGACACTAAAATGTAAAAAATAACTAAACTGAGGTTTTCATTTAGAATAGATACCTAATCAGATATTTTCAAAGTCGGTGCTAGCTTACAATATTTAAAGATATGAATATCTAATAGGTAAATACGTATTTTACGTATCGAAATATATTAGATTTGCTTTGCATCGGCTGGCACCGACTTCGGAAATATCTGATTAGGTATCTATTCTAAATGAAAACCTCCGTTTAGTTATTTTTAACATTCTAGCGCCTGGAAGTCGGTTTATTTTTAGTTTTTTAAGTATTTCTCTTATCAATTATCTTAAATATAAACGTATGTTTTATAATTAACGAAAAATATAAATTTATAACTACTTGTATCTATGGTAAAAAAGTTCAACGTTGGGACGTTGCATGGTCTAAGGCTAAGTTTGGCTGAACATTAACAATAATTATAAAAATCACTTATATTAATTACAGTGAGTAATTGATTGATTGAACCCAAGTGATTGATTTGTTTTGATTTGTACGTTATTATGACAGACGGACGGACAGTCATTCTAAAAATTATAGATTTAGTAAAAATAAAAACAAAATGTATTATGTTATACAATTTTTATCTTACCGTTTTATTATAATAAATAAATTTAATATTATATATTAATAGCAGAACCCTCGGCTTCGCCCGCGTTCAATCTACAAAAAAACTGTTTGGTTTTATGTTATACAGCTTTACGCTATGCATTTATAATTATAATATATATGTATATTATTTCCTGCAGTAAAACGTATCCTATATGTTGACCCGGATAACCAGCTATCACCATACCAAATTTCATCAAAATCCCTCCAGTGGTTATTCCGTGATGCGGTAACAGACAGACAGACAAAAATTTTAAAAACTATGAATTCGGCCTCTGTATCGATAATAACGTCTATTTCAATAAGATTTTCCAAAAAATATTTAATGCACAGATTCGGCTCAGTTAGAATTTTATTATATGTATAGATTATATATATTAATATAAATAGTTTTACAATAATGTATGAAGTCTGCCCGATTGGTTGACATTTATGATTACTGCTCCACTCCTTTGAGTAGTAACGTGATAATATATAGCCTATAACCTTCCTCAAAAAACGGGCTTTCTAATACAAAAAGACTTTATCAAATCGGGTTAGTAGTTGCTGAGAATAGCGCGTTCAAACAAACTAACAATCAAACAAACAAACTCTACCTCCTTTGTAATATTAGTATAGATTTCACTATAACTTTATTAGGAGTACCTAGTACATTTAGGATGTCGAAGACTTAGTGCCTGGTAAAGACCGCTACGGCCTAAGTTTATCGCGTGACTGTATCACTGATATGGAGCCGATCTGTGGCTTTGTCCAATTAGAGGCTCGTTGTCACATTGCTGCGACATTAGAGTTCACTGAGATATTGCATATGACTCACGCATAAAGGCATTATTATTGTTTAGGAATTACTTAACCTTTGCCGTATTTTATTGCATTATACTTCGGTGTTGCTATTTAAAATCCAGACCAGTAAAGAAATTGACATTATTTTTCTCAAATTTCTTTAAAAGTAGAAAAAGCCAAGCCTTAAACATTGTTACGAATTTTAATCTTCTTCTCCCTGCCCATTTCCCAATGACTTGGGGTCGGCGCAGTACATCTTCTGTACTGCTGATAGGATTTGGCAAAAGTTTCACGACCGGCCGCCTGCCTGACGTCAACCCTCCTTGGGAATGCTACTGTTTATCGCGGAAGTCTTGCAATATCCACTTTTGATTTTGTTTTCTTTTAAAATAATTTTTTATACTATTACTCAAAGTTTTAATGTAATTTTTGATATATATTTTTATATAAATTTTGATCACACAATAAATTTTGTTTTGATGTTGTCAATTTTTTTCTAAAAAAGTTATAATAATTAATAAGAAATATTATTCTGAAAAGTTAATAAGTTTCCTTGTTTTTCTTTTAAAAATATTGTTTAATACACATGACTAGGACACAAGACCAGGGCCAGTTTACACAAAGACTTAATAAACTGAGTGTATCGTGTATAGTGACTTAGTCTAAACCGCAGACATACAAGCTGCAGCTAATAAGATCCATTCTTACTTACATCCATTCTTACAACAATCAATTAAAATTTAAATATTGAGTCAATGTTGCCAACAGAAATGTTTCGGTTTATACAAAAAAAAAAAAAAAATTACAGACTTTATATTATTTCAATAAACAAGTCCTAAACATAGCATGGGTATCGCACAATATTTTATGTGGATCTTTATTTTATTCCAATTCAATTTTAACAAGGGTTTTAGCTGACATGGTTTTGTAATTTGCAATTTTGGTCGAGTTGGTGAATTAACATATCTTCATAATACAAATAAATTTTATTTGATTTGTTTCGATGCGGGCCTCGCCTCAGCCTGCTGAGTGTATTGATATCATCACAGCAAATAGGTAATTATAACTAGCGACTCACCCTCACTCTGCTCGGGTTCGCCCTTACTTACGTTTTAAAAATTAGTATTGATTTCTCAGAGATGAGATATTTTCCCTCAGTAAAAAGAATCTTATATGTTGACCCAGATAAATCGGTCTAGTGGTTTTCTAGTGCTGTGAGACAGACAGACAGACAAAAAAATTTAGAAACTATAGATTCGGCATCTGTATCGATAATAATTATGATTATTTCAATGAGATTTTCAAAAAAGTATTTAATGTACAGGTTCGGCTCGGTTAGAATTTTATTATACGAGTATGTATAGAATATATGTAGATATAATTGAATGAATAGATATAATATTTAATATAAGTAATAATATTGTACATTTCTACTAATTAATATTTAACCCGATTTAAATTTAGATAATTTGTATAAAAATTTAAACGGACGAACCTGTTTTTGACAGACATCAAAATTTTATATTTTACGTTCGGAACGGCCCAGGTTTTACCTATATATAAAATTGAAGTATCTGTCAGTAATTTCAAAATAACTATGAATGGCTTAACTGATTGTAATAGAATTTTCACCTTAAGTTAGAGGAGTGTATGTGGCTGCATATAGGGTATGCTTTATTGAAAATATTTAGGGTTCCAGCGCGATAATCGAGAATCCTTAAAATTACGCAATCGTAAATTATATTACGATTTCACGAAAAAGCACGCGTAAGTCGCTAGTACCCATATAAAATTTATTTTATAACAAAGAAAAACACATTGTAGCAAAATCAAGAATAGTAGCATAAACAGTTTACTACTTTTGACTTAGACATTTTTTTGGCGAACTCCGTGCTTACAGCTGTTTAGTATGACTTTCAATATTGCCAATAAATGATAAAGAACTTGATAAGAATTATAGTAGATTTACTTTCGAGAGCTATTGAGATTAAATACCCGAGAGGGTTCCAAACAATCAACCTCTGCGCAAACAATCGCTGACCGCTGAACAAAACACAATACTTATATTCAACAGTTCATTACGTCAACACCGTTGTTCTGTGACCCGAAGATAAACATATTTGTTTACGAATTATTATTTTTGATATATCTCTCTATATTATACTGTAAACACACTTTTCAACCGACTTCCACAAAAAGGAGAAGGTTCTCAATTCAAATAATTAGGTTGTATTATTTTTTTTATGTTTGTTACCTCAGAACTCTATTAATTAACCGATTTGGACGAAGTCGGTGCCAGCCGATACAAAGCAAAGCACACCTACTTCGAAAATATCTGATTAGGTATCTATAGTAAATGAAAACTACGAATCAGTTATTTATTAATTTTTAGTGCTTATTTTGAAGTCGGTTTTTATTTTTTTGTTAAAAAGTTTTTATTATGTAAATATTGATGTAACTTTAGTACGAAAGTTACCTTAATTGTATAGCAACATTCTATGGGCACTATGAAGTTGTAATATTTGTTTATTTATTGTGTACCTTTGAAACTAGTAGACGTATGTAAAGTATTTTAAGTAAATTAAAGTACATATGTAGTACATTAATTATTTATTATTGTTCAAACCTATATAATTAAAATAATAACGAACGGCGTAGGTATAAATGCAATACCTCTTTCTTATGTCTCACCTAATTCATGATTGGATCTGTGAAATATTAGCAATAATTAATTAAAATTACTTATAATTTTGTTTGGATCTTTTTAACGTCACTACAATATTCTTTTCCTTATATAATTCAACTCGATTATAACGCCTCGGTGTACTATAACAAATTTATAACTTATATCTATACTAATATTATAAAGAGACTTTTTTTTGTATGTTAGCTTGTAATAGATAAACTAAAAATCCGCTGAACCGATTTAGATAAAATTTGGTATAAATATAGTTTGAGACCCTGGGAAGGACATAGAATAGTTTTTATTACTGAAATCATCACTTACGATGTTGAAAAGGGGTGATGATAGTTTGTCTGGGGAATCAATCATTTCTGACGTAAGGGATATAAAACTCAACTCAATATATTATATACTAATATATAATATCTATTCCATACTCTTCGTTAAAACGTATCTAGGAACAAATCCGAGCGAAGCGAGAGCGAGTCGCTAGTTTTGAATATAATTTAAGTAACTGTATTCGGAGCTGTTACGCACGTAGCTCTAGTTTAGACTGGTGGTTGTAGTTTCAACCATGCGATACGACACCAACGATTGCGACATACCTAAATATAAGACAATGTCCATATCAAAAAATATTGACCTCCAAAACCTATTTTTAACCCCCGACGCAAAAAGAGGCGTGTTATAAGTTTGACGTCGATATCTGTCTGTGTGCGTGTCTGTCTATGGCATCGTAGCTCTAAAACGGATGGACCGATTTCGTTGCAGTTTTTTTTTCATTTGAAAGCCAGTTTCCTTGCGGTGGTTCTTAGCTATGTTTGATTAATATCGGTCCAGCAGTGTAAGAGTATCAGCTCTTTTCCAAAATGAATTTCGGCACATGATCGACTTCACGCGTGCCAGTGTAATCGTTAAATGACAATTTGCGTAGGGGGTTTTTAAATTTTTAATTTATAATTATAATTCCTACTTGATTTTAGTAAATAGTGATTTAAACAAATTGATGGTAGACATCTATTTTTTGTCGAACTTTAAAAAAAGAAGAGGTACCAATTTTGTTTGGATTATATTCGTAAATATGTCACTTGACACATGTTTTTTGACGTCACGTTTGGCTCAGTTTGTAGTGACCCTACTTGTTGTGCCAGCGGTCGCAGGTTCGAGTCCCGCTGGAGGCATTCATTTTTGTGATAAGCAGATATGTTTGTACTCTTTGGTGTTTATATTTATAATATGTATGTATTTAAAGTTATATATGATATGTAGTGTATCAACTATCTGGTATCCATAACACAGGCCTCGTAGATTACCATGGAACTAGATGCTGCTGTGTATTAATGTCCCAACATATCTATTTATATTTATTTATTATTATATATGTTATCTTCGCCGATTGAAGATTGTTTTTAATTTTGTTTAATTAAATAGGTTTATACTTCAGGCATGTATAAATTAAAAAAAAAAAACACTTAATAAGATTATTACTTTTATCTGATTTTAAAGTCAGTGCTCCTTTTTTACAATAAATATTTCTTAAATTATCATTTTGTATATTATAGATGAATTGTATTATATAGTACCTAAACATAGATTCTTGCGGCAGATACAATATCTTATTATAAAAAGTAGTCTGTAAAAATTTTCCATCCCATTGGCTACGCCAATGCAAATAATTACCTTGAATTGTGGTTTTGTTGCTGCGCCAAAGAAGGACGATCTAAATATTATCGAACTTTCGCCTTTATATTAGACTAGCGACTCACCCTCGCTTCGCTTAATTCCCTATACAAAATTTCATCCCCATTTTCACCCCCTTAAGGAATGATTTCTGGGATAAAAAGTATCCTATATCCTTCCCAGGGTCTCAAACTAACTTATTACCAAATTTCATCTAAATCGTAACAGTAGATCCAGAGATTACCCCCTACAACGTCACAAACTCACACACTCACAATCTCACAAACTTTACCGCTTTATAATATTAGTATAGACTAGTATATTCCCATGGTTCTGCTGGTGTAGTTCAAATATGCATTTCTATATCTTTATATTTTTGACTAGCGACTTACCCTCGCTTCGCTCGGGGGCCTAGGTACCATTTTGTTCACAATTTCATGGGTTTTAATTTCTCTGAAACCTGATTTTTTTTATAAAATAGCATTAGCCTAAATTACTCCTTATAACATCAGTTATCTGCCAGTGAAAATCCTGTCAAAATCGGTCAAACCGTTTCGGAAATTAGCCAGAATAAATAGACAGACAAATAAAAATTGAAAAAAATATTTTTTTCTTATCAGTACCGCAATCGCATATGCTTTTATATGCATTTAGTAATAAGCTGTTATTTTGCCATTACAAATAGACCGTTCAATTTTATTTAACCGTATAGATTATACATATAACTTACATGTTATTCTAATGTATAAGCTATATTATTGTAAAGTTTTATCAAAATTCGTTCAGTAGTTTTTGGCGATGTGGATAATGTATAGTTGTTAGAGATGAATGAGAATGCCCTTTAGGATGAAGGGATAAACATATGTAAACATTTCCTTGTTTGTAGTGAAGGTAAACACGGTGTGGGCAGCGAGGCGATATGTAGTCCTGCTAGCAGCTAGACTAAATGATTAGATTACTGCTATTACGAGTATATACGAATACTTATATGTCAGGCTTAATCATATTTGTGGAACATTCTAGTTGAATCAATAATATAGATTATACCGATTATAGAACCGGATTTGAAGTGTGGGGTGCCCGGGACAATTCCAAAATGGAGGTTTTCCAAATACATAGCACAACAAATGTGTGAACATTTGTATACAAAATTTCGCATAAAAACGAACTTAAAACACTGATTTTATTTAGCAACATTTTTGATTTTATTTGGCCACAAATCTGCCGTCATACTTTTCCCTAAATTATCCTTTGGATATATATATTCCAGAAAATAACTAGGTATAATAGATAATTAATGTGATGTATTTTACTTAAAGTTTATTTGTTTAAAATCATACGAATATTGTTATATAAATAAGTACCTAGTACTAAATAATGATGGCTTGTGATCTGTGACTATTTCTTATTAACAAATAGACCCAAACGGTCAAATTTACCAATCGTGGAATTTAATAGCCTTCTTTAAAGTATTGAAAACTTATGGAAGTAAGGAGTTAACGAAGAATTCTTTTTAACTTATACAACACACTCGTAAATGTAATACGAAAGGTGGAAAGCAAAGCGTCGAATACGATTCCGTTTAGAAAACTGAGTAAACAGTTGAGATAAATCTCACGAGTGGGGTTCAAACGGCGTGGGAGACGCCATACACGGCGGCTGACGTCACTAACTAAAAACCCGATGTGTGTGGATGTGACGTTGCACACGTATTGATGGAGTTATGAGGTTTTATAGTTAGCTTTAGGGAACCCTTATTTAATGAATAGTCGGAAATTTCCATTTTTTAGGTTTAGGTAATTATTTACTATTCTTTTTTTTTATGGGACTAAGGGGGCAAACGGGCAGGAGGATCACCTGATGGAAAGTGATCACCGCCGCCCATGGACATCTGCAACACCGCAGGGCTTGCAGATGCGTTGCCGGCCTTTAAGAAAAGAATACGCTCTCTTCTTAAAGGTGGCCAGGTCGTAGCGGTTCGGAAAGATCGCCGGCGATAGCTGGTTCCACAGAGTGGTTGTGCGGGGTAGAAAATGCCTTAAAAATCGCACTGTTGTGGAACGCTGGACATTGAGGTGGTGTGGATGGAATTTAATATTTTAGCGCGATGTCCGATGATGAAATTCAGCAGCCGGGATCAGTCCAAACAATTCCTCGGAACACTCCCCGTGATACATGCGGTAGAAGATGCAGAGTGATCCAACATCTCTAAATCATTCATTTATAAATATGCATATTCAATTCAATTCTTTAGTTTCGTGCCTTTGGGCACAATTTATTTCGCAAATAAATATTATATTATGCATAATAAATGCATATATCGTTCGGTATTTTTTTAATTTGACACTTCTCCAAAGGTAGAGTTTCTAAACTCCTTAATAAATAAAGGTTTATTAGTTAGATAAAACATTCCCTCCCTTTTTAATCTCTATACGCGTTGAATTCCAGAATAATCTTTTCCTAAGAGTTGCCAACCTGTCATAGCGATAGGATTTGTAAATTTCAGGTCCTGCTTTTGATAAATTTAATACAGAATTTCTTTATATTGTATTGGTTATATATGAGTAATTATTTATTACAAACAGATTGGTTTTGCAAATAAAGTAAGCATATTTAAATGTACCTACATAAGTTATAAATTAAATTCAATAGTTACACATTACATTTATCCTTTGAATTTTTGGCGTAGGGACCGTATGAACAATATTTCTACTAGACTGTATTTTAGAAGCAAAGTAAGCAAGTTCTTTAGTAATTTTAAACAAGATTAGCCCTATTAGTGTAAAATAAACTACAACTGTTGGCTTAACACAATAAATGGATTTGCACGTTCACTAGAAGCAATGATGCGGCATAAGAACTTTAAGCTAATTCTCTATAAAAAATACTTTTTATTTAAAATGAATTTAATTCATATATTCATACAAAATATATGTACTTACATTTTTTACCTATATAGATATACTAGCATTGCCCGCGGCTCCGCACGCGTTAAGATGATCAAAAACCAAATTCTTAGGTTTTACATATTAGTATACTCTTATATTGCAAATTATTTTTTTTCTCAGAAATGAGATACTTTTCCGCAAATTTCATCAAAACCCTTCCAGTGGTTTTTCTGTGGTGCGGTAACAGACAGACAGACAAAAATTCTAAAAACTATAGATTCGGCCTCTGTATCGATAATAATGTTTATTTCAATAAGATTTTCCAAAAAATATTTAATGTACAGATTCAGCATCGTTACAATTTTATTATTTGTATATATTATTTCTATAGGTACAAAATTTACAAAAGATATTAGCAGAGAGTGAATTCTTTAATATTTCTTGGGCTAACTCGCTAGATCTTAGACCTTATCCTATGCCTTCGAGCTAAGATGAAGGTCAAGATTAAGCCCATTTCTAATAAAAAAAAAACCTAAAAAAAAGTCGCTGATCTAACTTAGAGGGATATAGTAATGTTTGTAATATAATTAATCACAGTATTCACACATCATAAAGTAATTAGCACTTTTATTGTTGTATTCAGCGCTTCTTAACGTCTCACTGCTGGGGGTGGACCTCCCTTCAATAGGAGGGGATCGGGTCATAGTCCACCACGCTGGCCAAGTGCGGGTTGGCGGACTCTTTAGTAAGGTAAATAACTGACTGACTTTACATGTCTTTCGATAACTTGTTAGGTTATCTCAGATATGCAGGTTTCCTCACGATGTTTTCCTTCACCGTAATACAAGTGATAATCATGATGAAAATGATTCGCACATGAAAATATCAGAGGTTCGAGCCACGGGATTTCAACTCGCTTCACTCGGTTACCTAAGGCTACCACTGACTCTATTTATTGTTACTATTAAGTAAATACTTACCTAATAATAGACTGTTTTCGGTAGTTCCTAAAACAACTAAACGAGAAATTAAAACGTTACCAATAATATTAATTGGTACTACTTAAACTACCGATGTAACTGAAATTACGCAATGCACACCTTGTATAGGAGTGCCTGATTAGAAATATGTATTTTTTCATTAATATATTCAATATTTGATCCAAATCATTTATATTTTACATTGTGTAATGCATGTCATTAAAAATAATGAACTTATTTTTGTAATTTTCCGGAAGCAATTACAAGAATATTGTGCCAAAAACGTGATTCATAGACAAGTATTAGTGAAGTAAATCGTCAGCATCCTACTTACGGCAATTGGTGTAATGGCGGCGCTTCCCGCGCAAAAGTGACGTGCGGTGACAAATGACAGCGCCGCCGCGCGCGACGCGACCTCATCAAAGGATATTTTTAAAAAAGTGACATTTTATTATTATCTATTTAAAAAAAAATGTCGTTGTTGTTAAATTGTAAAGTATTTATGTGTAAACAAATTATTCATCATGTCAGCATTAAAAGAGCTCATTATTAATTCATACGTAAATTTTAGTGGTCTTCAATCTATACTAATCGGTATAATATAATAATATAATAAATATTATAAATGTAAAAGTTTGTGAGTATGTATGGATGTTTGTTACTCTTTCACGCCAGAACGGTTGAACGATCTGTATGAAATTTGGCACAGAGATAGATTATAGTCTGGAATATTACATACGCTACTTTTTATCCCGGAAAAATATACGGTTCCCAAAGGATAGATTTGTTTTTGTTTTACATATATGTAATAATGAAACTTTTTGTTTAATACAAAAGACACCTATTTTTTTTCTATAAATATCTATGCCATTATTATTATAATAACACTTTAATATCCTCAAACTATTATTTAATACAAGTTATAATGTGATATATTGCTGGTAGACGCCGTGGATGTAGGCCGACTAGTTCACTTCCTTCAGATAGGAAGCGCGTAGGAGTACCGAGTTTTCTTCATATGAAGGGTCGCCACACCGTTACTAAACTAAGTACATGTATCTTTGATATTGTATATTATGCTGCTAATAGGGATTCAATTAATAAATAATTTAAATTATCGTTAAAACTTCAGAATTATAAGTAAAAATATTATTATTACGAATACACTATTGATTTTATTTATATTTTATTAGTACTTGTAGCGTCTAGAGGTTTTTAAACGAGAGATATGTAGCCAAAGAATATAATACTCAGTACCTGTAAAGCTGTATAAAGCGTACCATTAAACTGCCTCGCTGGTGGTGGTGCCTTGGATCGTGCCAAGTTTAGTTATTGAATCTTTCTGTTTAGTGAGCCAGAATGAGAAAAAATGAGAGGAAAGATGAGAAAAAATGAGAAAAAAAGCCGTGGCCAGAATCGGTCAGAAGGACATTATTGTTATTATTATTACCATTTAATACAATTTTATTTCAACATAAACAATATATTGTAGAGTTACAGACTATAAAAATCGGATTTGTACGAAACTTAGAGCAGATATTATGTCATAGCGATCAATAAAACACATGGGCATTTGGTTTTATTAGAAATTTTACTATCAAGGCTATTACTAATATGGCGGAATTATGACACAAATATAAATGATTGGACGATTAATGGACTATGGCTTCATAAAGTTATAAAAACATAAATATGTACATAGTTATATATGCTTTAACAATGATATAAAACTATTGTAATAAATATGTATTTGTACGTGTACTTCCCGCTTAATACTAACAATGGGGGGAAAAAAATGTTTTATTAAGGAAATAAAGGCTTATTACTTAATAACTTAATACAAAAAAATCATTTAAGTAATATCAGTATTGTGTCATCTGTGATAATAATATTAAGAATTAGAAGTTTTCTTTCTTTATCACATTTATGTATTTAAAAAAAATGTTCTATGACATTGTACTGCTTGTATATTTTTTAGATCATGTAGAACAAACACATACAGATATTATTTTATAATTTGTTTTATTTATAAAAAAATGAAATTGATCAAATTCAGCTAGGCACAGATATTTTGGAATATAATAGCCTAACATCATAGACATCCTATGTAGGTATATGAAGTCTATCACTTGTAAGGTGATGTTTGTAAATATTTGTAAATATCACTTATATATGGTTATTAAAAAAAAATCCCATTTGAATTTCTATGACAACTGTACAACAATCCTATCGATAGGAAACTTTAAAATTTATTCATTTATTCAGTGACAATATTTTGCTAAGTACGGAAAGAGTGACGCAAGTCGTAACTAGCTGCGGATAAAAGCCAACTCAAGCTATGTAAATAATTTACTTGAGAGCACTTGACCTATATCGCGGAGGAATAGTAAAAGATAGTTGCTCTGGGGTGAGTTGACAATATGTTATAGAAATGCACTTAGATAATCTGACTTTACTTATTTTTTTAATTTATTTACAGCTCTAGATACTAGTCCCAATTTAAAAAAAACATTGCATAACGTAGATAATAGTTGAAAATAAATTAAGTGCGAGTCGAATTCGTACACGAAGGGTTCCGTACCATCGTATATGTATTTATTAGTTTTTATGACTGTTACTCTATTTACTCGTATGTAGTAACTTGATGATCGATTACGAATGTTAAAATATCTTTCTTTATTTCCAAAAAAGTAGCCTATGTCATTTTCCAGTCTTCCAACTATCTACATACAAAAAATCACGCCAATCGGTCACTCGGTTTTGAAGCTAAAGAAGAACAAAGAAACAAACAAACAAACACACAAACAAACAAACAAACAAACAAACAAACACACTTTCACATTTATAATATTAGTATGGATAAGGAAGTATGGATGTTATATGCATATGTTTCCTTTACATAATTTACTAAACATTAGCCAACTCTGATGTGGCTCTACGGTTTTATTAATTGAAAAATATTATATGTTACTGTGTAAAATAAAAATAAAAAAGCAAACAAAATTCTATTAATTGACATATACATGTAATAGCAAAACAAATGATAGTAAATAAAAACTTTTAATTAAATATACTGTGTAATTGTAGAAACAATTAAAGGGATTTAAGGAAAACAAATCGTTTCACATTTACAAAGCGGTATAGACGATAGCGGACAGGGACCGTGAGAAACCAATAAAGGCATTAGCATTCACACACCTTATCTTTGTTGTAAAACCTATTCATTTAAACTCATTTGCCAAAGGTATCCACGCCTGCCTTTTAACCGAGTTACTAAAAAAATTATCTATTCTTTAGTCATTATTAAATGAGTGTATCAGTGGAAAAACTATTATTTTAAAATATAACTTTCTTAGATTTACGCGAGTATTTATATAAAATGATGAAATAAAAATAATCTAAAGATTAACCTATGTCCTCCCCAGTGTCCCAAACTGTCTTCTTACCAAATTTCATCTAAATCGGTTCAGGAGATCCAAAGATTACCCCCTACAACCTCACAAACTACCTCTTTATTATTGTAAATTATATTAGTATAGATTATTCTAAAACTTTTAATAAAAAAGAAAAATATTTATTTAAATTTCGGATTTTCCAGTCAGAGAATTTATTTCAGACTATATCTCTATATCTCTGTGCCAAATTTCATCCAGATCCGTTCCGCCGTTCTGGCGTGAAAGAGTAACAAACATCCATACTCACACAAACTTTCACATTTATAATATTAGTTTAGATTTGTTATTTGGGGAAGAATCTACTCAGAAGACTAATAAACAGTGTTGTTTCTATGGCGAGTAACTTTAATTATAATTTAAATAAATTTATTGCCATTTAATGGGTAAGTCCACTTCCGTAGTGACACTTGTTCTTCCATTTTCCGCCATTGTTAAAAGCCTAAGAGGTAAAGGTGACTCGATCAATGTATATAGAGCTTGCTAACTGTTACTCGCACTTTACACAAGCTATTTTGGTGCCAAAGATTTTCAGTAACTTAATTTAATAAAAATCAGTCAAGTGCGAGTCGAATTCGCACACGAAGGGTTCCGTACCATCGTACAAGTACTTAGAGCCGTTGTGGGTCCAAAATTTTCCTCTTGCTATTGTTGTATAGTATTAATGTAATTATATCTATAATTATATAGTATAATAGTATCTCGTACTCTACCCTACAAAGTTAAGTCAGCACATCCCATTGACAAAAATGTGTAACTTCCAGGAATTTACGTTCAATACAAATGTTTTACAATTGTTTAGAGTCAATGAATCCTTAGCCTTGTCGTGCGAAAATTTACGCTTTTTTTCTATTAAGACACCTGTGGTCTTTGGAGGCGAGCCAATGGTGACTCCTATTGTTCCACATATTTTTGGCGTGTGAACGGGATTTTTAAATAGATGCTTTATTATTGTGTCGTCACGTCTCGCCTGTCCACTGCGGCACTTTGTCTCCGCACAGCTATCGATGCCTGTGACTTTATTTACAATTACTTAACTACTAGTATTGTCTTATACTTTTTTGTGTTCGTCTGTTGAAAGCAAAAAACCTTACAAAGCTATTTCTCTGAGCGATTTGAAAACTTAATCAATGAAATTAAATATAATTTCCATTACTTATACAAAAACATGAATTATCTACATTCTTTGTTGGCCAAACTAAATTCTGTTCAGCAAAATTCTATATTTAAAGTACTTTTTTAGCATAGATGACACCTCGTGACAAAATTATCTATCTATACATATAATTAAATTGTAACTAAGCCGAATCTGTACATAAAATATTTTTTGGGAAATCTTATTGAAATAGACATTATTATCGATACAGAGGCCGAATCTATAGTTTTTAGAATTTTTGTCTGTCTGTCTATCTGTTATCGCATCACAGAAAACCACTGAAGGGATTTTGATGAAATTTGGTATGGTGATAGCTGGTTATCCGGGTCATATAGGATACTTTTTACGGCGGGAAAATATCTCATTTTTGAGAAAAAATATAAAAACTGCAATGTAAGAGTATAATAATATGTAAAACCTAAGAATTTGGTTGATGGTCATGTAAAAGCGGGCGGAGCCGCGGGCAATGCTAGTATTTTATATATCTATACACCAGTAGGCTGTGAAGCTTAACGCGTAATTGCTTAAAAATATAAATCCTTAACACATGTTATGGAATAAGCTTTACTACCATAAAAATATCTATGTATTTTTAGCAGTGATTATTCTTTTTTTTTTAACCTTTACCTGCAATTGTTCTAAATAATAAGATAAGTAGAGCCCCTTTAACTACATATTATGAAAACTTAATAGGCAGCGCTGGATTTAAACTCGGGGCACTAGAGCGGCAAATTTTTAGGGGCGGAAAAATTCGGAGGGTGAGAAAAAAATTTCTTTGCGTTATCGAAAATATTTTTTTTGTTATTTTACAAAAAATGAAAAATAAAAAAAATATGAATTGATAGGTACATTTATCGAAAAATTGATATCATATATAAATTATTGTATTGCATTTTTCAAAAAAATAATAATAAGAAAAAAAGCTTTCAACATTTTATTCAAAATTTCGATAATAGGGCGGCATTTATTATTATGCCCAGTGGCAGCGCTAACGTTAAATCCGGCCCTGTTAATAGGTCTCTCAATGTATGCAAAATACAATTTGTAATACACATGTTTGGGACTAAGGGAATTTAGACACAAGCTTATAAATATTTTCAAAGTAAGTCATCTCTTCCCAAACTCTACCTGTAAGCGCCACAAACAATGCATCGGTAATAAAGATAAGAGTTAAAACGTTTCAGCTTGAATTTTTGTTCCTAATAAAGGGTTCTCTACAATTTTCTTAAGTATTTTTCTCAGCCTTAGTTAATTTAAAGATCCATTACCTAGTTCTATATCTAAGTTTTTATATTTATATAAAAAGAAAAGAAAAAAAAAACAAATTAAGCAATGTTTTTTTAAAGCAAGCAATGTTATGTCATTGATGTAAATAATTAACTTTTACTAAAAAATTATACACCGTCTTCAAAAGGGATTTTCAACCCTTTAGGGAGGATTTTTCTTAAATGATGTATATATTTATATATAAATTAATAATTAAAAAAAATACAAAAATCAATTCAAAATTAGCAAAACAGCTGAAATGGGCAACACTTTTATGACGTCTATCAGAAATTAAAAAAGAGGATGTTAATGCAATCATTATTTGTCTTTTTAACCAGAGACTAAGGCTTTTTTCTTCTAGTTTTAGTTACGGAACCCTAAAAATCGGTATTTCCACGCAAACTAAACATCTGTTTGCGATTAACAACTAAAGCTAATCAATGAAACTGAATTTTACGATTTGACATCTGGTCTTTTGTTTAAAAAATAAGATAGCGGAAAGGTTTTTGTTAAAATTGAAGTAATTAAGTCTGTAAACAGCTTAACTTGACTAAAAAGTGCGAAATTAAGCGTTGAATGAAATTAAAAAAAAAGTTTCTATAACTATTTATCTAGTTATTGATCGTTTTGTTCTTGTTTAAGAAATTATCTTAGGGTATACTAAATACAAAAACTATTTATTTACCTTACTAAAGAGTCCGCCAACCCGTATTTGGTCAGCGTGGTGGACTATGGCCTGATCCCCCCGTATTGAAGGCAGGCCTGTGCCCAGCAGTGGGACGTCAAAAAGGGCTGAATACTAAAGAGTTTACTTTTTTAATTCGTAAAAGCTTCAAAAAACCTCTACAGATGTTTGTCCGGTTATTAAGATGAAGGTTGGTTAGGTTATACCGTACAGCCAGAAATTGTTATTTGTTAAAACTAAAATATATCCTGAAGAGATCTCTAAGAATCGCAATAGGTAGCATAAGACGGTCATTTGGAGGTTTATGAATTCTATCTACTTGCGTAAATCATGTAACGAATTTGGGTGAAATTTGACTGAAAAAAAATTACGCCCAGAATATTTTTTCACCTAGAATGCTACATATTACTTAGTTAAATATATTTTTTTTAATTATTTAACAAATGTTTATGTGAGTAATGTACACGATGCATGGACCACGTGATCAGTGTGCCGAATTCGATCGGATCACTTTTAGTGTGACCAATGTACAAATGAGCCGGACATATCAGTAATTATTACTTTCTAACACTTTATTGCTGTAGCACTTAATTGAATGAAATTCATCTTTTTAAGCACTCATGGTCTTTTGTCATGGATGTCACATCTTTATGACATGTGTATATAATATACAGGGTCTTTTTCAATTTACTGAAAACCTTTTGGGAATATACTATTTACATTATAACAAAAAAACATCTGTAACAAGAAAAAATAATATTTCTTAAATTTTTATTTTCATACAAGAATAAAAATATTATTATTGCACCTTCTAAACGGTAAAGTTCTAGCATCTGGCCAAGTTCAAATAAGTAAGCGCCGCTTCCTACACCCTACTCCACTTTTTTACACACACACACACACACACACACACACACTTTTCCTAATGCTGGACTATTACCGTTTAGAAGGTGCAATAAAAATATTTTTATTTTTATAAAATTTAAGAAATATTTTTTTTCTTATACAGATGTTGTTATGACGTAAATAGGTATATATTCCCAAAAGGTTTTTAGTAAATTAAAAATGACCCTGTATATGTATATTTTTATTTTATTTAAGAGATTCTTTGTTTAAAGGATGGGGGCACCATATAACATCTGTTTCATCTTTAAAGGATAGTGTTGAATATATTCCTCTACGCTGATGAAATGTGGATTGGTGGTCTTGACACGTTTTACAAAAACTAGTTAGGTTATTCAGCAAGACTGACTGCCTATTAAAAATCGTAATCATATTAGGAATGAAATTCATACATGATTATTTCAGAAATGCTTCCCAAGTTTCAAAACCGTTTCCCTCTATTTCCAACGACTGTGTTCTTTGGACTTCTATTGTTGTTGCTCCTGAGATAGAATACTTTTTATTCCGGAAATCTAGTATTTCTTTCAAGGATTTCTTAGGTCTATTCAACATCTAGATATATTCACTAACACAGGAAATTTTGTGCAGTATCGATAGTCCCAAGTTGTTATATATTTTCGTAGTATTTATGCATCAATTCATATAATCCTATATTATTTTAGACATAGCCAGATTGATGATCATGGTCGATTGGTATATCATGTTCTGAATAATATCGGTGTCATGCCGAAGAACCGAATATCATTTTTCTTAGTACCGTAAATAGCTTTATTATTCATAATGTTATCAATGTTTTACTAACACGAAGCAGTTTGTTACGTTTAGTGGCGCAGCAAAGCGTGGCTGATGTGCGCTTGCGTAAACGTACATATGTACTTACTCGTTGTTTTCGTACGAGCATTTAATACAGCTACAGTGGTTAATGCGAAAGTGTTTGTTTGTTTGTTCCACTTTCACGCCTTCATAAATCAATATCGTTTAATAGAATTAGTTTGACAACTTCCGGTTAGTTTTTTAAGGCTACGTCGCGCGTGCTTAGTAAATATTCTTTATAAAGTTATTAAATTTTACTAGTTCCTAATGGATTAACTTACGTATAGTTTTGATCTTTAAACCCTAACTTTCAAAAAAATTTAGTGCCTCCTAGTCACATGCGTGGTGCAGGCTACTGCAATGCGATCTACTGCAACGTCATTGCAATATGTAAAAAATCGTAAGAATATGCTTTTCTTTGTATATGCATCGCGTACCACACGTGAGAAAAACTAGCGTGGGTCACAAGCAATTAATATTTGGAAAAATTAAGAATATAATACTCGTAATGTGCTTGGAAATAGAAATTTACATTGATAAATAAAATTTGCGATCTGCAGCAGTATGTGTAGTTAGAATATATTTTATTCGCAATGGTGTAATGAAGAAAACTATTAGTAAATAATTATTTTCATCTATTACTCAGAGTGTATCGAAGCTATCTATAGATTAACAAGAGTAAGTCCCTGCGTGAGTAACTCCACCTAACCCGCGCGAGCGTCACCGCGTTGCGTCAGTAGTTTTCCCACAAAATGTGTTAAGGTAAGGAAAATAACCATTTTAAATTTACTTTAAATAATCAATATCCTGCTACTTCTATTAAATATGTGTAATGACGTGTTTTTTGTTTGTCCGTCTGTCACGCAAAATGTCCAAATTTGGTAAATACTATATGTATAGGTACGTGTGATGTTATGTTTGTGATTTTAAGTTGTCCGTTAGTTGGTAACTTTAACATTAGTACCTGGGCGACCGAGCATAATTCGACGTTTTTCGGAATACCTATATAGATATTGTATTCAGCCCTTTCTAACGTCCCACTGCTGGGCACGGGCCTCCCTTCAGTACGAGGGGGATCAGGCCATAGTCCACCACGCTGGCCAAGTGCGGGTTGGCGGACTTCACATGTCTTTTGGAAACTTGCTAGGTTCTCTCAGACATACAGCTTTCCTCACGATGTTTTCCTTCACCGTTAAGACAAGTGGTAATCATGTTGGAAATGATTCGCACATGAAAATATCAAGCGAGCGCGTTACCACTGGGCTACCACTGCCTTTATATACTTATTACCTATATAGATAAACTTAATAAATTACAGGTTTAAAAACTAAAAGATGAACCGAACTAAAAAGTAAAAACTATTTTTTTAGTATTAATCAATGATTTATTTTTTAGAGACAACGATTAAACGATTTGTGCTTTGTACAATATTGAATTTATACTTCTTTTGTCATGCTTGGAAAAAAATATGAGAATAAAATTTTTACGAAGCGTGCGCACACCGACAGCCAAAAAGCGACATGATGAAGTTAGCTGCATTCCTTTTACAAACAGAGAGTTGTGACATACGTGATGAAATCTTTAACTATTTTTGTTCTGTTACGCCAAAGAAGTATAACTTCTTACGCGCTTATATAAGTACACAAACACGTATATTTTTTTTATACTAACTCTACTTTTAGAAATTATACCAATGGAATATTTATAACATATAATATTGATTTTCAAACTATAAATTTATTTTCCATTTTTTAGTTTGATCTGTTATAACAGCGTGTTTTTAGTTTTAAAGTTTTTTTAAATAAATTATTGTACTACTTGTTAAATAGCAAAAATTGAATTCAATCAATCAATCAATAAATTTGAAAATCGCGTTAAAAGATACCGTTACAAATATACAGATGGAACTAATAAAAGAGTGTTAAAAAAGCAAAAGCTTATCTAAATACAAAATTTGATCGAAGCCGTTAGAACCGTTTCTAAGTTATACGAAATAAATTTATATGTATACAAGAATTGCTCGTTTAATATTATTAACATTATAATGAATTATTTAATTACTAAAATATAATCAATATTAACTATTTCTAGACATTTTAGGATAAGATGACAGCTTAGGATAAGATGACATTTTATCAACGTATAGGTAAAAAAATTGAATTGAATTTCCATTAATAATTCTTTTATATTGTTATTTAAAATTTATTTTGTTTTTTAATTTTTTGCAACTTTGATATGACGAAGACATAGAAGGTATGACTACTTATATAAAAAATACGTAAATAGGACAATACTTAAGCACGGACTCCATAACACGATAATAAATTATATAATTATTAATGGAAAATGTATTTTAGGTATACCAAGAGAATGTTGCAGGTGGTTTTTTTCAATTTCCCAGATGACATCAACTCTCAAGAGCGCTCATCATAAAAAGGCGCCAGACACAGAGTTTACGACTTCTAGAAAAATGAATCATGCAAATATTTGAATACAGTGATTGTTACACATTTTCTTGTATAAGGTAAATAGGTCACGTGACCAAAGGTACAGGAATTAAAATTATATAAAAGTAATATAACATTAACAAAGCCAATAACAATTTTTTGTGCATGATCCACTTAATTTTTTTTTTACAAGTAAATAGCTACAAATTCTATTTTTTTTCTGCAGGTTATCAAAATTGTGGTTTATTCGCATGATTTAGAATATCACTAACTTGGTGGTATCGTTGTAAAAGTAGCAGGTCTTTTAGAAATCTCATTTACAGCGAAATTTTAATCACTGGTTTCTGAATGATTGCAGTACGCATTGATGTTTCAACTTTAAAGTAGAGGCGTCATAGTACATAGTTAATAGATATTATATCATTATATAAAAAAATCCAAGTCTTTAGTTTATGTACATAGGTACTATGTACATAGGTACTATGTGTATATTCTTTATAGGAAATTACCTCAATATGTTTATTTAGTAAAACATTAGGCGGCGGTCGCTTGTTTTCTCTTCAACAGGCAATAAATTAATGTAAGTATAAATATAATGATTTACTTCACGTAAGAATCAACCCTGCAATCACCGGGACGGACAAAACTCCACGAGCCGTCAAAATACAAACAATTTGCATACCATTAGCGTGAGGGATATTCAAACAATATTATTTCATTAGGAGTCGGGCGCCACTGGACTGACCATTTGATTGCATGATTGCACTATCAATCACTTGTAGACATCCTGCGAGTGAGTCGAGTCAGAGCTCGTCACCGAGTCGGGAACTACGTATCTTATACATTATATAAGGAAATTGATATTATTTGTAATGAAATCTAATAATTTAATAATTTGATTAACTCTGCTCATTTATTTCAAAATTTCCTCTGAGTCTGTACTAATGTAGGCCAAGATTATGAAATTGAAGTTTGATTAAAATTATTTAGTTACTTTCTTTATCCAAGGAAACGTAGTTTTAATAATACAAAACGGTAAAAAAGTTGTCACGCTTGATCTATGGCAATAAAAACGTACGTACGCCGCTAAAACTGTCCACTGACCTTCACATCACTACTTTTTCTTAAAAATTGTTAAAAAATATGAAATTTGATTTCGAAAAGAATTTAACCCTAAGTTTGAAATTACTGCTTTTTAACTTTTTTTTTGCTTTTTATGTTTTCTTTTACTCTAATTCATACACCACAAACACGTGAACAAACATAATTGTGTATGTATAGTGAATTATATTATTATGTAATAGTTAGCGACTCACCCTCGCTCCGCTTGGATTCGTACCTAGGTACGTTTTGACGTTTAGTATAGATTTCTCAGAAAAGAGATATTTTCCTGCAATAAAGAGTATCTTCTATGATGACACGAATAACGAGTATGATGATAGATCATATCAAATTTCGTCAAAATCTGTCCAGAGGCTTTCTCGTGATGTGTTACCAGACAGACAGACAGAAAGACAGCCAGACAAAAATTATATATATATATATATATATATATATATATATATATATATATATATATATATATATATATATATATATATATATATATATGGGTGATTCTTCAAAATTTGGTTAACTTGGTGTTAGCAGCAATTTTCACATATTTATATCTATTTTATTGAATATTTGCAACTACTAAGCAATATTATAAAGTTCATGTATTTTGGTCACTCACTTTGATTTATATCACAATATTTTTTATTTGAGAAAATCGCTTCTTTCTACTCCAAATATCAGGCCCTAGCCATGTAAGATCTCCCAAATTTAGCAAGCATTTCATTGTTATTGTAATTCTCTAAATCATACTTTGATTTAACTCGACTTAAACACGTTTACTATTACATTATTAACCTAGTCATTGCGATTTAATTTTTAATAACAATAACTTTTATCATATTATTTCAAGTTAAAAAGTGTAAGCGTTAAAAAATATCAGTCCCTAGCTATTTGCGAAAATCGAAAATACGTGGCATCTAAGCTTATGGCGTTTTTCAAAACTTACTCAAGCGAAAGCATCGATGTGAAGTTAAATGTAAACACGACCAATGCCGCATCAGCTATTTCGTTTTTACTGCAGTCGCCGACTTTGTTACGGAAACACGTGCTGTGCCAGTCAAACTTTCAGTCCCTAGGTAAGTCGTTTCAAAGATAGTTAATTAATAATTGATCTCATTACTTATTGTAAATTTGAGCTTTGTCTGCCTTGTTATTTTGATCACCTGCTGGTTGTTATGTTTATTTTAAATAATAGGTTATTTTTGATTTTGCTTTGATTCGTCAGTCCCTAGACCGTCAGGCCCTCGTCGTAAAAGTGACTGACCTGATGGCATACCTAGGGACTGACAGTCATACTGCGTGATCCGTGGTTTTAATAATAAAATATATGTATTTGTTGTAGAATATGGCACCTAAAAAGAACACATTACTTTCCAAAGAGGAACTCGCCAAAAAAAGTGTGAACAGGCAAAGAGACGTTTGGAAAAAATTAAAAAGACCCTGTTTTGCTAGCAGAGTACAAAGAAAAAGAACGACATAAATATCCAAAGAAAAAAGAAAAAGGACAAAGGAAATGTGTCAAGGACATGACACCGCGTGAGCATAGAAGAACCACGAAACAGAAGACTGAAACGTAAAATGACGAAAAATAAGAAAGCACTTACACTAAAAAGTAAAATTGAAGCCATGGCTAACGAGCCTAATCAAAAAGCTGAATTGATAAATGGCACAGAATTTCAAATAAATGAGAATGATATCGCTGACGTGCCTTACGAAGAATGTTTTAGAATAACTGCCAGTTCCTAACCTAATAGAGTGGAACCGTGTTTCACAAATTTAGGAACATGTTGTCGCTTACGAAAAATAGAACAAATAAATAGTGATATGATAGTATTTGTGATTAATTAGAGAAAGAGTGATTATTACGTTCAAATTATAATTTTGTTACTTAGAAAGCTAATTTTTCAAGTATTGTTAATTATTTAAAGATTTTTAGTTTGTAAGTACTAAACTCAAAGTACAGTTAATAAAAGAAAGCCTATGATTGTAACTTTTCAGTTTATTCAGATTTTATAAATTTTGTTTACTGAAGAGATAAGTAGGTAATAATAAGTTTCACTGATTTAAAAAATAGCTTGTCAAGGTAACATAAAATTGATTGTCTACTTCATACATTGAATATTTTTGAGTATGATACTAAATTTAAGATTGTAGGAAGACAATTCTACTTGTTATATAAAATATCTTATATTTTGACTGTTTGTTACAATAATTAATAATAATATGCAAGTTATTTTATTTTGTTAATGTTAATTTTGCTATAAAAATGTGATTAAACACATTAACCGTCTTTGGCGTCAGTCCCTATCATGTCTCGTCAGTCCCTAGATAACTGATTTCAAAAAAACTTGAATTTCTCTTAAAATACATTGTAAAGTGACTGGCCCTTTTAGATGCAACAAAGTAAATATTATATCCACAGTATAGAATCAGAAATTTACTGATAACCATCTAAAAAAACCTTTGTCAAAATAAGGCCATAAGTTAACCAAATTTTGAAGAACCACCCATATATATATATATATATATATATATATATATATATATATATATATATATATATCAAATAGTAATTATTACTACAAAATAATTGTCGGTGGATTGTTTCATTTTTATGTGTAATTATTTATAAAAATCGTTTTTTTGTTATCTGTCTGTGAACCAATTGGGTAAATTGGTTTGACTTATGAATTTAATAGATAGAAACATAGCGTTTAATTGTTTATTTTAGTAATAATTGAGATGTTTTACTACTAATAATAGACTAGCGCCACTACGATGGTAGTCACGGGTTCAATTCCTTATGATGTTAACTTTTGAACAAATAGATGGACGTGACGAAAGTATAAGGGCTCTGTTCTTGCGGATTGACTACGCAACCCTAATATTTAGTGTTAATTTTACCCTTTTAACCTAAGTGGTGTTTTGGGGACAGGATTTTTAATTTTAAGTACCTGATTAATGTGACAGGTGATGAAGAAAAACTATGTACTTACATTAAACATTAGTGCAAACCTGAGCATCACATGAGTGAATGATTGTATGATCGTTGTAAAGAAATCCTGCTCAGTTATAGTTCATACTAGTTACCTTCAACAACGGGACCATTCGCTAAATTGTACTGTTTTCCACTTTGTTGCAGTCAACACGCTTACGTGACTCAACACAGTAGGTTGTACCTATTACCAATTTGAAATATTTTTTTTAATCTTGGTTAAAATGACTTGTTATTTTATGTTATAACACAATTCTACTAAACACGGCAATAGAATCTACAATAACAAAATTTACCTAATATTAGCGTTTTGAGCGTATTATTTATGTTTTGTGTACGTATTTTGACCCGTTAGTGGTATGTTCAATTAAGACTATTTATAATAATACATAGTAGATTATTCTTATGTGATTATGTCTCTGTCCGATGCTCAAGTCATTCTAATTATGCAACAAATAAACATATCTAATATTGATGCGGTCACTATAGAATCTTGTTATTTAACTAATCAGGTAAGAATTTATGATAAAGTTGTTCGATAGATGTTTTCATAGATAGGTACTGAATAAATTAACCGATTTGGTTTTACATTATATCTCACGACTGAATCTGTGGTAGAAGAACTGCGTTGCAGGACTTGCTTTTTTTTACATGTAATGTTTTTGGTAGGTATAAGTACTATCTGTGTTCTAAGCGCCGAAATCCGTCTACCACTTTCCTTCACATACACACATACAAATTTTTACAATTCCATTTATTAGAAAAAAAACTGATTTTAATGTAGGTATTGGTATCCTAAGGTGAATTGATTATTTCATTATTGATTACAAATTGTATCTTTAATTTAAAATATCTGTTCAAAGAGCTTGTGACCTCGTATTACCCGCGGTAATCGTACACTTATTACTTTTACAAAAACGAAACACTTGCACGAAAATCATAAATAACTAAAATTTAAATAAAGTTGTACAATTTGACGATTACCAAACATACAAATTTAAAATTTTTATATAGAAAAATTGAATGGACATTTAAATCGAAATGAGGATTTGGTGCAAGTTATTTTAAATAGACACCCACAACGCAAGTACAATCGCTGACAGTAACTGGTTGTGAACAAGGTAATTGTCACCATACTTTTTCTTTAACGCTTACTATTATCAGACATGCAGGTTTCCTCACGATATTTTCCTTCACCGAACGACTGGTAGTGATCATGTTGAAAATGAATCGCACGTAAAAGTATCAGAGGTGTGGGAATTGAACCCGCTTCACTAAGTTTTCCAAGCGAGCACGTTACCACTGGTCCTTTAGGTTACTTTTAGGTTAATAGTCCTTAATCATTGTAATTTCTAATATGCAATAAAATAATAATAATCTTTATATCTTTATTTCCAAAATGTAGTAACTAGGTACTAAGTAGGTACTACCAGATAGTTGATTAACACTGGATAAAGCTAATTTAGTACATACATATATTTGAAACCTATCTGCAGCCGAAATATGAATAGTCAAGTGATAAATTGATTTTTTTGTATTCTTTGATATGGCTCCTGGGTACTGGGGGGGATAGGTTCGATCTCTAGGCTTGAGACTCAAGCGTGGCCAGGCATATATTTTTACTACTTAAGCATACATTAGTTACAAATATGAGAAATTCCAGAATTGTATGTAGATTTTTGTCTTACTACAAAATATATACTATATTATGTAATCGTCATATATTACAAGAACAAAAAACATAAGTAAAAAATCTAATCCTAAACTTAGAGATAGATATGTAGGCTGTTTGTAGGCCGTTTGTAGGTCAAGTTCTTCCACTATTCTATATGATATCACTAATTCAATTTGCCAGTACAATTTTAAATTACCCTAATTGACTTTAGAAGTGGCTCTTATATGGGTCAAGGACGACGCATGTAGATGACATCGTAGATCAATTGCTATGTACAGAAGGCAATTACGTATACGGTATAGGTATACTCGTATGTACGTATTCCCTGGTACTAGTACGTTCAGTTATAAAACTTTGTTTGTCTTCGAAATTTCTGGAGTCGTGTTAGTACTTAAAGTAAAATAGCTTCATGTTATAAACTAGTAACTGCCTGAAGCAACGTCAACGTTTTTTATTTTATTGATTTCACAATCGAAAAGGGGAGAGATCCTAAAATTTTTATTGATTATATTATAAAAGTTCTATTGAAATCGTTTTAGCTATTCGTAAATGATATACATACACGAACAAAGAGAACAAACAAATAACTATAATCTAGCATAAAGCCTTCCTTGGATAAGTGATAGTTTCCTCACGAACTGACGAAACTGATGCTCTTTAAATTAAATTGACGATTCAAAAATGCTTATAATTCGTATTAATATTATAAATGTGAAAATTTGTTAGTTCATATAAACAAACAAACGTCCATAAGTTTGTTACTCTTTCACGCCACAAGTGCTGAACGGATCTGGATGAAATTTTGCACAGGGATAGATTATAGTCTGAAATAATACTTTCAATCCCGGAAAAATGTACGATTCCCGTTGGATATGTTAGTTTTTGTTTTCCGCTAGTCTAATGTATAAATATCTTGTGTCACGGTGTTTATGGTCGCATTCCTCCGAAACGGCTTGACCGATTTTAATGGTTTTTTTAAATATTTAGTAGGTATAAGAATAGGTCTTAAAGTATTTTTCACCCTCCTACCCCCACCCCCCATTTTTTATTCGCGATTTTAGTGTTTTTGTATGATCAATGTATAAATACATAGCGAAGAACCCGAGCGAAGTGAGGTTGAGTCGCTGTATAACATAAAGCCCAAGAGTTTATTTTTTGTAGATTGAACGCGGGCGTAGCCGCGGGTTCTGCTAGTAAGTCTATATGAATAAAGTTTAATTTCATTTCATTTTGCAATATTTCTAATTATTTTGTATTATAGTTGTATTTCATAAGACACAAGTTCAACACCACTCATTACTCACACTCACAACACGCAGATACTCGACTTTTAATAATTGTAGAGACCTAACATAGGTATCATTGAGTACGACATCTATATCAAACCTGTTCTCAAACTGGTTGATACGTGTTTACTATTTTGTAGAAAATATTGATCTTTATATTTTTACATATAGTATATACTAGAGCTAAGTATAAACAATATACTCTCCATAATATTGTCACGCTTTGCTCTCTCATTCACTCTGCATGTTTGTTAGGGGAAAATCATTAAACATAATTCATAAAAAAAAATCAAATGTTTTTGACGAGATGTCGCTCGCATATACCTTGACTTATATTACATTTATTTCTATTCGTCAAGGAGTTCCATCATCTAGCTTCGGATTTCATCATCAGATTATCACCATATTTGAATGAAACTGAGCGGCGAGAACTTTCAATTAAAAACCAAATTAGATTCTATATCTCCGAGTGTAATGTATCCTTCGCCTTTTATGTTTGTTTAGAAAAAAAATTAAAACACCATTGTAATTTTTTATAAAAAGTATAGTAGTTGTGTCATTTATGTTACGTGTTGTATTCTTTGATAAAGTGATTAGTCTGCATTATTCTTATATGACGCGTATGATAGCTGGACGGTGAGTCACAAAGGTCGACTTGATCGTCCTTGTGTATTTTCACCGTTAACACATTGGCTATGAATTCGATTTCCGGGAGTGGCTCAGTCGAGAGTTCGATGCGATGTGAAATGACTCAGTGTCATCAAAATTTTACCAATACATATCTATGTTGTTATTACTCGTATCTTAAACTTTACTTTTAAATGTTTTATTTTGTGCATGTGTTTGGTTTCATAAAAAGTATTTACTCTATCGTAATTAACTAAAGTATTAATTATATCTATATAGAAAATCGTCTCGATATATTGCTTTACCAATGACAGTAATAAACATGCTTTCGCATACAGGTATAATGTACGTATATACTTGTATGTATAATACAAATAGGAATGACAGAGTTTCCTATAATATATCTAGGGAGCAGTAAATTTAATACATATTAATGAAAATAGCTATATTGTAATTATACTTACGTCTTACGTTATAATACTTACTTCTAAAGATAACACTCTCAAAGTATTCAACAGTTTGTATGAACTCCAGTTCTAAGTTGAATCACTTCCAAACGTCCTTGCGCGTGCAACTTACTGCGTCAAAGTTCCACGTTTGTTTGACACATTGTGTGTTACTTGAGACTCTGTCATAATAAATGCCCAGTTCATTCAGATTTCGCACAAGTGACCACAATTAATGAATGATTTAATTAATTTTATTTAATTAGTCTGAGTTCTTGGAAATATACCACATGGTACTTGGATGAACGGAAAAACTTGCTTTTATACAGGGTCATTTTTAGTTTACTGAAAACCTTTTGGGAATATACTGTTTACATCATAACAACAAGTATTTTTATTGCTCCTTCTAAACGGTAATAGTCCAGCAATTAGCAAAAGAAAGCGCGTGACCAGTGGAGGAGAAGGGGTGGAGGGATGTAGGAAGTGGCCCTTACTCATATTATAAACTTGCCCAGATGCTAGAACTACCGTTTGGAAGGTGCAATAAAAATATTTTTATTTTTGTATGAAAATAAAAATTTATAGTAATAGCTCCTGACTTTAATTAAATAAGAATAATTTATCTTTTTTGAACTTTTAGTCTAGAAATAATTGTTTTTAAAATATATTTAGAACGTTCCATAGGACAAGAGTTACTCGGTGTAAACTCCCGAACTGGGCATATAATTAGTATTGTTTTCGTCGGCGACCGTCACAGTACGCAGCAATTACGTGCCTAGCAATTATGTAATTTGTAGGTCTTCGTTAAGAATAACATAATATCCTGTTAGTTTATGACATAGTAGCGTAATCATGTATGTGTCTTAGATATCTACGAGTATAGAACAGTATCTACGCGCACGACGCAAACATACTTAAGTAAATATAATAGTAAATTGTACCTAATCACTATTAAAATGTAAAAACTTATAGGTATCTATATACATATATTAGCGAATCACCCTCGCTTCCCAATACAAACTTTCATCCCTATTTTTATACCCTTAAGGGCTGATTTCCGGGATAAAAAGTTTCCTATGTCCTTCCCAGGGTCTCAAACTATCTTTCTTACCAAATTTCATCTAAATCGGTTCAGTAGATCCAGAGATTACCTCATGCAACGCCACAAACTCACAAACTTTACCTCTTTATAATATTAATATAGATAAATAGCAAACGTTAAAACAGTTCAGTATCTTCTCCTCTTCCGTTGCCAATGTATATTTTTTTTACCCACGACGGAACGGAGACGGTATATGCGCTTGGGATGAGAGGATGTTTGTTTGTGCAAATCTATGTTGCCATTTTTCTCCAAAACTACTAGTCCGATTTTGATGCAGTTTTCAGTTATGGGTTCGGGTTTGATTGGTGCATGTTCTTAGATAGGGCGCAAAGCGCTGCAGTAAACATTTGTTTGTGTAAAACCAAAACAACAAGTCCGATTTTGATGCGTTTTTCAGTAATGGGCTTATAGTAGATTAGTGAGGGTTCTTAAATAGGTGTTACGATAGTAACTCACTAGGGGACGCTCCATTAATATATTTTATTTTATAGTAGCTACTACATAATAAGAAAACTCTATAGAACTCGATAGGTAAGTACTTCTGTAGGAAGTAGTGATGTAGAAATTAAAAATTCTTTAGAAAAAAAATTAAAACACGTCGTATACGATTTTAGCGCAAAAATGTATGTGAGGCAAAAGACGAAGGCAACGTATGTCTAGATTTTATCCAAATATTTTTATTAGTGTAGTATTCTGACATCTTGAAATCGACAATGCAGTTAAAGTTATTAGATTTTAATCATTTAATAATTGCTTGTATTGGAGATATCAAATGGAATTTCTGACAGATTTAGAATCAATTCAGTAATCGCAAAGTGTTCTATTACCGTAATTTAATTTAATACAAGTATTCCAACTATGCAAAGAATCGTGGGATTACAATAGATTCTATTATATATTTTGTATTTTTTTTAATGAAATGAACTTAGTATTTTTGTAGCAAACATCTTAATTACAATTCGTAAATTGAATAAAAAAAGTCACATTTTCGGTTGACAAACTATACACTCAGAAACATTAAGTGTTTTTAAATATTAAAGTGTCACGTAGAGTATTAACACGACATATAGTGACTTGAGAAAGTGTAGCGAAATTTGCAAAAAATGCGTGCCGAATTTCGGCCGAATTTTTTAATCTCATCGAATGTTCGCCCGAAGTTCGTATTCTATTCAAACCACATTCGGCCCATCACTACAATAGAATATACTCTTTTGTGCTGTATTCTTCATGCTATGCTGGACAGATTTTGATGAAATTTGGGACACACATAGACTATAAGCTGGAATAACATATAGGCTGGGCTTGACTTCTAGCTTTCCAGGGTCACCTAAAACGACGATAAAGGGAGGATAAGTCAGTAGTAAAAATATATTTCTAACAAACATTGAATGATTGGTTAGTTGTAACTAATTAACAGCTATAGTAAGAAGTGAGAGCAAGCGGACATCGCGACAGGAATCGATATACGACCCTTGGTAACATGACACTTGCGGTCACTCTGCCGAGTGCGAGTGCGAGTGCAGTACCGTAAGCGAGTACGAGTTTATTTCTCGCTTATTTGTTTATGTTTACTTATTAGTATTTTTTAGAATAGTAAGTTACTTGTGCGGTGTTTGCTAAGTTTTATATTATCTACTTCATTTATGGCCGATTTCACCAACGTCACCTAAGTTTAAGGGATCCTCTAAGCATGGTTAGGGGGCTGCTTTAGGTGACAGTTTCTGTGTCACCGACAGTTAGGGGTTAAAATAACCTAAATGTTAATATGCCACCTAAATACAGGTACTAGAAATACGGGCTTTGACGATGGTAAACGAAATTTAATTTAGGGGCTAGTTTAGGGGAACTTTTAAGCTAGGGATCTCATACGTAGGTAGGATGTTGGTGAAATCGGGCAATTAGTATTTTACCGCCTTTAATTACTTCATTAGGATACTTTCCCTTCTGGGATGAAATTATTTACAGCGGTTTACCACTTTTGATCTAATCTTTTAACCCCGCTAAAATCTCCGTCCTATCATATCCTTTATCCTGGGGGAACCCTTTATATTTATATTCTGGGATAAATAGTAGCCTTTGGCGCCAAAAATCTTAAATAGCCAGAGAAAGCTCTATCAAAAACAGTTCAGCTGTTTCAGACAAACAGACAAATATTTTTAACGCACGCATTATTCTTACGTAATTGCAGATTTTTCCTCAAGATGCTCAAGATTTCGCTTTTAAGATGCATTTTTGAATTATTAAATTACAATTATTATACGACTTATGTACTTGGGCAACGTTTGTTTTACAGAGCAGACGCTTCGCGCAATCGTTGAAATGTTACATTCTTAAGACTTCAAGCTTCATAAACCTCGCAACATTTATATAGGTACTAATTTTTCTAATTTAAATAAGTGTCAATTAAAAATGTTTTAAGTTTTTATTATTAAACATTTAATGATTATTGCATCAAAGGTTGAGAGCATTATGATATTAACAGTGATAATAATGACAGATACACTTATGTGCGTACTAGTACTAGCTACTCACCCTCGCTCCGCTCTGGTTCGTCCTTTGTTACACTTTAACGGTTAGATATTCTTAAAGAAGAGATATTTTCCCGCAGTAAAAAGTATTCAGATATGTTCACCCGGATATTGCTTAATGCATATGAAATTATACAAGGTACTTATTAGAAAAAGGTAATTTTTAAAACATTTGTCTGTCTGTCTGTTTATTTTGGCTAATCTCCAAAACGGCTGGACTGATTTTGACGGGAATTTCACTGGCAGATAGCTAAGGTTTAAGGTGTAACTTAGGCTTCTTTTATTTTAGAAAAAGAATTAGGGTGCCTCTCAAAAATGCATTAAACTAGCTTTCTATTAAATTATTATCGAAACTAGATAATAATCAGTCTACAATACCAAATTGACAATAACTAGGCATCAAACTTGTACCATCCTCAGTTTTCGCCGGCGGTTAAAACTATTTAATATATGCAAACACTGGTCTATCCAAATCAATATCATACTCCACGGTATAAACAATTTGACAGAGTTAATGAGTTCGTCACTTCTGACATTACTGGACGATTTGTGCCCCTCGCGTCAAGCGTGAACACAGGTGGCGTCACGCCGGCCTGCGCCCGCGCACCTGATCGATTCATCGTTACTAGGATTTAGTTTGTTTTGAGATTTGTTTTAACTTAGCTTGAACTTAGAAAGTATATTAACATGAAATATGAATATAAAAAATATGTTAATACACGTTTTACCTTGGTTCTAATCTAAATTAAAAAAAAAAACTTATAAAATGTAGAAAGATTTCGTGTTTTGATAGTAATCAGGTGTTGTATAATTTTAAATACATTTTCCAGATATCTTTTTAATTTAAAGTCTTAGTTTAGGAAAATAAAATAGTTTTTTCATATCTATATATTTAAACTGTTTCGTAACTTATTATTTACGTTCGTAATAAATAGCGCCTTATCATGTTTTGTTTTAAAATCTTACATTATTAAAATCACTGTTTATGAATTTTGATTTGATTTTGACGTGTTTAAAAATATGTTATATTAAAAAAATTAAATCATATTTCAAGCACAAAATAGTACTTTTGGCAGTAATTTTTGGTCAAAATCTTTCATTTATTTTGCTTGACAGCAACGAGAAAACAAAGAATTATATATGACAGTATTATAAATAAGGACTTCATCATACAGAAAGTTGCTGCTCTATATTTGTATCCGTTATAGAAATTAAGGTAGTGAAATAAACTTTTAAATCTGTCGCCTCGTTTCCTTTAAATAAAATTTATTTGCAAATATTATGTTTTTATAATATAACTAATGATTCACCCTGGCTTCGCTCGGGTTCGACCCTAGGTACGTTTTAACGGTTAGTATGAAATACAAATCTTTGAATTTCTCGGCTTTTCTGTACTATAATATGCGTGTTTAATACATATAAACCTTCCTCTTGAATCACTATCTATTAAAAAAACCACACCAAAATCCGTTGCGTAGTTTTAAAGATCTAAGCATACATAGGGACAGACAGACAGCGAGAACCGAAAGTCGGTTTTGTACTATGTAGTGATATGAAATATGCTTTATATTGTTTCTAATCAAAGTAATATCATGAAGAGTAGGTACTTATCGATAATCAATGATTTATATTAAAGATTATTAATACATATACTATTTCATAGTTAAAAGCTTGACAAAACAATACAGTAAATTAATACTGAATATTTATTATTTTACATAAACTTATATAAACTAAAAGTAATTACGATATCAAACGTTTAACAGCCATAACGTGACAGCGGCTATAATGTTAATAAATACTTTCTAAAATTAATACCACTTTAATGGCTAACCTACCCCAATCTCATGACCTTGAAACCCCCTGAAAAAGTTAATTCGAAACAACCCTTTAGTCCTGCCTGTAATATGTCACGAGTTATTATGTCATTATATTAGTGATTAATAAGGGTGGCTTACGCTCACCCCGGCTGTGAGGGTTGGCAAGGGGTGAAACAGACTATTTAAATTATAATAATTAAGCCTATTATTTGCATGTTTGCCTAAATATTTATATTATGATATAAATTATTTAATTAACAGTCACGCTTGATAATTTTTTTGCTAGTGATTTTAAGTAAAATATTTAAGGAATCGCAGTGAGACCGCACTCGCTTAGACTTAGGCCTCTCTACACACCGTGTCAAAAATATTGAAATATTTTATTAGCGGCACAGGTCGCGCGTACGTTTTTCCTGAGATAGATCCCTGATTACAGGTAATTCTTGACGAAATCATATATAAGTCAAAATCCCACTAATATCAATCGGGTTCTTCTTCTGCTGTTCTCTCGATTTATTGCCAGGTATAAAAAAGAGGCTGTTATATTTTATCCCATAGTAAAGGATAGGCATATTAAGCCATTGCGGTGGAATTATGTGTCTTTAATTTTAAATAAAGCAATCTTTTCGGATTTTTTTGCAGATTTATTTTGATTTTTGGTTCTCGACGTTTCGAATGCTTTACAGCGCACATGGTCACGGTAGAGACTGAAGTTTTAGATGTCTCAAAGGAATTATAATTATAGTTGTTAGACACAGCCTACCCTTAAAATAAAAAAAAATATTGTTTTATTTAAAATGTCAAATATTAGTTTTATGTTTTTAATTGCTTTAAGGTATTTAGATGGGGTTTAGTATCTAGCACCTAAATAATAAGATATCATATTGAGTAGCTATTTTAAGTCATACATAGAGATATATGTATTTCATGAATGCACAAATAAATCTTACTTTAAAACGTTATATCGAAGTCTTATCAAAGAAAATTGACAATTAACGTGTACGGAATCGAACCGCGTTTGGTGAGGAATTTTATTTCAGAAATACTTATGACTTGTAACATAAAATTACTAGTCCCTTGTTGTGTATTTCAGAAATCCTTATGACTTGTTACATAAAATTACTGGTCCCTTTTTCTTAAAATGTTACGCGAAGGTATCGCGATATATATCTACACACAATAACAACAAACACCACTTTTCAAAAGTCGGTTAAAAAGCACTTTTGTTTTAAATACTCGTATATATTTTTATGACATAAAAGCTTGTAATAAAAGCATACGGTTGGTACTGAACTACAATGCCTGCAGAGTCAATAAACTTTCTAAAGCGATTTCAATTTCTAAGTAAAGCCCGAGTACTTTTCCCATAATCAGTGAAATTCTTAGCATTATGTCAAGTGAATACATGTCCTGTGATGCAAGAAAGCGTCCGTTCTATGGGAAATGTGATGACAATACCGCGCGTGTGTACCGCGAAGAAATGCGGAAGGCAGAATGGACGTACATATAAAGTAAATTACTTATTATTTAACCACACTTTATTATTATGTGCACCAAGTTTGCTTTGTCGTATGAATTTGTTCAATTACATATCGCCTCTTTTGAGAATTAATTATTTACCTATATTTACTTTTTTACTTCTACAAATGGCGCGTGTTCGTCTATAACAGGAAGTAAGAACTATATAGACGCAGAAATAAACTGTCAGTGTATACATATACATACATACATACATATATATGTTATTTCATTCCTACATTCTGGTCAACCTTTTCAAGAAACCTCTAATTCTTATATTTGACTAGCATTGCCCGCGGCTCCGTCCGTGTTTGATGACCAAAAACCAAATTCTTAGGTTTTACATATTAGTATACTCTCAAGATGCAGTATTTGTATTTTTTTCTCAGAAATGAGATATTTTCCCGTGGTAAAAAGTATCCTACGTGTTGACTCGGATAACCAGCTACCATCATACCAAATTTCATTAAAATCTGTTCAGTGGTTTTCTCGTGATGCGGTAACAGACAGACAAAAATTCTAAAAACTATAGATTCAGACTCTGTATCGATAACAATGTCTATTTCAATTAGATTTTCCAAAAAATATTTAATGTACAGATTCGACTTAGTTACAATTTTATTATATGTATAGATAACTTGACAAAATTTCAGCATTTGTATTTCCAAATGACCTATGGATATTTAAATGTTCAACAAGGAATTAGGAAATAAAAACCGAAGGTAAATTCATAAAAAACATTTTATTCTCTCGTTACAAATAACTTAGAAACGTTACATATTGCTATTAGAATGTTGTTGTTTTTATTTCGACATACCAATTTAGAAGTATAATAAAATATCTTTCAAAGAAAAATGTTTAAAACAGCATATTTGTGATCTAATTAAAAGTCACACCCGTTACGGTTCTCATCGTCTCTGACCCCTCATTATGTAATACTGCAGTGACTTCACTTTGACGCAATGCATTACGATTTTCTCTTTGAAATTACTTTAAGTTAATGCCTCATCATTTAAAAAAAAATTAATAATCAAAAGTACCTCTATTATCAAAAAAAAAAAATATATTTTTGTTACTTTGATTTTATATATCGTTTTGAATTTTTACTGCAGAATTAAAAATATAGTACTATTCCATTACTAGACGAGTAACTGTCTACAAATTAAAAATATCTCTGGAATTTTGTTTTAGGATGACATTTTATTTACAATTTCATTGTTATATAAAGAATTATTTTTTGAGAAAATGTACAGGTTTTTTCAATAGACATTTTGTCTTAGTGCGTTTAGAATCATTAGAAGTGTTCAATTAAGAAAAACAATGTTTTGATAAAATACAATAAATATTAGGGTCGTATGTAGAAATTATAAATAATATAATATTTTACAAACAAACAATTTGTATAGACCGGTTCGAAGGGGACCTATTCATTATTATTCAACACTTATAACTCGAACAATGCAGTACAGGTGGTGATAAACGAGTGTGTAACTAGCTATTGCTTTTGACTTACCTTGTAAAATTCTATGTTATTGTACATGATGTTTCATGTTCTTATTATAATTGCAAAACTCTATTAAAATCTGTCCAGTAGTATTTACACGACGCGAAATCGCATACGGAACCTATTCGTACTATACATTCGAAGGCAATGTCACTCTCTTATTAACTATATACTATGTACATTTTGAACACACATTTTTGCAATACAAAAATGTTATTATAAACAAGGCAGTTTTGTACTGAACTCTTCATTACTTATGTTACCTAACTTAGTACTTACTTCTATGTGGCAAAGTGGGATATGTCCTAAATAAGTTTTCCAAACGATATGAACAAAGCTTAGATATGTAAATTAATTTAGCAAGCTTTTATATTCAATACATTAAAGCTGATTTCCTCGACCACCAAAGTCGAAATCCACCCTTGCAAAATAAGATTTGCAAAAAATTAACCCTTTTCCGAAATCCATCAATAGAAAAGGTACATAACCGGTGCACGCGACTCAATGCGTGAGACCCATTGACGGATTAGATTCAAAGTTAAATCGAGACAAATTTGTTCAAAGTCCTATTTATTGGTTTTGCACACAAATGGCAGTCGTGCGGTCTGTCACAACATAATAATTAGTGACATTAAACATTAAAACATCTGCTTATATTTACTTACACCCTTTTTCCAAGGAAGACATATTCTTATTGCTATTAAAATACTATGGCGTGTAGGGGCTAAAAAACTATCAAAAAGTCAGTCTTTCGCTCGGAGGTTGGTGTCACTATGAGGTTTGAGGCACAATGAGAAGCCAAGATCACGAAATGATGCAGTTTTTATCGTTTTGAGCATTTTTTCTCTGTCTTTCCCGCTTCGCACACGCCACAGCGTCGTTGGGTACGTACGATATCCTCACGCCGCCGTACGCTCGTCTCGTAGGCAGCGTGTACGATTCCGTCGACGAGGACGACGAGGAGCAGGTGCTACAGTAGCTATTGGCGTCTTCGTCTTTAACTTTTTCTTTCCTTATCGGTTCGTCGGGCTCGAACGCTTCATTGTCGTCACCGCAAAATCTTACCGTTCTTCCCCCTCTTGGTTTTCTCTGAGATCCTTTGCCGTCTACAAGTGTCAATTCTGGCATAGACGTAGAGTGGCCCGGGGTCACCACAGTCTGCGCCTCGACCGGATGTGGAGGCTTCCAATGTGGCTCTGGAGACTCGTTCATTTCTTCCGAAGTAGGCGTGGGCTGTATTTGGTGCTCGGTCATTGATTGTTCTAACCTTAGGTCCGCTAGTGCTCTATCTAAGCTAAGGCAAGCATGTGGTGGTGGTGGTGGGTGTGGCGGGGGAGACTCTGGAGCAAGAGAGGCACTCGGCTCCGAATCTGCATCTATATGAAGGGATGGTTCTCTTTGAGGTGATCTCGCTGGTGATTTTGGAGAAGGCATTCTTCTGGGTCGAGGAACTCTTGGTGGTCGAGGCCCGGGACCGGAAGAGTCTGACGGTGTGGGGGGTTCACCTTTTGAACACGCTATTGAACAGTAGATAGCTCCCTTTCTAGGTAAGAACGGACGTCCTAGCAAGCTGGCGCGACATGTATGGCAAGCGAAGCATCGTTCAGTGGCGTGCCAGTGCTGCCCTTCATGAGACATCTGGCCTTGGTCGACACCTATGGGTTCACCGCAAGCGTCGCAGTACTCTGCAAAGCAATTGTCGAAGCACGGCAGGCAGTAAGGCCTCGCCTCACGCATTATGTACCGCTGCCCGCCCAGCTGACGCGAGCATTCGGCACACGCGAAGTGTTTCATATGCCACGCTCTGCCCTCAGCTTCCGTACATTCGTCAGCAAGGATGATCTGCGAAAGAATAGTTCTATTTAAAATTGGTGATTAATTTTTAATGACAATTATGACAATATACTTAATTTGACTAATATGCTCTTAATTACTCTGTTGAATACATTGTGAACTTTTTATGTAATGTTTAGAAACGATTTAATTTTTTCATACACAATTAAGCAACAGCTAATGAAAGATCGCGTCAGGCAACAAAAAAGATTGCATAAATTAGTAAGAAGATATATCATTATACGATTATACATGTTCTTTAAATAATAGTTAATTATAATAATTATAGTTGTACAAATTAGGGCAAAGACCCCCTGAAACTTTGTCCACTTGTGTCTTTTAGTTGTTTTTGTTAAAACTTGTCGTTTTTGCTACGTCTTAACTGACTTTATAAAAAGAGGGAGTTGCCATTAGTTTTTATTATGAAACGAATTATGTTTTTTAGAGATACAATAGGACATTATGACGAGGATGGGTTATGTTTGATATCAGTGCTAAAAATAGTAATTTATAAGACTTTCACAAAATTGATATTTAATTCTCGGCATAAGATTAAAGATTTTTTAGATATACTATAATAATATTATCGAAGACAAATGTTTATTATAACTATAGATACATATAAGAAAATAATAAATTTCCTATTCTAGTTATAATGCTTTCAATAATAAACAAAGCAGTTTTTCCCAAGTGAAAGTTACAACTGAAGATCAGATCAGTTCGCTATATTTCGCTTATCGACAAGCAGACATTCGTCAAGGAGTATTAAATCAGTTGAGGGGCGCCATCTAATTAATCCATATTCGTCCATACGTGCTTTTTAATTAATTACTCGGATAAACAAGTTTAATTGGGCTTCACGTTATCACCGAGCGGTTCAGTGCTCCAGGAAAGTTCTGACAATGGTTTCCCACGCCGCGGTTACATTTTGTTCGTTCATTAGTGGGCTACATCGTTATTAATATTTTAAAACGGTATCTCAGTCGGTCGAGCTGGACGGCTTAAAGTGCATAGGCTGGCTTTGCTTTGCAACATGGACTTTGAAAACTTTTGAATTTAATTTTTGGAAAATGAGGTGCACCTATGTGCTAATTGATTTAATATATTGATTTCTATTAATAGCCTAAAATAATTTCTATTGTAATGAATTGAGATCTTAAGTATTTCTGACTAGAGTTCATTGATGAGTTAGTTCGCAATTTGTTCTGTTTCGATTTGAAGGTAATTAGTTATGAAATTATGGAGTGTAAGGAATTTATCAATGCTTTCATTTTTTGTTAAGTTTTTCAAAGAAACGAACTGAATAGAAATTTATTCACTAGGCCAGACAATGAAGTTAAGTATAATTATGGAGTGACACGGATGGGTCTCGAACCTGCTATTACTGTAGACAGTGCTAGCTAGCTATGGTGCCGCTGCACTGAGTTTCAACTCGTAATATTTTTTAAACATCACTTATGCTGCCTTTATTTTGAGTTCAAATGTTTGTTCGTTTTTACGGTGATAAGTATCACGTTATTATGTGGGCTGGAATAAATAGCATATATCTGAATATTTTTATTCTTAGTACATTCAGTATTTTTCGAGCGATATTAGTAAATATCTAAAAGTAGTGATGGACATGCAAAGGTTATTTGCCTTAATCGGGAGTCGGTAGGTACCTGCATGCGGTAATGCATATTAAGGAAATCGTGGTGCACTCTAATAAAACGATGAAGATTGCTTATTCTATTGTATCTGTAAAGCTTTATTAGGCGAAAAAGAGAAAGTGCTTCAAGTCGAAAGAAATATTAGCATTTATAGTAATTGTTTTACATAACAGGTTGATTGTCGACATCTAATATTCAAATTTTAATATATCGCATATTGACTACTTGTTAAATGAAAAGAGCAAATGAATATAAAATCGTATAATCTCTGGATCTAAGGTTACAAAACCCAAAGTGAACAAAGTGATATCGCAAGAGTTCCCTAGGTTACCTAGGTCGGCTAGCTCTCACTGATTCAATTGCCCTGGGAGCCGTCTTATCTAGCTCATTATCAGTTTACCTACAGTTATTGTCTCGCTGAATTTCAACTATTCCTTTACTGTAATCTTTCTATTGGGATGAAGATTAGACGTAAAATTAACTAAGCTATTTATATATAGTAGTATATCGTGTGTAAGTTGAATGAGAATATATCTAATCTATACATATAATAAAATTGTAACCAAGCCGAATCTGTACATTAAATATTTTTGGAAAATCTTATTGTAATAGTTAATATTATCGATACAGATGGAGAATCTATAGTTTTTAAATTTTTGTCTGTCTGTCTGTCTGTTACCGCATCACAGAAAACCACTGGAGGGATTTTGATGAAATTTGATATGGTGATAGCTGGTTATCCGAGTCAACATAAAGGATACTTTTTATCGCGGGAAAATATCTCATTTCTGAGAAAAATGCAAAAACTGCAATGTAAGTGTATACTAATCTATAAAACCTAAGAATTTGGTTTTTGGTCATCTGAACGCGGGCGGAGTCGAGGGCAATGCTAGTACTATAATAAGATCAATTACATGTAAGCTAAGCGAATATCTTATAGTTCATTGTGGAACTGCGCACTAAATCTATACATTATTATAGGATTCCTTACATTCTTGAAATACCTACTGGCAACTTGATTGTATTTTCAATAGAAAACTGTCTTTAAATGAAACTAATAACACGTTCAATTACCGTCGCATGTTTCCCAAACAAGGGCCACGTGTGACATAACCAGCCTACATGAATGTTGGAATTCCTGTGAATCACTCTTAGACAGTTTTACCATGCGGATGTTCTCACTTGTCGCTTGATATTATTAATAAAGTATTTTTTTAATAAAGTTTAGTTGTATAGGATATTGTAATTTTTTTAAACTATAACTGAATAATTCTACTGCTAGATATTCTAAGAACGACTTATGATCTAGCTCTTCTGCAGCAGAACTCCCTTCCCAGCCTGGCCTGGTTCGCGGAATTAAAATACAAATATCTATCTATATATACAAAAGCGAAATACTACTCGCTACATTAACTTTAAATTCGGCAGTTAGATTTCTCATAGGTATGAGTAGTAGGTATTCATAAAAAAATTTTTTTTGGAAATGCAGCAGAGAAAAAAAGGTTATTTTTAAAGTTATAGTGATCAAAATTGAAAATTATCTATTTGATATATTTTATTCATTGCTTTCATTTTTTTTTATTTTCGTCTTAAACAGTAAGTCTCTGGAGGTGAAAAATAGGGGGCTTAGAATTTAGAAGACGAACAATTATACATAAGCGTTTGTTAACGCAAGCAGAACCGATTTTAAATGTAAAAAAAATAATTTAAATTTGCATGTAGAAGTCTATTTGAATAAAGTATAATTTGATTTTATTTTTCCCATTTATAATATACTAGCATTGCCCACGGCTCCGCCCGCGTTCAAATGACCATATTAGTATACTCTTACATTGCAGTTTTTGTATTCTTTCTCAGATATGAGATATTTTCCCGCGGTAAAAGTATCCTATATGTTGATCCGGATATCCAGCTATCACTATACCAAATTTCATCAAAATCCTTCCAGTGATTTTTCTGTGATGCGGTAACAGACAGACAGGCAGAGAAAAATTCTAAAAACCATAGGTTTGGCCTCTGTATCAATAATAATGTTTATTTCATTAAGATTTTCCAAAAAATATTAAATGTACAGATTTTATTATATGTATAGAAGTAGTAGTAATATAGTAGGTATTCCCATAATTACTTGATTGCTTGTTTACTACGATGCTATACATATATGTATGTATTATGTATATTATAATGTTGTTCCGTAGAATAGTCTTAGGTTTATTGCGGGCGTATGTAAGAGCTAATGGGCTATTAATAACTGAGAACTCATTTCTCATTAAAAATACCTATATAAAAAAATTTTGTATTTAAGTATACTTAACAGGACAATATTTGTTGCCTATTTATTACGGTTATTGCAGTATATTGATATAAACTTACTTATATATTGCATAAGGATAATGCTTATTGTTTACTATTGAATTTAACAAAAAAAAAGGTAATAAATTAACAAGTAGGTTCATTTTATTCAAATGAATAAATCTCAGTATAAAATGCCTTTTTGTGGTATGTATACCATGTATGTCATGATTTTGTCTTACAAAAAACATTGAGTGAATGTCTAACCGTCGAACGATCTATAAATCTCTCTGTTCAGTAGCACAATATAACATTTAAGAAGCTAATTGCTACTACGGCCGACTGCAGAGTTGTATGTTATTTTCCCAGATTAAGGTTTATACTTTTGCTTATTATGCATAATTCCCATGAAAAAGTACATATTCCGCGACGTCTTCGCATGTTGATGTGTGATGATAGTCCGCTTATGCGACCGCAGCACGCGACTGTCTATATTGCCTTATTAATTTAGCAAATTAGTCCTATCGCTAACTTATCTACATTATATTTTCATGAACTCAATTTGACCTTGCATGGGAACTTTAAATAGACTGTTAAAACTTTTATATAGCTTTAACCTTTTCATTTTCCACTAATTTTCTACCAAATGCCAAGGAAACTTGCACTGCTGCATTGAAATAGTACACTCGGCAACATTATAACAAATTTTATAGTATTTGAAAATATTGAAATATTTCACATGTCTAAAACCATTAAAAGTAGTTGTAAAATATTATTTTTGAAATTTATTAGTAGGCAAGTGTTTTTTTATAGTTGTTAAATTGTGATTCAGATTGGTTCGATTGACCGAGCATGTGTCCGAGTGTACTCCGGCACGATAATAAAGCATAGACTGCAGAGTGTAGAGTGACAAGGCTAGCCGGAAGCCGCACTGCACCAAACCTACACTCCTTAATCTATCATGCATGATAACGATAGAACCTAGCTTTAGTTTTAATATGTATTTTATCTTAACATGCTATATTTAGTTTAATTTTTAGGTTAAAATATAATATGTACTCGTATAATGTATATATTAAACTTTATTCATAATTCTGAGACAAACGAGAATGTGTCACTAGTTTCTTATTAAAAGATACTAATACGAGTATTAAAAGAGAAAAAAATGGAATTTTTGTTTCTTAATCCGCTGAACCGATTTATATGGAATTTGGTATGAAGATAGTTTGAGATCCTGGGAATGAGATCGTTTCTATCCCGGAAACATTCCTTATGGGGGTGAAAAATTGGATGAAAGTTTGTATAGGGAATCAAATATTCCTCAAGTAAGGGATATAAAACTCATCATACCGTATATACATACACATATAATAATACATAGTCTATCTATTCCATACCAACCGTTAAAAGGTGCCGGTATAGATTTTCATATTTTAGTAAGAAACAGTAATTATATATTTTTTTCTTATATGAATAATTCTTTTCTCTCGAATCAATCACCTAATATATGATATTTTTATTTTAATATTTAAGTATTACTTTTATATTAAATCAGTACAATGAAGGCGGGTTCACAACTATGTATTAAATTAATTATTCTAGCTTAGCCTCCATTTAGGCCGACGATCGATCATGCTTACATGAAGGCTATAAAATTTTGTCGAAATATGTTATTTCGTTTATTCCACCCCCTGCCAATCAAAATTAATAACGGGGGGTGGTCAGACTCGCCGGCTGAGCGTAGACTGTTCGGTGTGTTTTTAACAATTTTATTACGCGAACTCATTCTTATTTACGCTAATCTAGAATGAAAAATCAAGATTAGATTTAGGCTCTCTTAGTCTCACTTTCAAAATACGCGAGCTTTTTAATGTTATGTCATGTGTAATAGAAAAAATATCGCTTTGGTGTATAAAATAGTATTATTACCGAGGTAATAAAAACAATTTGTTTAACATAACGAAAGATGAAATTAAAACGAACCAAGCAAAGAAAATATAAAATTTCCATTAAGAAGTTGGTGTCTAGTGAAGTTAGATCAGAAATACATGTGTAGATCAAAAACATGATCACGTTAATTACTTAGGTTCATACTATCTCTACAGAAATGTATGTGATGATTCTCATTTTTACCTACATATTGTAATAAAATTCTGAGTCGAATCTGTACATTAAATATTTTTTGTCAAATCTTATTGTAATAGTCAATATTATCGATACAGAGGCCGACTCTATAGTTTTTAGTATTTTTGTCTGTCTGTCTGAGAAAGCATCACGAGAAAACCACTAGACAGATTTTGATGAAATTTGATATGATATAGCTGGTTATCCGGGCCAACATATAGGATACTTTTTACTGAGGGAAAATATCTCATCTCTGAGAATACTATACTAAACGTTAAAAAGTAACTAGCGAAGTGAGGGTGAGTCGCTAGTTCTCATATAAAGATAAAACGTTTTCATTCATATATATACTGTCTTTATTAATTACGAAATTCTGAACATAAGATTTAAATAAGATTGCGTTTAAGTAATCTGTTCCTTAATCTAAAAGGGGTTAGGGAATGTTTATAGATTCTTTTGCAGCAAATTATCATTGTTTAGTATTCAAATTGAACAGATACGAGGGGGTGATTTTGCGATTTAGTTCTCCGTAAAGGTTCGCACGAACAGTACGCACTTTTTGGCATTCCATACAATTATGTTATTAAAAGTTATCGGATTTGACCGTATCATGGTATTTACAAAAGAATTTCCTTCCGTGTTTATGGCTTGTTAAAAATATTAACAACTTCGGTTGTGGAGCGTGGCGTTGATAATATTTAAGTTTTGAGAACTTGTATGTTTTGAAACTGCCTAATTAGTTACAGAAGAATGTATTTTGCGACTTTGTTTGGATTTTCATATATATATATATATATATATATATATATATATATATATATATATATATATATATATATATATATATACACATACATATACATATCTGTAAATAACTAGAGTAATCACAAAAGTCATTCAATTCTAAATCATCATTTACAAAATAATTATTTCAGTTTTGAGAACAGAAATTTTATTTAAATTTATATTTATGTAAAACCTACATGGCTTTAATTGAGGTATAATTTATTAAAATAAACATGACGGTTTTCCAAAGATATAGTGTAACGTACACAAATTGAGTAAATACCTGATTTTTCTGAAAATGGTCAAAAATAGTTATTCAGTTTTTCACTTTTTATAGAGAATCGAAATGACAGGTTAATAATATTGCTTTAAGGGAAAGAAAAAGTAGCCATATACGGCATACACTTCATAAAGGTGAACATTATAAACGACAAGTAGCTGTTTTTTTTTAGGAAGGTAGATTGGTTAAGACAGTAGGTTTAAAAAATATACATTTTCAGCCATCTGTTAATGAATATTAAAATCTATACTAATATTACATCTATACTCTGTTAATGAATATTAAAATCTATACTAATATTATAAATGAGATGTTTGGATGTATGGATGTTCATTACTCTTTCACGCAAAAACTACTGAATGGATTTTAATATAACTTTACAATAATATACTCATACATCAGAATAATAGAGTAACACTACTTTTTATCCCGAAAACCATGTACGTTTCCTGTGGGATAGGTTTGTCTTTGTTTTCCTAGAGGCGAACCGAGCGAAGCGAGGGGGAGCTACTAGTCATCTATACTAATATTATAAATAAGTAAAGTTTGTGAAGAAGGATCTAATGAACCGATTTAGATGAAATTTGATAGAAAGATAGTTTGTGACTCTGAGAAGGACATGGAATTTTTATCCCGGAAATCATCCCTTAAGAGAGTAAAATGGGGAAATTGTATTGGAAAGCAAGCTAGGGACTGAGTGAGGTTGAGTCGCTATTTAATAATAAAGGCTTAGTTTAGACACTACCTAAAAATGTAAAATTTTGTATTTGGATAAATAGACAAGACAACACTTTCATTTTTGGTTGAAATTTACTATAGAGTAAGATTATGACCTAGAGGACAAATACGAGTACTTGAGCAACTGTTAGACGCCTAGTCGTACCCGAGCGAAGCGAGCGCAAGTCGCTAGTAAATAATATCGGGGTCACGTTACCGAAAGCAAAAAAAATTATAAAGCATAAATAACAATTTCCCTTTCCAAGCGGCAGGCAATATGCCTCCTACAGTTTACCTAGAAATTATTATTGCTACCTAAAAATTAGGTACCATCAATTACGTCGCTGCCAAATTTATGCTCAGAAAGGCTTTTAAACCTAACCCCTTCGGCCTAAGTCCTTATCGTTTCCGGTTGGGGGTTATTTTCACCCCCTGGCCACTTATAGACCCTTTTCAGCACAATTTGATTAGCCTGTTTGATATATGGAGTCGCAACTGTTGGGGCTGTTGACCGCGGTTGAATTCAAGGAAAATAATAAAAATATATTATAAGTACACATATTTAAAGCAATGCATCATGCAAATTTTAATTGTTATATTTACTTTGAATAGTTGGTAAGGCTTATTACTTATTCATGAAACACTAAACATTGTTGTGTGCTGCAAAAATATTTCAGTACTTTACTACTTCATATTAGTGGACAGCCTAGGTTCACTTAGGGCCATCCATAAGTAACTTCAAATTAAGGCTTTGTCACGATGCAAAAAGCCTATGCCAGTCTCCGATCTACAAAATATCTTGCACGAAAGACGTACAAACTAACAAATACTTTCATTTATAATAATATTCATTTGATCAATTCAATTCGAAAACAATACACATTTCCTATAATTACCTGATCATTTAACATGATAATACGGTTTTAATTCAAACTGCATTCATTGCTTCTTTGCTGCGTAAAAGAAGAACAAAGAAATAAACAAACTGTCGTATTTATAATATCAAGGCTATTTCCAATAGCCGTATCGTATCTTCAGATACTCATGTACTTGCACTTGACCACACCCCTCCAATCGGAGTCCGATCAAACGATCCGATAGGTGTTCAATAAATGATCCGATAATGTGTCCTTAATAAAAGCTGCACGTTTAATCCGGCGTGTCAACAATATTATCGAGTGGATTGCTGCATTGTATGCTAAGGGTGTAATTGGCGATCCGCCGATATCCGGAGGAACTGCGATATCATCGCGGAACCCCACACTTTGCGAGGGTCGATAGACATGTAGATTAGTTTTATATAGAGGTTTTCATTGCATATATTTAATACTAGCATTGCCCGCGGCTCCGCCCGCGTTCAGATGATCAAAAACCAAATTCTTATGTTTTACATATTAGTATACTCTTACATTGCAGTTTTTGTATTTTTTCTCAGAAATTAGATATTTTCTCGCGGTAAAAAGTATCCTATATGTTGACCCGGATAACCAGCTATCACCATACCAAATTTCATCAAAATCCCTCCAGTGGTTTTTCCGTGATGCGGTAACAGACCGACAGACAGACAGACAGACAGACAAAAATTCTAACAACTATAGATTCGGCCTTTGTATCGATAATAATGTCTATTTCAATAAGATTTTCCAAAAAATATTTAATGTACAAATTCGGCTTAGTTACAATTTTATTATATGTATAGATAACAATATAAATGTTTTATGATGTATCCCCTTAATTGACGGTGAAGCCGCCCTGAAGCATTGTGTCACAATTGTCATACTTTTAAGAGCCTACGTCTGAACTACGAGTATATTGATACTGATCGTCCGTTTGCCGTATAACGAGCATACCTTATAGTTACAGAGTATAAGCTGTTATAATAATAATAATTGATTAAAAGGGTTTTACTTCGTAAATACTATTTTTGGGTCTATTTTTATTTTTGATTACTAATAGACTGTTTATAAAATACAAGCTGATTTATCATGAACCTACCTCATCGCACGCGGAGCACCTCGGCTTCAAGGTCTCGGCGTGGTGTCTGCCGCAGTACAGGCGGCCGTCCTTCCAGAAGTAGACGAGGTCCACCAGCAGTTCGTGGCAGGTGCTGCACACGAAGCACGCGGGGTGCCACCGCGCCGCCGGGCCCGCTCGCGCCGCCGACACGCACATGTCACCCGCTGACATCGTCTCCTCACACTGTTGACAAACATAACCTTTAATGTCAATGTTACTAAAATACCAGCTACTCAGTGCGTTTCTATGTGGGCCGTAGCCAATAACTATTAAACCGTTTTATAAGGATCATGGAGCATGTGAAATGGAAAGATTACCATAGATCTTGGCGTTGGCTTCCATTTCATCCCGAATGTGTATTCGGACTATGGCAGACTTCCGAATATGTTCAAAACAAAGTTATAAAAAATGTATAAGTATAATTTTAAATAAAACTATCTTTTCGGATTTTTTCGCGGTTTTATTAGGATTTCTGATTCCCGACGTTTCGAATGCTTTACAGCAATCATGGCCACGGGAGAGACAGAGGTGTTAGATGACTCGAAGGTATAGTTGTTACAGACAGCCTACCCACAAATAAAAATTGCATTTTTACAATTACCTTACAATATTTTTTAACTTTAAACATTTTTATAATTTTAATTAGTTTTAAAATTGAATATAGAATATTATTTAATTTTTGCTGTTATTATTATAATTAATACAATTTTAAAAATATTAATTAGTAATCTATATTTAGTGTTGCCATTATTATATTTATAACCATGAAGAAAAAATATAAAATATAATATTAAATATTTAAGACATATAATTGTTCTATGTGTACTTTATAAAGTTAAAATTAATTAAGGATAATAATTTTTATTTAGTTTGCTATTATTTATTTAAAAAGACAAATTACTAAGCAACACTATTACTATATACTTTCACAAATGAAAAATGAAAAATATTAATCTGAAATGCTGTCATTTTGATCCACACAGTAATAAGAACTTACTACATCTACCTGTCTGTTATGTTTAGATTTATTATTTGATTTTATTATATATTAATAACAGGATCCCATGACGATGGTAGTACCCAGACATCTTCCCTATTGAAATTTGGATGTTTTTTAATTTCTATGGCTTCTCGAATCATTCTCGGGTGATATTGGTGGCGATATAAATATAATAATCATACCTACATTCCTAACGCATATAAGATTAGAATAATTTAAGTATTGTTCCGCAAACTTGTAATGTTCTATACCTAAACCTTAGGCTGTCTCATAATATGTCGTAGACAAATACAACATGTCAAGATTGGGATTTACGCTTTTTAGCTGTATTATCTGTTTATTTTTTTATATAAAAATTGCAATTACAATTAGTTTTGTATAGATATATTAATAAGCTTTTGTAATTCCTAAAATTAAGTAGGATAAAAGTTGAGATTTTTGACGAATAAGTGGTAAAAGAGCGACATAATATTATGTATACCTATACGATGGTCATATCTAATACTAGCATTTTTAGCGGATATCTACATTCTATGAGGAAGCATCCAGCCAAACTCAAGTTTGTATCATGTATACTTTCTGAGACATTGTAATTAATTAGACAGTGGAATTTCCCTTTTTATATACATATACAGAAGTTCGAGTTAAATGTTTATATCCGTAAATATTATCAATAAAAGCTGGTACTGTCGGAGCCGCCTCCCGCGACCGAGCACGTACCTACGCATTTTTTATTACAATTCGCGAGGCATGCAATGGCACGTAGTTTCTGAGAAGGTCTTATTGTATCTGTTCCGTGTCCGTGCTAAGGTCCCTTGTAACTGTTGTTGAAATGTTTCTCAGATCAACAAAATTCGGAAAATGACAAATTGGTACATGATTTGATGATTACATACAGCTTTCAGCTTTAAATATAAGTTATCACTTTTATTATCTTTATTTGAAGACTATGTAATCAAATTTTAGATTTATTGTTAATTGATTTTAACTATCTTGTAATTGGTGTATTGATAACTGAATAAACTTTGTATATATGTGAAATACGATAAAGCTAATCTTATGATGAAGCCAGAAGGTGGATTAGAGCTTTTTTAGAGTAACAAGTAGAACTTCGAGTTTGAGCTTATATTAGTTATAACGAGTGTTTTTAGTTTTTTTACAAAAATTAAGCTAAGTTCTTAAGATCTATTTAAACATCTTCCTATCGTCATTAACACTGAAGAGGTAAATTGTACCCAAGTGGTAGTTAAAGAGATGAACTAAAAATTTAATCCGAATATCGATGTAGAGTATTAGTAAATAAACTATATAGTTACTTATTAAGTTGTTTAACTTAGTATATAAATAAAATAAATACTGGTATATAAAGTAAATGTCTAGATCTTTGTGTAGAATGTATTACTTTTCTATTTATATAGACAGCAAGTGTAGCAATATAAACAGGATTACTCTTAATTTATCGTCGGCACAGCGAGAAACTTAAAGAATGTGAAGAATTTTATACCAAAAAGAGCGTCTCCGGAAAAAATCGATTTGGATCGAGTCCAACCGAGTAAGTTATGTTGGGCATTTACTCTATTGCTTTAATCCAGTTGAGTGTCGCTGAAATAGCGTTCCGGTACAAATATTACTTGATTTTTGTACATGATTCTATTTGAGATTACATACGTTTTCTGACCGACTTCAAAAAAAGGAGGTGCTTGATTGGTTGTTTTTTTTGTGATTTGCATGTTACTCGTCATCTTCGCCAGTCGCGAATAGATTTTTGTAATTTTTTATTAAGGGTTGAATAAGATCTTTCAATAGATTTTGAAGTTGTTATACTTTTATGAATAAACGTTTTAAATATAACTTAAGCTTAATGTTCTTTTACTACATATTTCGTGCAAAATAAATATAAAAAATTAAGCCTAGCCACGTCAATATGTAACTACAAGTAATAATGTGAACAGTTTTTAAACATTAGCTTACATGCGAATATACCGCAATGTTAATTATGTACTCGTAGTTTCAGTCACACTTTGGTTAAATTTATGTTAATTTACAAAATATTAAAGACATAATTCACAAAAATATTGAGGTAAATTTCTCCATTTCAAATGTTAAGTTAAAAAAAGTTCACATTAAATATTATTGTAACACTTCGCAGTTCACACGCCACGCCGCCGCCGCGCTGGTGGGCGATATATTCTACTTGTATGCTTTTTCTTTTGCGGAGTAGACAGAAAAAATCGAACAGTTGACATACATTATAATATTGTAATATTTAATAAAAGGAAGGCAAATAAGGAAAATGTAGAATCATTGACGTAATATTTGTATTGTATGTATTTAGCCCTTTTTAACGTCCCACTGCTGCTCAATACGACGGGCTCAGATCATAGTCCACCAAGCTGGTTACATGCGGGTTGACGGACTTCACATATTTTACGAAAACCTACTAAGTTCTTTCAGACATGCAATTTTCCTCACGATTTATACTAAGCGTATTTTTTATATTAGTTTAGAGTTCTTATTGAATTTTCGATTTACAATTCTTACTTGCGGAAACCGAACTAAACACCTCATGTATAGCAAGTAAATAATCCGGTTGCTTAGCTCTCATCTTCATTCGGGTATCAAAAGGATAAAACAGCTCATGACAATACCACTGTTATTCCCGTCTATTTACTCTGCTCGAAAAATAATCTTAAATCATACTGACACGGGATAGCTATTCAGAAAGGTCACTCACAATTTTATATATAAGTGTGGAAATTAATTTATTATTTTACTCGAACCCAACGAGTTAACAATGCTAAAAATGAATTTATTGCATACGACGAGTGGCGTGTTAGACATAATTAAGTTATTTTTAACAATATTATATTATGTTTAACCTTTGTGATTTATATGGGTACGGCCTTCGCGCAAAGGGATGGTAAACCTATTGAAAATGCCAATAAAGAAAATATTTAACAAAATTGTGCTAACATATCCTATTCTATAATGTGTAAAATAAGCCACTTGTGGCCTTAACATTGGTCCCTGAGAAACACCATGCTGCTTTTGCATATTAGATTCATACATAGAAGTCATTAAGCTCGCAATCACGGCTCATTACAAACTATGGGAAATTGTAGAACTTATACAATTGGTATATGATTGGAAAATTGTGGTGTATAGCATAACTCCATATTTTATTATAATTTAATATCATTATTTATTAACAGTTATTCGAGTTTTGTTCACAAGGAAATGCCTGATGAAAATTGTCATGAAAGTTGAATGATAGGTCAGTGTCAACATCTATTTTTAAATACATATATATATAAGTAAAATATTACAGAATCGTTATTTTAAATGAAAAAAAAATATGCAAGAATATACTTTGGAGTCTATTTGCCAAACCAGTCGTAGTTAAACAATGATTAAAATTTAACTACGCCTATTTTATGAACACATGGAATGTTTAATGACTGCGAATGATGTAAAATGAGCTAAACTAGTAGCATGCGTACGCGCAGTCCAGGAAACAAAGTTAAACGTATATCCGATAGGAAATCGTGAATGGTATTAAAATCATGAGTGTTTGCGATTCGCATAAAGCTAACGTATTTATTCAATACTCAGGTCTACATAGGCTCGTCTGAGCTCGCAGACTACATGACTCACAGTTCCGCCCATTGTGGTCTAAATTACAAGAAGACGCGACTTGTGCGAATTCTTACCCACCATGCTATTTTTTTTGTCTTTAAAGAATATTTTGTATTTTTATTTAGTATGTTTTGTGTGCTTGCATAGGTTTTTAACCAGTCGTCATTCCTTGCTTAACCTTGAATACTGTTTAAATTTGAACAGTATTAGTCTGCAAAACGACTGATGATTACTCTTGAGTGTTTTCCATTAGTAAAAAAATAATAATTAGCTTTAGAGGTTACTGCTGTGTACCTCAGAAGCTTAACTGCAGTTAGACTGAATTATTTAAGTATGAAAGTTAATTAATAAAAAAAGGTACAATATATTTGAGTATAATTTTGAGGATATTTAGTTTTATAAACACATTAGTTCAAAAGGATGACAGTATTATCGGCAAACTTTCCAAATAGTGGTAAGAGACGTGCCTGATGCGCAGACGCATGGAGAAGCATGAAATATTAAACATAGACCACTCAACGCAAATTTATACGTTATTGTTGAAGTAGATTTTAATCAGACGACCCAAGTTATTTTTAAGGCCCTTTTTCAATTTATTCTCATTATATTTTTATCCAGGCTCTTTTTTTCTCTTGAAAAAGTCAAATGTACCTGATATATTTTATAATTTACTTACAGCAAGCTCATTTGTAATTTTAAATATTACAGTATAAATTATATGAAAAAAAAAAAATATATTATATCATTAATTAATAACATGAAGAACTATTTTCGTCAAAGTTCTTCTCAGAATTAAAAATTTAAAAAAATGTTCACCACATAGTATTGCCTCTTATAAATAGTTTTTAATGTTGTATGCGTAGTTTGTTTTAATTTTTCATTTTTGTGTTTTTGTTTTTGTTTTCTTTTATTTTTTTATTCTCACATTGAAATATTTTATAGTTCGTATTGTTTATTTACATTTTAGTAGTTTATAATTTTTTAGTGGTCCTTATTTTTATGTGTTTTTTTTTGTATATTTTTTTAGTTATGTAAGTTTTTAAAATTACTTCTTTCAAAGAATGTTTTGTATTGTTTTTCCGTTCTTCTTTATATATTATGCATGTTGAGTTAGCCTGTAAGTGAGGTATACAATTTCTATTACAGATACTTAAAAGTGTGCTCTAGAATAAGAAATATTATTGTATACAACGTTGGCTTCCTATTTAAATAAATAAATAAATTAAGGTATTTACAAATCTACTAGAATCAGTATCTTCTCGCGTACCTACTTATGCTGAATAGGTACAAATCGATGTGTGTATGTATGTTCCCTATAGACTTCAAAATGACTGGATCGATTTAGATGACATTTTACATTACAGATTAGCCCAGCAGGTGATTCTGTGAAATTTGGTAGCGATTGGAAGTTTGGACACGAACGCGAAGCCGTGGGCACTGCAAGTGCTAAATAAAAACTTTTTACTTTGACATGTCAAAACATACTACATTCACGGCTCTATTAAGAATATTAAAAGAGCAATGAGTGTAGTGCGTTGCGTATTGATTTTATAGTTAGTTTTTATGAAGAATTCCCGGTTGAGGATGAATGAGCCTTCAATTATCAATTTTGGTCAGCACCAGATAAAGTATGTATGTATGTATGACTAAGATAGGTTCCACTTTCACTAGCATTGTGTGGACGTGACAGACGGACAGATCAGCTGAGCGGAAACGGACATGACGTCACGGGATGTTATCGTAGGTTACACTATTTCGATGCATTGCTCGATCTTCGATGTAGGTTTAATCGTTTTTTATGACTGTCCGGTCTTTATTTCATATTCAACAGCATGCTGATTTGAAGGTTTCGACTGTCGAAACTAAGTCGCCGCGTCCTCTTGTTAAGTCTTGAATTGTAAGTATATTCAAATACGTATAAATAATTTCAAGTAAACTTATAAAAATTCTCTCTAAAATAATTCATAAAAGTCAAATTAAAAAACAGTTTAACTTATAAAGTAATTTTAAACCACTGAACAATGATTTCCGAGTAACCATCAATAAATTATGTTCGTTGAGCAAAATAGTATGGAGACCGTCAAGCGATTAATAAGTTATTTGTCAACCTTTGATAGTTTTGCAAATACTTCGTTTTCTTGGAACGTCAAATACGTGACCGTGCTTCGATCTGCATCATCTCACCCAATTGTCACATTCCTTCAATTATTCCATCTTGTCGTCGCAGAAGCTATTTTGTTCTAAACAACATTCAAATTATGTAACAAATAGACGAAATTTGTGTAGGCATTCTGTACGTAAGCACTGTGCTTTAAGTGTCACTCCAAGAAATAGAGTTTCTTTTGACTGTGGATTGTAATTGTAAAAAATACTAAGAATGTTTTTTATGTTAATATGAATAAAAAAGTTCGCCTCGAATAGGAGGGCCTCGATCGAAGTCATTACTATTATAGAATACACAAAAAAATTTTGAGAAAACTAACATTTCGAAGTATGTAATTAAATCAGTTTCGCTACACCCCGGGCAGTTTGACAATCCTGCATCGTAGGTGGTCGGCCATTAGGCAAGTATAATATTTGCGCAATAATTCTCCCAATCACCAGCCTTCTGTCATTACACTTTGCTATGAAGAGCCGCGACCAAAATATTGTTTTTATACGCTCCATAGTGATTTCGTCGAGTCGGTTCCTTTGAAGAACAATTGTAAAGTCGTCAGGGGGCGGAGCGACCGCTATCTGTGTTTGATTTGCCGTAGTTTTCGACAGATTAGCGCCGAAGATCTAATTTGATGATTTTTTATTTATTGTCTCTAAATGCTTCTCGTGTATCTCGAGTGTGGTCCACATAATTATAATGGACTGAGTGTTTTGTTTTTTATGTTATTATCGGCTAAGTAAATATAATTAAGTAAGTTGTTAACTGATTATTGAACTGAAGCGATCGTACCAATTTTATCAAGTAAAAGATATCAGAGTAAAAATATTGCGCAGAGGATTTATTAATGTCATAATTTTAAATTACATATTTAATGGAAATAAAATTTTAATTTAAATGATGTTTCAAAATTTTAAAACAGTTATATTTTTTTTTGACGTTATTTCAAATTAGTTATTATTACATTCTTAGTCGTTATCTCTATAGTTCGTTGTATTTAGCTCAAACGTAAAAATTTTATGTCGAATGCTGAATTACAATTGATGGAGACAATGGCTCAAGACTAAAACGGTAAAATTCTCATACAGATTTCTCAAGATGTTTTTAAAATATAATTTATTAATAAAATTATTTCGCCATTTTGCATAAAATATTAATTATAGATAAAGCAAGTATAAGTCATCAGTAGATACCTACACTTATAATTTTATAAAACAAAAATCTACGTCCTGCGTTTGATATAACACCATGTAAGGAGATTGATCCTTGTATGGTTTAAACTTAAGAAAAAGCTATTGATATTTTTAAAATAACTGAGTTCTAATATTCTTTCAATTCATTTTACTCCATGCTATATTATATGACCACATAACAAATAAAAAAATAAAATAAATAAATAAACATGTTGGGCCATTAACATACAGCACCATCTAGTTAGTAAGCTACGAGGCTTGTGTTTTGGATACCAGATAGTTGATATACTACACATATACCAATAACTTTAAATACATACATATTACAAATATGACTGGAGTACAAACATTCGTGCTCACTACATCAATTAATGACCCAGCGCGATTCGAACCCGCAACCGTTGGTAAAGCAAGTAGGGTAACTACAAAGTGAGCCAAACGTGTCGTCAAAAGAAAAATAATAGAACAATAGTCCTACTGAATGTATGTATTTCGCTTGTTCTTTTCAGGTCTTCGGCATTTTCTGTTCTAGTGGTGGTAGAGTAAATACATTAGTAGCGTTTGGCTATTAATTGTAAAATTTAATAGTGAACTAGCATTGCCCGCGGTTCCGCCCGCGTTCAGATGGTCAAAAACGAAATTCTTAGGTTTTACATATTAGTATACTATATATATATATATATATATATATATATATATATATATATAATATATATATATATATATAATATATATATACGCCATGTCAAATTTCATCAAAATCCCTCCAGTGGTTTTTTCGTGATGCGGTAACAGACAGACAAAAATTCTAAAAAGTATAGATTCGACCTATGTATCGATAATAATGTCTATTTCAATAAGATTTTCCAAAAAATATTTAATGTACAGATTCGGCTTAGTTACAATTTTATTATATGTATAGATTATTTTGCTTAAGTATACTTTTTTGCAAGACAATTTCAGGATATAAAAGATGACATTATATACTCTCTTACAAATTTTCCCTGATAACCTAACAAAGTTAATCATATTGGTTCTTGGATTGCTCAATACGATGTTTGGTGTCGATGTATTTTTACTCGCTTTGTAAATAATTGCTCGGAGCCCAGACATTATTATTTTCTTGTTTATTTATCGTTTCTCTTTCGATTCGGAGTGACTGAGGAAAATATATTTATAGCTCTACTCTTGAGCACAGATTGTGTAGGTAGGTACAAATCTATTAAACTTTATTCTCAATTTCATGGATTTGATTCTTTTTGTGCGAAAAATTATAATTTTTTACTATAATAAAAGTAGCCTAAGTGACTTCTTATAACATCAGCTATTTGCCAGTGAAAGTCCCGTCAAAATTAGCTGGACTAATAAAACTTTTCTGAGGACCGGGTAACCGGAATAAACAGACAGACAAAAATTTTAAAAAATATTTTTTTTCTTGCAAGTATACATTTATAAACTTTCATATGCATTTAGTAAAAAGACGTTATTTTTACATTACAAAGATACACTTCAATTATATTTATTTGTATGGACGATATACTGATTCGAGTACCTATTTATAATATTGAAGATATTTACACCTTCTTTTAACGCGAAAGCAACATGACGATGATACAAAATCATTGATAACTTTAACCAAACAAGTAGTTTCAGACGATAACTCGTATAGTAGTGTATCAATAACTCTTAAAAAGATATTAAAAACCAATAGAAGTGTCCAGAGTCAAAAAAATCGTGGCTGGGGGGTCGCGTGTGAACCGAGCGCCGAGCGCCGTGAAATCGAATCCAACACTTTTACTAAAAATACCATTTCACTTAAGCTTTAGATATCACGATACGACCACGACACACGACAGATGGACAAGACATTATTGTTTTATATAGTTTTATTTCGGGTATTCGTTTGTTAATTGCATATTTTAGCATCAGAATTAAAGTATTCCTCGAGTTTTTAACTTAAACGCTATGCTGTCTTTAGAGTAACTTTAAAAGTAACTATTCCACTTTTTACGGTGGAATTTTTATCGTAAAAATCGGTTCACAATTGGCAAAGGTATCATGTAACATACACAAACAATGATTTACATCCAAATTAAGTGCGCCCTCCTTTTTTGGTGTCGGTCAATTAATCGTGACACGGAAGGATAATGCATTTTTTCGCCGTAGTTTTTATGTGAAGAGACGAGCAACGCGTCTCACCGCGCTGCGCCGGACACTCTATACTACGAAATTTTTTTATATATCTATTTTTTATTTATAAACAAAGGCCGGTAAACGATAATTAAAAGTGTAGACTCTATCGCCTTTCATCGGTTTTTTTGTTCATACCCAAGGATTGTGACTTTTATTTTGTACATGTATCAGAGCTTTAATTTTTTTAATCCACTTGGATTCCTCGCGTTGCACTAATTGATTGGTTTCTTTTTTAATTTTATGAACATACGGAACGTTTTGTGATTTATTGACAGTTTAAGTCATTTTCGAAATATTTTTAGGTTCTCTTAGCCGTTTTTTTTTTCTATATATATATATATATATATATATATATATATATATATATATATATATATATATATATATATATATATATAAGGCATCGTTCACACACATATAGCCTTTTCAAAACAAACGACAGGTTTGGGTCAGTTTGTTACCCTGGTTGCTGTGCTAGCGGTCGCGGCTTCAAGTCCCGCTGGGGGCATTCATTTGTGTGATGAGCATGAATGTTTGTACTCCAGTCTGGGTGTTTGTATTTTTAAAGTTTAAAGTTATATATGTGTAGTGTATCAAATATCTCGTATCTATAACACAAGCCTCGTAGCTTACCATGGAACTAGATGGTGCTGAGAGAAAAAGATATTTTGGATTGCATTTAAACAGTTTACATTCTGCGTGCTCCCAAACGCAATCTCAGCCAAAAGAATACAATTCCGAGGTCAAGATTTTAGGGTCTTGAATTAAAATTCTTCAGATTTTTTGCGAAACTTTATCTTAAGGCCAAGTCGTTGTTGCATTTTTATTTTTTCATGATTTAATGAACCCTTACTGCTTACATGTATCGAAATCTTATTTATATTAAAACTATACATAAAAACTTACTATCTTTGATTTAAACATAATACACTAATTTAAGTTATTGTAATGTATCTATACTAAATAAAAGATCTTGATTTCCAATTTGAATCACATAATGAAAAAAGACCACTAAAAGAACTGCGTCTTCAAATTAGAGCTCATCATCAGTTCAACTGCATCTTAACATCGAACCTGTTAACCCTGGGAGAAGGATGGGGAGGGAGGGAGGCAGGGGGCGTGGCGAGCAAAGTATTCAAATATATTATAATACCCTTTTTGTTTACTGGCTTACCGGCTAAAACGTACTCCGTGTTTTAGACACGTTTTATTTGGAAGAGATTTATAACCGAGAATGCACGGCATTTGCGACCTTCGCTTCTTATAAAAAGTTAATTGATTTCGTATATATAGATTAAAGATCATTAAATTATTGAAAATTAGCTTTGCTGACGGCTATACATGAAAATATGAAAGCGCAAGGTATTGGGTATCCAGTCGGACCCAATTACATAATTATTGAGAACAGATCGTTGAATATGGTATAGGTAACCCTGAAATTTCTATATTGAATTGCTTTTGCCATAGAATTGGTAAGAGCTTTTGTTTAAGCTGTAGTTGGTTGTGCATTTTATGGTTCTATTTGATGCAAGCCCCTTAGACTCAATCCATGCCCAAAACCAATTATTTTTCTTCTAAAACCTTAAACAATTACATGGATAGATTTTTATTTGTTACAAACATAGCTGAAATGTATAGAATTTAAATTTTCAAAGTTATTGACTGAGTAAATATGTATTTGTTTTAATGTAGATAATTTCGTAAGATAGTTTCCAAATAGCTCGGGCCGTGGGAGCCGGGCGCGCTGGTGTTATCGCTGATAGCGCTGTTTGTCCTACGGTTTTCCTTTTGTTTTTACAATCCTATTGACGCATGTACCAAGCCTTTACGTTTGATGATTTAATAATGTCAACATAAATTTAACACATGAATCAAGCTCGTTTTTAGAACACTAGAATAAACTTTTAAACGCGCGAGTCACTCTGCATGTAGGTTGAATTGGTAGACGAGAAATGTTTTGATATATCTATACATACAATAAAATAGTGACGAAACTGAATCTGTACATGAAATATTTAAAAAAAAAATTACCGTAAAGTATTTTGTACAGAATGTAGACCCAAAAACAAGAGTTATTATATATATAGCCTATTTGTCTGCATAATTTGTATGTATTTCACGTATAAAGTACCTACTTATTATTTAGATCAACGTTTAGGGTTTTCCTTCAGGAAAATGTTTCATTTCCACGGGAAAATACAATAACTGTTACTGCTGTTGAATTTTAATCTTTAAATCTATAGTAAGTAATATTATAAAGCTGAAGGTATTGATTTTTTGTAGCTTGAGCTTCGTTTAAAGCAAAGCTATTGTTGCAATAGCATACATCTACGTTCTTGTCTAATTACTGTACTTACAAGTATTTAGTGTAATCATTTAAATTATAATTTTACTAATATGTACTGACCAGAACTTTGATTTTAAGTAGCAGCCATAAAAACCCATCGATACGAAATGTGTAAAGAGAGAATAAGTAAATATCCTTCAGGCAATATTTTGCCTAATAGAGTATTTATAGGAAAGCTTAAAATAAGAAAGCTTCTTCTCATAGTAAAGTCGCCGCTGTAAAATAACAAATAAATTCGATCATACAATTAATAAAGCACTATGATACATATCTTCTATTCAGTTGGCCAAAAAACTTACAATGGGTCCAGTCATTGAGGTTCGACAATGGCGGCCGCGGCAACGTGCGCTTGCGCCGACCTAATCTCTAGAACTTCGCATTCCTCACATAAAGCGCGATGTGAAAGAATATTGTTAACGCCGACCGTTTCATGTGGTTCTGTATATTTTATAATATTTCTTAAAAGCATTTTCTAAAACTTAACAGTAATTTTGAATTCAGGTAATTGAATATTTTCTAAATATGAAAGTTTGTTTGTTTGTTTCTTCAAGCTAAAACGGATGGACGATTTGGATGAAATTTAGTACACAGCTAAAAAATAAACTGGAGTAAAAGATAGGATACCTACTGTGAGGCACCCAGGGACGCATCTGGGTGGAGCGAGTATAAGCCGCTACTATAATATAGTTCAAAAACATTCAACACGCTAGAAACTATTTAGTCTTTAAACATTAAGACTGGCTATAATTGAAGTTAAATGACGACCATCATAGCATAGATTTTGCAGATATACTTAAAGTATTAGGATAATTTAAAATAAATTATAATTAAAAAGTTAGGCCAACAACCAACTTTACCATAAAATGTAATACTCTACATTTAAAGGTGGAATCTATTTATTAAAAAAAACTGATGGCCAGTGACAAAGATAATAATTATTATTTTAAGTTAATTTAAATATAAATGAATGTTCTAGTAGCTCCAATACTACGTTTAGTATTTTTTTTCTCTCTAAATGACTAGAGACCTCTGTAAGTTTCCTCAGAGGTATAAATGATCCTCCTACTTAGATAAGAAATGTTAACTTAACGAAGAGTTAATAACTAAAAATTTTTGAACCCTAAAAGTGACTGCGACACAATAATACCTATGAATAATAAGATCAAATAAAAAATCCTACAAGTTCGAGGCTCAATCGTGTAAGCATGTAGACAAACCATTATGTGTATACAATGCAATAGTTTCGTCCCGACGTCGCGCCAACACAAAGACAGTTTTTATTTTCATTTCATTCACCTGAATTACCTTTTAATTCATAATTCTGAGGGCCTTGCTTATGGTTGACAAGTAAAACAATAATAATAATAATCAATTTAAATTAAAAAGTAAAAATTTATAAAGTAAGATTCTAATTTTCTGCTTCCAACGTCTAGATTCTACAGTCTAGACTCTAGACCAACTGGCCAATAAGAAAGAGAGAACTGACGATAGTAATATTTTTTTACCCAAAATACTGAAAATCTAGTAAATCGTAGGGTTCACGGCAGCAATCAGTAATAATAATTGCGTGTACACATACACTAGTGAAGAGTACTCTAAGAGTATTATTTTAAATTGAATACACGATGATTGGCTGCCACCAGGAGCTGTAGACTGCCATGGCAACGACTGAACACCTGACCTTCACCTTGGTTTAACGGCTTTGTCTGCTGAGGAACAATTTATTTATTGACTCTTGACAAACTTTCGAAAAAGTTTATTTTATTGTTAATTAAATTTTCATTGAAGCTTTTACAACAATGTGTTTAATATCATAGCAACTACAAGAGTAATGTATATTATACGTAATAAATCTTATAAATTTCTTAAGAAATATGGTAAGCAGTTTAACGACATGGGGGTACTTTAGGGTATGTTTCTGGGGCATCTACTTTATAAGGTGACCCTTTGAAGGGCGTTCTTTATTCATCGAGTTGTTTACATCTCGTTCATCTAGAGGGGTAATCGAATCACTATTCAAATGTCGAGGGGAAATCGCTTGGAAAGTTATAAGGGTTTTTATATAATTATGGTGTTACCTTGGTTTGATATGTTAAAGTATATTATGGGGGATTATTGAATTAGATACCTAATTTGCAATTCAAATAGAAGCTACTTTAGTTTTCGCTGTAAGTTTAAAGTCTAATTAAGTTCAATATAATACTTTCTTAGGTTTACGCGAATATTTGGCATTTGAAATAAAACTATCTTTTCGGATTTTTTTGTGGATTTATTTTGATTTTTGATTCCTAACATTTCGAATGCTTTACAGCCATCATGGTCACGGCAGAGACCATGCTTAGTCACCCGGCCAATAGTTTAAAAGTTCAATATAGTATAGGGTTAACTTTTAATATATTGGTATAATTGTAAAATATTTAAAATGTAACGGCTTAATATTGGTGTAGGATTGACTTCTGCAGCATTAAATTACGTGAAGTTTAATATCGCAACCAACGGCAGACCTACGAGTAGTAGGTCTGCGTGGAATGACATCGGGATGTCAATGCACAATATAAGGGTGGTTTTCCAATGAATATTCTATAAGATTATTAACATAATCGAGTGACAACCTGTGAACGAGGCACGGGCGTGTCCCAAAGAACCTAATAAAAATGCAAGCATACTTTCAAAATTAAATTAAAAAAAACAACTTAAAAAGCTGTTGTTATGTCGATGTATTATCTAAATAGATTGTATTACATCTGTGAGCCCGTAATTTTATGCAGTGTTCATTTTTTGGTCATTTTGGAATAGATGATTATCTATTGTAAAAAGCAAGTCATAAACGTAAAATTTTTACTGCAATGTCGTTGAAGTCACTTTACATATTACAATAAATTAGTTTAGTAATACATATATTGTGTTTAATTTAATCTACTTAACGGATTTTGATACGGTTTTCACTATAATGTAGAGAATTTTCCCGGAAAGTGTCCTTGTAGGTATAATATATAGATTTATATTTGAAGGATGTAAATTAGGTAGATATTTTCTAATCAAATTGTCAAGCGAAGCGAGAGTAAGTCACTTGTACTCGAAATAATATAGAATATAATAATAATTCATAAATAAAACAATTGAATTGAATTAGAATTTTTGAATTGGAATATTATTGTATTTTAAGTCAATCACAAAATCGATCGATAAATCGAAAAGTCAAATGATATCAGCTCGTTAGTTTTTGCAAAACAAACATAAAATACTAAGTTATATATGTATGTACTATAACTATAACACATAGCAGGTAAAGGAATTCGACAGAATCGTATTTTAATTTAATGTTATAATTAAGGCAGTTTGCTTCTGCAGTATTTGGATCGATAAAGTATAAGTTATTTCTACCTTTTATCATATTATTTTTATTTTAGTGCTAAAGTTTTAGGTGGTCTGAGCTATCAAAGATTAGGATACCGTGGTAAATATGATCGTGATTTGTGATTCAAATGTTATGAATAATTGTTTATATTTTATTATTTGTTAAATCAATTTTAACACTCAAGAGTAACTGTATTCTTTACACTAAGTAAATATTAAAATATGATTTTTATAGTTTACTTAATTACTTTGTAGGATATCATCCAATCTTAGATTTGGCAACGATGTAGCTACCACACCACTACCACATCTAACCAATATTTATGCCTTTTCTGTATGTGTTCGGATGCAAGGCCTGTTGCGTGTACTTTTTAATTGTATATTTTAATTGTGTGACAAAAATATACAGAACCTTACATTAAATGTTTAGATTATGTATGTTTTAAAAATTCGATGAGACCGCACACACCTCTGCAAATTCGCAAAGGTCCTTACCTCCATTACATTGTTTCGTTAGTGAGCGCATTAGGATTCTGACGTCTTTATTTACATTTTTGTTATAACTTAAAAACGGAAATTTATCGCTCTAAGAGCATACTTTGTCTGTTGGACTTTATAAAAATTTCAAAAAGTTCTTATATATATTTAGTGACTACAATAAATAAGTTTGCGTCAATATGACATTCTTGACAAAGATTTCAAAATTGTCGATGTGTATATAGCTAATCTTAAATTTTAGTGTAAGTAAATAACAAGTAAAAAATAATTTTACGAAGTGTGATGAGTGCAAAGGAGCTTTAAAAAAAATAAATGACAGAAAATCTCTTTTGGAAACGAATCAAGCTCAAAATGCGTGCAAATCATTCAATACAAGTTGAATGTAACGAAACATTACAAAATAAATATTTAGAACATGCAGTCATCAATGATATTATATGTAAGTATTTAGATAATAAAAGTAGCAAACACAGCGATGACCTTCATTTATACAGGAATAAGGCTGAACATTCTTTGTTAAAATCCAATGATGAATATTTAAATAATATCAGAAACTTTTCTTCCGTTTATTGTAATGCGGAGGATCCTGTTCCAATAACAACAAGTAATTATAAGCAAACTAGCTATATACAAAGTTATCCTTGTAAAAATAAATATACCTATAATGTTAACGTTAATCAACTACAAAGCGTTACTGATATTAAATTGACATCGAATGAAAAAATGTATGTTGATAAAACCACGTTCTGTCGTCCAGTACTAAACTTATATAATGAACAATTTATATTTAAAACTATGGAACGGAATGCCAGGTTAAAAAAACTGGTTAAGAAGTTAGCTATGACTCGACAACGTGAAAAAGAAAACGTAACTTGGAATAACTTTATAAATGTGCTTAAAAATAAACATGGAACTAATAATTCAAAATATTCATGTTCAATATATGATGTAAGAGAAAATATAACATCAGAAATAATTAACGATTTCTATAATACCAAATTTTCATTTAACAAGCAAACTAGACTTTGTGAAAAATTGTTGGAAGACTTCTATGACTCATATGATACATCGCAGCCTAATTCTACATATGGTAGACAATTGAATGATAGCAAGAAAATACTGCCTTCGAAAAATTACAAGTTTGTTAAGTATGGAGAGAATTTATACTGTTATCCCACATCTTCGTTAGGTAGATTAATTATGATGGATAATGAACAGCGATGGAAGCAACACTTAAATAACTGGGGTAAACATGTAAGTGATAGAAATTTACATGTATATGGTGGAGATCGAGAAAGTTATTTTAATAAAAAAAAGAATAAATTTAAAACTAATTTTAAAAGAACTTCTGCAGTCCAAACAGATTTTAAACCAGTACCAGATTTTATTCAAAATATGTATAAAGACAAAGCTACGAATAACACGAGGGAGTCAGACAAAACAAATTGGTCTATAAAACAAGAGCATGATAAAGTCCTAAAACAAAATTCATTAGAAAACATAGAAAATAAACTTGAAACATTGATTGTATCTATAAACACATTTATAGATGAGATTAAAGTTAATAAAAAGTTAATGAAGGATAACACCCTTAGATGTGAAATTTCTGATGGTAAATCCAAAGAACTAAATAGTAAAATAAACAATATTAGCGTTCCGACCAAAGTGGTGAAAGCAGTTGCCAGAGTAGACACAGACAGCTGCGAAACGGTAGTGAAGTCTGCCCATAATCCTAGTACACTGTATACAGTAGCAAAATTAAATGATAATATTGGTACGGCTAAAAAAAGAATTTCTCATTCCTACCAAGTATCTATCGAAAAACCAACTCGGGATTGTTCAACTGAAATAAAGAAATCATTTTCAAAACATAGTGATGTATATAAAAATAACTCGATGGAAGAAATAAATACATTGAATCAAAAACAATTCCCTTACCAACAAAATATGACGATAGCTGTGAACACTGACCCGCTTAGTATCTTGGCATTATTAAGAGTTTCTACTGATACTTTGAAGAGCATAATGTCATATATTCCAAATTTGAATTGCTATTCCTATCTGTCACTGCTCCCAATCCCTTACTCTATAAAGACAGCAGAATCTCACTATATTTGTAACATATGTGGGGTGGACTTTAGTAAGCCTTCAGAACTGAGCGACCATATTCTTGAACATAATTTGGGAAAGACGAGGTATATAAAGTTGTATTATTTTTTTTACTTTTACAATTTTCTGGTCTATATTCTTTTTTTTTTCTAGAATAGCCTTTTTTAATCAAATTTATTTTACATACCTTTAAAGTTTTAATTTTTTAGAGACTGCTGTGTGTGTCGACATGTTCTGGATAGAGTTCGACGGCAACAGAGTCTTTTCCGTTGTAAATATTGCGGGCAGTGCTTTACCAGAGCTTATTGCTGCGAGTTACATCAGAACTCATGCGCCAAACAAATGGGAAGAAACGACGATGTTTCCTCGGACTTACTATTGTTAAGATAGACAAATTAGTTAACCTGGAGGGAATTTTAAATAGGCTATATATTTTCAATTAAAATAAAAGGAATTGTTACAAAGGACATTTTTAACATTATATTATAAAGTAAAAAACTTAAAAGACTTAATAAACGACAAAATAAATTGTTTTTAAATTATGCTAATGATTTATAAGATTGTTTGTTTTAATAATAACCTTAAATGCTTAATGATTCGATAAAGCCACAACAAATTCATATAAAAGCGTTTATTAACTTTAAAAATAATTTAAAAGGATCGAAGATATTGCTTAGCTTTTAATTAACTTAGTCATTTAATATAGCCATTGATACCAAATTTGATGAAGTACGGTGTGTAATGTTTCGTGCCTCGTTATGATAATTCATTTTATTTGTTTTTAGTAAAATATTTAAAGATAAATTAATATTTTAAGTACTATTTTTTTTTAAATCTGCACATATCCATATATCATTGAAGCTAGAACGTACTCTTTTTATTTCAATTCTATTATTATTATTATTTAGTGAAAATCTATAAAATCATGTTTTATTTAATGCCAGAATTGTTTGATTTTTTTTTATATAAATAGGATAGAATAAACTACGGTTAGTTTTTTGCAAAGCAAATAGAGGGTTCGGGTGCGAGTGGACAAAATCTGGCCCAAGCACGTGAAGGGATAATTGGGTAGTATCTGAATTGTCAGCGGTCCTTTGTGATGCCGCCGCCATCCATCACGGCTGTTTGTCAGACGCACAGCCATTACGATGAAATGAGCGTAAAATTCAATCGATACGTCTCAATACGTGGATGCTACATTATATGTAATTATGTTAGGTTTCTGGTCAACCGGCATAATATAATTAGTTGCTTTTGATGCTGTTGTTTGGCAAATATTGTATATGATAGATCTTTTATACTTTTATGTCGAATGAATGTTTCGATGTTGACATTTCTATGCATTAATTCAATATTGTCAATGCATAGAAATATGATTAAATTACACATAGAACAATTCTATGGCTTAAATAATTAATACTATATATATTTATTTTTCTTTATGGTTATAAATATAATAATGACAACACTAAATATAGATTACTAAATAATATTTTTAAAATTGTAATAATTATAATAATAACAGCAAAAATTAAATAAATAATATTCCATATTCAATTATATAACTAATTAAAATTATAAAAATGTTTAAAGTTAAAAAATATTGTAGGGTAATTGGTGCAATTTTCATTTTGTTATTTGTGGGTAGGCTGTCTGTAACAACTACACCTTCGAGACATCTAACACCTCAGTCTCTACCGTGACCATGTGGGCTGTAAAGCATTCGAAACGTCGGGAACCAAAAATCCAAATAAATCCGCGAAAAAATCCGAAAAGATAGTCTTTGTCTTTCTTAAGGTAGGCAGAAATCGAAAAATAGGTATACGACGTGGATAGCTTGAACAGTACATAGTTTATTAAAGATTATATTTTATTGTATCTACTTTCCTCGCTTCATTCGGGTACTTCCCTGGGTGCTAAATAGCAGCTTATATGTACTTCAAGTTTTACTCTGTCGTTATACCAAATTTCATCCCAATCTGTCCAGCCTTGTCGGCAATAAAAGAATAACAAACGCACATACAAACATTTGCACATTTAATATTACTTATAATTATTCGAACATTTAATATTACTATAATAATACTTAGAATATTGTATGTAGTGTAATTAACCAATAATATGAGTCATCTATGTATTCCGTTCTGTTGATTGTATAGTTTGCCTTCAAAATAAAAAAATATTTCAAAATATTTAGCTTCAAGTTTAACAATAAACGATGTGACCGGAAATAGCAACTATCTATATTTTTGAATCAGTGTAAAGACTTTTTGTCACACCTCGGACACACTTTTGACTCCCTGTTCTGTTGAGAGGTGTAAATTCAATAATGAATTGCAATACAAAGGGTATTTTGCCGTCGGTCCGTTAAAGCCCGCCGGGGTTTCTATGGGTTATTCTACTAGATCCCTTTATTTTCAAAGGAATTTAAGATAGCTTTTGCATCCACACGCACGAATTGACACGTCATATCTTAGTTATCCAGAAATACTAAAGATTAATAAAAAAAATCGCACATGAAAATATTAGACGAGTGTGAATCGGTATTTGGACTCGCTTCACTCGGTTTCCAAAGCGAGCGCATTACCACTGGCCTACCACTTATTGTTATCTCAATTTTTGAATTTTACCTAATATATTTCGTTACAGCCTAATTTATTAGCCTTAAATATGTGTCGCGATGCGCCAGCGCAAGATGATAGCCGCGATCATTTGTTTTATGTTTAGGTGAAATTGTAAGAATTGTGCGACAGACGCGCTCGGAGATAGACGGACGTGGGAAGATGTACGCGATAAAAATAATGTAAAACAAGAATTGATTTCTATGTTTGCTATTTCCAAGTTTCTCTTTTATTACTTCGCTTTGAGTTTGGTTGCGACTGTTGACTTTTGATGCCGATCGAAAATGTAGGTAATAGGTATGGCAGGCGGCCCCTTTTAAATGCTGCGTGTAATTATGAATATTCTAATTCTATCTAAATTTTAAACAAAAGAACAAAAACTATGAATTAAATATATTAACTATTTATAATAAACTCTCATAAGTTTTATTATATTAAATTATACGTAAATATAGGTATTATGTATCTAAAACTCTGAGACAACAAATATTTCATGTTTAATATAGCAATAAATGTAACCCTGAATACATTTTCTGTTACTATGTCAAAAAAGTTTCGAAATTGTGTCCAGAAATTGATTTTTATTAATTCAAGATTTTATATTTTTAGAAATTAGGTTTAGCAAATTAAGATACAGGATTCTCTATTAATGGAAAATGAAGGATTATAAGACACTAGCGACTCACCCTCGCTTCGCTTCGGGTTCGTCCCTAGACAAAAACAAATCAATCCCACGGGAACCGTACATGTGTCCGGGACAAAAAACAGCCTATGTGCTATTCCTGATTATAATCTATCTCTGTGTCAAACATTCAGATCCGTTCAACCATTCTGGCGTGAAAGAGTAACAAACATCCATCCATACATCCTCACAAACTTTCACATTTATAATATTAGTAGGATATAACATCATTATTTGTTTGGCGTATCATTAAAAAAAATCATTTAAGAACGACACTGACAAAGGTGAATAAAAGTTATAACCACAGATGATTTAGTAGTTCTTTAAAATGTAACGATAACTGAACAAACAAGGACGTAAGGCCAAAACACCTCAGAAAGAACCTCGACTAATTCTAGTGTTTTAAAACAAATTAAGAAACTTCTATTATACTAAAAAAAATTCGTTCACGGCAATTTATCGTGAAATTTATCCTAATTGTAGACTAACGTGGCAAATTCTACGTAGAAATATTTGAGCGTTTACTGGGACAGTTGCATTGGGAACTCCATTAGCGGCACTTTTTCAAGATCAGGCATGAAATTAAGTCGATTATAGCAAATGTCTGCAATATTTATCTATGAAAAGTGTACATTGCGAAGATTGTAATTAGTTCGATCGCTTATAATATGGCTATGAGAGTTGAGCTTATATTTTTTCGGGAAACGTTCATTATTATATGCATATTTTAAACAAATGAAATTCTTCATCATACCTGTCGATCTTGAAATTGGTCCTTTGAAAAAATATACAAAATCCGTCATATCATCTAAAACACCTGCATTTCATAGATATTTTGAATAACAAAAAACAGTGGTTCCTTTGAGAGTGAATGGGAAACAATATTTGTCATTCTAATCGCGATATTAATGCGGCGGGCGGCGCGCGCGCACCTTGCACGAGCGCAATCTTATCAATTATTTGTCCAATACCCTGTTTATCGTTTATCGCGACTCCTGACACCGCATTGTAAAATTACCCCAAAAGAAAACATCTACCGATAACTTTTTTCTGTAGAGCCCGGAGTGGGCGCGTGCCCGCCGAGGGACTGTTATCGCTGTTTGTACTCCTCGAACAGTTAATCGTGTAATTCAGATTAAGACAGTGTTGTTCATTTACGTTCCTTGGATTTCATATTTTTCTCGCACACAAATGTAGAAGATATCTTCAAGGCTGAAAGATAAATGCTGCTTTATTCAAATGAGTCATTATATATCGAAGGAAAGTAAGGGTTAAACACTTTAGAATTATAATAAAACATTATATATATATTTTTTCTCAATTTTATCTAACAATATATAGTTTAGTAAAAGATTTCTTTTTTTAAAGAACGATTAATTATTATTAGTCAACAAGTATTGCAGTCAATATGTACTTAAGCAAAATTACTATCAAATGAATAAAAAAACATACGAGTATTTCTCTCATGCGTAATACTTTTTATCATCGACATTACCAGTGATGATGTTTGAATGCCTTTTCATTATATTCCCAATTTTTATTAATACCAAGAATTTTATGAACATGTAAGCGCGTGCGGTAGCATTGTTTGACTCATCATCAAGGTGTACAGACGATTTCTAATAGGATAAGAGGCAACTTCCAGGTTGTTTCCACTAATGTAATCAGCTTCCGTCGGCCAGTGACGTCACGCCGGAACTGTGACTCAGGACTCGAACCCGCACAGGCGGAATGCAGACTGCAGACGTATCTTAGGTATAAATTGCAAAGTATTCTATCTTTATATTATGTGTCCGTTGGCGCGTCTGACAGTGAGTGTACCTTCTGAAGTTTGCCGATTGAGGATCAGATAATTTATTCGTTGTCGATACATTTATATATATATATATATATATATATATATATATATATATATATATATATATATATATATATATAAATATTTAGTTATTATTAAATTTTATTTTCCAGGAAAGATTGAACAATGTCTGCTGGACTAGCTAGTATCTACCTGAACATAACGTGTATTGGAATATTCACGTCCCTCAATGAACACGACTTCTGACTAATCTCAATAATATATAATCTGTTAAATAAAAACATCTAAAGCCCGTCTGTTATTTTACTTACAAAAACAAAATTTTCATTTCTATTTTTATGTATTAATTTAAAGTTATTTAAAAATATACTACATATATAATCAATTGATGATGCTATATTAAATGAAGTAAGTTCATATTTTATAAACTGTGCGAATATAAATAAAGTACCTGGGCTACCGAGCTTCGCTCGGAGTTTTTTGCCTAAAGTACAATTTTCTTTTTTTTTTAAACTAAAAACTTGAATAAATATTAAAAAAAACAAAAGTAGAAACTTTTCGCGTCCGAGATTCGAACCTGGACACCAGTGATAGTTGATTTTGCACCTTAGTCGCTTGACCACGACGCTTATACCCGAGCGTGCAAATTATCGACCATATTTTGCGTAGAATAATACAAAAGAAAACTGCATGAAAACTCGACAACACGCGTTTTCTCAGACATAAGACTGATTTAGATCAATTTATCGCCCCCGAAACCCCCTGTCTCCTAAATGTCATGAAAATCGTTGGAGCCGTTTCCGAGGTTCAGATTATATATATATATATATATATATATATATATATATATATATATATATATATATATACAAGAATTGCTCGTTTAAAGATACAAGATAAATATGTTGGGACATTAACACACAGCACCATCTTGTTCCATAGTAAGCTACGAGGCTTGTATTATGGATACCAGATAGTTGATACACTATACATATATAACTTTAAATACATACATATTATAAATATGAACACCCATGACTACAAACATTCGTGCTCATCACACAAATAAATGCCCCCAGCGGGCTCAAACCCGCGACCGCTGGCACAGCAAACAAAGGGGCACTACAAACTGAACAATACGTATCGTCAAATATGAGAGATATGAGAAATAAAGTAAAGAGAATTAAGTTAGAGAGCTAATGAAGTAAAGCGACTAAGAGCAATGCGGCGCTCCATTCTCTTAGTTTCGGTACATTTAAAGGAAATTAGTTTTGATTTCATAATAAAATAAATAGCTTTAATTACAGATTTCTTCAACGAACATTATGTTAGTATGAGAATTATTTACATTTTCAAGATGGACGAAGACCCTGAGATAAGATAAGTCAACGAGATTAGTCATAATTGGCGTTTACGAGAGCTGGAAATAAACCTGCTTCCTCTACGTAGCGGAAACCCTTGCATTTGCATCGCGTCGCCCGCGCGGCCGTGGCGAGTGGCGACGACGGCGCAGGCGTCACGTCCGTACTTCGCACTACACAGTACACTTGTAAAACGATCATGAGTTGAATCGCTATTACAATATTAAGTTACATCTTATGTGATGTAATTATTACTAAATTATTTTATTGTCTGAGTGTGTATAAGTATTTTCTATTTTTCAGGAGTTTTCAATGATAAGTTCAGAATTATAAGAAAATAGTGATCCTACAGTTAAGTATCTTCTTTAATTTTGAAAAAAAATGACTATTATGTTGTATTTAGTAAAGTCATACATATTTCAATCAATATTCTATGTAGTTTTCCAGTGTTTAGTGGTTTTGAGCAAATAATTAAGTTTGTTAAACCAGAAAAAGTTAAACTCTTTAAAGAACAATACAAATATTCGTGTAAATTAATGCACCATAGTCTACGTGCTAACAACACTACGCCACAGTTTTTACAGGACCACTATGTGATGATATTTAATGATACTGCGAGTCCCTCAGAAAAGCTTGTCAATGGTCAATTAATACTGATCCACGCGAGATCAGAATATAAATGTGCGAGGTGATAAACGAAAGCTGTAAACAATAGGTTTGTCGGTCCGTCATCATATTGTATAGAAATATTATGTTCGCATTGAATCGATGGCACGGAAGGTAAGTGCTTATTCATGTCTTGGATATAGATTAAAAAATATTTGGTAGTTTTAGCTTACTTTAAGTTTTATAAATTTGTCTTCTTTCTTGAGTCGGTATGTCTGTTGTTATGTTTATGTATATAACAAAAGTCGAGAGGTGTCGTGGGACACTCGGATGTCTCATTGTGGACTGCCCTTGGCTTATAATATCTGGTAATAATATTTGTCTGGAGTACTGTGGTCCCCAAACCACGAAGAATGTCCATTATATATGTAGATTTTAGGGTCCCGTCACAAGAGTGTGAACGAACGAAATACGAAGTATTAACTATTTACTACACGTCTATTTCTTAGCTATTATGCTCGCCTGGTACTTATTATGACGTCACATGACGTGGTGCTTTTAGTCTATCTTCTTCTATATATATAAATAAAAATGAATGTTGGTAAACGCATAACTCAAGAATGGCTGGACCAATTCGGCTAAATTTTTATTCGTATGTTCCTTAAGGTCCATGGAAGGTTTTAATACAGAGAAAAAATGAAAAATGAACGAAAAAAATATTAAAATTTATATTCCTAACGCTGGCTAATAACTATTTATATCTATTTAAAACGTACCTAGTGCTAGTAAATAATAAAAATTGTCGTGACGCTCAAAATATTACACTTGTTTCTGTCTAGCTCTAATTCGCAAAATGAAGTGAGCAATAAAAAAATTGAGGGTAGTACGAACAAATATTTTATTATTAAAAATTTTACTTGTGTTAGAATATTATCTTCAGCTATTCTACATTTTTATAGACTCCAGATAACATTAACTCGGTGTTATAGATATTTAAAGATATAGATTATTTTAAATACAAACATCTCTCAATCAAAAAATCCATTTCAAGTTCTCTATCCTGCATTTTTGCTCACATCAATACAAACTTTTCTTAAAATCGTTGTGTGATGGTGGACTATTACCGAGAAATCTATAGACGGTACGGTTCCACATAATAAGTTTATTTGAATTTTTAAAAGAGAGTTGTCCAGCATTTAGTGCTTATCGGGGTTATCGTAAATTAAGTGTGTCTTCATTTCCACCTGACCACCGGCGGCTTGATAACCTGGCGCCTGCTCCCGCGCCCTCGCCGTGATTTACACGGATGTAGAACATAACGAAATAACACATCTCGTATTTAATCGCTACAATCATACTACATACTTCAATCAATAAATTTAATTAGCTTTAGTTATAAAATATATGATAGTTGTACGAAAACAAAATATGTACATATATTTGAATCTGACACATGTGTACATATATTTGAATCTTTATACAATTTTCTAGTTGCAGTGTTGACGTTCATACCATTGAACTGAATAGAACTATATATCATACATTTCGTAATTTATTTAGATTTTAGATATTTATATAATATATGCTTGTTACTTTATGTATCGGCAAATATAAAAAATGAAATCGATAGTGTCTGTTAAAATTAACATATAATACTATAAATACTATAAATGACTACTTTTCGACATATTTAATAGTACATACATACTCGTGTATGTATTATATACATACATATTATTTATATGTAACTTTGATATATTTAGATCGACTGAGCTTATATGCACAAACATTTATACATTATAATATATATTGTATTTTGAATGTGAATAATAAAATAGTATTTTGTCTCATCCAGGGAGCACAGATCCAAGTGTTGATCTCACGGCGCCTCTACGTTTGGGTGCCTAGTGACCATTTGACGCTTTTTTCGTTTTTCTTGTTTTTTGTCCCGAGTTCGATGCTAAGCGACAATCATTGTATTGTGTTCCGAGAAATACGAGAATGTAATATACTCACATGCTTGGATGCGGTATCTGAGACACCTCTTAGTACATTTATATAATTTAATCATTGATATGTTTTTTATTCATTTTAATTGTATTAATATATTATTTAATCTAAGTAGATAATGTACTACAATAATATATTGACGTTAATCATAATAAAATATCCATTTATATTTTTCAAATTATGATGATGTTCTCCTGACCGATTCCGGCCACGGCGGCCAATCTCATTGAGACTAGCCAACTGCGCAGGAGATATTATAGTGCACAAATGTACGCGTAGACACAGGTGCACTCTCTAATCCTGTCACTCTCATACTCCGGTGGGACGACTGCTCGACACGACCAGTGAGAGTTAAGGCGCTGGACCGACGGCTTTACTTGCTTTACGAGGCACGGGGGTGAAACACCGCCAACTTCCCAACTCCGGGCTGTTACTGAGGCTTACTTTTACAGAAAGACTCAATAACTAAACTTGGCCCGACCCGGGACTCGAACCCAGGGCCTCCGGGTGTGCAGCCGTACATGCTATCAACTACACCACCGAGGCAGTTTCAAATTATACCTATTAATTCTCCCAGTAAAACTTTGCGTAGCATTGGAATAGTAGCAATTTTTCATGCTTAGTATTCAAGAGACAATAGCAAATATTTATGAAAATAAAAACTAAAAAAATTTAAAAGTTTGCTCAATATTTTAAAACTTGTCTTCTCACCTCCACGTTGCTATCGGAATGTAACAGTGTTGATTAAAAGTTAAAATAAACAAAAACAAAACACACTGCCTTATCAGATCGGCAGATAATGGATTGACCCATTTTAGTGTGAATCACTCATTATAACGAGACAACCCCGTTTTACTGTCCAAAACACAAAATCTTAGTATTACTTATGTAGGAATTTAAGTTTTCTAACTGCAAATGTAATTTGGTTCTAAGTCAGCTTTTAAAGGCTGTATGTTAATAAAATATAGGTTTATTAACTCGAGTGTAGGGTTCAAAACGAAATTTTATTGCACTTCGATATTTCACATGTTATATGTATATACTCGTAAATTGGTATATGGATAATGTGTCGCTACACGAGACGTTTGTTAGTTTTATAAATGTGACTTTGGCTGTCTGCAATTATTTCAAGTAATTTATAGAGATGTTAATGAAATTGGCAAAAGACCAGTCCGTAGTTCTGGATAGACTTGGGGTAAGTATTTTGGGCCTATAATTAATTAATCTTTAATTATATCACTTATGCGTATATACTGCCACTTTTTGCTTTTACTATTCCTCCATTTTTTTTTTCAGTATAAAAAGATACATATATTATCTATATCTTGAATTCTGGATAACAAGTAATATTGGGAAATAAGTAGCAGGTTTTTTATTATAATTAATAATTACTATCAACACTAAAAACTAACTCTATATGTATAACTAATAATAGAGCTTTTTATTCATACTTCGCAAATTCTAAATACTTGTAGGTACATATAAGCCTTTCCGATAACAGAGGTTTAGAGGTTAAGCAACACATTAACAGAATTAGGCTTCTTATGATTGCTATAAAACCTAGGTTATATTTCACAGGACATTTAGCTTTATCAGAATTACAAATCAAGAACAAAATAAAAGTAAATAATTCCAAATTCGTGCAAAACATGCCAAATTAATAACTTAGTAGTTAATGAGCTTGAACAATGAGCTATCAGATTTTCATTCCGTGTTACATTCTGGCTAATCGCTTCGACACGTGGAAACGAATGGACTGGGCAGAATGTGCCCGCTGTGCCTCTAATAATTTGCCTTCATTATACACTTGTTATTTAGTCACGTGAGCTTCGAATATTTCATGTGGTTCGAACATTTGCTAGTATATAATTTTTGGTGGAAAATAAAATTTGTATATTTCCAACCATTAAGTTCAATAAAGCTAATTAATCTACTGATTATGAACATGACATATCGTTTCAATTAAGTCCATGCTACGCCGACCGGCGGTCACGACACCCGCAGCGCGACGCGACGCGCCGTAGAAGCGAAATATTGTTAGTTTTCTGTGTATGGAAATTAGACGGAAACAGATGATATCTGTATAAGTAAAGCTATTTCACAAATGACCAAACCTTTAACTTGTTTATTATTTTTTATCTATATATGTATGTAACAATAACGACTCTAATATATCTATACATATAATAAAAGTGTATTTGATTGCTGTCTATACATGGAAGATATTTGAGAAGAACTATCATTAGGGGTTTTTTTACGCAATAGAACCCAAAACAATGATTTTTAGAATTTTTCTTTGTTTGTCGGTTTGTCTGTATGTGCGTTTGTGCGCGCTAATCTCAGAAACGTATTAACCGATTTGGATGCGCTTTACACTAATATATTGTGGTAAGCTTCATTTAACATTTAGTATTTGTTTTATTACAATCGATTCTTAAATAAAAAAATTAAGTCAATTTAAAGTATCACCGAGGGACGAACCCGAGCGGACCGAGGATGAGTTGCTAGTATTATACTAAAGGTATATAGTCCTCCTGCTAGGTGGAGCGTCAATATACGTAAAGTGTCTGGCAGCAGTTGGATGCGTAAAGCTGAAGTTCGACCTCAGTGGCGTGTTATAGGAGAGGCCTATGTCCAGCAGTGGCCGAAAGCAGGCTGAACATAATGATGATGATGATGATAAGTATAGTCCATAGTCCTGAGAGTGCAGAGTCTGTCCATTTTCATGGGTTTTAATTTAACGATCAAATTATTTATAGTATTTCTATTTTTTTATCGTTCCGTTTTTTACTGATATTATATTGTTATGTATCTTATCTTTTAGCCGATACAATAGCGTGTGCGGCGCATCGCTGCTACGTTCCGACGGGATAATAATTTTTTTATATCTCGAAACGCGAAAACGCAAACAATTTTGCCCCATTTTATATTTTAGATATGTATACATATTAAGTATTCAGAAGAAAATTAGCTACTTAAAAAATGCATAAACACGCTTCACTTTCCCCCGATATTTTGAATAAGAAATCGCGTTTTAATGTTAACCTATGTGAATACTATATTTTAGTCAATATCACATATGCTCTCACATAATTTATTGCTTTTTTAAGGATCTCGATACAAGAATATGGCAGCAACGATCTTAGACGTCTACTAAGTAGAAATCGTTATATCTAGTCCCAAGGCAATACCTCGGACGTGCACTATTAACTCTAAGCATTTCGAACCCTTCTACCCTTATCCTGATAATTTCACAGTCCACTGCACAGATTGAAGCTGCACCTGCGCTCGCGTCACGCGCGAACTGACTCTTGCGCAAGAGTATACTTTTAACCTTCAATCAGATCCCTTCTAAGGTATACTTTCTGTTACACAATATTTAATAAATTTTCGTGTTCATCGCGTTCTTGTATATATGTGTATACAGAGTACAAAGTTTGGATGCAAATTTATGATAATTTTGCAAAAAGCTATAAACAATATCCCTTGTATTTAACTTAACTCTATGTATGAACTTGTTATTTTTGGGCGGACAATAGAATAATTATTAAAATCGATTTACTAGTTTCAAATTTTATCGATTATAAACTAACAAAATCATTTATCTACAATTGCATGGATATCTACATTTGCATGGATAATATAGTTGAATGATTGCAAAATATTTCCATGTTGCAACACTATAGACATCGCCATCGCTAGCTTGATTTGACATGAATCAACTATGACGGCGCGAGTTCCTAGACATTACTTGGGAGATTATATTACGAGACCACACACAAAGTTCCTGTAAAAGATCAAACTCTTTGAAACTCAATGGCCACTAACCCATAAACAAACCTTCATAATTCTGATATACTATACACACGTACTGTACCTGCACGCTCGCAGTAGAAAAGCGGAATGGATCCAGAATCATCTGCCGATACGATACAGTTAGCATGCATTACATACTAATAAATAAACACGTGCGTGTACCAAACCTGCGGATCACCTTTGAGTTCTGCAACTTACCTGCAACAAAAAAATAACGTATTAGAGCAAAAGCTATGACCCCAGATGGCGAGAGAGGCGAAATATAAAGGTGTGCATTGAAAGGGAAGTTCCAACAGTATTGTTTGTATTAAAGGCGAATAGTAAGGGATCTTAATTCCTATTGCTAGAGGCCATCGATTGATTATTAGTTACGTTCCGAGTTCAAGGTGTCGAAAGAGCGGTACAACTTGCAAAAAATGATCTAACTGTGACGGCCGGTGCCGCCACCTGGTGTGGATCACAACAGCGTATACAATCTCGTCAGCAAGTTTGATCATGTTTAGACGAAAATGTAGGTACGTGAATTTCTGAATATTAGTTTTTTTGTGAATTTCATACTCTGTCTGTTACCTTTGTACGCTTAAACTAAGCAGATTTTTATGATATTTGATATATGTAGCTATATATTGTGGGGATGTATATAGGCTGCCTTTTACTTCCGTGTGCCATGCGAGTGAAGTCGTGGGCAAAACTGGTATTGTATAATGATGCTTTTTGCTAAAACTCTAACTAAACACTGCGCATTTACTACTAATTGTTTGAATTATGTATAGTAATATGTTCCTTCTAATGTCAGTCTCCGAATTTACCTGACTATATACAAAAACATCCATTTGTTCATTTCCTACCTAATAATATAAATGAAGGTCTTTATAATAAATTGAGAAAGACAATTTTCGTCTTTGTAACATTTGGTAAGGATCAATTGTTAGTACAATGTTACGAATTCTAGATAGTCTCATTTGCACTAAAAAGCAATTTTCTAACTTTATTGTAATCTTCATAATATCTTTCGTACTTATAAAAAGTAGATCCATAGATATGAAAAACAACGTCTTGGCGTCGAGCCAGGGGCGGCTTGGACAATTATAAGGCTGTTCTTCCACAAACAGAGACTCTGAGTATACGAGTATGTACATATATAAAGAGTAAATAAAAAATATAGCATTTGAAGCTTAATTTAATTAAGCAAACGTGCACATGAAAAAATGCGACGCCATTTTGTTAAATAGCATTTTTTTTAATAATTATATCATTTGAATTTTTAGTATTTGATAAAAACTAGTAATAAAGGGGAAATTTGATGGTGACAATCACATACAAATCTTTATTTCTTCAATTGATATAATTTATGAACTACTGAAAATTTATTCGAATATTTGGCCACATAAATAAAAGTTTTGGTAAGCTACAGCGATTTCCGAATTATTGACCGACTTCGAAAAAGTTGAGATAGGTACTCGATTCAGCAGTAATTAATATATTTGCGTATATTATTATCTTATAATTCTTTTTTATTGATTAAGTCTTACTTTGTTCACCGGTAGGTACACTAGCGGCTCGTATCTAGGTACATTTTAACGGTTAGTATGGGATAGGTATTATATGATATATAGCCTATAACGTTTCTCAATAAACGGGCTATCTAATGCTAAAAGAATTTTTCAAATCAGATTAGTAGTTCCTGAGATTAGCGCATTCAAACAAACAAACTCTACCTCTTTATAATATTAGTACATATATAATATATATTACAATTTTCTCCCTTTACGGTGGAATAATTAGCTTTAGGTGATTTTTGAGCTGATGCGGTGTACCGTTTTTAATACAAAAGTAATATTTTTTTAGAGGCTAATTTGGTTGATAGCAGGATTGAGTGGACGGCGAGCCCGGCCGCGACACGGGAGATGGCGTGACGACGCAGCCTTTACTCATTTAACCTGGTTTAGGCGACGTATTGTGCTAGTGGCGAGAATTGACCATTTCTGACACATTCATTAAAAATATAACTTATAGTTAAATAAAAGAACATTTATATAATTATAACATAAGTTTATGAAGAGTAAATAAATGAATTGTAAGATAAATTTTATGTAGATATGAGGTATTTAGAATATAGATACTCACGTTGAATAATTTTACACTAGCTTTGTTATGTGTTTGGAAATCGAATAGACTTGATAAATAAATCGACAAATAATAAATAAATATATTGGGACATTAACACACAGCACTATCTAGTTCCATGGTAAGCTCGTAGCTTGTGTTATGGATACCAGATAGTTGATACACTACACATAGGTATATAACTTTAAATATATACATATAATAAATCTAAGCTTACTTTAATTGTATTAAGTACACAAACGATGGCTATTTTTATTCGTTTACATATTTTTATAAAAATATATACAATACATTAAGTGAAAGATAAAAACGTTAAATGACCAATCGTACTTAATCTAACTATAGAGGTCAAACAGCACCCAAAATGTGGATCGTAAACACTGCGACCTATAAACCCGCTCTACAACTTTGTACCCTCTCGTTGCTTTAAGGACTCTATTATATTACTATATTGCGAGTATGTATAATATATAATTTATATGATTTATATATATGGGAGTTAAAAATATTTTACATAGATATTATATATATTATATGTTATAAGTACTTTCGTAACTGTTTAATTTTAAATGATATTTTGTTGATGTACTTGTGGTTAAATAATATTATTTCACGTTAGAAGTTCTTACTTTTTATCTAAAATTGAAATAAGTAAAACTTACTAACATTGAAATTGGTATTTTGTTATTACTTCTTGAAATTGGATCATATTTTACAAATTTAAATAAAATAACAGATTTTTGAATAAACGAAAAATAAATTTTAAAATATATAATTTTTGTAGTAATGACTCTTAAATAGATAATTTAGGAGCGTCCCTCATAGTTCTTGAGGTCCCTTGACAACCCCAAATTTCACCACCTGTGGAAGCATGTGATGTAGTTTCATTACCCAGGCACGCGAAGAAGCCAAGCTAATGCGGACATATGACAATGTTTAGCTCTGATGGCTGAGGTAGATGGCCGGCTGGTGAGTGACAAGGTCGCAACTTCGATTACTTTTTTCTAATTTTAAGTTAAATGAAGACTAAGAGGTTTTATGAGGCATGTCACTGACAATACGAGAAAATCAGATTGTCTTTTAGGGCTTCATATGTTGTAATACATACATATTTTTTAATGTGTGTATATAAATGACATTGTTTTAGTAAAAATATATCTAAGTAAAAAAATAACGAAATCTAATTATTTGACAGGGGATAATAAATTTATTCGAAAACTACCTCGTTTTATTGCTGTAGACGAACACGCGACCACTCTGCAGTAAAAGCTGAATTTTCCGATCACAATCTCAGGGAAGCGATTAAAATGATTTACAGTATTTATTTACTATTTCATTAGTTACGGATTTTTGATATCTCAACATTTTACTAATTAATAATAGCCATTTATTTTTTTAATTTTCAACTGACATGCGCTAATGAAATTATTTAGAAACATCTAATTAATTGTAATAATAATTACTTCGTTTCATTCGCATTTATGTCATGTTCGAAATAACAATGATTTATTTATGCGTTACGACAGGTTATAATGATAGTTTAATTTTAAGTATTGAAATATTTTAGCCTATTTATTTGAGGTTAGTTTACCAGTAAATTACAATAAATATTTTTTTTTTTATTTAAAAATAGCTAATTGTAAAAAAATTACTATTGATCTGAATCAACAAAAGAAATATTTGGCAAACTACTTCAAAGTGACGTGCTCCGTGGAGACATGACCCTACAGTCTACACTATACGTATATAATTGGCACAAGACCACTCAAGTAAAATCACAAACCGGAAAAACATAATCTAATTCTGTTTATATTTGTGCCATACGGAAGTTGAAAGCTGCTGGGTTTTTGCGAGACCGCCACGTGTCAGGAATAAACGCGGCCTGAGAGGCGACTCTTGTGGCACACCTGCTTTGAAAAACACGAAAAACTCCATACCAAGGCAGAGTAATGTGATCTTTATTCAATTTTCATAGAGGTGAGTAGGATCGTATGATAAGATTGTAAGTTGCAAGCGCATATTCGGCAGGAAGAGGGTGTCTATTGAATTATATTTAGTCGAAGGCTCCCTTTTTGTTGATTGAATAGACGATACGCGACAAGGTGTTCGTGATTTGTGGATGCTCATAATATAATCGTGCCTCGAACAGGCTTCGAGCGTCTTGAAGTGAAAGCTTTCACGGATATTTACACAACAAAAATTGATAAGACAGACATCTATGAAATATTCTTATAAGAATATTACTATATTTTAATATTTGACAGCATATTATGTATTATATAGTATACGTATGTAGCTTTTTATTTTAACTGCTGCATGCAACATGTTTGATATAATTTTTCAAATAAAATCAATTTAATAAGCAGTCTAAATTCTATCCAGATCTGAACTAATCTAAAAAAATAATTATGAACAAGTTCTAAGTTGCATCTATTTGGTTTAAAGTCGATTTCTATGTACATATTATTCATATGAACAGCACGCGCTACGTGAATGCGTGTTATTATCCCCATTATCTAAATTTAATCTCTCTTAAGTAAAATACCATCAGATTTCCCCTCACAGCTTTCTAAACGAGCAATTTCAAGCCTTAGTCCAATTAACTTAAGGATTAAATGCTTTTTAACGGCGGTAAAACATCTTTTCATTTAAGCAACCCCCCAAAACTATGTCCAAGGTAAACTTTATTATCATGATCTTTGTAACGGGCTCTTACCAATTAGAAAATAAAGTTCAAATTTAAATGATAAATGGTTGTTAATGAGAAATTTAAAGATTGTAATGTGTTGCTACGGGGTGCGCACAAAAAAGGCAGTTTTTCTTCGACTCGCGCGCACCAGATGGCGTAGCAGGGCATTGACTCCTTAAATATTTTTTTTACCAATCGTGACCCCTAAGTGCGGTTAGGAAATTACAAAGCGGGTGCGTTTAATTTTGCGTAAGTCGGCGTTGCGGCTTCGAATTATTGGAGACTACATGTTATAAACGGCGAAAATCGTTTACGTGCCCTTCATTATTTTCTACTTAGCACAAATTGCGGTTTGCACTTTTGATGGCGAGTGGAAGTTAAAGTTAGGCTTTTAGTGTCTAAAGCCGTCATCGAAGTAAGCTGATGATCATATACATACGTAGGTAAAGTATTTATTATACGCGTTATTCTTAATGAATAGTCATGTAAACCTTAAACTAGATAACTAGACATTTCAGGATACTCAGGCGAGATCACGGTGCTAACTATTACGTGCTAACTTCCTCTTAAATATTGCTTTAAATAATCCTCTTCGATAATATAATTATTCCAACAATAATTGTTTTAGATAAAATCTACCATAAATACTACATTAATATTATAAGTGAATAAGTCAGTGATGGTATTTCTTACTTCAACGTAAAACAACTCGACGAATTTGGCGACGAAATGGATTTGGTGTGGAGTTAACTTATATCAAGATTACACAAAGGCTACTTTTTACATATACATAAAGCTATAAACGAGCGAACCAGTAATGTTAACATTAGCTAATGCTATTTTCAAAAAGTTATCTCGGTAATGGCCAAAAATTTCGCAAAAAATATGTAAAGTTTTCATAATATGTATTTCAATTTCAATTAACAAGATTAGATAATGCAATGTAACATTTAATTTTTATATCGCTAGCAGGATGCGCTATGCCGGCGCAGGCGCAGGCGCAGGTGGGAGCATTGTTACCGAAACGACTCAACGACTTGTTCTTATACCATCGACGTGGTTCGATAACTTGTGATTATAATTGGCATTTAAGATCGATCAGACTTTAGACAACGAGAGCTTAAGTCAAAATATCACATAGCAGAATGTGTAGACGCATTGTCTTATTGTAGAATGAAGGATGCTTCTAAAGCTATACCTATCGAATTATATTGTGGTACAGTAACCTAGTTATAATGTTAATCTGATACCATAATTACGATGTAATCGACCGAAATCTTCTGAACATAAGAATTTCTCAATTAAATTATTATATTACCTACTGTAGAAGAAATTAATAAAATGTTTGTAATACTACGTAGTTACCTTATTCAAAATTGTTTATAATGTGCCACTAATACTTAAAGCGAATACTTTCCTTTCGTTTTGAATGTAATTTAAGATTTCTCGAAGCCGCGAAGTTTCGTGGCTACCGACAATCATGTTATTATAAACAGAAAAAGAAATTAAGTATGGTGTTGTTAAGGATTATGCGGAACCTTGTACTGCTCATACCATCTACCGGTGAAGTGGCCGTGCGGTGGAGAAGAGAGAGAGATATAATACTAGCATTACCCGCGGCTCCACCCGCGTTGAGATGACCAAAAACCAAATTCTTAGCTTTTACATGATGATGTTCTCCTAGCCGATTCCGGCCACGGCGGCCAATCTCATTGAGACTAGCCAACTGCGCAGGAGACATTATAGTGCACAAGTGTGCGCGCAGACACAAGTGCACTCTCTGTTCCTGTCACTCTCATACTCTGGTGGGACGACTGCTCGACACGAACAGTGAGAGTTAAGGCGCAGGACCGACGGCTTTACGTGCTCTCCGAGGCACGGGGGTGAAACACCGCCAACTTCCCAACTCCGGGCTGTTACCGAGACTTACGGTACAGAAAGACTCAATAACTAAACTTGGCCCGACCCGGGACTCGAACCCAGGACCTCCGAGTGTGCAGCCGTACATGCTAGCCACTACACCACCGAGGCAGTTGAAGGTTTTACATATTAGTATACTCTTACAATGCAGTTTTTGTGTTTTTGTATTTTTTCTCAGAAATGAGATATTTCCCCGCGGTAAAAAGTATCCTATATGTTGACCCGGATAACCAGCTATCATCATACCAAATTTCGTCAAAACCTGTCCATTGGTTTTCTCGTGATGCGGTAACAGACAGACAGACAAAAATTCTAAAAACTATAGATTCGGACTCAGTATCGATAATAATGTCTATTTCAATAAGATCTTCCAAAAAATATTTAATGTACAGATTCGACTTAGTTACAATTTTATTATATGTATAGGTTATCGAGTAACTTAATTTGATAATAATCAGAGTTTTATTTTACTGATTTACATAAATATTATTTTGCGTAAGGTTTTCTATCTACATTGCTGTAAGTCGATTTTAAACCGTTACTAACATCTGTTTTTGTTTAGGGTCTTTATAATGTTCGGTATATGGTTAGCCGAAGGAAAATTATAAATATTTAGAAAGGTAACACTTATGTAACGAGAGCACGCGATCATTGAGGATGATTGCGAAATTATAAACACGAAAATCGATTCTCCAAGCACGATTGTTACAAATCAATACTTTTTTGCAACACTCGTCTGGCCGAAAAACTTGCACGAACCTTAGAGATTATTCAAATGCTTATGCTACGAGCATGTTATGCCTATATCTTTAGTATTGAATGTTCTTTAATTGTTTGTGTAATGTACTAATCCTGGTAAGGTACAGTACGGAGGAGGTGCGCCGCGCTGCCAGATGGCAGACACCGCCAGCTGCGACAGCTGCGCACGCGCACCACGAGAATTTGCATCTTGAGAAATTGCGGTGTTTTCCCTTTATCTATGGGGTTAGAGCCAGCGTGATAAGCTTGTTAGGAACCTAACTGTTTGTTTAGTTTGTAGTAGATGTTTTTATATTCTTAATAATATTCTTATGGTAATATTAACTTTTGTAATTATTTAATTTCAGTTTTGGTAAATATTTCGCGAACACGTTATAAATTGCATGTATTTATGTTTTGATTTTAGTTAATAAACTAATGATGCAGATAATTATATGTAAAAGGGATAAACTAGATTACAATTATGAATATTATTTATTACAATGAAGCAATTAGAAAGAGCTATCCTTCCATATAGTAGAAGTTCATCGGTATTGCATGAACAATATGGCAATGAAAAAAAATGAGAAAGAAGAAAAATAAATACAGTTTAGCTTAGTTTTTTTTATTTTACAGATGTTTTGTAAATTAACCAAAATTGTGATGTTTTGTGACATACATGCGTCGAGTGACGAGTGCAAGTGCACATCTGTTGCTATCTGAAGAATTGGTAAAAAAACATTTTTTTTCGCAATCAAACTTGACCGAGTATTGAAGGTAATGAGGCAAAGACAAACAAACAAAAACATTCGCCGCACGGCGCAGTAAGTACGTGACGCGTGCGTACACATCTGCCACGAAACCTGACACGTTCCTTACCATATGAAATTCCTTACAAAAAATCATAATAGCACCAAACAAATATCAATCTTACCCCCTAACATCGAAAACCTAATTTAAACGACCCTTAAATCCATACCGAAACAGCTATTTGCAATTTTTTTGATAAGCAAAATTGAACTTTATGATAGAACGGTAAAGTTTCAATTCGTTCTTTGAGACAGTGCTACAGAAAGCAAGTCATCTGGAAACAAGACATGTGTATATTTCGGCGAGGAGCTCCAGATGGCGGGCCTAGTTGATTTTGAGATATATGATTTTTTGTGTTAGTAGCGGTTTTTGTACTGTTACTTCAGAGATAAAATGTATTGTTACCTCTAGATATAACAGGCCTCGGATTAAACTTGAAGTTTGAATTGAATGTTGGTTTGAACATGTGCTTTTATTTATTTTGGCTGATTTTTATAGTTTTTTCGGCTATTCTATTATTAGATTAATAAAGATTTTTTTTATGTTTTTTGAACTATTGGACTAGTACTTTATAAATGTTTTAACAACGTAACTATTATATTGTAATTAATACTAAATTTTGTATATATGTTTATGTTTATTACTCCTTCACCTGATGCAACGGCTGGACGGATTTGGATGAAATTCAGTTCACAAATAGACAATGACTTGGAGTAACACATAGGTTACTTTTACGCATCTAGGAACGCATCTGAGCGACGCGATTTATTTTAGATGATGAAAAATTCAAATATATACATAAACATAATATATGAAACAATATTTTACTATAAAATAAATGAGATGATTTGTTTGTCGATAAAAATTATGAATAAACGTCATATTTGTGCATTGTTTGCCGACAAGAACCCAAATTGGCCGATAATCCGTGTAGGACGAGTGTAACAGTACTGCACTCGCCGGCCGCCGTCAGAGGTCGTTTGTATGCCGCAGAGGTTCGAAGCACTGTGTCATCGCGTTTCCGCTCCACACACGATTTGAGCGTAAGTTTGGGACCGTCGTCGTGATCGCAGGAAACATGGAATCACACTATAATATATCCTAAAATTTATTCAATTATTTAATTTATACATAGTACATACACATAAATAAAATTAAAGTCCGTTTGTAATATAAAAGTAAAATCTTTTTACTAAATGCATATGAAAGTATATACGGTACTTAAAAAACAATTTTTATATTTTTTCTGTATGTCTCTTTGTTTGTTTCAGTTAATCTCCGAAACCGCTGGGCCAATTTTGACGGGACTTTTACTGGCAGATAGCTAATGTTATAAGGAGTAACTTATGCTACTTTTATGTTATACAAAGAATTAGGGTTCCACGCAAAATAATTAAAACCCATGAAATTGTGAGCAAAGTCCGCATACCTTGGGACGCACCCGAGCGAAGAGAGGGTAAGTCGTTATTTATTAATAAATTCTTATTATTTTTAATCGTAATTTTATAATATAAATAAGTTAGCATTACATATGTATGTACTATGTAATGGCATATTTTGACTGACTTTAATAACAACAATTAATTTTACTTGGTTCCTTTGCAATTAAAACCTAATTTAATTTTGATTGTTACTAAATATTATCTTATTCTTGCTTCGGGTGTATCAAGCACCGAAATTAGAAATACAAAATGGAAATTTCTAAATGTGTATATTAATCATTCTTTTTGAGTCATTTTGCCTATGAATTGCCTCCTTTGATTCACGTGTTGCAATTTGTAAGTCAAGACTCAGTATGCGTAGGAGACGTTTGTGGAAACTTAGGCCTTTGTTCCGGACCGCGATTTGCGAAAAGAAAGTTATATCATCTTTTATTATATTCTAAATGTCAAAGGGTAAAGTGTAATCTATACATATAATAAAATTGTAACTAAGCCGAATCTGTACATTAAATATTTTTCGGAAAATCTTATTGATATACACATTATTATGGATACAGAGGCCGAATCTACTGTTATTAGACTTTTTGTCTGTCTGTCTGTCTGTCTGTCTGTCTGTCTGTCTGTCTGTCTGTCTGTTACTGCATCACAGAAAAACCACTGGAGGGATTTTGATGAAATTTGGTATTGTAATAGCTGGTTATCCGTGTCAATATATAGGATACTTTTTACCGCGGGAAAATATCTCATTTCTGTTAAAAAATACAAAAACTGCATTGTAAGAGTATACTAATATGTAAAGCCTAAGAATTTGGTTTTTGGTCATCTGAACGCGGGCGGAGCCGCGGGCACTAGCATTGTTTAATATTTTTATCTTATGAGACATCGTAGTTGTAAAAAGCTTACATTCAAGCACCGGGTATAAAAATAAAAGCTCTTTATCTTCAAATTTATACAGATAAATAAAATTGAATTGTCGATGTATAATGTAAAAATAACAGCTTTTTTAAATGCAAATATGAAATTATATAAAAAACATTCTTATAAGAAAAAGTCAATTTTTTAAATTTTGTCTGTCGGTCTGTCTGTTTGTTCCGGTTAATCTTCGAAACAGCTGGACCGATTTTGGTAAGATTTTCACTGGCAGATAGGCTGATCGAATAAGGAGTAAACTAGGCTACTTTTATTTTAGAAAAAGAATTAGGGTCCCGCCAAAAATAAAACATAAGTAGGGACTCACTAGAGCGAAACGAGGGTCGCTAGTATACTTAGTCATAAAATTTTGTTCTATTGTTTCTATATTTATTATATTTTCGACATTAAATTTTTATTCATTAGCAAATTTAGTTTTCTAGTACACAGTTCATGTAGGTACCGTCCGCAAAAATACATTAAGCTATTTATAACATAATACAGCTTTAATCATTGAGAGCTACGAATTCAATAATGCGTGTATGTAAATGCGAGGCGCCGTGAGGGGCTGGCGGGGGTGTACGGGGTGCGAGGGGGGAGGCGTCGAGACGTCGTCTGCGCATCCCGTCGCGTGGCCCGCTTTGATCTGCGCACGCGCTACGAGCGACCAGAGATGATACACTTATAATAGATACATAATATATAAAGAGTTTATCACTTATATAATATACTAGCGACTCACCCTCGCTCCGCTCGGGTTCGTCCCTACTTACGTTTTAACGTTTAATATTAATTTCTCAAAGATGAGATATTTTCCCGCAGTAAAATGTATCCTATATGTTGACCCAGATAACCAGCTATCATTATACCCAATTTCATTAAAATCCTTCCAGAGGTTTTTCCGTGATGCGGTAACAGACAGACTGACAGACATACAAAAATTCTAAAAACAATAGATTTGACCTCTGTATCGATAATAATGTCTACTTCAATAAGATTTTCCAAAAAAAATTTAATGAACAGATTCGGTTTAGTCACAATTTTATTATATGTATAGATAAGTTATAATATAGACGTATCGTATTATATTCGTCTAATACCAATGAGCAGGGTATTTGGCGAAAGTTGTAGAAGAAATAGAACATGTAATTATTATCACATAAGTACGTATTATTAAATACCTTTTTTTTACTACACACAGTTTAAAACAAACTGATTTGTTATTATTTATTATTATACATAAGTAATGTGTCATTGATAAACAGATTATATTATAACTAAGAAAAACTATTAGTGAATATTTGATTTTCTTCATAGTTATAGTATATTGAGTATTTTAAAGTATTTTAAAAAATATCTACCAATGACTTAATCATACTTCCCTTAATCATTTTAAATAATAAATGTCACTTCTATAAGTTTAGTAAGTCTGCGACACAGTCTGTTGGGGGGCTGAGGCTATTCGCGGGCTATTTGCAAGCGGCGCTCGACGCGTGCCACCGACGGGATTCGTATGGATGAAATAACTTATTGGACACAAGCCTCCTAACGTGTTCATATCATCGTTTTGTTTAATGGAGACCCATGCTCGCTATTAAGACGTTTACTTTTCATAGGGATATATGATCAAAAGTCGGCGTTGGAACAAATATTTGGTTTCCTTTATATTTCTCTAATTACTAATTGTTATATTGTTTATATTTTAGAAATTTTAAATTTTATCATGTTTTATGAAGTACAAGTTTGTTTGTTCGTAAGGGATAAACTCTCAAGTAGCTACGACGATTATAAAAATATTTTACTTATAAAAAGCTGCAGTATCCGCAAGTGATTTAGAATATTTTTATCTAAAACTACTAAGGCACAAAATGTATGTTATTTTAGTATACGAATTCAGAACTTAACAATTTTATTAGAACACTGCACCAGCCCTGTAGAACATTTATCACGCTTGACGTCTATTAAGTCGTTAAACTACATCAAATAGTCATTTTCATAAACAATCTTAGATTTTAGAGATACGAGAGTGACAGTTTTCCTGTCTAAAGCTCGAACATATCCACGATACTGTGTTATATGTATAAGCTATTTTAAACCTTCTCTTTACGACCGAAAAACGAGAATACCGTAGCCTGTAAAGCGAGTTGACGAGTCGAACAGAAATTAATTTATATTTAATCGTGTGAATAGATTGCTATCGAGCTTTAAATTGATATAAAATAAAGTGTTGCACAAATTGCACGTCAAAATTAATTTTTTGCCGTTCTCTTGTTGGTCCGCCGCCGCCGCGAGTACTCTACATGTGGGTAATTAAGTTCGTTACGAAATGCAAATGTTATGGACTAATTTGGTGGTAATCATTATTTTATTTTTGATAATTATTACAGCTTTCATTAGTCTTTTTGTATAGTTAAGGAGTTTTCGGTAATAACATACATGTACACAGTACATCGTTTTAATTTTTTGTGTCTTTGTAATAAAAATATTTTAAAATATGGCCGTTGTTTTTGAGTTTTTATTAGCCAAGTAATTGTTAAAATAAATCAAATTGGGTAAATAACTACCTACAGGTAACCTCATTTTAGCCAGCGCAAAATCTAGATCTAGACTGTAACCTTTAAAATAATAGGCTAATTATACTTTATCATAGTTGGTTTTATAAAATATTAATTCAAAACAAATTCACACACAATACATAGCGTGGAATATTACTACTTTATACCTATCCTTTATTTTGTTTTTAGTTCTTCAATTAATTACAATTCGCTCTGATGAATGTTCTGCAAATTGATTTTATTTAGTCTTGCCGTTGTATCGCTAATGTACTTCGCGCAGAAGGATTTATACACCGATATTGTGACATGCGACAGACACGCGGTACATACGTTCATATGTACATACGAGTATAAGTGCATCGTAGTGTGGAGACGAGTCAAATACAATGTGGCAAACGTAGAGTAACCAAGTTTAATAAAGTGAGCTAAAATAGTATCTACACGTCGAATATAAGTCATTACATTTGCAATATATAGGTGCAAATATGTCCTGATAGGTTGACCAGCAGTGAACCCAAACTGAAAGATATAAAGACTTAGAATTTTGATAGATATATGGAGGCGCTTAGGTTAATCTGCGAGAGTTTAGAGGTTCGCGGTCTAACAAATGCTTGTTAATGTCAGATAAAACCACGAGACCTCACCGAGAAGTTCCCAATATGCGGTAGATTCTGAAATACAAAGCGATAAATGTGATCGATGTTTTTATAGACTGTTATGGAGAAAATAAGAATTTGTATAATTCTTACTTCTTTTCTTCTTCTATTCTTATTATTAATGTGGATATATTTGGTTTATCCTCGCTGATTTGGGGATAAAGCCGATAATCCCATGTGACATACTTTTTATCCTATCTTGTAGCCCATATGTGATAGCATGTTGCAAAAGATTAGTTATGAACATGTTAGGACTTGAACAAAGCGAGGGTCACTACGAGCGTTAGTTATAATGTAAATTTAAATTTACGGAAACGCAAAATCTTATAAAAATAAGTGAAAGAAACATCGTCGCGACGCCGGCGCAGGAATCACCGCGCTTTATTTAGCTGTCTGCCGTATTTATAGTCGCCAGGTTATAAATAGATCACTGACAGGAATGTCACAAAGCGGAAATATAAATTATATTGTTATTACCAAAATAATACGCAACTAGAATCCGTACTGTAATTTGTCATCTTTGATTTAATATGTGTAGAGAGGTCTGACTTCGGGTGAAGCTTTGCGGAATATCGGATCCAACGCCGAGATTAGGGACGTAAACTTATTTTAAATTAAAGTATCTTTTCGGATTATTTCATAGTCACGGTCACGTCACGGTCGTCGGACGTCTCAAACACATGCTTGTTACAGACAATGCCCACTCACTATTTTACAAAAATGATTTTAAAAATTTTAAGAAATGGCAGTAAAGTACCCTTACAATATTTGTTGATTTTAATCAACTATAACCGTCTATAACCTTAGTCTCTCCCATGACCATAATTGCTGTAAAGCATTCGAAACGTCGGAAACCAGAAATCAAAATAAATCCGCGAAAAAATCCGAAAAGATAGTTTTATTTAAAATGTCAAATATTCGCGTAAATGTAAGAAAGTATTACGTAAACTTGTTTTAATATTCAGTTGTGGTTTTTGAGGCTTGTTATGACTAAAGGATAGAATGTTCTTTTGGTGATAAAATAATAAAAATATAAAATAAACAACTTATGCATCTATGCTACTTCGGAAAATTCGTAATCGTAGGAGGCAATACACATTTAAAAATATGAGACAGGAGAAAAACTATAGATGTGCCCTTGTAAAATGTAAGCGATTCTCATCCCCTAATTATGTTTTTTTGCATTTATGTCTCAGACAATGGTTAATTCAATCTTAGACATCTATTATTAAACTTGGCGTGATCTTGTAGCTTTGGGCGAGACGACTTATCTTCAGACTTACGAGTAACTTAATGCTTATAGTGTTCTAATGTGTAGCGGACATGGTGGAGAACGCTTGGGAACTCTCCAAAACGCTAACTTCCTAATAATGGTGGGCCTTCGAGTATGTGTATATCATACGATAAATGTTAATATTTATTGAAAATTTATTTATCTTTTTTTTTTTATTATACCACCAACAAAGTACAAACTAATCACATTATAACATACATGGAAAATAAACATATAGAGTAGTACCTTAATTATAGGTGATAACGAAATTTAAAATGTAGTACAATGTAAAGGCAAAACAAGATTTATAATATCAAAAAAGTAACATAAAGATTCACAATGTTACCGCTTACAAATAAAAATAAGTTTATAAAAATAATAACAGCTAAATATACTATTAACAGGTTAAGAAAGATCTAAATGAAATATATATACTCACATACACACATATACATACACATACATTTTCACATGTATCTACATAAGCGATTATTTAACATAATATGACGCTATGAGTGCAACAATCTTTTTTTTTAAATATGTAATTTTCATTTTATACGTCTCGTGACAATTTGAGGTCAAAATCTATGGGTATATTAATCAACTTGTACAAATACAGAACTAAGACATAAAAAAATTTAGTTAGATTTTTTTTTGTTATTATTATTATTCGTTATTAATACAAGGAAGCAAATAAATAAAAATATATTATTGACTAACAATCATATATGGGACAAATCAAATTATCACTAACCATTGGAGGATTCCACTATCACCTTCCTGTATCCATCATCAAATCACCGCGATGGTTTTAAATTATTGTATTCTCATCCGATCTATACATACTTATAAAATTACAAATTGATATAAAATTAGAAGTTGATTGAAAACAATTTCCAAGATTTGATTTAAAAGTTACGAGAAAATAAGGAATTACTATGACCCATTTTTCTACAAAAGATCGACATCGATAACTTCCCATCACCACGCTGGCAGGCTGTGTACAATCCTCAAGGCTCAGACACAGCACATTAGGCTGAAGTTCTTGCCAAATACATTCAAAAGTATTTTATTCTTCGCGCTATCAATGGGGTCGGCGTCCTGTCCGTGGTAACTAGACGCGCCCTTCATGGGTGCAGAATAGACACTGGAAATGGTATCCATAGAGCTTGTTGCTTGGCCAACTTAATATATTTTGACAAGTTTTGGACTTATTAATATGGTTTTTGATCCTCTGCATTTTATCTATAATTAGTATTTCAATTAAACTAAATAATTAATTGTTATTAGATGATATTTACATTTCCTTTATAAAAATAATATGTAACAATCAAATGAAAATTCTCGACATTTTTATTTCTAACGAATGTTCTCTCACCGCTCGGCTCGTATAGGTACCTACTAAATATATAACATAGACCGCTAATAAATATAATCCAAGATATTCTTAGATAATACCTACCTACATTTTTTTTTTGATACATTATTTGATTATTGACAAACGAGGTGGTTTTTCAATTTTTTTAACCAGTTATGATATATAAAAGTGATTGATATCTTAAAGTACATATAATTTCTATTTTCTTTTTACTTCAAAGACGCAGCGCTTTTTAAAGGGTCGTTTGCTACATTATTTATAGCAATGTTTTTCCTCATGTACGATATAACAACTCCATGACAGTTATTTAGAATCCCAGAATGTATTTATTCCAATGCCAAAACATGAGATTTTGTACAGAATAATTCTTGAATCACTTGACTTTCTGAATAATTTTATTTTTATTTTTTAAGGTCACTGTGACATCGTCACATATAGAAGAGACATATTATTTAAAACGAGGAAAAACGATAAGTACAGTAATTGTAAGCAGTGGCAGATCAGTGGGAGCGCGTTCGCTTGGAGGAAAACTGATGCGGATTCAAATTTGAGTACCTATCGCACGTCTGAGATTTACATGTGCACATTTTTAACATGATTATCACCTGCAGTGAAGGAAAGCACCGTGAGAGAATATTACTAGTCCACTAACCTGCAGTTGGCTAGCGTTGTGGGCTATGGCCAAATCCCCTCACATTGAGGAGACGCTCACGCCCAGCTGTGGGACTTTATGTGGAAATCAGTTCAGTACTTGTTGGGGGATAGTCAAAGAACAGGAAGAAAGCCCTCTTATTTATCATAAGAAATACCATATTTTAATAAAGAATTCGTATATTTTACAGCTAAAGCCGGGAACCTAAGCTAGTTTTAATAATGAGTCGAGTCATTATGTTATATTCGTATGCTACTAAGTGATGTGGAACATTAGTAAAGAGGATATGAAGTAACAAATCAATGGCTTTACTTGGTATGGTAATTCTTTCCATATTTGTATTTGAGCTTTCGCCAAATATCATTAGTTTGTTTCAACACTAGCAAGAGCCTTTGGTTTTACAGAATCCATTTTTTTAATACTGATATCTCAATTTAAATATGATTTTATTTCCTTGACAATGACTTTTGAGATCCATACTGAGTTCTGAGGTCGCCAGTCAGTCGCTACTCGCTATAGTCTATAGTCAACGGTTGTTTTTCTAATTTTTATGCGACTTTTGTAACTTGTTAATATGAAACGACTTTATAAGCGTATAGTAAATTATATTCCTAAGCATCTTAACTCAGGAGAGGATCTCGTCACTGCGAATGGCAAAAAGCCTATAAATAATACATACTTGTGATATATATAAATATGTTTTATTTATAGGCGAAAAATTGAAGTACATCCATTTTTTTAAAAATTAGAAAGTTTTGGTGAATTTTCTCCCCAACATCTTATTTTCCGAAGTGACAGTTCGACTCTGAATGACCAAAATATGTAATAAACCTTTCCTTTTGTAAAAAGCTCTTACTTTTGAGATGAGAAGGATGAGGTGATGCCGGGTGTAAGCACTAGTCTCACAAAACAATGTCACTAAGCCATCGCCGCCAGACGAGTTGAACGGCCGCGTTGGCGGGGTTTAAGGATCGCGAAATTTTGACAAGCTACGGCTCTACGATATTATATATCTATTTGATTTGCTCATTACGCGCTGATTGTGATTTATTACAACTGTAATCGTAAAAACTTTACATTTTCATATGTTAATCAACTTTGATTGACTCTTAATAGAGCTTCTATGGCTCGTAAATATAACCTAAAATACTTTTTCGGTTGTTAAATGAGGCAGTAACAGTGGAAACTGTATATGTTCTTAATGTTACTGTGTCTGTGCGTCACTATTTCTATATATTTTAAGAACATTACAATTAAATATATTATAAGCATGTTAAATATTTCTTCTATATTGGAAGATGTACATAACTAATGTTTGTACATAACGTATGTAGAGTTCGGCACTATCCAGCACACTTTTAAATTTTTTGATCTAGTACTTATTATCCGCGCAGTACCACGACACCCGCCGGGTGAGGAGACTAGTATAATAAATAGATGCAATCCGCATCGAGTGATGAACAAATTTCACTGCGACAGATGTCCTGCGCCCGCGCCGCGCTCAGGGCTGCCTCTAACCCTGCAGGTCTAACATTTTATGTACAGACAGGACAAGTTACGGGGTTTATTTGTATATTACATTTATCTTTCCACTGTTAAAGATATTTAGGAGAAACAAGGAGGTTTTCAGGCACAAGTTCGTTGAAACCTTCAGCGCATTAGAATAATTAAACTATTATTATTTATTATTTATTTTTACAATTATTACACTATATGTTATACTTTTAATTTTGCAATGGACCCACAAAACTGTTTGCACAGTTTGTCTGTGGGATCAGAGATGTATTGCATGTACCTGTCAATAGTTACACTGATGTTTTTTTTTTAAATACAAAATTCAAAATAGCCTTCTGATATTTTTTTTAATAGAATAATATTTTTGATTTATTGGTTTTTAAATAACTTTCTAGTTTGTGCGCACTCACAATCTCGCATAGAGTTCAGCGCGACAGCCCTGACTGAGCGCAGCGCTCGTTCGAAAGCATCTATTTAACCTCAGAATGAGTTTTTGTGTTAAGTTTTTATTTAACTTACCGTCGACTAATATTATGCTTATGTTACCATTTTTTCCTCCTCCGGTGGGTGTTTGATGAGTAAAAAAAATTTTTGGCTTTGACATAATAAAAAAATGTTTTTTATCTCGTCGCATATGGCGTCGCGCGTGCTACTTGCACATTGCGTCCAAATTTTTTTCTGCATCCTTATTTAATCTATACATATGCGCCATAGAGTTTTTTTTTATTTTCTTGTTTTTCATATAAGAGACGCCGACATTGTTTATGGGCTATGAAAAAGTAATAATCGAATAAAACGTTTTATTGTTGGTTTTGTCTATGCTTTTGTATGTAGACGGCGTAATTTTATTAGCGTCGTTAAATTTTTTAAGTTTTTTTCCCAAAAAAATATAACTTTTTTTTATTATGGTTATATTAAATTATAGATTTAGTTTACATTTAAATATATTTGACTTCTGCTTACTGAACAAGTGTAGTATAAACTTTTATGATAAGATATTTTTGTTTTTGCTATGTCCCAGCTAACTTATTTAATTTATTTAACGCAAATTGCTTGTTACTTCTAAAATATTTTTTTTAAATTACCCAAATAACTCATAGGTAATACGTTGCTGTGATGTCAGCTTCTAAGGTGCTATATAATGCTAAGCTCCACCATAAAAGGGGTTAAAAATGACAGAGGTGTTGAGAATATATTTAAAACGCCTCGACGCTAATTAATAACGTGTGAAGGGTTTCGTTTTTATAAAAATCCATAAATTAAGTAGTGGATGTTTCATAAATTAAGTAGTATCAAGGTTTGTTCTACAATTCCAAATATTTGTAATTTTTATAATCTGAGGCAAGGTACTATGCTCCCTGAGGAAATATATTTAGAGTAGGAATCGAATCTGCGACCTTCAATGCTGTAGGGAATGCTAGATAGATAGAGATTTTACATCTTAACGATTGTAATGTAAGATATTAGGTAAAGGAAATTTTTGAAGTTTTAAGTACTTTTCTCTTTTAATAAGGTAGTAGATAGTTATAAAATATATATTATTGAATGTATACAATTTTTCGCTTTTTCAAAATTATCTCCAACAACCTCTTTTTATAAATAAACCAGTTATTGATTTTTTTATGGATAAAGAAATTAAGCTGTGAATACACACATATCATATTTGTGCTTACATACATAATACATAAATAGGTACATAGATCAATCTATCGGTTTTAAAATGTAGTTGCCATTTTAAACTTTAAAATCATTTTGTAATGTAATCTTTTAACCAGGATCTGAATAGTTTTGTTCTAATTTACAATAAAACCTTGAAAGTAAGTAGCTTGAGCTCGTAAGTAGCAGGCAAATGAACACGAAATATTTATATTTTTATCAAAAGTTAAAAAATTCTAAAAATCTCAATCTGGACTTTTTATATATATGTATGTAAGATATGCACGTATGTATGTATGTATGTATGTAGCAAGTGCTTTAACTTCACGCAACAGGTGCGATATACATACAATTCAATATCGAAAAAATGACACGGTATTACTTTTTTATCTAAAAAAGCTTATTCGAGCCCTTACAATAATCCAGTTTTTGTTAAAGCTCCAGAAAAAGTTATCTTTCGTGCATCACTTACTTACTAACCGACTTCCAAAAGCTTTGTATATAATAAATAAAAAGCTTATATGAAGCAATAAAGTAAATTATAGTTATTTAACTTATCAACGAGTACATTAAATAAACTTACATAAAAGTTAAAATATAGGTAAAAATAGTTGAAGGTATTATAATAATGTTCGTCGTATTATTCAATAGTTTGTGTGTCTGTCAGTGTGGCTGTGATCAGTAGATACTTATGTAGGGTGTGTAGTGTAATTAACTGGTACTTGAGTGTATGTTTAGACCATACTTCTTTTGGCGCGCAATAGAGAGCGAAACTTGAGGATCGCCGGAAAACTTCACATGTATTCATATGATTCATTTTAAACGTTATAAATAACACAAATGTTTTACTCATTTGAGCTTGAATGAATGGGTTTGTGCGTTCTTGGAAACTATATATAGCTGCCATTCATGAAATGGCCGACTTTCATCAATGGGTACGCTTTATGTGGCCGGTGCATTGTGTCTATCATAGCTGCCCACGGGCCGCCGCCGGCCGCCGCTACAGGGTGTAACGCAACCTATTCGTATTATAACTTCAAAAATGTTATTTTACATACTGGTGTGGATACTATTTAAGTATGTATTTAAAATTACTGATTTTTTTTGATGTGATTTTTTTTTGTTTTAGGAAATTGGTCAATGTTAATTTTGTGTTTATACCAAGTTAGTAAAAACTGTACGCTCTAATTCTGTTACTAATATTTTGCATTCGCATTCAGTCTGATACAATAAGATTTACTTACAAGTGAAAGACAAAAGAGATTAGATACTATGTAATAAAAAAATGACACGTCGGCTACGTGATGCGGCCACAATAATGCATATTACGACAAACATTATTCTTTGAAGTCACTACCTGTTCCGTTCTCACGCCCAAATGTATAAAAAAATCAAAGAACAAAAATTATTTTCACACCTTCGCAGAAAGGTTTTGAGCTTTTATTGTGAATGTAAAATAAACTAAAAACATTTAACTTTCTTTAGCTTGTTTTGTGACAGTTGATGACATCTATTGGTATAACACGAAACTACGCAAATTAGCGCCATCTATTGAAGATATTACAAATCAAGTTAAAACTAAAGTAAAGAGCGCCATCTATTAGACTTTTATGTAATATACGAAGTAGCGACATCTCTTGGATTATTATAAAACTACTAAATACAAAGCAGTGACATCTAGTAGTGTAAAATTGATTTAATTAGATCCTACTTCTACTGAAACCATAATCTAAGTTATAATTAGTACAGCTTTTCATCGATAGATGGCAGTAAATAAAACTTGGTATATAAATTACGTGAAAAATAAAGAAATAAATTTTCAAGAGTAAATGATTAATTACTGTTCGTTTTATACACTGACTTCTACAGTAAATGAAAATACAAAGCAATTAATTGTACATTTTGAGATATTACAATAATATTTTATAAAACTAATTTAAAGAATTGATTTTTATTTTTAATGCAAACTGCGAAAATAATAAATTTAAAAATTAGATGCTTTATACGAAATCACATTCAATACCTACGAAGTTATATTAATTTTTTTATAAATAATTTTTTATAAATAAAAAAAACAAGTCTTTGAAAATAAACAAATATATTTGTTTATTTTCAAAGGCTGACTAACTAAATGAAACATAGTGAGTAGAGTTTAAAACAATATATATAATTTAAAAAATAAATAAATAAAAATAAATTTTATAATAAACTTACCTGCGACTCAATCTCGTATACAATTTTCACAAAAAATAAGTAAATAAGTAAAATACGTGCTTTTCCACCTTCACCAGATAATCGAATGGAAAATGTAGAGAAGAAGACAGCTAGTTATTAAATTTACTTGTTTTAAAAATTAAATAAGTAGTTACCATTGTGGTTTACGTTTCTACAAAGTGCAAAGAAAGTTAACCACGTACTACGTATAGTTTTACCACAGTCTGTACGTAGTACGTACCTAAGGCGTAAAGAAAAATCAGCTATTTAAAAATTGCACTATCATGGTGTAATGAAGTATTATACTAACCGCTTACTAAGGAAATAAATAAGTAGTTATCATAATTATTAATTATATGTATATCACTATAGTTTATTTAATATAAAATAAAGTTCCCCTCAACGCGTCTGTCAGTCTGTCTCACTGCGATAAGCTCAAAAGCTACTGAACAGATTTTCATAAGATTTTGTGTAAATTGGCTAAATTATGATGATATTGAGATTATGATTGTTGAAAATGTCGGAAAAAAATCACGACTTGGAGCTTTATATGAAGACAATGTATTACGAAATATTCCTCTTAAAAAGATCTATTAAACTGTAGGAATGGTATATATATCTACATAAGTACCTAAGTATATACTATATATACATGTATATTATAGTACCCAATAAGTTTAAGAAAACGAAAAAAAACTGTCGCTGTTACTTCATTTTTGCAGATTTTAGCGTTTTTTTAAGTTTAGTTATTAGATTTATTCTCAATCTCAGCATTAAAGTTCGATTTACCGATTAAAAATTGCTGCGAGCGAATGTACCTTCACAATATTTATAAAATACATCCCTTACTTTCGAATTTTCCCTCGCAATAAATCTCGAACGAACTAAACATCTGCACTCGACGCGTTCATTGCATGAGATAAATCATATTGATAACAGATGGCGACATAAGTTTCGCAATATCTCTTCGCAAGAGTGCCAAAGTGTGTACGAGCTCCAGCTTTACCTTTAAAAGTTGGTCTTCAATTCATCAAAATAAGAACAGAGACATCAGGCGGTACTCGGAAGTAATATCGGGGAAATTAATGAACCAAAATGCATGCGAATGAATTGTAAAAGAACGAGTAAGTTATAGGCTAACGACTCTAATGCCCGATTTCACCAACGTCACCTAAGTTTAAGGGATCCCCTAAGCATGGTTAGGGGGTTGTTAGGGGACACTTTCTGTTTAACCGACAGTTAGGGGTCACCTAAATGTTAAATTGCCCCCTAAATTTAATGGACTATGGAATGGATTATGGAATGGACTAATGGAAATATGGGCTTAAAGACGATGTAAAACGAAATTTAATTTAGGGGCTAGTTTAGGGGAATTTTAAGTTAGGGATCCCATACGTAGGTGGTAGCTTATGGGTTGTTGGTGAAATCGAGCATAAGACTGCGGCTAAACATTATATATACTTAACAAAATTAATGTTAGATTATTAATTCGTAAAAGGTACATGCGCGTACATAATATAAACTTATACATTATTGGTTATTTTTTATTGTTTCATTTATTGCATTTGCTGACCGGTTCGATTGTCAGTATTTGAACCACTGACAAATGACACTGACAAATCGAGTCTGTCTTAGATAAGGTTTAGGATTAAGTAGGTTAAATGTGTACTAACATTAGGTTAAAGTGTGTCTTTACTAACAAAATATGATCCTTGATGGTTGAATAAATGATATTATTATTATATACATCTATTATAGTTAACATAATAAGCACTTTTTGCAAAAAATAGTAGTTTCTAACAGTATATTTAATAGGATGCAAGAAAAGTAGGTACATGATCGCACTGCTATTATAATTTCAAGAGTTTGTATGTATGTTTGTTATTTTTTTTACGCTAAACGTGAAACGGATGATGATCGAATTTAATTAAAATTTTGTATTCAGATATATTTTGACTAACATAGGTTACTGTTAGATGTGGGGACGCACCCGAGTAAAGCGCAGGTACTACGTCCTACAGTAGTTGATAATAACGAGTAGGTAGGGTCAAAATTTAGGAACGATTCTTTTATGAGACCGCAGAATTAGCCGTTACTGATGCTGTTCGAGCGCAGTTATAGCGCATTAAGACCACTCGCGCCAGCGTAAATTACACACGTATGGGACATGTGCTGTTTAATTTGCATCCGTGTATCATTTAAATATCTAATCGACATATACCTAATAATAAAATTAATCAAGCTTAATTTGAGTTTATAGTTCATAAGAGTTACTCATATAAAAATAGAAAATCATGGATTTTCTTTATTTATTTATTTTATTTGATTTTTAGGGTTCTTTAGCCTAAAGGCAAAAATAAACTTTTATAATTTCGTCATGTCCGCCTTTCCGTACGTCACAGTCATTTTACTTTTAGACTATTGGAGATACATGACTGAAATTTGATAAATAGGTATTTGATATATTACACATATAGACATACAGGTGACCGCTAGAGAATTCAAAGTCGCTGTCAAATTACGACAAATAAAATAATAAAGGTGACACCCCATGACTAACTGAGAGGTGAAAAAAAATAACTACCAGACCACTTAACTACCACACTTTTACGTGTATGGTGTCTCCATGTATGAAACAGTGGTAGCCCAATGGTAACGCGATCGCTTGGGAAACCGAGTGAAGGGTTCAAACCCCGGGTCTCTCATCTCTGATATTTGCATGTGCCTATCATTTTTAACGCACCTTGCCTTACGGCGAAAGAAAACGTCGTGAGGAAACTTGCGTGTCTGAGAAAACCTAGCAAGTTTTCGAAAGACATGTGAAGTCCACCAACCCGCACTTGGCTAGCGTGGTGGACTATGACCTGATCCCCCTCGTACTGAAGGGAGGCCCAGCTGTGGAACGTTAAAAAGGGTTAAATACATACACATATATACATGTATGTAGGTTCACGCCACGGAATCCTAAATGTCAATTCGCACTTGCTCGATTTTTCATTCATTTATTTAATAAGATCTTAGATATTTTATTTCATATCAAATCTAGTATCTGGTTACTGTAAAGGATAAGGGTTACTTTAATATCTTAATGGTATCTTCCTAAAACAAATACGTGATATGTCCATAACACTCTAACGGAGCGGAGGACATAACACTCTAACTGCACACCAGGTCTGTTTCATCGCGAATTGATGGCCCTTAAAGCTGTAACTTACGTACTGTCTACATTCATGACTTACCGATAAATAAACGTTAAGGAAGATTACATGTTTTTGTAACTTTAATATGTAATAAACTCAGACTAAGGAACATAAAGACAGAGCGTCATAGAACTAAACATGAAACCTAGCAATAATGTTTCAAAATAGTATACAAATGACAATTTGTATACTAAATGATAAGTAAATAAATTATAATAAATAAAAATAGCTAAAGGATTTTATTGTAATAAAGAAAAAATAAATAAATGAGCTAAACTTAAGTTATCTCTCTTTCAAGGAGAAGAGAATAAATGCTTAAAAATACCAAAAAATATGATTATTTTTTATATTTTATCCATATCAATTGTATTCATTTAATACGTAATATGTATATAAAACTTCTCTAATTCTGTAAAGAAAATAAATGATCTCTACAGCGAAATAGTAGCATAAACATCAAATCACGCTATTATTTTTGACTTCGACATTTATTTTGGCGGATTCCGTGTATATAATTTTTTAGTCTGAAGTAATAAATTATAAGGGTAACAATTACTTATAACCTCACGATATACATTGTTCTCTATACAACTTTTTGTCTTAAAATTAATAAACAATTATTTTCGGATATAAGCATTAAGCAATTCATCAAAACAGCCATAGCGCTCGCTCTGTTTACAATTGGTAGGTGGAGTTCATACATACGTCCTTATATTTTCCTTTCGGTCAAAAACTAGCGACGTGCCTTCATTTTGCTCAGATCATAATTATAGCCTGCAATGTTTGGTGCTTTTTGCGACATAGAATTCTTTAAATATAAAGGCCTTACCAAATTACATATACGTACATTTAGTTAAAACTTAAACCTGCAACTAATACGTTTCATAGTATTTTAGTAATTAATTCACCATGCATTTTTTGAGAGTTAAAATTATGAAAAATGCATACAAGTATGTCAGGTTTTAGTTAAAAGTTCAGTCTCGACGGCTGTCATTACGCCGTCATTGTCCAAAGTTGCAAAGTTAAAAATTAAAAACTTTGTATCAAAGGATGGGTAACGATTAAAGCTATTGAGGCGAGACCAATGAGTGCGCTCGCAGTGACGAGAGAGTGCTACAGCTCTACATGCATTATCATATTGTGAGAATGTAGAGTCAAACTTCATCTTAGTATACCATTTTTTCCGTCCGCGTTCAGATGAATAAAAACCAAATTCTTAGGTTTTACATATTAGTATACTCTTTCAATGCAGTTTTTGTATTTTTTCTAAGAAATGAAATATTTTCCCGCGGTAAAAAGTATTCTGTATGTTAACCCGGATAACCAGCTATTCATCAAAATCCCTCCAGTGGTTTTTCTGTGATATGGTAACAGACAGATAGACAGACAAAAATTCTAAAAACTATAGATTCGGCCTCTGTATCTACAATAATGTCTATTTCAATAAGATTTTCCAAAAATATATTTAATGTACAGATTAGGCTTAGTTACAATTTTATTATATGTATAGATTAGCAGAATCCATATAGATAAAAAATAAATAAAAAAAGTTAGGTTTCATACAAAATTTCACCCTTATAATACCCCCTTATAGGATGAATTTTGAAAAATCCTTAAATACGTATTTATTTGTATTGAAGAGCATAAATAAAAAAAAATTAGAGTAATTCTGATCATAAATATCTTTTTGGGTTGTATTCTAACGTGTTTTCCCGTGGGAATGAGATAATCTCCCGCGTTAAAAAGTAGCCTATGTCACTCTCCAGCCCTCTAACTATCTCCACAAAAAAATCATGTTAATTCGTCATTCCGTTTTGACGTGAAAGAAGGATAAACAAACAAACAAACACACTTTCACATTTATAATATTAAAGTATGGAAGTATGGATAATATAATTGAAGTGCTTTAATCTGTTAATATATGTTTCACCTTTTTGACCGACTTAAAAAAGAGGAAGTACTCTATACAACTGTTTATTTTACTGTACACGCCGCGCGACACCTTCACCGATTGTAAATCGATTATTATAATTAATTATTAAAATTAAACCCATATAAATTATAAAAGCTAATGGTGAATTAAATAATTTAAAGTGTCCTTGAACTAATGAATGTTCAGTGTTGATTTGAAGTCGGTGTTCTTTATAGTTCAAAATACTATTTTACTTTTGTGCCCAAAGGCACTCCTAGAAGCCACGAAACTAAAGAATTGAATTGAATTATTTTACTTTTATTCTAATCTATACCTACTAATATTATAAAAAGGAAGAGTTTGTTTTATTGTTTGTTAGTTAGTTAGTTAGTTAGTTAGTTAGTTAGTTAGTTAGTTAGTTAGTTAGTTAGTTAGTTAGTTAGTTAGTTAGTTAGTTAGTTAGTTAGTTAGTTAGTTTGTTTGTTTGTTTGTTTGTTTGTTTGTTTGTTTGTTTGTTTGTTTGTTTGTTTGTTTGTTTGTTTGTTTGTTTGTTTGTTTGTTTGTTTGTTTGTTTGTTTGTTTGTTTGTTTGTTTGTTTGTTTGTTTGTTTGTTTGTTTGTTTGTTTGTTTGTTTGTTTGTTTGTTTGTTTGTTTGTTTGTTTGTTTGTTTGTTTGTTTGTTTGTTTGTTTGAACGCGCTTACCTCAGGAACTACTAATACGATTTATTTATATATTTATTAGGCTATAAGTAATAAGTAATAGTTTATCTATTCTAGGTCATATAAATATTTGGGAATTATTTAAAAATATAAGCTTCTTCGATGTTCAAAATATTGAACTTTGGCGATAGCGTAGATTGCTGATATTCAATTAAAACATAAATTTTACTATCTTCTATACAAAAATGCTACTATTTGAACTATTTCTGTACATCAGTTAACGAGCTATTGTTCCCAGCAGAGTGGAGTCACTTAGAGTTCAAGAATATTTAAGAGTCGACCACATCGGCGGGGGTTGTTCCACTACATTACGTTGTAATTGCTGGGGGGCAATTATAATAGCGATCATAACATGCATTCGACTAGAAAATTGTCGGTTTGATATCTGCCGCGAAATTGCCGTCATTTCAACGTTTTCAACACTAAGAGGGTTTTAATGCTTTTCTAATTAAAAGTTTTATCGAAATTCAGTATATATACATATACAATATTCATAAATGATTTTATAATCGCCTATTTTAAAGTTAAATTGTGTTAATATTAACGAGGAGGGCTCTTTTGATTTAAATATATACAATATTTTGTATCTACATATTTTTGGTCAACACGAAAAAAGAGGTAAACAATTTTAGTTATATGTTTCTTTTAAATGTTATCAAGAAAAATTCAATGCTAAGGGGCTTTAAATGACTTTAAAGTTAGTGTAGTGTAGTCTTCGTTGGTAAGCGCGCAGTTTGGGCAGTGCTAGACCGATTTGGCTAATTTTTGTTATTTCATTTTCTTTTAAAATGCCGGAATAAATTTTAAAAGGAAACTGCCCGAAAAATTCAATTAACTGCAAATTGTAGGATTTTTGTAAAAACTCATGGACATCTTTCTTTTTTGAAATTTAAACAGGATAACATCTGTCGGTCGCTCGTTACGCATATGTATAATATACATATTTACATAAATTATAAGAACATCCAGTATAATTTTCATAAATATGTTGCACAATTTAATGGAACGAAGAAGATACGTGTAATGTTACAGTTAAAAAAATATTCTTAAAATAAGTAATAAATAAAAATACCCATAAAAGTACTTACTAATAAATTATTATGACTCAATTGTAAAAATCTTGTTATTGGTTCAACACGTCCACACATAAATATGTAAAATAAAGCAAAGCTTAAAGTTTTACGTCCCTATTGTGGTAAATTCTAGAAATTTTACGAGTAAGTCTTTACCGTTGTGCTTGTCAGAGCAGAGCTTTTGTTCACATTTATTTACGTGTCTCGTGAAAGATTTGCAGTTCATCTGCATAATAGTCAACAACTTTAGGTTATAATAATTCAATTTTCTTGAATATTACATGTTTTAAGATGTAGTTATAATATAATTGTTTGCATATTTTTTTGAAAATTAAAAAAAAACCGACTTCAAAACCCTAATAAGTAAAAAATAAATGAATTGGAGTTTTCATTTACTATAAATATCTAATCAGATATTTACGAAGTCGGTGCCAGTCGATAATGCTTTAAGATATTAATATGTAATAGGTAAATATGACAGTGTATGAACTTCAATTATATGTAGATTTTAAAATATTATACATCAATTTGTGATTATATAATAGCTTAGATTGCCGAACAGACAGATAGATATAAATACTTAAAAAGAATTTTCTAAATAAGCGTGAAAATTATAAAAAAGATAATTTACCTAAAAATAGCTCTGCCATGAATTTTCTTTTAATAAAATTAAAATAAACAAATAAAGAAACAATTAAACATCTCAATAATGCTTAAATAACGCGTTAAGTTTAAAGTTGAGGAAAACTTGAGTTAAAGAGGGGAACTTGTAAAAGTACAATCGTTAAAAATTTAAACAGATCAGCCTTTTGGAGGAAAAACTTTGACAATTAAGGAGAATGAGTCGTTAGTGCCGACGCGACGCGCGCACTCGCACACACTACTGCAGCGAGACAAGACCGTCTTGCGTTACTTTGTATCGTTTATTCTCTATCTGGACCTTTATGTACCGCAGAATTTCAGAATAAGCATATTATATAGCCTATTTATTGAGGAAGATGATCTTACATGCTACGATTCTTAGAAATGGAGTAATTAACCATAAAATAAATACATATGCTAGTCTATAATATATCTATAGAAATATTTTTTATAGAAGCAGCGTAAACTTTGAAATTGTAAGCTTCCTTCTTGTTTTGAAATTGAAAGTTACGCCATTATAAAGTAGAATTTATTTAATTTATTTATGTGTTGGGAATGACAATACCTGAAAAACATATTTTAGGCTATTTTTTATTGATTTATCGTCTAATTAGAGTCGACACCAAAAAATAATAAATTTTAAAAGCTATTAAGTAAATAAAAGCAATATTCTACATGCATTTACGTGAATTTAAATTAGAAATTAGAACGCACAGATACATACATGTCAGTTTTCATTAAATATACCTATATTTATTATAAGACTAATCGTCCGTGTGCACACTTCAGTCGTCTTTAATTGTTACTGTCCGGAAGCTCCACCGCGGCTCCCTGGCGAGGGCGAGTTGAAACAATTTTACAAATGAATTTCTACAAATTCAAGAAGATACTATGAAAAAGTTAAATAGAAAAATAGGGCCGCCGCATCTACCAACTTTCACAACGAATTGCTGTGTACATATAATCAATTATTGTTTAAGTCTCGAAAGTATATACTTTTGTAACTTATATAGTTACCACGTTATAATTTTATTTAGTGTACAAATAAATAATTGCACATACGAGTATGTGCTTTAAGTAAGATATAAATAATGTGTATATTATGCAGAAGTCTATACTAATATTATAAAGAGGCAGAGTTTGTTTGTTTGTTTGTTTGTTTGTTTGTTTGTTTGTTTGTTTGTTTGTTTGTTTGTTTGTTTGTTTGTTTGTTTGTTTGTTTGTTTGTTTGTTTGTTTGTTTGTTTGTTTGTTTGTTTGTTTGTTTGTTTGTTTGTTTGTTTGTTTGTTTGTTTGTTTGTTTGTTTGTTTGTTTGTTTGTTTGTTTGTTTGTTTGTTTGTTTGTTTGTTTGTTTGTTTGTTTTGTTTGTTTGTTTGTTTGTTTGTTTGTTTGTTTGTTTGTTTGTTTGTTTGTTTGTTTGTTTGTTTGTTTGTTTGTTTGTTGTTTGTTTGTTTGTCTGCTGGAACGCGCTAATCTCAGGAGCTACTAATCCGATTTGAAAAATTCTTTTTGCTATATATCATATAATATAAAGTCTATCTATTCCATACTAACCGTTGAAACGTACCTAAAGACCAACCCGAAAGAATCAAGGATGAGTCATTAGTATTATATAAAGCTAGAGACAATTAAAATGTACAGAAAAACAAATTAATTTTCAACGTACAAATAACACATGAGACTCTCACATTTTATTTTGTACTGTAATAAAGCAATATTTCAAGTAGCTCTAAACAGTATAACAAGTTGTCAGTAACATACTCTGCGAAGGGTTCCGTGATTTATTTCTAGTAGAAATTAAAAAGGTTTGCCGCTAAAAGCTTCAGTCTCGCTCACGAACGAAGCGGTTTGTTAACTTTTAACTCTATATTATTAATATTAAAAGTGTAAAAAATGCAGACTCTTGTTTTATTTCATACAATTGTAAAGTAATATATATCAGGGTACTTATTAGCGAAATATTAATAATTTATATATTTCTGAAATTAGAGTGTATCCCTACGTGTGTAACCAAGTACCTAATACCTAGCCTATGCATAACTCTAGGTACACAATCTATCTGTATAGTGAATTTTATCCAAATCCGACCAGCCGTCGGAGCGTGAAAGTGTTACAAACATACACAAACACGCACATTTATAATATAAATATTATATAATATAATATGTAGTAGCCCAATTAATAACAACATACAAACATATAAATAAACACGAACAATTTAAACGAAAGTTCATTTTGTTTACATAAAGATAAAGCGCGGTGTTAACATCTGCATCTAACGAATAGCTGGATAAGCTCGGCTAAGGAATGAAACAATTTTTACACTTCACAGGGACCATTATTTATTTTTGTACTCCAAGGGACGGCGGTAATAGGATTTAGGGTAACGAAGCTCTTTTGCATTTCCCGTGTTTTTAGAAACAAAGTACGAGCGTCAATGGTTTAGATTTATGCATCGTTGCATACATATTGTAGTCTTTATAAGTTTTACTTGTACATATAAATAATAATAAATAATAAATATGTTGGGACATTCATACACAGCACCATCTAGTTCCATGGTAAGCTATAAGGCTTGTGTTATGGATACCAGATAGCTGATACACTACATATATATAACTTTAAATACATACATATTATAAATATACCCATGACTGCAGTACAAACATTCGTGCTCATCACACAAATGAATGCACCTAGCGGGACTCGAACCCGCGACAGCTGGTACAATAAGTAGGGTCACTACAAACGGAGCCAAACGTGTCGTCAAAATATGTGATATACATACTAATAATAACGTAGAATTTAAAGTAAAGTAGGTTTTTGTTTTAGTTATGAATTTTTGCAAGTGTATGTATGTACTTCGGGTAAACGATACAGTAATTTGGTTATCTGACGTAGATAAAAGAAGTCTTCCGTAGAGTGTCCCTCTTGAGTACTCCCACATTTTTCAAGAGAAACAACTAAGGGAATGGTTAGTTTTAAGGAATGTTGAGGTCGGTGTAGCTTTTTTTAATATGTAATTATTATATTTTTATTTGGAATAAAAACAATAGATTTTTCATCATTGATATACAAAACATACATACATATTTCCTAACAAATATCTCTTCAAAAAGTGACGTCGACATGTGACGTTAAATCAAACCAAAGAATAAAATTCAAAAATCAAAAGTTCCAAATATCTAAACACAAATTCAAACTTACATACACCAAAAATAAAGTACTTTATAAACGAAACAACATGCGTTTTAATTTTGTCATCCGAAAAGCAATGAACAAAAGAGATTTGAAAAAAAAACACACAATTCAATTTCGAGTTATGCACTTCTTTTTGAGGACCACTTTTATGACGTTAATTGTATGTCTTGAATTTTTATATATCAATATTACTCTATCAATATCACTCAAGTAAATAATCCAGGGAGTTCTACGTAGTAGAAGTGAGAACAGTTAGTAGTAGCTGTCAAGTCGTAAAGCATTTAAATGATCTTAATAGACGATTAGACATATGCAGCGATTATAGGAACCCAGGGGCCTGTTCTTACGGAACCTCCTCATTAACTTTTTACTGCAGTGATTAGTTCGCGGAAGCCGAGCGTTTACTTTGTTTATACTGAGCCGATTGGTGAAACGGATTTATAATGTCCATCTATCTACATTCACTATAATTTTAAATTTATTATATTATACTGTGGGATTCAGAAATATAACCTTAAGACAAATACTCTAATCATTTAGAGGAGGATGCTGGTGATGGAATAAGTAAATACTAAATAGAATGGTAATATAAGTAGGTACCTAAGCAAGATGGTAAATCTAATATAATTAAATAAGATGTATGTATGCATTCAGCTCCTTTTAATGTCCCACTGCTGGGCATGAGCCTCTCTTCAATGCGAGGAGGATTGGGCTATATTGAAGTAAATAAGATGGTAAAAGCTAAACTCACCCGATCGCACGGCGCCGGCGCATGTAGCTGCCGCGCCTGTCCCCTGCCCAGCGCCTCGCGTTTCCTCTGCGCACTGAACAGCCGCAGCTCCTTGCGCTCCTCGTCTGACAGAGCGTGGCAATACCGGACCTGGAATGATGACCAGCCATCTTACATACAGTTTTTGAGTGTATTGATAAGTTTTATAAGTAGAAGTTAACCAAGAGAGTCTATTATAATTTTGTATATATAGCTTAGTATTCAGATATATAAGTTTTGATTTTAAAATCCCATAAATTACAGACATGCACTTCAATTCAATCTTTATATAAAGATCCAATTTTCATGTGTTTCTTCTTCTCTTAAACGGCTTTTTTGATTTTTATATTATTGCTATAAATGTATAAGCAATGAGCGAAAAAAGTTTTATGCCATTTTAATAGTTTAGTCAATAGTGAATATTGTACCTCATTATCCTGCGGGGGTAGCTGTTGCAGCAGCTGCTTGAGCCGGTAACGCTCGCCCACGCTGTTCACGTACGGAACCTTGTCCTCTGGCAGCGCGGAGAAGTACAGGTGGACCTGGAAAAGTTCATTCATTTTATACATTAATTATTATGTGGTTTTGGATTAAATATACTTATAATTTTGCTAATATACTGTTATCCTACTAGATTTATATCAAGTATATACTAAATACATTATATTATTAAAATATGTACTATATAGTACTTTACGGTTCATGAACTGTAGCTAATGTAGCTGTAGTGATGCTATTATTTTTGATAGACTTCAAAAAAATCCTGTATCGTATGTATATCTTATGTACCATAAATAAAAAACCTTTTCATATTTTAGGGTATTTTTTTAAGATTTTGTTAAATAAATATTGTTAGTACCTATATTAGCCAAGTACAAAAAGATGCTTATCGATGCAATATCGCTAAATATATTATAGCGTAGATTTTTTTATTCTTTTCTATTTCTGCTTTCAATACTAAATCTTAAAAGATTGTAAAATACATTTACCAGATAATGTTGATGCAGGATTTGTATATAAATATTTTGCTTGTAACCTACCTACTGTTGTTACTCAATCAAACAGTATTTGCGCAAGCTAACGCGCACATTGTGTTTAAGCAAATTGCTTTATCATTACAAAATATAGAGTCAGGCACTCCTTTTTTGTGTAGTAGGTACTTTTCTTATAATTCAAAACCCTGAACGAGGGCCTTAAATTAAAAAATAATTATCTTTTAGATGGTCGTCTGGTGCGGAGTTAGATGTAAGGGCGTGAGTGTTAAGTTCGTGTTGTGTCATAAGGATTGACGTTCACTGTCATTGAAATTTTTTTTAGCATTAAATTATTATTACTTAACCTCTGTCTTCTCAATTCTACGTGACATTGGCGAAGTAATTTGTTCTCAACTGATACGCTTTGAAGCTATTAACAAGAGAATTGAATTGAATTACTCGACCTCGTCAGTCCACTACCGGTTCGGGAAGAAAATGCGTTAATCCTGAGAAGGACTGGCAAAAGAAACTATATATAAAGAAAAGAAAATATAGATTACTAATTAATATTTTTAAAATTGTAATAATTATAATAATAACAGCAAAAATTAAATAAATAATATTCCATAATCAATTATAAAACTAATTAAAATTATAAAAATGTTTAAAGTTAAAAAATATTTTAAGGTAATTGGTGCAATTTTCATTTTGTTATTTGTGGGTTGGCTGTCTGTAACAACTATACCTTCGAGACATGTAACACCTTAGTCTCTCCCGTGACCGTGATTGCTGTAAAGCATTCGAAACGTCGGGAACCAAAAATCCAAATAAATCCGCAAAAAAATCCAAAAACATAGTTTTATTATTCATAGGTACTTAATTTTACTTTACTCAGAAAAGTAAAATTTCATTTCAAAAGAATTTCTAGATACCTTTCTGTATATCTATACATAAGTAGTGAACTAGTTATTATATCCTGCATCTAAGATATAAAGGAAAGCATAATATTTCTAAGAAAACCCCCGTAATACTTCATTTTATGAAACCAGCTAATGAAAATGTTACGTGCTTTGAGAGAGTAATTTTCCTATTCTCATATATAAAATAAGTATGAATAACTTTTCCCCCGACTCTATTTACGTGTTAAGAAATTAAAAGGGCTTTTTATATCTTCAGAATAAAAAAAACTATGTAAGATATCTATGATATGAGTGACATGTTCTTTCCATGCTTTTATACTTAGAAATAAAAATAAAGTACGGCCTGTGATTTCAAAATAGATACCTCATATTAAGTTCACATAGGTATGTAGGTATTCACGCCGTATAATGCCAAAACATTTTAGAAAGGTCTGACTGTCTGTTCGTAGCTGCTGATTACACAGCGGCTTAGTCGATTTTAAAGGATGTTTTCGTTTAAAAAAAATTGGATTGAATTGATACAACATGTAGCTAATAACCAGTCATTCACTGCTCGCGGCCCGCTTGCGTTACAAGTGGGTCGGGGATAAAATATAATCTATATAAAATTATACATACTTGCCTAAATTACATAGATATCAGTTCAACTTTCTAAGCGTGAAGAAGAAACAAACAGACAGAGTTTTTCAACATTTATAATATTAGTATGAATCTGAGATGGCATTTGATTTAATAGCTGACGGAGACCCGCGTGCTCGTTTGCTCGCTAATATTATTAAAAAAAAAATAGCTAACATTTTTGCTACAATAACCTAATATAGAAGTCGTAACGTATTAGCGAATTAATCTCTAACAGTTGCTGACAGAAATAAATGTGTAATATCGTCCCTCTGCTCCTAATGAAGACAGGCTAATGAAATTGATACGTGCCTGGATTATTGACGCCGTTCTGACTCCTGGGGACCGGCGGTAATGTTTGGTAATCATTCACAATTGAATAGAGACATTTGCTTTATAAATGCTTTACATAATCTTGCAATACTTTTGTGTATTCTATGCTATTTTGAAACCGAGTCTTATATTAAATAAGCTTAGTTGTACATTCTATCAAAGTAATATACCAATACAATAGAAAAATCAAATCCATATACGTAGTGGAGCACTGCTTGATAGACAACCGCCAAATGTACCGTGAAGGCATTATCCATGTATTATCAGTTCTAATTCATATCATGAAGTAAGTTCACGTCCAGATATCGAAGTACGCAAAAGAACACAATTATCACTAGCCTTATGATGACGGCAAATATCGCGAAGAAACCTGCATGTTTGAGTTAACTTAGCAAGTTTTAGAAACACAATATGTTAAGTCCGCCAACCCGCACTTGGTCAGCGTGGTGGACTATGGTCTAATCCCCATTGTGTCCCCATTTTGCTGAAGGGAGGCCCACCCCGTGTAGTGGGGCACTAAAAAGACTACATGATGATGATAAAACTGACGAGGTATACGTGTGTATGAGATATACTAAATCAAATTATTAAAGTAAAAACTATTATCAAACATTTCAAAGCTTTGATAAAAAATAACATGCTTCTTGATATTGATAAAGAAGTTCGCTTTAAATGTTGCTATGAATTAAACATGTTCGTAAAATCTTGAAGCACTGAACGAGTATTATAACGTATGAGTTGCTATATCAATTAGTTACATTTTTTTCCAGCTAAGGTGTGGTTTTAATAAATCAAGCTCAGTCAATGCCTTAAAGGCAACTTAACAGTACACCCCATGTTTATTTCAACGCGCAACTAATATAGTCTGGAGCAAATAAAAAGTAAAGCAAAAACTATTTTATTTAATCTAAATTCACAATCACATTTATAATGCAATGACGTGCTAGGGTTGTCCTGCACGTCGTGAAACTTTTCCATTTTGTAATACTTTCTTAGATTTACCCGAATATTTGACATTTTCATTAAAATTTTCGTTTTGGTTTTTTTCGCGGATTTATTTTAATTTTTGGTTCCCGACGTTTCGAATGCTTTACAGCAATCATGATTACGCGAGAGACCAAGGCTTTAGATGTCTCAAAGCTCATTATATAGTTCGTGACCATGATCCCTGTATAGCATCTGAAACATTGAGAACCAAAAATCAAAATAAATCCGCGAAAACATCCAAAAAGATAGTTTTATTTAAAATTTCTATTTTGTTTGCTCAATTAATATATTTTTATTCTACTCACTTTAAAATCATCTAAAGTCTAATAATCTTTTATTACACAAACATTTATATAAAACAATTCACAATTCACATAATATACAAAAAAGTCTGACGAATTGACGAATTACCTCACTCTTTTTGAAGTTAAAATCAGACGAATATAGAAGCAAAATAAACGAAATTTGAATTCATAATATGAATGATCAATATAAACCATAAAATAATAACGGCTCACATAATATTAACGTAATTATAATTATTTCAAGTGAATGTGTTATCTAAATTATTAAAAATGGCGGATTCCTGCGATAATACTTTATATGTTTTCTGACATGGAGATTATAATTATTATATTTTAATTAAACTTATTAAGGAAAATGAATTTTTGCAATAAAAATAGGCAGATGTAGCAAATCTTATTTTTTTCTATGCACAGAGTACAGATGGATGAAAGGTTTTTTCTATTCCATATACATATAGGTACATATGTAGTTTCTGGAATGTCATCTTGTTAGTTATATTTCAATCAATTTACCTTCCCGATGTTGGGATGCTGGGTACCGATTTCCAATCGTATTGAATTGGTACTAAGTGGTGAACAAAGTGATTGGTACTAGACTGTAAGCCATCCAGTTGTACGACCGTAACTTTATAAATCTACATTGAGAGAATAAGGTAGACGGAGCGTATATTATAACATAAATGAAGCCAAGTGAAATTCAAAGTCAAAAGGTATATCTATGGTAGGTACCTGTACCAATCTTATAATTATTTTTAATATTTTGTTTATTTTTCTAATTATTGCATATACCTAGTGTGGGAAGTGGTAGAAATGGTATTATAAGACTGCTTATTTATAATATCATTTCCGCCTTCAATCTATCATCTGCACACTCCAACTATTTTATTCTTTAAGTATAAGTTACGAGCCCTCAAATTTTGAATGTCGAAGCCTCAAAAGCAGTTAAATCTATTTGAAAGGTTCCGTGACTCATTTCGCCAAAGCTCTAATTATATTCTGCGTGTCCGTAATTTCTCCAAGTTCGAAAGCTCAATTTGGCCGGAAGGAAGTTCGGGGAGACGTTTTAATTTTTTGCTCCACTGCCCCCGGATCTTAGAGCATTACTTTATTTTTACCTTAATTATAAATACTCGGCAATATGCATTCAAGAGGACAATTAAATATTTACTTGGTAGCCGCTTAATCGTTTACGTGTATTTATAGATATCTCTGAGAAACATTTCTAGAATTAAGTTATTTTAAACCCCTGGCTGGTGTTTATGTCGTATATTATGCTAGCTTTTACTAACGGTTTCGTTCATGGAGTTTATTTAATAAACTTAATTGATTTAATAAAATTAAAAGAATTTTTCAAATCTGACTGCCGATATTTAATTGTTTCAAAGATAATTGCGTGTAGAAAACTAACAAATTTTTATTTTAGTATAGTATAGATTTTGTTAATTTTTAAACAAAAATTTTACTATAAAAAATAACAGAAAATGTTGTATGTTAAGTTAAATAATTAATGTAATTAAATGTCATGTTATCGGTAATTTTAAAATACTTTTGAAGATAGATTAAAATTTAATTTGCATTTTGTGTGATGTTTCATATCCTCTACACTACTGTTTCTAGAATATTCAAAGCCATTGTTTTAGTGAGCTGAACAAGCTATTGTTTCGTGAAAGTTTGCTTATTTTCGATCTCCGTTGCAAAAAGACATTCGACGCATTGTATACGCAGAAAGCCCAGGAATTACGTATCTCGCCTTTTTACATAGATACTTCTACTCGAATATCTGAAGCCGATTGTTTTTAAATAGTAAAAAGGAGGACTACAAGAAATGTTACCTGGACCGGTTCATAGTATTTTCTAACATAAAGTTTACCAATTTAAAAGAAAACATCACTTTAAAGTAAAACTATATTTTATCATGTATTTTAATTATTATTATTGGGTCCAATGAATTTCAAAACGTTTCGAATGCTTTAGAGCAATCATAGTCAATTATTTAAAATGTCAAATATTCGCGAAATTAAATCTATTATTAAGTATTTCTATAAAATTACTATTTCAAATCTAGGAACGTATTACTTTAAAGGATTTGTTTAAAATTTATATGGGATCACCCTTGAAGTTAACATTTTAATAAAAAAAAAAAAAGAATTACGAAACTCGATTTATAATTGGCGAAGATATCGCGTATGTTATAATTAAAAAAAATATAGCAAAATTGAGTATTTTATCCGTTTTGAGGTCGGTAAAAAACTGAGAAGTAGGATTCAACGTCATACTACTTAACATCACATTCATATAAACCTACAATTTGTAAGTTTTGTGTTTGCTTGTCATTCCTTAATGTTGTAAACCGAATCAACGGATTTTTGTGAAATTCAAACTGCAGATAATTTATACCTTAGATTGTATCAAATATAGGCATTTTTTACAGATGTAACTTTCACGACACCGAAGCTATAGGCGATACTAGTTGTTATTAATTTATCATAAAAAAGCTTCATTTAAATCCTTCTTATCACTGTAAGGATTCAATAAACTTGCAAATAAACCCACAGAAAGCAATCTATAACTTCATCTAATAAAATCTAAAACTTCATCTAAAACACGAGATTAAATAAAAAAATAGATAAGTATCGATTTTTTTTCATTCATGTTCTTATTATACTGATAATACTCGTACAAAAAATAACGTTCTAATTAACTGAAAAGAAAACTTTATTCAAATAGACTTATTATAAGCACTTTTGAATAGTAAAGAAAAAATATACATCAATTAAATTGAACTGTTCCAATCATTTAGAACCATTTCTTAATGTAAGCATTTGTATTATAAAAACAAAACAAAGCAACAAGTTTAATGGAGAGATAAACTCAAAGCGGCAGATAAGAATCTCGGAGCCGACGACCGTTAAAGAAATAGCTCTTAGCTCTACACATGTTTACAATACAATTGTCCTCTCGGACAACGTACTGGCCATACCTCGGACGTGAATGCTATGGGAGATGTACGACACACGCACAATCACGTGGAAACTGCGTCCGACTAGAGTTAAATGGTTAATTGTCTATTTGAACACGCTTTTGTTAAGTTCACTTGTAATTAAGTAACTTAAATCAAATATTGGAAGTCGATCTTGACCTGCTTCTAAGAATCGTCATGATTTGAAATTGATTATTATTAAAAATGCAATCATTTTATACCACCGATGTGATGATGAAGCCATAGTGAAATTCTGCATTAAAACCTCCCAATTTAAGCTTATTTCTTTCTTACATTTTATCGAATATTTGACATTTTAAATAAAACTATCACCATGATTGCTGTAAAGAATTCGAAACGTCGGAGACCGAAAACCAAAATAAATCCGCGAAATATCCCGAAAATATGGTTTTATTTAACTTGTTTCCTTCGTTTTGATGAGTTTCCTACATTACAGTATTCCAAAACCTTTTTTTAGGATGTAATTATTATTATCATTGTTGATGACTGTAATGGCCGATTGAAGTCAGTATCTGGTAGACATTGGCTATAGAAGACGCGGGTTCAACTTCATACAAGATTAATGCAGAATGTACCTATACTTTCTATATGCGTTGGAAAATCTTAATACTATGATATAGTTACTCATATGATTTATGTATACTATAATTATTATAGCAAAATTAAGACAAGTATATCTTGCATCTTTACTAAACAAATCATTATTTATTTCCAAATATTATTTTTTACCTGCTCGGGCCTCAACCCTGGCGGCACCCACGTATATTCTTCCAACGCGCAGCCTGAATCGTCGTCGCTTTGTGAATGTCTGTGGGGGTCTCCTGGCTTCATAAGCCGTTCAGCGTGTTCCAATAACCCTCGAAGCTTCCCTTGAGGTACAGGATGTGGAGACAGAGACATTGCTGATTGAGGGGATTGAGGGGAGTGGTAACTCTGACCAGGTTGATTTAACTGTGAGACGCTATGACTGTGTAAAAGATTGAACTCTTGATATGGTTGACTTCTCCGAAAATTTGGATAGGAGTAAGGGTGAGGGGAGTTTGAGGTACTGGGTATTGATGATCCGCTGTGACTGGGCTGAGGTGATGGCAGGTGGGGTGACGCAGGTGCGGGTGGCGGAGGGGATGATTGCTGCTCGTGTAGGGGCGGCGGTGATGAGCCCGTCGGTGATACCACGCAATTTCGACAGACTGGCCTGAAAATAAAAAAAATATGTATAAGTATCTTATATTTATAATATGTTTGAACTGATATACATATATATTGTAATGATAGTATCTTTAATTGCTTAGCATAAATAATATACGTCAAGCTAATAGATAAAAATAATACAATATTACTGTATTTTACCTTACTATATGCTCTTTACTACATGTACCTATAAATTCAAGTATGGAAGGAGGAGGAAGGAGGAAGAAGGGGGCTATGTATCTGAACCCTACGTTAGAGCGTCCTTTCGACAGAATGTTTAAAATATAAATTTATACTCCGTTTTACTTTATAATATAGAAATCTTGCTTTAAAAAGCTATGTTTATAGTTTAAGAGACTTAGCATAAATTAATAGTACCAATATCCCGCCATGAATAGGTAAAGAGTAAAGCTTGTTACTTGTTTAGTTATTCTGTAACGGTTGTTCGACAAGGAATATCGTAGCTAATTTAACCTCATATAAGCCCCTTGTTAATACATTTTATGGTATTTCAAATGCTGAGGCAAATTACAGGAAACCAGTCCTGACCACTTTCTTTCCAAGCATTTAGAAATGGTTTACAATGTTCAACGCTAGGCGCCTTCGAGTTTAAAATTAGCTAACTTCGCAATGCGTAGGGTTGTCCATCACGGCTTAAACGTAGATTGTCTTTGGAAACGTTAAAGTATTTATATATTTCGGATTTTTTCGCCAATTTATTTTGACTTTCGGTTTCTCACGCTTGGAATGCTTTACAGAAATCAAAATAAATCCGCGAAAAAATCCGAAAAGATAGTTTTACTTAAAATATCAATTATTCGCGTAAATAATACTTTCTTAGATTTACGCGAATATTTGACATCTATACATATAATAAAATTCTAACTGAATCGAATCCGTACATTACATATTTTTTGGAAAATCTTATTGAAATAGTAATTATTATCGATACAGAGTCCGAATCTATAGTTTTGGATTTTTTGTCTGCCGGACCGAAAAACCACTGGAGGGATTTTGATGAAATTTGGTATGATGATAGCTGGTTATCCGGGTCAACATATAGGATACTTTTAACCGCGGGAAAATATCGCATTTCTCAGAAAAAAAAACAAAAACTGTAATAGTATACTAATATGTAAAACCTATGAATTTGGTTTTTGGTCATCTGAACGTGGGCGGAGCCGCGGGCAGTGCTAGTTTTAAATAAAACTATTTTTCCGGAATATGTCGCGGATTTATTTTGATTTTTGGTTCCCGACGTTTCGAAAACTTTACAGCAATCATGGTCACGGGAGAGACTGAGGTGTTAGACGTCTCGAAGGTATAGTTGTTACAGACAGCCTATCCACAAATAACAAAATGAAAAATTGCACCAAGTACCTTACAATATTTTATAACTTTAAGCATTTTTATAATTTTAATTAGTTTTATAATTGAATGTGGAATATTATTTAATTAATTTTTGCTGTTATCATTATAATTATTACAATTTTAAAAATATTAATTAGTAATCTATATTTAGTGTTGCCATTATTATATTTATAACCACGAAGAAAAAATATAAAATATAATATTAAATATTTAAGCCATATAATTGTTTTATGTGTAATTTAAAAAGTTAAAATTATTTAAGGATAATAATTTTAATTTAGTTTGCCATTATTTAAAAACCAAATTACTAAACAACACTATTACTATATACTTTTACAAATGAAAAATGAAAAATATTAATCTGAAATGCTATTGATCCACACAGTAAGAACTTACTACATCTACCTGTCTGTTACGTTTAGATTTATTATTTGATTTTATTATATTAATAACAGGATCTCATGACGATGGTAGTACCCAGATCGACGTCAAATGAGAGGAGGTACTCAGTTTGGGGATCTTTTGTGTGTATATTACGAGATATTTGCGCTGATTGTTGTTGGTCAAGGGTGACCATATATTATATAGCAACTCCACCTTTTAAGGTGCTTTTAAAGTAGTACTTTTAAAAATATTTGAAATCAGCATATTATGTTTTTTAGTAATAAATAAACGTTTATTTTACCTTATTGTAATAAATATGTTCTTTATGATGACTCAAGGATGTGAAAAAAAAATGAAAAAGACTGTCTACTTGCTTCCACTTGTACTTTACAGTAGTCTGGCTGTCATGTCGTATCTTTAATATTAGTTGTACTTGATCGGACATACTAATTTATTACACATCTGTTCTCACCGAAAATTTTTCAAAAGTGTTTAGGGTTCAATGACCAAATGGGTTGAATGGGCATTCTATCCATCCTATACCATCTGTACATCCATTCGTATTTAATTAAATATTTTTATTGTATTATATATTACTAGCAACTCACCCTCACTTCGCTCGGGTTTGTTCCTAGGTACATTTTGACCCTTAGCGGGGAAGAGATAGACTTAATATGGAATAGGTATGATAAGTTTTATATCCCTTACTTGAAAAATGTTAGATTTCCCATACAAACTTCCACCCCAATTTTAAACCGCGGTCGATGATATCGAGGATAAAACTATCCTTCTCAGAGTCTCAAACTATCTCTATATCAAATTTCATCTAAATTGGTTCAGCGGATTAAGCATGAAATGGTAACAGACAGACATACAAAGTTATTTTCGCATCTATAATATTAGTATGGATAGCGACGATCGTGCTTAGCTGATTTTTTTAATCTAATAAGTCATTTATTACAAGATAATGAGCTGGCTGCAATACTTCCTATTCATATATCACTGCTACTTACATCCGCGGAACAAATCAATCATACACAAAGTGGCGCGTCACGATTCTTTATTATTAATAGATACTACAAGTATAAAACTAATGTCAGTAAATAAAAAACCAGTGAAGCCTTATTCATCATAAAATTCTTAGAAGCTTTTAAAATACAGATAACATAAGTTACCAAATTGCAGCTACATTTAGTTAAGCTCTAAAAGAAACAGTATATTATAATGTTCGCGATCCATGAAGAAGTATGGTGACATCCAGTACTTCAGATGGAAGTCAAGAGACTTGGGAGATCTGCCATTTTCGGAAAGTATATCATGTGTGTTGCTTATGTACTTATCTGGTATCAGAATGGATCATGATCAATCCACTGGTGGTTTTGAAGGAAGGAACTGAGGCTCATTAAAAATTATCTTCAGTCCCATGTCGCTCGGCAGGAGGTGAGGTTTACCTCGATAGGCTGACTGCCCCATTAGGACAGGGAAGTAGTACCTTTTTCATACGATTATCACATATATGTATGTATGTACAATGCACATTCTCGTATATACATAAGTTAGTGATATATGTACGTAAATACGTTCTTAACGTCAATACAAAGGGTTTAGGGAATTTTGCGAAATGTATATGCGATTAGTTTATCAGTAACGTATATTTTGCATCAAAACGTCTGTGGAAACACTTAGAAAAGTTATTTAATAGGTTTTAAATTATTCAAATATTTCTGGAAACATCGTAGATCAGTGCTGCACATATTGTGAATTTTTATTGCATTTTCTAACATTGTCAAGAAGATTTTTAAAATGAAGGCGTACTTAAAGTATCGCTGTTATAGCGTCTTTGAATGGTTGGATGGTCTTGAAAAGCCTTGTCAGCGCTTCTTAAGGGGTTACAGATTTACATTATAAAAAGGGTTCACCATCGAAAGTGCATAAATGGAATGGTTTTAAAATCTATTAAAAGGAAAATATTAAATGATAATTATTTTAGAGAGGCTTCTGTAAAGTTAACAAAAATGTCTTACTGAATTATATATCATTATATATACCACTAGCATTGCCCGCGGCTCCGCCCGCGTTCAGATGACCAAAAACCAAATTCTTAGGTTTTACATATAAGTATACGCTTACATTGCAGGTTTTGTATTTTTTTTCAAAAATGAGATATTTTCCCGCGGTAAAAAGTATCCTATATGTTGACCCGGATAACCAGCTATCATCATACCAAATTTGATCAAAATCCCTCCAGTGGTTTTTCTGTGATGCGGTAACAGACAGACAGACAGACAAATAATTCTAAAAACTATAGATTCGGCCTCTGTATCGATAATAATGTTTATCTCAATAAGATTTTCCAAAAAATATTTAACGTACAGATTCGGCTTAGTTACAATTTTATTAAATGTATAGATTGTATTAAAAAGAGTTTTTGTGGAATATTACCATAGTACCAACAGCTAAAACGATGTGCACAGTGTGTATAGGTTTAAGCAAGTTTAT